>CM040403.1:96258858-97458858 GCA_022702515.1 Ilyophis sp. 1 JC-2022 | reverse complement strand
GCCTCCTGACCAGAGACGTCATGGTCAAAAACTAACACCATCTCCTCCATCAGCTTATTCGAGTCACTCATAACAAGGGCATTAGCCCGAATTAGGGGATCCGCCCAAGCGAGGTCATTGTCCACTAACAGCGATAAAATAAAGACCACCCAGGTCTCCTGGGTAGTAAACCGAGAAGGCTGTGCTTTAAAAAATATTATGCACTGTGTCAGGAAGCCCAGACACTTCCCGGGGTACTCGCTATAGCGGGGTGGTAGCTGAAGTTTAGGCCCCGGAGAATGTCAAGGGAACAGAACCTACTGGTGCTTGTGCTACAGGAGGTTGGGAGGCTATGACGGTCAAAGCGCAGAGACTCTCTGCAAAATCGTGGAGACAATCTCCCTGGTAGTGCAGCTGCTTCATGAGCTGACCCTGCTGTACCTGCATGGCTTGCTGCCGGGCCTGGAGGGACAGAATGCCCTCCTCATGGGAGGACCAGGCAGAGCTCTGTGTGCGGCCAGCTCCTGCTTAACTCCCTGCTGTGTCACTGGACCTTCCATACAGGCTTCAGTATTCTGTAAGGGGGAGTCGGGTTTGGAGGATCAGAAGCGCCAGATAGGAGCAGAAAAAATAAACCACGGAGTAGAACAGCACCAAAGCGGAAAAAAGTCACGTGTTGCAGGCATCAAATTCGGAATTAGCATATATTTACTCGAATCAATAAAGTTGATCAGGTAAAACATTAAATATTTTTTCTTTGTACTGTTTTCAATTAAATATATGTAAAAGAGAATTTACAAATCACTGCTTTCTGCTTTTATGTGCATTTTACATACTGTCCCAACTTTTTTGGAATTGGGGTTTGTACATCCAGCAGCTGGATGCTATAGTATCAAAGACATTTATAATTTTATTCATTGGACCTGGAATTTGGTTTGTTTGTAAAATGTTAATGAGACCATGCATCAAAGTGTAAAATAATTTGCATCCATCGTCTGAAGTTCCTGACCAAATATGCAAGCTGAAATGGGCATGAAACCTGATTAACAGTTACTTTCTATAACCTTAGGAGGAAAACTTGGCTGGGATCGGGTAGTAATATCCCCATCTTTTTTTCCTTTTGAGATCTTAATTTTGTATTAATTTCTGCTATGGGCAGATAATATTTATTTTTGTTTTGGTTCAGGGTACGCCAATGACTTATAGTGAAATGTAATTTGCAAGATCTCTGGAACAGCTGCTCTAGACGGATGGGGGGCTGTGAGAAGAGATCACATGATAGTCACTGACTTCAGTCACACAGTGTCACCCCACTGAGAGCAGTAACTATACCAAACAAAATCACAGGATAGACTGCCACCGCTAAAAGAAATAAAGCCATTCCTGTCCTGTTATAAAATGTACTGTGGTATGGAAATTCTACAAGGGGATGCCAGGACATGATTTCATCTGTAAAGTTAGATTCTCTAGTCCAGAATTATTTCATTGTGAATGAAGAAATGTTTGTTCTGATGATTATAATTTAATTCCTCTTACTGTATATGCTTATATATATATATATATATATATATATATATATATATATATATATATATATATACAGTATATATATATATTTTATGTGCTTATTAACATGCATAAGTAAATAATGTCACTGCTTATCAGTGCTATAAGTCTTAATTCTATCATGATCGTAAACTGTAAACATTAACATTGGATTGACATATAAAGAGTAACTACATGGGTGTGATCTATTGAATATGGTAAATAAGGTGTCGTTTATTCGGGAAACCTTTGTATTGAGGTAACCTACACAACTTGTTTATGTTGCTGCAACAATATTAGTTCCCTTTACCCTTATTACATTCACATTGTGCTATCCTTGACACTGTTTTGATGCATGACTTGCACTGACATGTATTTTAAATTGATATGTCAAATAAACTAAACTAAACTAAACTAAACACACTTATTGATTATAGTCTGTACTAGGGATGTGCGCATTTAGTCGACTAGTCGAGTAAACGTTGCTACACTCGCTAGTCGGCACCAGAAATATTATTTTATTAATGTACACATTTAAATTACATATTGACATAATGTGCACTGAAATGTCATGTTTTCCTGGTCAAATGTTGCTTTATAAAAAAAAACGAGCATCTGTTACTAATGTTAACAACACCGGATTTAAAAAAATGATTAAAAAAACTAAGGAAAAAAACAAAAGCCTGTTCGCCCTGCAAGTTATACCAGCGAGGTGGAAAGAGTAAGTAGGCCTATCGCGTTGTTGAATAGCCCAATAAAACTAATCGAATGTCACTTCGATCAGTAGGCCTAATTGTTATTTTTTTGTGGGCCTATTATTGGTAGTTTTTCCGATCGATTATTATTTTTTACTGTATTTGCTATGCGATCGCGTTCACCCAATGAAAATGCCGTTGTAATAATCAGGCACGTTTCCTAAAAATGTTTTGTTACGTTGAATATTGTTTTCAATCAATGTTATTTGTTAACTTTTATTTAGTGTGTTGTTGTCATGTTTTGTAGGATAATGTGCAATGTTCATAATGCAAGGCGCAAAGTGCCACACATTTCAGCGCCATTTAAAATACGATTAGTCTAAGTTTAAACTTCCGTTTAAACGTCAGGGAAATTAGTCGTTAGGAACATCCCTAGTCTGTACCCAATGCCACAAAGCTAGGACAAGGCAAAAAGAGAATAACATTCTCTGCAGAAGCAAAACCTTAAAATCCATTCTTGTATCGTCTCAGGGGTCATCGCTGAATAGCTCTGGCTTCTCTTCGCTTATTCACACACATTACTGCTGAAACACAGAGCAGCTCTGATTAAACTTTACTCCCAAGCTCAAAGGGTCACGGAAAAGTCCCATTCCTATAGTTTAAGGCAGTGATTAACCAGACTGATTCATTATACTCACAAGCTCTGCATCTTTTGTTGCTGGTATGCTTCACTTCCTCTCTTTAGCAGAGAGGGAGGAAAAAGGCCACTGAGTGCTCACAGGACTACTTAAACATATGGTAGAACAATGGCCCCACCATTGTTTGACAGTTCATTGTGGTCTCTAAGTAATTGTGGCTAGACCCTATTGCAATAAGCCTTTAGTATGTTTAGAGCCAAAAAGCGCTGTACATGGACATTCATTTGTAATGATGAGGCTATAGAGATCCTTAACTATAACTTCATGGTTTCACACCAATGTATTTTAAACATTCTTGTCCGTGAGATTAGCCTGTTTTCTTATTTGCGTCAGTAGGGTTGGCAGTTGAAAGTTGAAAATCTTGCAAAGTAAACAAAGCGTGGTCCCACTGCATTAAAATTTTAAATAAAAATGTACCCATCTGTGTCAATAGCTGCTGCCATGAAAACCTGAAACAGTGCTGTATAATCTGAATTTCAAATATATTTGCATATTGTTTAGGTGGCAAAATAATATTTTGCAATGTTTGTCATAGTTTCATTAATTGAGTAAAATATTATAACTGGGATTATCATCCTTTTAGAATAAAAAGAAACACTAAAAATAAAAACAATAACAACAAGCAACAAGAAAAATCTAGAAGTTTCAGAGAACTGGCTCCCATTCCTTACTGTACATATATTCATATTTTATTCCCAACACATTGTGGGAAATTTATTTGAAAGATTTGTTTCTGTCCATGGGCCACAATATAGTGCTCTCGCCATACAATTAATGAATCTTTAGTGCAGTTTTCTGCGCTCTGTACATACAGAATCAAAACAAGAGAAGTGATATCACAACAGGGAATAATTTGTCATTTTTTATTTCCATTTTCAATTATATTTTGTCACAATTGAGCTCCTTTGAGTCTAGAGCTGTAGGACTGTATATTTCTACATGTCCTTTCAGATGGCAGTACCTTGGCAACAGTCTCTTAGCAATTGGTATCCAGTAATTTGTCAGGGAGGGAACCATCAAAGTTTTGCAAGCATGTCGAGCGGTAAGCTACAGACAAGTAGCAGAGAAGCAGCCTTAAGGAGTAGCTTCACAACAGGTGGAGGTTAGGATCCCTTTACAGACCTCTAGTCCCTCGGTATCAGCCTCCATATTCAGAGAGGGAAATTGCTGATACAATAAATAGCTTTCATTTGGATTAATGTATTATGTGAGGGTGGGCAGCATTTCAAGTCATAAAATAAGCTTGGTGCACCTCAAAACAGAGCACTATTAAAACTAGTTCTACAATTAATTGGTAGAAAGCTAACGTCTCAGCTTGAAATTAGTCTTTCTGAACAAATTTGTTGACTGCCTTTCATTAAAGGAATGTAATGAAGATAGCATACCTGGGGTGTCTCGGAGGCGTAGCTTGTAGAGCACCATCCATAACCGCATTACGAGCTGCGACATTGGTGGTTCGAATACGGCCAAGCGACCTTTGTTGCATGTCTTTCCCTCTCTCTCACTCCCATTCTTCTTGTCTCTGTACACTGTGCTGTGCAATCATTTTTTTATTTTTTTTATTTTTTTTATTTTTTTTAAATGCCTTTGAAATAATATCGTCAAACAAATCTTATATAGCTTTATTCACTTTGGCAAAGTGGACAGCTAATTAGCTAGCGAACTAGCTAGCTATCTCGACACCACTAGCTAGAAAGGCTGGTCAACCCAACACACAGTCAGCTGCACATTTCCCTGTTTTAAAAAAACCCACGCACAAACCTCGCTTATCTGTTTTACTGTCTGTGACTACACTTCATTGCTGCAACACCCATTACCTCAGTGTTTTGTACCTGAATTGGGCACATTAAATCAGATTGCAATTTGCTATGCAAAGGCATATTTCTTGCACAGACACTGAGTTTCATAGACTCAAGTTTGTAACAGAAAGTATGTGGCAAAAGGAAGCACACACGGGCATACAACTACGTAAAGAGCAGCTAGGCTCTGTTAAACTAGAGGAAAGGGAAACTACTGGATATAGTATGCATGTCCCCTAATCAAAGTTCTACGCCTGAAATATGTTTTTCAACATTAGTGTGAACATGAATATGTAGTTCAATCCAATCTGTAAGGACGGATTGGTGAGAGGCAGAATCTTGGTTTGTAGCATAATGCAACATTATTGAATAAAAATAGATTTATTTTTCATAATAGTCACAATATTTACCTCTCAAAAGAATAGTTTTATGAATGCTAAACCGCATTACTGCTGCTTGTGAGCTACAGCGGTCAAACTTCTGTTTGGCAGCAATTTTTACATTGCTTTTATTTATCAAATGTGAATAGATGTAGTACACTAGCAGGTTATGTGAGCAGGCATCCATAGCATTCATATGCTAACGAGGCCTAACTTTTACCTGTCAGCTATCATTTGATCACAGCTGTGAAGACTGGGGCCTCTTCAGTCCACATATGACTCAAAACTATCAAACGGAGACAACTTGAGAACATTTCGTTACATGTTGCGGTTATCAGCATGCTGATGCTACATGGTCAAGATAACGCAAAATAATGTTCATGCTTTTAAGGCCACTGCTTTTATCATAAATTTTTGATTTTGTTGATCAAAAGCTATGTATGTGAAGGTATTTGTATATTCTTAATTTGTATATTCTTTTGTTTCTGTGCAACACTGCTGTGGGCATCCTGTTTTCCGAGCTGCTTTGTATCTGTGCTGTGAACTTCTTAACAGTGCAAGAGGCAGCTACTGTCTGTTGGCCTGAGCTGAGGTCACATGCGCAGGTGTGTGACAAAACACTCATTCTCTGAAGTTTCTAAATATTTTCCAACTCTCTACAACCAACCCCCTAGAAAAGCTCAAATAAAAACAGTTTATGTTGGTTATAGAGGATTTTTATTTTATTTTATATAAATATACTGTATATGTATATGTGTGGGCTGAACATTGGAGCTTTGCATTGCATATTTTCGTCCTGATTTTCTCTTTTTTCATACTGTATATGTATGTTTGTATGAAAAGTGCTGTAATTTCTACATAATGAAACCATATGTATGAATATATATGTATATATACTGCTCAAAAAAATTAAAGGAACACTTGTGCCTGTGGCACTGCTGAGGTGTAATGGAAGCCCAGGTTGCTTTGATAGCAGCCTTCAGGTCGTCTGCATTGTTGGGTCTGGTGTCTCTCATCTTCCATAGATTCTCTATGGGGTTCAGGTCAGGCGAGTTTGCTGGCCAATCAAGCACAGTAATACCATAGTCATTGAACCAGTTTTTTGTACTTTTGGCAGTGTGGGCAGGTGCCAAGTCCTGCTGGAAAATGAAATCAGCATCTCCATAAAGCTTGTCAGCAGAAGGAAGCATGAAGTGCTCTACAATTTTCTGGTAGATGGCTGCGTTGACTGTGGACAGTGGCGGACTTAGTCATTTTGGGGCCCAAGGCAAACACAGGCATGGGGCCCTCACACATCCCTTGCTCTCCCCCCTTTTCAATCCTTATTTATCTAAGAAAGATCAGTTGTGATGCATGTATCATCATCATCATCATCATCATCATCATGCTGGAGCAATCTAGGTTGGCACTGCCAGCAGCAGCAATGGGTAACGTTTAGGGATGTTCCTAACGACTAATTTCCCTGAAATTTTAAACCGTTAATCACATTCTTCAATAACCAAATCGTATTTTAAATGCCGCTGAAATGTGTGGCACTTTGCGTCTTGCATTATGAACATTGCACATTATCCTACAAAACATGAAAACTCACTAAATAAAAGTTAACAAATAACATTTATTGAAAACAATATTCAACGTAACAAAACATTTTTAGGAAACGTGCCTGATTATTACAACGGCATTTTCATTGGGTGAACGCGATCGCATCGCAAATACAGTAAAAAATAATAATCGGTCATCAGAAAAACTACCAATAATAGGCCCACAAAAAAATAACAATTAGGCCTACTGATCGACGTGACATTAGATTAGTTTTATTGGGCTATTCAACAACGCGATAGGCCTACTTACTCTTTCCACCTCGCTGGTTTAACTTGCAGGGCGATCAGGCTAATGCGTTTTGTTTTTTTCCTTCGTTTTTTTTTTTTTTTTTTTTAATCCGGCGTTGTTAACATTAGTAACGGATTCTAGTTTTTTTATAAAGCAACATTTGACCAGGAAAACGTGAAATTTCAGTGCAAATTATGTCAATATGTAATTTAAATGTGTACATTAATAAAATAGTAAGTTTAACCGACTAGTATTTCTGGTGCCGACTAGCGAGGGTAGCAACGTTTAATCGGCTAGTCGACTAAACGCGCACATCCCTAGTAACGTTAGCTCCTCTTCGCTAGCATTAGCAATGCTAACAACACTAGTGCTAGTGCTAGCAGTCTCAGACTGACTCTGCTCTTCATTAGTGGCATCTGTACTACTACTAGCCACTGTGAAATGTAGTTAGCTTTGGTAGTTTTGCCACAAACTTTTTACTTTCCTCCTGCTTCCTCCTTTTCTCAGCACCGCTTGGGTAGCTTCGCTTCATTTTCACTTTTTAATAATCGCGCCGAGCTGAAACACGAATTGGCTACTGAATCATTTCCGCAGACGGCTCATCATGGAACAGTCCAATGTAGTGGGGACTGGGGGGGGGGGTGACTAAGACACTCTGATGCCATTTAGCGCATGAATTATGAGAAAGACATAATTAATTACTGGGGGGAAAAAAAAACGTTTATGAGGAATTTAACGGGGCCCTTTGTAGTATGGGGTCAGCTTGGGGCCCCAGGCAATTGCCGACCTTTGCCTAATGGGTAAGACCGCCTCTGACTGTGGACGTCAGAAAACACAGTGGACCAACACCAGCAGATGACATGGCACCCTAAATCATCACGGACTGTGGAAACTTCACACTGGACTTCAAGCAACGTGGATTCTGTGCCTCTCCACTCTTCCTCCAGACTCTGGGACCTTGATTTACAAATGAAATGCTAAATTTACTTTGATCTGAAAAGAGGACTTTGGACCACTGAGCAACAGTCCAGTTCTTTTTCTCCTTAGCCCAGGTAAGACGCTTCTGACATTGTCTCTGGCTCAGGAGTGGCTTGACACGAGGAATGCGACATTTGTAGCCCATGTCCTGGATTCGTCTGTGCGTGGTGGCTCTTGATGCACTCCAGCCTCAGTCCACTCCTTGTGAAGCTCCCCCAAATTCTTGAATGGATTTTGCTTGACAATCCTCTCAAGGCTGCGGTTATCCCTGTTGCTTGTGCACCTTTTCCTACCACACTTTTTCCTTCCACTCAACTTTCTATGAATATGCTTGGATACAGCACTCTGTGAACAACCAGCTTCTTTAGCAATGACCTTTTGTGGCTTACCCTCCTTGTGGAGGGTGTCAATGACTGTCTTCTGGACATCTGTCAAGTCAGCAGTCTTCCCCATGATTGTGTAGCCTACTGAACCAGACTGAGAGACCATTTAAAGGCTCAGGAAACCTTTGCAGGTGTTTTGAGTTAATTAGCTGATTAGAGTGTTACTCCATGAGTTTCCAATATTGAACTTTTTCACAATATTCTAATTTTCTGAGACACTGAATTTGGGTTTTCATTAGCTGTAAGCCATAATCATCAAAATTACAAGAAATAAAGGCTTGAAATATTTCACTCTATGTGTATTGAATCTATATAATATATGAGTTTCACTTTCTGAAATGAGTGACAAAAAATATTTAACTTTTTCACGATATTCTAATTTTTTGAGCTGCACCTGTATATATATATATATATATATATATATTTTGCTTTCATCAAGTAGAAATGACAGCACTTTTCATGCATAGCCCCCCATTCCAGGGCACTATAATGTTTGAGACACATTAATGTTATATGAAGTAGTCATGTTTAGTACTTTCTTGCAGTGACTGCTTGAAGTCTGTGACGCGTAGACATCACCAGTTGTGGAGTATCTTCTTTGTTGATGCTCTGCCAGGCCTGTACTGCAGCCATCATCAGCTCTTGTTTGCCTTAATTTATTTTTCTTTTCAGCATATGAATCGCTTTTTGGATTCAGATTGGGTGGCTGACTTAGCCAGTCAAGAATTTTCCAGTTTTTGGCTTTGAAAAAATCCTTTGTTGCTGTAGCAGTATGTTTGGGATCATTGTCTTGCTATAGGATGAAGCGCTGTCCAATGAATTTGGAGGCATTTGCTTGAACTTGAGCAGATAGGATATTTCTGTACACTTGAGAATTAATTCTGCTGCTATCAGCAGTTACATCATCAATGAAGACAAGTGTCAGTACCTGTGGCAGCCATACATACTCAAGCAATCTTGGTCTCATCTGTCCACAAGACCTTTTTCCAGAACTGGGCAGGCTCTTTTGGGTACTTCTTAGCAAACTGTAACCTGGCCATCCTGTTTTTGTGGCTAACTAGTAGTTTTCATCTTGCAGTGTAGCCTCTGTAGTTCTGTTTGTGAAGTCTTCTGTGGACAGTAGTCACTGACACATACAGTGCCCTCCACAATTATTGGCACCCCTGGTAAAGATGAGTAAAAAGGGTTATAAAAAATTCACCGTTTGGTGAATTCGCTTAATTTCACACTGAAAAAATGAGAAAAATCCAACCTTTAATTGAAGTAAATTTATTCTGAGAAAAAAAATCCCTCATGAAGAATTCATTATTTTTAACAAAACCATGTGTGCCACATTTATTGGCACCCCTGCATTTAATACTTTGTACAACCTCCCTTTGCCAATAAAACAGCACTGAGTCTTTTCCCATAACATCTAATCATCCAGAATCCTAGGTCCTCACTTGTGCACTCTCCTCTTTAGCTCAGCCCACAGGTTTTCAATGGGGTTTAGGTCAGGGGACTGAGAAGCTTGATTTTGGCCATGGCCATGGCAGAAGCTTGATTTTGTGTTCAGTTAACCATTTTTCTGTTGATTTGGACGTATGTTTTGGATCATTGTCCTGCTGAAAGATCCAATGACGACCCAGTTTTAGTTTCCTGGCAGAGGCAGCCAGATTCAGATTAAAGATTTTCTGGTATTTTATGGAGTTCATGATTACATGTACCTTAACAAGATTCCCAGGGCCTTTTGAGGAAAAACAGCCCGACAACATCATGGAACCTCCACCATACTTAACAGTGGGGATCAGGTCATTTTTGGTATAACCATCCTTCTTTTTACGCCAAACCCACCTTGAGTGTTGGTTGCCGAAAAATTGTCTTTTCATCTGACCATAGAACACGGTTCCAGTAACATTTAGCAAACTCCAGGCGCTTACGCTTGTGGTGAAATAACAGGAAAGGCTTTTTTCTGTCATGCCTTCCAAATAATTTGTTAGCATGGAGGTGACGTCTAATGGTAGTTTTGGAGACTTGATGACCCCAAGATGTTGCTTTTCTCTGTAATTCTCCAACAGTGATCCTCTGAGATTTTTTTGCCTCTCTTACTATCCTCCTCACTGAAATAAACTTGGGTCCTCTTCCAGGCAAGTTTGTAACAGTTCCAGTTGCTTTGAACTTTTCAAGTATTGCCCTAATGGTAGATATGGGCATTTTCAGGTGAGTAGCTATTTTTTATAGCCATTCCCTGACTTATAAAATGCAACACACTTTTCCCTCATTTGATTTGTGTGTTCTCTTTTCTTTCCCATGTTGACGTATGAATAAGGGAATATGGCCTCTGTGTCACCTCATATTTATATCCCAGTGAAACGGGAAGTCTTGGATTACTGCTTGAAAGTTCCTAAACACTCTGATGAACTTTAAAAAGTAAAATATAAATGGAAAAAATGCTTCAGTTACATTTTGTTCATACAAATTTCTAGGGGTGCCAATAATTGTGGCACATGTGGTTTTGTTAAAAAAAATAAAATAATTCAGAATAAATTTATTTCAATTAAAGGTTGGATTTTTCTCATTTTTTCAGTGTGAGATTAAGCTAATTCACCAAAAGGTGAATTTTGTATAACCCTTTATACTCATCTTTACTAGGGGTGCCAATAATTGGGGAGGGCACTGTACATGGCTGCCTTCTTAAGAGTGTTTGTCATCTGTTGGACAGGTGTTTGGGGGGTTTTCTTCATATTGGTGAGAATTCTTGCATCAACTGAGGTCCTCCTTAGCCTACTAGTGTCATGGTTCATGGGTTTTTATTTTATTTTCCGTTGCGGTTCTCGTCCTTATTTCCCAATTGAGAATCTATCAGATTTTTTCCACATTCCGTTCCCGGGGTTTGCTTTCCCTCATCATTGTTTTCACCTGTGCCTCTACCTGCGGGGTATTTAAGTTTCTCACTTCCACTTCCCCGGTGCTTTTTTGTCATTTTTACATTGCATTGAGCCAGGTATAGCCAGGTACTAGCGACCTTGTGATATTAAATGCTGTTTATGTTCACGAGGGACTTGCTATTAGCTTTTAGTTCAGGTATAGGTATTATTCCCCCTGTTAGCATTCTGTGCTATTTATTTTATTCTTTGCTGTTCTCTCTGAGACAGTTTTCTTTGTTTGTTTTGTTTGTTTTACACTCTTCCGGCCGTCCGAACTTATGTGCCGAAGGTGTTTTTTTCTTTGCTACGTTTCCTGTTTGGGCTCCAGTATTGAGCTCGGGAGATTTAGTTTGTGTTTCATTCGTAATCGAGTTTGTATTTTAGTGGGTTGATTTTCGTTTGGCTGTTTAGCCACAAGGAATTAGTTTCCTGTCTTTTCTTTCTTTGCATTTATTTTGTTATTCTCTTTATTGGTCCTCACTGCGTGCCTGACTTGTTTCTGATCCTCCTACCTTCGCGTTTGATTATCCGCCACTAAAATCCATTACAACCAGGCCCTTTGCAATTATTGAGCTCACGAGCGCTCTCTTTCTTCTTAATGATGTTCCAAACAAATGATTTTGTTAAGCCTAAGGTTTGACCTATGTTTCTGACTGTTTTTCAGCTTTTCATTGGCACAACTCTGATCCTCATGTTGACAAATGCCAATAACAGACTCCAAGGCAATCAAAAGCCTAGAATCAAGAATACATACTGAAAGCTCTCTTATACCTGCACTAAGGAAGCAATTGAACACACCGACTAATCAGAAACACCTGTGAAGCCACTTTCCCCAAACAATATGATCCCCTAAAATGGGGGGCTATGTATAAGAATTGCTGTCATTTCTACCTGGTGAAATTAAAATGTATAAAACACCCTTATAATAATAAACCCCATGTTAATTGTTTGATTACAAATGACTAATTGTGTTGTAAAGAGCAAAACCAAGACCCAAACATTATGGAGGACACTATACACACATTTAAAAAATCGGTTCAGCCTTTATATATTTATTTTATTTCCACTGGATATTTGTGATTAATATAACTTTGTTTTCTTTCATTACTCATTTGTACAGGCATTCACATTAAAGGTTCAGAGAATGATGTCTCTCACAGTACTTTGTGATCCATCATGGTCATGCATTTATATTTCAAATCATTACTTTTTACAACACTACCAGGCTTTGAAAAAAACAGGGAGAAATTCTAACAGGGCAAGACAAAAGGCATGTATGCTGTGGTTGAGTGGGCCCTCAAAGTCTGTCTATTGAGAGAGCAAAGAGTAATTCTTTTAACATGTGTGACTAATTTATGGGAATGAATGGGGGCCCTCTGGGTCCCTGGATCTGGAATATTGATCACAGTTGCATTTTCACATACACACTCACTCCTGTGGTTAATAGAGATGACAGTGAGATGGTAGAGAGTGCCCGCTCCTATTGTCTTTGGTTGATTCCACCACCTCTTTTCTTTCAAAAATATTTACAAAAGGCTCTCCAAGTACCACTCTCAATTTACCTTTGCCATTTCCAGGGGCATCCATTAGACCACTAAGAAAATAATATGCACAGCAATCTACAACAAGGGAGTGTACCGAGTCAACATACAGTATTTATTTAAAAATATCTTGAGAAACGCCAAAATGTCTTGACCCAACCCAGGTGAAACTTGTAAAATGACAATTCATTGGGTCACCTTGCTTCAAAATATTTCTTATTCCAACTGTATGAGCCCCCATAAGCACTCATTTAAGATGAACGTGTTTATACATGCATCTTATTTGTCTCTCTGAGTGATAAAATACCACAGTAGCCATACATTGTATTGGACTGTCTCCTTGCTTGGATTTTATGGCTTTTAAAAGACATGAATTTACACCTGAAAAGGGCAAACATGTGACCTACTTAATCTTATGGCACATCTTCATTCATTTATTTTCATAAAGAACAGGAAATTAAATGCATGGTTGCTCCTTTCGATTTATTAAACTACCTAAAAAACTGTTTCAGAAGGGAAACATTCTTGTTATCAGAATAACAGAGTTATTGCAGCACTGGCTTTCTGTAGGGCAGCTGTGTCTTATTGTCCCCGGGATTAAAGGGAGTGCACAGCTGTCACAGTGCATGCACATCACTCAAGGAACAACAGACTGGACATCAAGACATTTTCAGAAAACCACTATCTCTGAATCTACAAACTGTCTTTTAAAAAAAATTACAAATAACATCTGAAAAAAGCTATGTCTACATTCAATTCAATTACAATTGTGATGCAAGTAATTGTGGTATCATTTTTGCTGCCCCCGATTAAAGGTACTGATCCTGAGAGACTGTTGTTGCTATTAGAAAGAAATAATATATATGGCTTTAACTACTACTTAAGTGTGGTAATTCTAGAATAAATCTAGAGAAGTAATCTCATGTATATATAACGGTCTGATTTTATATAATACCAATTATTATTTCATACAGGATGATGGTCTTCCTGCTTGGCCTTAGGCCTGACGCACCTCCAACGGTGCCCGTGGTGGACTATGCATGGCAGGGGCGTCCTCTTCCCTGAGCCAGGCCTAAACCTGACCGCATACCAAAAAGGTAGGTTGAGCTGCAGGGTCTTCAGCTGGGGACCACCATTCATAGATGTTTCGCCCCTTACCCAGAACATCTCCTGGTGGCGGGGCAGTGAACAGGGACGTCTCCCTGACACCCCCTGCAGCTCTACCTATTTTGATGTTCCCCCCCAAACCTTGTCTCGTCGTCTCAGCCAGAGCCAGTGGCTTGCTTTCTCTGCCTCCTCTGATAGTTCTTTGGTGGCTTTGCTCAGTCTGGCTCCCCTTAGTCCCACGTCCTTTAGCAGGCGTGACGTGGAGCTGCCAACAAAGCCTCTAGCTCCCACCTCCACCGGGTACGTCCTCGCACTCCATCCACTTTCCCTGCACTCCGCGACCAGGTCTGCGTATTTTGCCATCTTTCTTTCGTAGGCAGCTTCCAGTCCCTCCTCCCATGGCACTGTCAGCTCGATCAGCACTGCTGACTTCACGGCTGCAGACCACAGCACCACATCTGGTCTTAAAGTGGTGCTGCAGATTTCCCGTGGGAACTGGAGCTGTCTACCCAGATCCACTTCCATCTTCCACTCCGCCCCTGGTGTTAACAGCTTGGAGGGTGTTGATCTCTTTCTGGAGTGTTCTGCAGGTTCCCCCTGCCTGAGGAAGTGGATCCTCTGTTGGCTCCTTGATGGACTCAGGTTATTCGCCTCCTGGCGACTTTTCTCCAGCACCTCTGCCAGCTTCCTGAGCACTTGGTCATGCCGCCATGTAAGCCGACCCTGTGTCAGAGCTGTTTTACATCCTGACAGAACATGCTGGAGTGAGGCATTGATGGTCCCACAGAGGTCACAGGATTGCTCTGTTCCAAACCACTGATGGAGATTTCGAGGGCTCGGGAGCGTGTCGTAGGTCACTCTAATGAGGAAACTGAGTCGAGCTTGTGGCAGTTTCCAGAAGTCTGCCCAGTTGATTGCTCGGCTCACGACACCCTCCCAAGTTGTCCACCGCCCCTGCTGCCCCTGTGCCACAGACTTCACTCTGAGCTCCTCCTGTTCTATTCTGGTGATCTCGGCAACAACCAGGTCCTTCCTCTCCTTCCTGTTTGCCTTGGACCATAGAATGGGTGGGTCGCTCCATCCGAGGCCTGCCCGCCCTGTCTGGACCCTGCCCACAACCTCCTGATGTTGCAGCCTGCCCATCACCTTCTGCACCTCCTCCCCTGCCCTCCATTTCCTTCCAGTTGCAACTCTGGCGTTTGCTTCTGCTACTGTCCTGTCAGAGGAGTCCCTTAATTCCATCACCAGCCTTGCCTTCTCCTGCTTGTAGCCCAAGGTGATGGATTTCAGGGGTAGCTGGAGTGAGTTCCGGTAGCAGGCCAGCTGCTGAGAAACAAGGTGGCAGCCCAAGCCATTTGCGGATGAAGGAGTTGGCTTTTGCCTCCATCCGACTTACGGCTGATGAGGTGACTTCACACAGTTTCAGAGGCCACATCACCCTCGGGTACAGGGTGAAGTGATAACATCACACCTTGTGCTTTCCGGGTAGCTGGCTTGAGTCGATCTTTGACAGGCCTTCTGAGAGCTGCTGAAGGATGGTTTTCCCTATATCCTTGTCTGAGAGACCAGATGTATATAGTCTTCCCAGGCTTCGGATGGGCTGATCCACGATGAGGGGGATGTCTTCCCCGCCGATGGTGAAGGCAACTCTGTCATTCCTCTCCCCTTTCCGCAACGAGAGGCTCCTTGACTTCTGCGGCTTGAACTTCATCCTTGCCCAGGCGATCAGCTCGTCCAGCCTCCTTAGCAGCCTGGATGTGCATGGGGCAGTTCGTAGCAGGCAAGTGATGTCATCCATATAACTCCTTAGGGGGGGGGAGCCTCCGACCTGCAGGCAGTCGGACACCACCCACCACCTGCCTTGCCCCGATCAGGATGACTTCGAAGGCTGCTACGAAGAGGATGGGGGAGATGGAGCATCCCATTGCAATCCCTACTTCTAGTTGTTGCCAACCAGTAGTGACCTTCTTCAGTGCAAAGCACATGTACATGTCCTTGAAGTAGTTCATGATCATGTTCTTGATGTTGTCTGGGATGTAGAAGAATTCGAGGGCATATGCTATCAGCTGGTGTGGCACTGACCCATAGGCATTGGCTAGGTCCAGCCATATGACATGCAGATCTTTCTTCTCCCTCTTAGTGGTCTGAATCTGTTCCCAAATCATTGAGGCATGCTCCACGCAGCCAGGGAAACCCGGAACTCCGGCTTTCTGGCAGCTGGTGTCAATGTAGCTGTTTTCCATTAGGTAGGTGGTCATCCTTCTTGCCATCACAGAGAAGAATATTTTCCCCTCCACATTCAGTAGAGCTATGCTTCTGAACTGCTCAATGGTATTGGCGTTCTGTTGTTTGGGAATAGAGACTGCCACTGCCCTTTGCCACTCAGATGGTATACTCTGCTTAGACCAGGTGACTCTTATCAGGGTCCATAGGAGCCTCAGCACTCCTGGGCAGTTCTTATATAGCTTGTACGGTATTCCGTTTGGGCCTGGTGCTGATGCTGATCTTGCCCGCTGGATCACCTGTGTGACCTCACCACGTTTGGGTGGTGATGCGTCAAACAGGGCTGATGGTTCTGTGGGCCTCGGCACATAGCCTGGTGAGCCTAGGGGGATGTTCCTTGCTGGGTCACTGTATTGAGCACGGATGTGTTCCTCCAGTTCTTCTTTGGAGACATCCAGGGTTCCACTTGTCTTTTCCTCAAGGAGCCCTCGTGCATGCTGAAATGGATTCCTGAAGAAGCTTGATCTTTCCTTTTCTTTCCTTTTCCTCCGTCTTCTGATGCGCTCTGCCCTCCGTAGGTTGGCAAGGCGTCTCCTGATCTCATCCCAGAGAACTTTCAGACCTTCTTTCTCAGACTCCTCTGCTTTCCTCCAACGCTTGCGGAGCTGCCTTCTGTTTGCCACCAGGTCATCGATCTCTTTCTCCCTCCTCCCCTTTATCCTAGGTGCTGCTTCTCTAATGGTCACCTCGCCATACCTGCTGCTGCATTCTTCATACAAGATCTCCCCAAACAGGTTTAGCTTGGATTCCACTGACCCGCGTAGTGCACTTTGCAGCAGCCCGCTCAGGTGTTCATCCAGCTTTCTCCACTCTTCAGTTTCGTTGGCCTTTGGCCACTTGATCTTGTTCCTTCGGAGTGGGCTCTTCAGGCTCCTGGGCCTTTGACTTGACTCTGTTCTTGGGTCACTTGGGGGTGCAACTGGGTTCACTTCTTGTGGTTCATCAACATCCCTTTCTTCCTCTTCTCTCCTTTCCTCCTGCCCTGCCTCTGCAACGTTGGGCCCGATGGCACTGTGGTTGTCTACCCGGCCTTGGATCCCATTTGTCTGACCTGCCCTTTCCAGGGCAGTGCAAGGTTGCAAATGGCTACCACCACCGCACTTCTTCTTTCCCATGTGGATGTGAAGACCCCTCAAAGTTGTTGTATTTTCCCAGCCGCACCCACATTATATGTGAACCTCTCATTCGAAAACTCATTTACAATATAACTGTTTTAATTTCTATAGTAAGATCATTCACTCACATCCCCACAATCCTTGCCACACTCCACTGGCTTCCTGTCATTTTTAGAATAGTTTTAAATTTTACTAATCACTTTTAAAGCTCTGCACGACTTGGCCCCTGCCTATATTTCAGAGCTTTTAGTGCCCTATAGTTCTGGGAGAGTGCTTAGATCTTCACAGAGAGATTTCCTATTTTTGTAAAAAAAATAATAATAATAAAATAAATGACACCCTTATACACACCTGTGATAAATTTTAACAAACAAATATATAAATTTTTTATTTTTATTTTTTTTTTATAACTTTGTTTATTGGATTTTCACAGAATCATATACAAGCAGAGGAAGTTCTGTAGTTGCATACAAACTTCCAATACAATTATTTGGAAAACATTGCAATTTTCACCCCAAAATGAAATAAAAAACAAAAACATAAAGACCAAAGCAAGCACACAACATACATGACATACTAAATGACAGAATCAATAAGAATAAATAAATGAATTAAAATAAAATGTAACAACAAACAAACAACAACACCAACAAAAAAAATCAGTCCAAGAGTATTACACATATAAAGGATTCACTGTGACCCGTGCCGCAGAACCCCACTCCGAACACACGTCCACAAAGCCGGCATTCCACCAGACCTCACATGTCCACCACCAAAGACGGATCCAGACTTCTTGCAAAGGAGAAGAATGGACCCCAGGCCCGCCAAAACTTGTCTGTGGAACCATTAAGGGAGAATCTAATCCTTTCCAATTTAAGGTTGTATAAGATATCCCTTATCCAGTGGATGTAGGAAGGGGGAGAAGGAGATTTCCAGTTAATCAGTATCAACCTCCTAGCCAATAAGGTAACAAAAGCCAAGACATCCTTCTCTGATTTGGAAAGTGAGGGCAACGAGGGGAAAACCCCAAACAAGGCCCCTAAAGGAGTAGGTTCCACTCTCTGACCCACTATCTCAGATAAGGAGCGGAAGATCTCCGTCCAGTAGTTGTGCAATGAGGGGCAAAGCCAGAAGGTATGCATGAGGTCTGCTGGAGCTCGTCGGCATCTATCACATTCAGGCGATACAGTATCATATATTTTAGACAACCTTTCTTTGGTGTAATAGATGCGATGTAAAAGTTTACATTGGATGAGAGCATGTCTCGCACATATAGAGGATTTATGCACCCGCCGCAACATTTCATCCCAAACCTCTTCTGTTATCTCTTCATCTATGTCCCCCTCCCAACGGGCTTTCATAGTTTGAAGCGATTCAGGACGTAGACAACAAATCTGCCCATAAATAACCGAAATTGCCCCTTTAAAGGTTGTTAATGGACTTAGGAAGGTATCTATAGCCGAATTATTTGGGGAATTAGGAAACGTGGGGAATGTTTTCTGCACAAAACTACGCACCTGTAGATATCTAAAGAAATGCTGTTTGGGAATTGTGTATTCATCTGAAAGTTGCTGAAATGAAGCAAAAACATTGTCAAAGTATAGATCATTAAAGGAACGAATGCCATTGTTCGACCAAGTTGAGAAAGCACCATCTATCAGAGAGGGATGGAAAACATGATTCGATGCCAATGGAGCATTAATAGAGAGAGATTGTAAACCAAAATGGAGTCTAAATTGGATCCAAATTCTAAGGGAGTTTTTGACAATGATATTCTTAGTGTACGGGGCGGTAGATGAGCGAATGGGAGAGTGTGCTAAGGCAACCAACGTCACCGGCCCCGTGGAATTCGCCTCCATAACCAACCACGTTGGGGGGGGATCAAAGGCTTCATACAGCAACCAGTACTTCAGAATCCTAATATTGGCTGACCAGTAGTAAAACCTGAAGTTAGGCATCGCCATTCCTCCAAGATACTTGGGTCTCTGTAAGCATTGCTTACGTATCCTAGGTACTTTTTTGTCCCATATGAACTCAGTAATCATGCTGTCTAGTCTCTTAAAGAAGGTCTGAGGAAGAAAGAGAGGAATACATTGAAATAAATATGTGAACCGGGGCAGAATATTCATCTTGACTGTGTTGATGCGAGCAGCCAGAGAGAGGCTGAGTATAGACCAACGTTCAAAGTCCTCCTTGAGTCTTTTCATTAAGGGAGCAAAGTTAGTTTTGTTTAAATCTTCATATTTACGTGCAACATAAACTCCAAGGTATGTAAAACCATCCATAGCGACCTTAAAGGGTAGATTACACAGGGGATACTTCCTAGCCGCTTCATTAACAGGAAAAATTTCGCTTTTGCTCAAGTTCAGCTTGTATCCAGATATCCGACCGAATGAATCAAGGGTATCCAGTGCGGCCGGGACTGAGACAGGTAGATTGGAGACGTATAAAAGAAGATCATCTGCGTAAAGAGAGACCTTCAGCTCGACCCCATATCTAGATATACCGGTAATACGTGGATTGGTTCTAAGTGCTATAGACAGTGGTTCTATGGCTATTGCGAATAACAGTGGGCTCAAGGGACAGCCTTGTCTGGTAGAACGGTACAGACGAAAATACTCTGATTGAACATTATTGGTCCTAACTGAGGCCAGCGGGGATGCATAGAGCAACTTAACCCAGGAAATAAAATTTTCTCCGAAACCAAACCGCCCCAGGGTGTAGAATAAATAGTTCCATTCCACCCTATCGAAAGCCTTCTCGGCATCCAATGATATTAAGGCCTCATGGGTGGGGGGGGAGGGGGAGGGGTTATAGATGGCACCAAATAACTGTCTGAGATTGGAGAATGAGTGCCTGCCACAGATGAACCCTGTTTGTTCTGGAGAAATAATAAACGGCAAATGAGATTCCAGGCGTGACGCCAGTAATTTTGATAGCAGCTTAAAGTCCACATTTAATAAGCTAATTGGACGATAGGACGTACAGTCAAGGGGATCCTTGCCTTTCTTAAGAAGAAGGGAAATGGAGGCCTGAGTAAGAGTCTGAGGGAGACACCCCAACTCGAACGCTTCATTGAACATATCTAGGAGTATTGGACCCAGTTTATGGAAAAACTTCTTATAAAAGTCAGATGGAAAGCCATCCGGTCCCGGACATTTCCCACTTTGTAAGTTTGATGCGGCCACATTGAGTTCTGCCAAGGTAATTGGCTTCTCCAGCTCCTCCATTACAGGTTGCTCAATAGAGGGGACGTCTAGATCATCAAAAAAAGCATCGAAAGCCGAGTCAGAGACCTGATCAGAAGTGTATAAAGTGGAATAAAACTTTTTGAAAGTGTTATTAATTTCACACGGAACGGTGGTAACACCAGAATCTGACCGAATTTGTGGAATAAGGTTGGAAGTGGATCTTTGCCGTAGTTGGTGTGCCAATAGTTTGCTGGCCTTATCGCCTTGTTCAAAAAACCTGGATCTCGTCTGGATTAACCGTTCAGTGGTATGGTTCGTTGTAAGAACATTATATTCCGACTGCAAGTTAAGACGCTCCCTATAAAGCTCTGGGGAAGGGGAGTCAGCATATGTGGCATCAATTTGAGATATACGGTGAGATAAGTTAGCCAATTTATCCTTCCTACACTTCTCCTCAAATCGTGAATAGGAGATTATCTCCCCCCTAATGTATGCCTTAAGGCTCTCCCACAGCAGTGCGGCCGATACACCCGGTGTTTTGTTGAAACTTAAGAAATAATCTATTTGTTTCGAAACAAAGTCAGCAAAACCCTCATTTGTAAGCAGGCGGGTATTAAGACGCCAAGGTGCCCGCATAGTTGTAAAGTTCTTAAAGAAAACCTTCATTGATACGGGAGCGTGGTCGGATATAATGATGGCATCATATCTACACGCAGACACATCAGAGAGCAGCCTATTATCTACTAAAAATAGATCAATACGGGTAAAACTATGATGGACCGAAGAAAAAAACGAGTACTCTCTTTTCAACGGATTGAGGAAGCGCCAGGCATCAGTTACAGCAAACTAAGACATAAAAGATTGTATCACCTTAGAGGATTTCGAGGGGGCACAGACCTTAGTAGATGAACGGTCTAGATGAGGACAAAGCCAGCAGTTAAAGTCCCCTCCCAGTATCAGATGGTGTGAAGACATGTCCGGGAGTATGGAGAAAAGGCGTCTAAAAAACGCATCGTCATCCCCGTTAGGAGCATACACATTCGCCAGGGCTACACGAGTATTATGAATCTGTCCGGTGATGATAATAAATCTACCATTAGGATCAGAGGTAACATTTGACAGCTGAAAAGGCACTGATTTATGCAACAGAATAGCTGCACCCCTTGATTTGCCTGCAAAAGAAGAGTGATAGATCTGCCCCACCCAGCTTTTTTTAAGTTTCAAATGATCGGAGGCCTTGAGGTGGGTTTCCTGTAAAAAAATTATATGTGCTCCCAACTGTTGAACATGATGTAACACTTTACTGCGTTTTATAGGGTTATTAAGTCCTTTACAATTGAAACTAGTGAACTGAATTTCACCCCCACCAGACCTAGCCGTTAAATTAGCCTGGGCCATAAATACATTCAGATGACATTATGTGTACCAAGGCGGTCGCTGCCCCACAGCGGATCACAAGATCAATATTAGACTGATGAAAACAAAAAAAACAAACAGAGAACAGAAACACACAAACCACACCCAACCCCACAAACACAACGGCAGAAGCAACTTCCCACAGGAGATGCGCGCAACCCACCCCTAGCAATGCAAAACCCCTATCACGCCACATAGTAGCACGCCTACTAACGCTACTTGGGCAAAAACCTCCTGAGAGAATGTGACCACAGGAGAAAACAAATTTTAAAAAAGAGGGACAAAATGCACATTAATACCATTACACAGTAATTAGAAACAAGCCAAAATTAACAACAACAACAAAAAAAGAGAACAGCACCATTAGCCCACTGGCCACAATAAAGGGAAAACCCTGTCAAAAGTGGAAAAGAAGATAAATAAACCCAAAAAGGGAACAAAAGGGTTAGGTGCATCCTCAAAATACTCTGGGTACATGAATATAAGCAACCTATGACGGGCAGTGCAAAGTCGCTGTCAACAGCGTGTGTTATCATCCCCACAAAATAAAAACAAAATGTAAGAAGAAAAAAAAAAAGGGGGGAGACACCCACGCAGTAATAACAGCCCTTCAAGCATGTAAAAACATCACAGAATGAGGGAGAGGAACAAACAACAACAACAAAAAAGTACGAAAGTGGAACTCGTCACGAACATCCAACTTGGTAACCAAGGCAACTCACAGACAGTGACTGAAGAACGCGGCTCGGCCGTCCCGGCCACAGCACCCAAGGCACATAGGAAACGTAGTCAATATAGCAATGTATTTCTTCCGGCCACGGTGCCCAAGGCACACAGTGAGTGTAGTTCTTACCGCGAGTGAAAATGTAGTCCGGCTGTCGCAGTCCCATCGCCCGGGGCGCTTGGGAAACGTAGTCTCTATAACCAGGTCTTTCCGGCCGAGCCGAAAGTAGTTGACCTCGATCACGCCATATGGGAATTGTAGTCCAAAACAAGCGAGATAGTTAGCGGCTCGCTAACTTAGCTTAGCTTAAGCAATATCATCTGGATTGACTACTTTTTTAAGGCTGCTCACAACAAAGTCCATTGCCCGATCCGGATCTTCAAACCTACGTGTTTGGCCGTCTGCCGGTGTGATGCGCAAAACAGCAGGAAACATCAGCCCGAATTTCACACCAGGATACGAGTGTAATTCCTTCTTCACCGCTGCAAACGCGGCCCTCTTCTTCGTCACAGCCTGGGTGAAATCGGCGAAAATAGACAGCCTCTTACCCTTGTAGTTGAGAGGAGCGCATTCCCGGGCTCGGCGTAGAATCAGATTACGAACCTGAAACAGGTTCACTCGCATGATGAGAGGGCGAGGTGACTCCCCGTCTTTGGGTCGGGCTCGTAGGCTACGGTGACACCGGTCCAGAACCGGCAAGTCGTCCAAGGAGAGCAGGTCCTTTAGAAGTTTCGCCACGAATTCAATGGGTCGCGGACCCTCCAGGCCCTCGGGGATCCCTATCAGCCTTATATTGTTCAGTCTCTGGCGTGATTCCAAACTTTTACATTTCTCGGAGAGGGTCTTGACCAGGTCGGCCAGAGTGCTAACAGTAGCCTGCAGTTCAGTCACTGTGGTAGCTTGTTCGTTAGCCGAGTGTTCCAGCTCCACAACAGAGCGGCCCTGCGATTAAATTTTCGCCTGCATCGGCTTCAACACCCCAGCCATCTCTCTCTTAACCGTATCAGCCACAATCGAGTCGAGTTTGGAAAAAATGTCGGCACGTAGGTCATCCATCATCAGTTTGATGCTCTGCAACATGGCGTCGTTAGCATCAGGCCCCGGCTCGGCGCACGACCCGGCGTCCGCGATCCCGACGGGGGGATCCGGCGTCCGAGACGCAGCACGCGGGGCTCGCTGGCGACGCTCCTTCGCCTCCTTATCGCCCATTATAATTCGTTTTTGAGATCAAAAAATACACCAAAAGAGAAAAAAGTACTAATGAAGCTTGATATCAATCGCGAATACAAAAAAATAGTGCAAATTAACAGGTTTTAAGTCACATTCCGGCGGAGCTGTAGCAACACACGTCTTACATGCTTCCTAGCCAACAGCGCCCCCCATCAAATATATAAATTTTTGAGCATTCCTCCATATAGAATCTTTCAAGATCATTCACTTCCTTTGGTTTGTGCTGGACTGCCCTCTTCATTTCAAACCACTCAGAGAGACTGAAATGGCCATTGCAAAACATTTTAGAGTAAATTAACCATTTCTTGGTACATCTTGAGATATGCTCATTGTTTTACTGACAGCCAAGATTGAACTTCTGGGCAGAGGGTCCATTAGATGTAAAACAGTATGGTAATATCAAATGTCACAGTAGGCATGATGTTCTTTTCCACAAACATCGAACCCACTACTGGCTTGAGTGGCCATAACACCTGGTTCCAACTGAAGTTCCAGTGCAGTTTAGAACTTCCGCAAGCTCCAGACCTTAATTTTTTTCTGGCAACCCTTCACAAACGTCTATTGGCATGGAGGTGGTGTCTGATAGTAGATTTTAAAGTGTTCTTGTCCCCATGATGCAACCAGGTTTTGTAGCTACCTGCAAATGTCAGCCTTTCATTTTATTTTGACTGCCAACCAAAAGTGTGTGTGAGTGCGTGTGTTTGTGTTCGTGTGTGGGGTATGGGGCAGTATATTTGTTTGCATAATTTAAAAAAAAATTACTTTCTTACAGAGAAGAACATAGAGTATATTGTAGCACTTATATCAAGCTTCAGGTTTAGCATCACCAAACACTATGTAAGAAAAAATACAACCTGAAAGGCAAAATCAAGAGGACACAGCTGTTGATGAAGCATGTATTTTTTTAAGGCTGCCCCTGATGATTAGAGACAGTTGGCAATTATGTAAGGATCACTTTAAGGCCATTCAGGCGTAGTGAGGACCCAGAATTCTCACAGGCGTGCAATATGTGTGCAGGATTCTGGCTATCGTCCAACATGGGCACTGCAGCAGGGGTCAAAGCACGTGCCAGCTGCGTGTGTGCATGCATATGTGTGTGTGAGTGTAAAAGAAAGCAAGAGAGTGAGAGAGTGAAAGAGAGAGTAAGACAGAGCCATGGAATACAAATCCATGCATGTTTACTAAAAACACACCCTATTTTTCAATTATTCAAATACATTTTATTTGTAACATATTTTTACAGAAATGCTTTACAGAAGAATAGGAAATAAAATTGGAATGGTTGGAGATAGAAAATACTGGCAGGTCATGATTACAGCTCTGGTTCTATTTAGGCCAAGCTTTAGTTATAGAGCAAAAAGTGGTGATGTCATGAATTTGTTTAATGCTGCCAGGTAGAGAATTCCAAAGTTGTGTGCTTTTAATACACAATGCAGTTTGAGCGAAGGAAGTTTTCTTCAGAGGCTAGTATGGAGGATTATATTTTAAGTGCTTTGTGTGTTGGTACCATGAGTGTGTTGGGAGTATAGTTATGAATAAGTCAAATATTGTTGGGATCAGATTGTGGCAACATTTAAATGCAAGTATGGTGTTGGTATCACAATATATTACGATGTGTTACAATGATGGTATCTTCAACGTTTCTTGTCCAGGAGCACCAGACTGGACTGATATGTTCACATTTCTTTTTTTTTCTTTTTTTTGCCAGTTGGAGACTTTTCAAGGTTCAATTAGTGCAACCAAATAGTTACAGTACAGTAGTCCAGCCAAGAGGTTATAAAATCACAATTTCTTTCAGCATCAAGCAGGGACATTATCTTCCTCAATTAAATGTAATTCTAAGGTGAAAAAAGTCCACTCTTGCAATATCATTAATGTTGGCCTGAAACGAGAAATCTGAGTCAATAATCATAATTTTTAACAAACATAATGGCTGTGACAGTGAAGCCATAATCTCGTATATGTGTTTTTTTTATATGTAAGAATTTATCTCCCAGGGACTTGGGCCTGCTATTAGCATCTGTCTTCTAAGTATCTAAAAAATTCTTGGTCCAGGCCTTTAAATCTTTAAGAAAGGCCTCTAGTTGTTGGACATCTTCTCTTGGTTCAACTAATATGTAAAGTTGTGTGCCATCTGTATAGCAGTGGCAGTTAACACTGTGCCTGCTTATAATGTCCCCAGGGGTAAAATATGCAGAGAAAATAACAAGGGGCCCAGTACAAATCCTTGTGGTACTAAATAGTGTAATAGCTTACCTTTTATATCCATCAGATATAAAATAAATAAATAAAAAATCATCATGTGAAGGAAAAAATTTGGGTCTATTGTATTACAGGCAGCACTTAAGCCAGAAGAGTATGGAGATACAACCACAATCCAAGGAGAGAAGCTAATTATTAATTCGTAAGACAAGGGCTGTCTCAGTACTATGGTGCTTCCTAAACCCAGAATTAAACCACTCATACACATTATTAGCCTGTAGAAAAGAAGAAAGCTGTTGAGCGACACATTTCTCAAGGATCTTTAATAGAAATGGGAGGTTTGAAATAGAACGACAGTTAGACAAGTCAGCAGGATCCAAATTTAATTTTTTAAGTAGTGCTTTAAGAATATTAAGGGATTTATTAACATTTCCTGATATTAATGAGGAATTAATTATATTCAAAATCAGTTTGCAAAGAACAGATGAGAGCTTCTTCAGTATGTTTCAGCATAAAGGGTCTAGAAGGCAGGTGGGTGATTTTAAAGATGAAAACAATCAGACTTAAACCTCAAAGATACTTACTGGTGGGCAGGCTATGAAACTGGGGATAAAATATGAAATTGTGCCTTATCAAACACCTTATCACTATTATCAAAAGGCAAACATTCAATGGAAATGCTTATCATGGATTAAAAACACATGTGCACACATACACACACAAAAAAATCTGTCTAATTGAAGACATCAAGGGTAAAGATGCCTATAAAGAAAATGTGGTTATTAGGATACGATGTGCTATGTAATTAATTTATAGCATTATTGTTGTGTTCCTTTCAGTATTTACAAAATATTTACAATCAGGAGGGATTCATGCATGTGCATATTTAACACTGTATTTAAAACTGAACCACTACATCAGTCAATATGTCCTTCCTGAATGTGAAATCAACCATGAGTTATCCTGGTATTGAAGGAAATAGTGACGTTAATGTTATATTATCTGCAGGTTAGAAGGGTGAGATAACATTCTGTCAAACCATTATATTATGAAATATTTGTTTGCCACATATGGATGAGTTTTCTCATGGATGAGTTAATTTTTTCAGTGCAATTTTGCATCTGGAATGGAATGCTCGTGTGTAAGTCATAAGCAAATGTAAAATAATTTATCAATTTTGCCAAGTCCATTTATGCATAATTTACACTTATAAAAGGAAGGAAGTATTAACAAAATACGAATTATTTGAAGGAATTAATAGTTTTACATTAGATTAAATGCTAAAGGTTTTTTTATCGTGTAATGTTGTGTATCGTGAAAATCCTAAACTGATGATTCTGACAATCTCATCATTTCAAATGCCAAGCTTAAGAGTGAAACGTGCTGAAACGCAATTTGGTTAGATTTTATTTTGCATGGGCATTAAGCTTACGGCTTCTGGTCAGGAGAAATTTCCCCTCATTCTATGATTGATTCTCTTGTTATATATAATAAATTGTAGTTTATGGCATAAGGAACCTTGGTAAGAAAGTGAGGTGTTGCATTGTGGATGAGCTGTGGAAGCAAACACTTTTAGCAATTCATTTCATACTATGCCAAACTATAATTCAAATGTACCACTATTTAAATACAGCATCAGTTACCCTTTCATTTCTTAGCCGTTGCTATACATTGTGGAAAGAGGTCTTCCGGAACACTCTGTCAGTTCCCCCACTCTATAGTTCTATTTGAAATTATTTGCGAATTTAAAATGGATTACCATTTTATTCCATCACACAGAATTACATTTTACAAGTGAGGAAAAGCTTGTCAAACCACTTCATAATCTGGGAGAGGGATTTAAATAAGTTATATTGCTTTCCCCTTCTTTCCTGCGACAGCACATTTGCTGTCATAAGAAGGATGTCCTAGGGAACTCACAGTAAGTAAGATTAATTTTTGTATCATAAATAACTCTGTACAAGGCTTGTGGGGCTTGAGCTTGTTGGCAGAAACAAATATGTCTGAATAGGTTGGATAGGTTTAAATTCAGACAGCTGAGATAATAATCATTGTATTGTACTGAACTATAAAAGACTAAGAAATTCCGTAAAAGCTTAGTGAAATATGTTGTCTTTGTTCCAAAAATTGATTATGCATATTTATAAGTATATGTTGCAAGCAGAGTAATGTTCAGAAGGATATCCATTTGTTTTACTTCCCTGACATTAACATCTAACAGGTCCATATTTCAAATCAGAGCTCTAGGAAAACCCTGCAATAAATTTAGTTTCTTATAATTAAAAGCCTTGGACTGTTTCTTTCCCAGGCATTCATTCAGTAAAAGGTCTGCGACCTTTGAAATTTCCTTACTGCTGAAAGTATATGTACCAGCAGCCCCCATGTCACCCTCTAACTTACTTGCCGTGTACGATAGGGGAAAAAACCTACACGTATGCACCAATCTAAATTAAGCTACCTACAGTCAAACAGGGGAAGAGCTGACAGGTAACTGCATTCGAGTTGAAGCATGGCGCACACGCAGTAATATCTAATAAAATGTTTTCATCATGCCGAATATATATATGTTTTAATGGGTAATTGTTGATTGAGAAATGACCACCTTTATGCAAGCTAGCTATGACCTGATTACTACGAAAGGCAGACGAGCAACAACAAGCTTGTACAACACTATGTGGTGCTACAGTGATGACATATTTTTGTAGGCCAATCCGGAAGTTCTTCCGCCATGGGTTCTTTTGGCTGTGGGTTTTCTTTTTCCTGTCCGCAATGGCTCAACTCCCCGTTTGTTTGGGATTGTTTTTGATGACGAGGTTGCTTAAGTTTGTCTGCCGAGTTGGCAACACTGCAAAGTAAAGTTACCATTTCTTAGCAATGCTGGGTTACCTAGCAAGCTTACGCTAGCTTATGGCAAGTCATTTTAACATTTAGTTAGCAAGCTACCAATAACTTATGACAAGGTAAACAGCAATCGACAGCTAACGTTAGCTAGGCAAACATAGTAGCTATTGTTAGCTTGCTAGCTAAATGTTAAAACGGCTTGCAAGAAGCTAGCATTACCTTGCCATAAGCTATCATTGGCTAACAAGCTAACAAAGACCTTAATTTTAATTTAATTCATTTAAGTTTAATTCATTCATATACTAGAATTTAATATTAAAACAAGTGATGTGAAAAAATTTGAAAGGAGCGCTAACATGACTAGCTTGTTACACTTGAGAGCAGCCAAGGATCTGCTTGAGGTAATGACGTGTATTTATTCTGACAAGTTGTAGTTTGAATATAGCAATATACTTTTTAAAACCGCATAAAAGCTTCAGAATTCATGCTTAAGATGTGCAATTTATCTCATACAACAAAACGTGAAACTCTCTTAGGCTTATATTAACCACAGACCATTTTTTCAGCACAGATCGAAACCCCTATTGGTAAAAAGCATTGGAAATCTGGGAAATGAGGGAATCCATGGCTAAAAAATGCGAACTCACTTCTGGGTTTTAGAACTACAAGTTGTAGCACTCTATAGCTTACACATTTAGCTAGCTATAGTCACTATTCTTGGCTTTAAATAGCTTGTAATTAAAAAATAAAGTGGAGCATGAATATGATGAAACATCTTTGTGCCTTATTTTGAGTTTCTGTTCTACAGAATTAATCCAAAATGTATTTGTTTGCAAATATGGTTTAATGAAGTCCATCTTCTATCATATGCTGCTGTTTAAGTTAGGACTTTCCTGACCTAGCTGTTATGCAGAGAACTGCTCGAAAGTGCCAGGACAAAGGGCTGCGCTGGGATAAAGGTGGTAATTTCTCAACCAACAATTAACCATTAAAACGTTTTCTTCATTGCAAAAGATTACCTGCGCATCGGCCATGGTTGAGCTCACGTTCAGTGGCCTGTGAGCTACTGTTCCCCAGATTGACTGTCATCTTAATTTTGATTGGTGCATACACAGGTGGATTTTTTCTCTATTGTATACTGGAAAGATTGTGTCAAAATCATTTGTATCTTTGTGTGTCCACAGCTTGAGATTTGTAGCTTGTAATTTGTAGTTCTGTAAAACAGGATTTGTAGTTTTGTGATGCGTAAAGCAGATTTTGCGTGTCATTACATTACATTACAGTTATTTGGCAGACGCTTTTATCCAAAGCGACGTACAATAAGTGCATAGTGAAGGTCATTGACACAACTACAAAGCAAATCCGACAAAGCACAACTTTCTCACAATGTAGAAGCTATCCCTAGTAATGAACATAGAATACAGTCGGCTATACATTCTTAACTATAAAATAGCAAAAAACACAGCTTGAGATTTGTATTGGAATTGTAGTTTCGCTATGCATAAAACACTGTTTTGTGGTGCAACAAACACATGTGAGTTGTGAAATACGTGTAAATAATATTGCCACTAAATTTGCTCCATATGTAACACTTGCTGCCTGGAGTAGTCATAATTGCTGTGACTAATATATTTTCAAAACATGCCTACAACTTACTAGCTAACTGCCTATCTAAGCCAAGATTTTGACATTCACAGTAAATATAGTCCGACATTATGTTGATGTTTGTTTTTTTTTGTTTTTTTGATGGCAATTCTTTTCTTGAACCAGCAACATGCTACTCCTGTAATTGAAAATTAAGTGCAAGAACCACAGTACATCTCAACAAGAGAACATTTTCTGCTAATAATCCATTATGATTGCATTCTGCTCAACATGTGTTTATCGTGCATTTCATGGATGTGTGAAAATGCAATCCTTATTTTAAAAGCCATAAAGAGAAAAAAAGAGTCACCAGATTATTCCATGTTCTGTGTACAGTTTACCCTTCCACGTGGTAGGATACGAGTACATAGGCAGTGTGCAAAATAGCCTTGGGATTTTGTCAAATAAAAGCTAATTTTTTTAATGCTCTTTATTTAATTGAACATATGAAATATGGTACTAGAAATATAATTGCAAGTATAATATCTGCTGCTGGAAGTGGTGTTGGTGGGCCAGTGGGGGATAGTATTTCTCCAGTGCCCCAGCACATGGACAATAAACCAAGGTCAAGCCTCATGGTAGTTATTGGAAGAGCCCATAGAATTTATTGAACAGAATAAGGGGGGGTGGTCCCTGATGTCCTGGTCAAATTCACAGCATTGTTTTCTCAGTTTTTCCATCTAATGATTTCCCTGTTTCATTTTCTTAATAATCACTCTCTCTCCACCTCATCTGATGTGACATGAGAATTCAAGCACAAAATGGCTGCTGTACATCACTCAGGTGGGTGCTACACATTGCTGGTTGAGGTGAGTTTGTCTCCTTCATTGTAAAGCTTGTTGGGATTCTAAAATTAATAAACATCGAATAAAAAGTTCGGAAATTTGTGTTTGGTAGATTATTTCTCTGTTGTAACAATGCTTCTTGGCAATACATTTTATACCGTTGGAAAGCCTGTTTATTTCCTTTTTAAATGGTGCCCCATTTCTCCGCCAATTTCATTTTGTATTCAGCAATGCATTAGTAAGATGGATATTAATTTATTTACATCTCTTGCATGCTGTAATTGCAACCGTAAATGTGAGTGTTTTCTTGACAAATACAATATGGTGAGTTCAACAACTGGCCAAAATTATTTTTTTTGGAAGTTGTATTTATTTTCAGGCCAAACATTTGGACAAATATTTATTTAATCCCAGCCAATGTCCTTTTTATTTTCTAACAAGGTAAGACTAATTTTACACAGCTTTAGATGCAAGCAAAGTTGTTCACAACTGACATTTATTCAAGATCAGAATGTTTACTGGATAAAATAATTATTCGACAGTCAATTCTGTGTTTTTCTAGTAGGGCACACATTTCTCTTAATTAATATTTTCTAATAAAATTAGCAGTTTATTCATTTCTATAGTGACTTTCCATGTATACAAATCTTCTTTCAATGAGCAATAACATTAATAGACAAATTTTAATGATAAATATGTTATAAAGATACATATTCTAAGAAATGAAAAAGGTAGTCAGTAGTCCATCATAAGGGGTGCTTTTGTGAATTCCTGTGGATGCCAAGAGCTATACAGCCAGCATGTTGAATATTGCATGTTGAATGTTTTGCCCGTTGCCTATTTTTTGCACATTGAGTCAGATATGATCATTTACCATGTCCGTCCGCACAACAAGAACACTTTTCGATACACAGTAAACATACCAGAAAACAGTTATTCTATGTAAAACGGAATCATTTGACAGTTAGCTCTAAGGTTCTGACGTTCTGTAAAAATAGCCTTTTGAGAAAATGTCAGGCACCGAATGGAAACACTGATGCTGCTGGGCTGTCTGTGGGCGGTGCAGGACGACTGGGCTGTCTGTGGACCCTTTCCTTTTCACCCCACATCTTCTCATTTTAACATTAAGTTGTCCTATTTAAAAAGTGGCCAGCAATGAGTATTAGCTTAAAATAGCACTGTAGTATCACTGTGATGAGACGTTATAGCCTATGGGATCAGTGTTTTTGTCATAGAAGAAAAAGGAAGGTATTTGTCCATGCACAGAGAGAGAAAGAGAGAGACTGTGTGTGTGTGCGGGTGTGTGAGTGAGTGAGAGAAAGAGAGAGACTGTGTGTGTGTGCGGGTGTGTGAGTGAGTGAAAGAAAGAGAGAGACTGTGTGTGTGTGCGGGTGTGTGAGTGAGTGAGAGAAAGAGAGAGACTGTGTGTGTGTGCGGGTGTGTGAGTGAGTGAAAGAAAGAGAGAGACTGTGTGTGTGTGCGGGTGTGTGAGTGAGTGAGAGAAAGAGAGAGACTGTGTGTGTGTGCGGGTGTGTGAGTGAGTGAGAGAAAGGGAGCGGGATACATATTGATAGATAACTTATAATGCTATATAGAATTTTCAAGGAGTGCAAGTAGTACCCTTTACTGTGTTGGTGTTGTTACAACTGCTCTCAGTTTGGACATAACATGAGGTCCAAAGTACACACAGAAATGTTATCAAGATCCAAACAGATGAAAAGATCACAAGACAAATGACACTTGGACAATACCTATTTTTCATATAGTACCTGTGATGTACGAGACACACTGTTAAGGTTAGAAGGGGAAACCACTAGTAATCCACCCATTGTTGAAAACATTTATTTTACTTTCTCGAGTCAAAAAGTAAGTTGTGTTCCTTTCAAAACAGGGTAATAGTTCATTCAACAGCTTCTTAGAGAGCAAAAATTAATTATTTTTGCAGTCGTGGAATACATTAACAGCTGTGTTTACTTTGGCCATTGCCATGAGTATTAGGTGGCAGAGTAGTGAATTGCAGATATATGATTTACCAATTGAAAAAAAAGAATTTCCAACAATTTTCCCATCCTTTCTCAAAGTTTCTGTATATCCCATTTTAAGTGCTTATAATTAAAACTGTCCAATATGGTAAAGGAAACCAACAGGATGCTTTAGTGCCAAACTGTGGTCAATCGGTCCAAAAATGTGAGAATGTGAGGTGTGTTGTAAGGGCCCATATTGGCATGATGGAGGAGGACCCCATTCTGTGTAATGGCAGCGCAAAGCGTGATGTTTCCCCTACGTTGCCCTGGGACATTGATTATAGCCCTGTGGCCAATGATATTTCTGCCTCTCCTTCTTGCTTTTGTGAGGTTGAACCCTGCCTCATCTATGTATATGAATTCATGCGGGATTTCCTCAGCAACCATCTGTAAAACTCTCTGAAATACATGAAAGACAAGATTGTGTAGTTCAGCATAGATCTAGTATACAGTAAATTTACATGTAAAAAGGTTACGTGTGCAGTATGCAACATCACAGTGCTAAAGTGAACAATACATACCTCCACATACTCATGCCGCAGCTGTTTGACCCTCTCTGAATTCCGCTCAAAAGGCACTCGATAAAGTTGTTTCATTTGAACCTGATGTCTTTTCAGGATGCGTGCCAGTGTTGACTGAGAGACCTGATGGACATTATTGAAAATGGCATGGTCACCGATAATGTTGGCTTGAATTTCTCTGAGCCTGATAGCATTATTGGCCAAAACCATGTTTATGATCTCTCTCTCTTGTTCTTGCGTGAATATGGGCCCCTTCCTCCTTGTCGTTCTCGACCCTCAATCCTATGTAGAAAAAAATACATGTAACCTACTGTAAAATGTCACAGGAAGGGGTATCAAAAGTGCTGATATGGTGCATACAATAAGCAGCTGATTACTGTAACTGTAGACAGATTATTGTTCACCTGTTTTCTTGTCGAAATGTTCTAATGACAGATGCCACTGTATATCTGCTAAGATTTGGCTGAACTCTTAGTCCAGCGTCCCTCAGCATCAATCCGTGGTTCACAACATGGTCAACTAGTGTTGCACAAATTTAATTTGATAAATTTGGTCCTCTTTTTCTTTGAGCACGTTCTCCTCCTGCTTCAGGTCTTCCACTTCCTCTACCTCCACCTCGGCCTCTACCTCTGGCACAGCCTCCGCCTCTTTCTCTTCCTCTACTTCCTCTACCTCCTTCTCCTCCTTCTCCTCCTTGTCCTCCTCCTCTTTCTCCTCCTCCTCCTCCTTCTTCTTCTTCTTCTTCTTCTTCTCCTCCTCCTCTTCCTCCTCTTCCTCTGTGGATTCCCCCTCTCACCCTCACTCTTCTTCTTCTGACTTCTTCCATTTTGGTTGAAGACAGGTGAACTCACCTGCTGCATTTTTATAGTGCTTAAACCTGATTGGTGTGTCTACAATTAAGCAATCATGTGTTTGCGCACCTGATGGTTGTGTGTAACCAATTGGCTCATAGGTGTGGTAATTTGACAGTCAGTGCTTTGGAATTGTAAGGAAGTGACATCATGATATACTTCTGTGTTTAATGTATACAAGTGTGTTTAGTGTTTTGCAAATCACTGTGTGTATTGTTTTGCAAAAAATGTGAGGCTGACATTGTGCTTATAGTGGTGCAAATATGGGCCGATGTTTTGCTCCTTGAGTGTAAGGTTTTGATAATTGTGTAATACTTTAGATTTTAGTGTTTATGCAATCGAAAAAAAACTGTAATGAGATTAATTAGATTGTTTTACCAAAAGTGAAAACCAACAAAATTCTCTGTCACAGGCTTTTCATTTGCACTTGAAAACTTTATGAGCAATTGGGTCGTTGATTTTTGCAGCGCACCAAACAGAATATTTTATTAAAAGGATGGTTCTCAGTCTCTTTCATAAGAACATATAAAAAAACCTTCTGTATACTGTGTCTTGCAGATTTCACAAATGTATGGCTATATTGAGAAGTGCTAACATTTCACTTGGCTGACCTTGGTCTCTAAAAGATTACCCCAGGTAGCACCAATTACATAATGATACTATGAAGTGACATCAAACATGCGGGCTATTGTGCTGACAGTCACTTAACCAATCATTCAAGATTGTAACACTTAAATAAAATAATTCAACTATGATGTCATAGATACATTGATAGTGGTCTTTTATAACTTTCTATATACAATCATTGACTGCTACATTTTATGTAAGAAAAAAGCAGAAAAGATAAAATAACATATTGCAGAAATCCCAAACAATGATTGGAACAGTGTGTGTGTGCGTGTATGTGTGTGTGTGCGTGTGTGTGTGTGTATGTGTGTTCTATATGTCGAGCATGCATGGATATTTAAAGGCTATGCCAAAGTGGTTGGAGGCTGTTATTACTGTTGCCTCCACATCTGACATGTGAACATTCACATGTCAGATGTGCTGGTATCTCCAGCTACCACACACACACTGCCCCCTCTATTCTGTGTTCTGTCGAATAACCTGACATTTCTAGAAACCACAAGGAATTCTTTAATTGCAGCCTTAGCACATTTATTTTTTGCAAAGTATCATTAAGCACATTGAGGGTTTTCAGCACTCTGTAACTTGAAATTACTCTTGTCGGTTCATATACAAAATGAGCAGGTATTTGGAATTCTAACCTGCGTTGTATGAAAAAACATTCATACTGTGCCTCTGTATAGGAGCTATCTCTGTCTGGAAAGAGTACACAGATGAAGTACAGTGTAGAGGTATTGCCATCAGGCAGTCAAATCAAATCAGTATATTTATATTTATATTATATACAGTATACCCTATATAGGTCAATAAACATATCTTCATACAAGTAAGTTTACTATTTTATAGTCCTTTAAAGTTTACTTCATTTTTTAATGCTATTATTGTATTAACATATAACAGACTGAGAAATCCTTTTTTTACTGGAACTGCTCAAAGGGAAGAGGACATAGAGGCAGACATTTTGGATTGTAAAAAGAAACCTGTAAAAGATATCTTGACAAATGTTACAAAATACCCAAATTATCGCTCTGTTTATGTAGTGTGGGTAGGAGTAAATACAGGCCTTTCCAGACACTTGAAGGAGCATGCAGTTTTTCAAACTGAGGGGGTGGTTCTGGAATAATCTAGGTTTTGCTACAGTGCAGTACGCACTGTCTAACTTCAGTTCAAAACTTTGTTGCTTTCACTTGTATGTGACAAGAGGATGGGGCCAATGTTAGCATCCTGTACAAATGAAAATGTTCACGATACCTTTCCTTTGTGACCCTGATTCCCTCTCTTTCACATTTCTGTACAAAAACAGGGTAATAGTGAAAAGTTCTGAGGAATCATATCCCGTTCCTCAGCTGTGTCTCCTTGCGGTGGTGTAAAGCTGTGTTTAAGGACAAACGGAGAGAGTGCAGGGAGACTCCACATGGAGGGCTCGTCAGACCAGGAGCAGAAAAACTTGCAAATCTGGCAGCAAGTTCTATGGCACGCCTCCATCTTTCCTCACATGACCCCTCCGTTAAATACAGGCTTTGAGGTTTCTTTATGTTTAAAAATACTCACTGCAGAATTCTTTGCACATGAATGCTGAACCGGATGAATTCTGCCCTGGGGTTTTTAAGCACTGCCAGATTTTCCTTTTTTCTTTTGCACACATACAAGTGTGTGTATGTGTGTGTGTTTCTGTGTGTGTCTGTGTGTTTCTGTGTGTGTGTGTGTGTGTGTGTGCGGATATATGTAAATGTAGCATTCCAAAAATATGCCTTGTCATAAAAAAGCACACATCACTGTTTACATCTGTCTGCAGGGGCGACATTTTAAAGTACAGACACGTGAATCCTTCACACAGCCTTGCTGGAGAAGTGGTAATAATGAGAACCTCTAATGTAAACACTGAGGCGTGACATTTGGGAAAATTTCTGTTTGTGACTAAATGATACATTGTGAACAGCCTAGTGCACATATAGTGGTAAGATTAATAATATATACACTAAGGTTTACTCTATGATTTAGGATTAATTTATTATTTGAAAATAAAAAAGCCTTTTTTGGAGCATACAGTGAACGTATAACAGCCGAATAACAGCGTATGTTTCTGATCCTGCTGTACGCCTATTTTAATAAAAGCATTTGAGTCACAGCATTATCTGGCAAAAACTTACCTCAATTATGCAACTGTAACACAGCTGAGGGAAACCTGTCAAAATAAGTGCTATCTTTCCCAGTAACTTTTCAACCTGAAAGTAATTCAATATTTAATTCACTGTAATAACCCATAATCCAGTAATGCATCGCATTGTCAAAAAACCTTTTATTGTATTAATTACGTGGTACATTAAAAGCCATATTCAGACTGATGTTATTAGCAGATATTAAGGTTTTCACGTCATATTCAAAGGTACATTTTCACTCAGAGAACCATTTTTGATGCGTAGGAATCGTTTGAGGGGAGCACTGTCGGGTGTGTGTAAATGAAACAGCGCAGTTCTCAGCCCACATTCCCCAGTGCAGCCACCCTGTCTGTTGACATGAGAGAGCCATGATAACTCTGAATGAGCTCCTGCACAGAGAATTGAAGGTTTTGCCTGCGGAGCTCAAGTCACAAACCAAATGCTGGGCTGCTGTGTCAGTGCCGTGCCTCTGACAAATTAGGCCAAACAACATGGCCGTTCGGCAAGGCTGCAGTGCGCATTATCGCCATAGCGACACGTTTGCGCAATGCCCCAGACGCAGGCTATCGAATGTGGGCGGGTGGGTGTCTACGTGCGTGCGCGCGCAAATAAAAAGCCTCTAATTGGATGTCTTTGTTAACAGTATGAAGAGAGTCATTTAGGCAATACATTTTTGCCATGAGTAGGAATGCAAATCAATACAAGCAGGAAATAAGGGAGGTTATGTAGCAGCACAGACCGAGGTTAAGACAGTGTGTAAAAGAGTGAATTTTCTTATTGTATGGTTTAACACTGTAGTGCGATAGCATAATGGCCAGCTGTGAGGAGCACAGAGAGCAGAAATGACTGTATTCCCATTGAGGGAGGGGAACACTGCATGTGTTGTATTGCAGTGAAGAAATCTTTTGTGCGAGATATGTATGCTCTTTGTGAGGGGAAAGCCCTCTTTTTTGCATAATAATGCCTTCCTCGGGCTGTCTCAGGTCACGTGAAGTGTTACTCAGGACCACTAACGTTCAGAATGACAGAAAGCTCATTGGTATTCTCCTATTCATGAAAATGGAGATGAGCATATTTCAAAGTTTTCTGCCTTGCCATTTCAATTTTAAGCACAGAAATCTGAATGCTGTGTTCACTGAGGCAGTGTTTAGTATGTAAACTATAGCATGGCTTGGTCTTTGACACTGTCTCTTTCCCCATTCATCTTTAATTTTGGATTGTTAGATGAGGTCTTTTATCTTTGAAAGGTCCCTTAAAAGCTACAGAGAGCTGTTTCTGAAAGTCTGCTTTGGATATAGAAGTACCTATAGATGTCAAGTGTTTTCCAAGGTTCCTACGCATTTGCCAAGCATGCACAAATATGGTATTTTATTCTTTGTGGAATTATCTTATTTTAAGAATGTTAAAAAAAATGTTATTGTCCCGTTGAAATAGTCAACATCCATACAGTGTTCAAGTACGCATAGCCTAGTGTCATTCCATATTAATTTTACCTTGTAACACTTACAGACTGCTTTTAATTTGTCGAATTATGCTTCTGTTTGTTTGTTCAGCCAGCTGTCTGTTTTGCTATATTCAAGCATTCGGTTATTTAGTAGATATTGTCCTATAATGATACTGTCTTTAAAATTAATTAGTAATAAACCAAACATAAAGGAGGTCTAGTATATTTAACAAATACCCCATTATTTCTTTTACATGCAGATCCATGCTTTCAAAGATTTATTTTGAGCTCAACATTTCCCTCCAGTGCTAAAGGCCATGAACTGCAAGATTCTTTTGGATTTTTTTAGTATCTGCAAACAGATACGCTGTCCAATGTTCAGCGCTGAGTCTGTAATTCAGTACTCAGTATTTATTTCTATAAAAATGAAAGCCTGTCATCACCTGTGCTGCTGCTGGTTTTTCATGGTCATTTGGTGAAAAAAGCATCGGCACTGGATGTATAGTCCACATAACGTATCTCAACAAGAAAGAATCCACAAGATTACATTTCTCAACATTCTTGGCAAATCTCTGCTTTTAAATGGACATTGTTTATGACTTTGTTTAAACTGAGTCTCTATGTCTTTGTAAACCCTTGTGTGTTTGCAGCATTCAGTGTGTATGCAGGCCCATGCTGAAATGACTCACTTTATTTCTAATATACGTGTAAGTTATCTTCAATTATTGTGGTGCCATTCAACAGTTTTTTGCTGTTTAATTTATGGGGGTGTGATTTTTCTTTTAATCCTGTAAAGCAGTGGTGCCCAATCATGTGCCATGGAGAGCTGAGAGTATGCAGGTTTTCATTCCAACCAATCACTACACCTGCTGATTTCACTAATTAACATGCCTTCAACCAGAGGGGAGGGAACTAATTAGTGAAGTCAGCAGGTGTAGTGATTGGTTGGAATGAAAACCTGCACACTCTCGGCCCTCCATGGCACATGATTGGGCACCACTGCTGTAAAGGTTTGGGAACAGGGGTAGGCAACCCTGCTCCTGGAGCGCCGGTGACGTTTCTGGTTTTTGTTCCATCTGAGCTTGATCACAAGAGTTTGATGAATGATTAAAAGTCTGAGTCTGAATATTCTGAATGGTGAAACTTTGAGTGTTCTCCAGAACATGGTTGCTGCATTCATCACAGCTGATTAATTGAAATGAATCCACTTATGTAGCGATAGGTTTGGATGGAGCAAAGTCCAGGACTGTCTCCAGCACTCCAGGACCAGGGTTGTCTACCCCTGGTTCAGAATATGAATTGTAATTAAATTTATAATTAAAATGTATGCATAGTATATTGAAACCCTAAGCATCATTATCTTTACAATATGCACGGATCGCATTGCACTGTTGTCATGCTGGCAGACTGTCTGGATTTGGACTTCTACTACAGTTTGTGTTACTGGGAGTGTCTGGTACAGCTTGCTGCCATCTAGTTGTGGCTATTATGTTTGCATCTCAATGCCACTTTACAGTCAGTATGGAACCAGTTTCTTTGAGTTATAAGCTAATTTTACATGAAATATGAAGAGCAGTTTGAGTATTTCAAAGTAAACATAAATATAAGTATACAATCAAGATATTAACATGAGAGAATTCAAAAGTTACATTAAGAATGAGAAGGTTTTATATACATTTACCATCTTACACATTTATTGATCTCATAAAGCTGTATATCATCTACAAAAGCCTAGTTCATTCAGTAGACGTGCTGCTACTTAGATTTGAAATTAAATAAACATCTTGAATGAAGGAAACATCTTTCATTAATTAATGTATTAATGAATAAGACTTGTGTTCTGTGTTTCATATAATCCAGTTGGCCAAGTGAAACCAGTGTTTACCATGACCCAGGGCCGGCCCTAACGTTTTGGGGGCCCTATGTGAAATCTTAATGTGGGCCCTCTCACCCTTTTCTTTCCATAAGAGATTGCGATTGCGTCAGATTGTATGGTGAAGACCACTTCCCTTCACCCTCTGTTGCCTTGGTACGCTAGCCCACTTAAGTCCCCAAACGAACAGACCCAGTCAACAAACATATTATATTTAATTATAGTGTATACGCTACTACTACCTCTACTGCTGTGGTTACAACCATTACTGCTACCACTGCTATTGAAAACAACAATCTAACGTTGTGTCAGCAGAGCACAACTGTATGTGCAGCATTTCTGATGTATTTCTGATTGTCTCCACCAGAGGGACTCAAACCACACCTTTAAGTTTGAAGCTTTTTGATTTTAAGATCAGTGGTATGAAAGCAATATGGACGTTTCTCAGCAGAAAGCGATGCATGAGTTAACGTCATTCATAAATAATGGAACGGAAATGACTGTATGAAACGGTCCATCCTCCAAGGGTTAAATTGCACTTTTGGAAATGGGTCTGCTCTGTATTTCTCGGCATCACGGGGTCCTGAGGGATTTGTACATATTTTACGAGACTTAGTGAATGTAGAGTCATTTGGGGGATACATGTCTGACATCTCTCAAAAGGTAATGCAGAGCTGTAATTTTCCATAGAGTGGCATAGTGTTAAAACATTGTTGAAAAACCCAAGAGTAGCTCTCTGAAGGGACAGCATCGGAAGCTTAACACCACCCTTACTGTAACCCCTGACCCTCTCCACACTGATGTTATGGCGCTTTCCCTCAGCCTTGAAACAGTGCTGTAGTGTGCAGTGCACACAAACTTACTTAATACATAAAATAACACACAGTTGTATACAATGTTTACTGGGACCGGAACGAATGGGGACATTGCTTCAGATTTAATGATATTTCATTGTAATTATATGCCTTGAGGGTATCACTGATATTCATTATCCACTCTTGTGATCACTCAATTGTGAGAAATGAGAAATTATTGCTAATAAGGTAAAGATTAGTGTATCGTCTGAGAGTGTAAGGAGGTGTCTTCCCTCCCAGCATGCCATACTCGCAGGACAGGGAAGAGCGCGGATGGCGGTCCCATTTAGACCGTGGGCGCGCGTGGTATCCGTGGAGATGTATGAAATGACCCCATGGCGATACAGCTTTTAACCTTCCCTCTCCTTCAGGCTGACGGGGCCAAATTACAGTAAATGATAGTTACCCTGCCTGCAAATTGATTTGACCTGACTACGTCTGGCTGCTCTAATGGACTGAACGGGTGGGGGTGTTGATGGGGAGGTGGAGGGTGAGGTGGAGATGGAGGGTTTTTGAAGAGGGATATCCGGGTGAATGGGAACAGGTTAAGAGGAGAAAACTTGCTATTCGTTCCAGTGTCACGCTGGCTGCACTCCAGTTCCAAAAAAACCTAAAAGCAAAGCACATTAAGAATCAAGCGGTTCAGCGCCTGTTTCAGAAGGTCTAAGACATCACGCTGGTATAATATCAGGACTTAGAGTAAAAGGCTTATACAACCTATAAAATTAAATTGTGTGTGAACTGTTATTATTGTGTGTACCGATCACTTGAAAAATGTATTATTCGCATATACTGTATATGTTTATATTTATAAAATATTATATATATTCAATATCTTTGTATTATAAATATACTATATTTAACATATATAATACATATATTGTATTGTAATTATTGTAGTAATGTATTGGCTTCCAAAGTGTAGTAATATGACTTCCAAATACTTAGCGCACACCTATGAAAATATGTTATGATGTAAGTTGTATTTATTTATTTATTTCGCTTTTGTTTTATCTCAATTTTGTAGTATCCACTTATATACTCATGGTCCGAGCTAAAACAATTTTTTTTTATGGATTGTTCTGTAGCTGAAGCGATATTGTTAGCAAATCTGAATACAGCAGATTTAGCAAATAGGCCCAAGGTATGGTAATGTTAGCATTCATATAGGCATGCCTTCACATTGTGAGATAGATTGCTGCAGACCTTCCCTGCAATGGGCTACTATGATAGAGGGGAGAGGTTTGACCCCCATAGACAGCCACACCGGGTCCATGACAGGGATCAGGGAGTTATTTCTGTAGTTTGTCCTCTCTGCTTGTTTTTTATTAGGGGGGGAGGGGGGAGGGGCAACCCTCTCATTCCGACTGCGAGGAGGGTGTGGTGGGGGAGTGACCTGCCTGTGACCCCCATCCGGAGGTCACAACTGTCAGTTTGTAATTTGGAGCGTGTGTCAGGCCTGAGGAATGCCACCGGGTGTCTCATTAGCACCTAATAGCACAGGGGGCCAATCTCCTGGTTCCAAAACACTGGGTCTACCTGCAATATAGCAGATTTACTGAGCCAAGAGGACATCACCACTGAAGGATGGCCTTTTTATTATTTTTTTAAATTTATTTATTTATATATTTTTGGGAATATCAAGAGGGAGAGGGGGAGGAGAATGTCTATGAAAGTATAATGCTTAATATGAAACATTATTTTATTAATAATTATTATTATTATAATAATAATAATAATCAGAGCTTTTTGTGCAGAAAACATACTGAACATGTTAGAAACATCTCAGTAAAACTGTAAATTTCACAAACATTTCAATAGAAAGTGTGTGTATATGCAATTTTCTTGTTTGTTTGTTTGTGTTTGTTGTGGAAATGACACATACCCTAAACAATGAAATGTCCAATGTTTTGTTCATGTCTTCCTTTTGAGCTTGTGTTAAATATACTAATATGCATTCTGTACTGTATTGATTCCATGTAATCTTTTGACTACAGTTATGCATCACTAGATGGCAGTAGAGAGCTAGCAACAAGTTGCTGTTAATTTGACATTTCTTTTCAACACAAATGTTTCCACAAACAATTTAACCGCACATTTCTGCAAGTTAAAATGTTTACTATGTCTGAAAATATGAACATCTCGGACAGTCCATGTAAGTACTTGGCTTGTGTGTAGTATAGACAGCCCAGCAGTCTGTCTATAGGGTTTGTTCTTCAAGTATAAATACTCTTCTTGAAGAATACACCCTATATACTGACAGCTGGGTCCTGCTCGCTGCACCTAACAAGATTATTTATCCACATTTATGCATCTATATGTTAAAAAGCTGGTTATATAAAGATTAAAAGATGAAACGTTAACTTTGTCCTAGAATCTTTAACACATCATACAATGTATGTACACACACACACACACACACACACAGTCAAAGGGTGAAGATGAGGGTGAGCCCATTATTCTTAGTCATAGTAATTATGCTTGATAACTAAATTCTGCGCAGTTACATACAGTAATATGGCCTGGCTAATGGTGTGGGTAAAGAATGCCTCCAGAAAGAAAGAGGGTGACCTGAGCAGACGCTCTGGTAAAAAGTCGTGGAGGTCAAGTGCGGATTAGTGGTCTAACACTGTGCCTTTGTAAGGGTCAGAGATTGAGGCTTCTGGCCCAGGAGTGAGTTACAGCCTGACTCTGAAGCTGCAGCCTTGTTAGTCATATAACTGCTCTACTGACATCACTCTGTCATGTTTATGCAGTGAAATTAAATGAAATGTTCACATCCTCTCAGTGACTGAACACTTTAACCTGACGCACAATGTGACCCAATTTGCTCAGAGGTTGTCGTGGTAAAAAGATAATCAATGGTCAATAAATGAAAATGTTCCGGTTTTATTTGATAAGATTTAAGTCTCAGTGAGTGCAACATTTTCCAAAGCAGTTTTATTATGCACTACATTTTTTTATTTTTAAATTGCAAGGCTAAATGATATCTCATATCTCAATTTTTAGTGATTGTCTTTCTATCACAAATATTCTGTACAATATTGTAACACAAAACTGCATAATATAATAGTATATATGGCCAGATAATATATTACTACTGAAAATATTATGTTCCATAATGTTGAATATATTGGTGAACTATAATAGAGCTTTATGTTCCTGTAGGTGTATTTGACTGAATAATGCAAATGTTTTGCAAATCTTTATATGCACAGACATGCGCAGTGCAGTCCAATCTATAATATATCTTGAGAATTAAAAAGAATTAAAATAAAATCTACAAACGAAATCCATTCAACAAATACCAACATCAGATAAAACATTTCTGACAGACCAGCACAGCAGCAGTAGTGGAAAGTAAGTTAATATTTTACTTTCGTCCTGGGAAACAAATTCAGCAAACATTTGTGATGTTTTGCAAGCAAGCATGCATTATCATTTTCAAAGAAATTACACAAACCTTGTGTTTGGAAGTACATTTTTTTACATCCAGAAATAAATGCAGTTCTATCTGCATCACAACTCACATTTAACAAAATGAAGCCCGTAATGGCAATAAAGCTGTTTGCACATTGAATTGTACCCGATGGCCAGCACTGTTTGATTTTAACACTGCAAAAAAGTCTGTCTTAAAAACTGTTTTAGTCTTGTAATGAGACTTAAAATTGTATTTTATTTCTCTAATGTGGAAAATATTAGCTTGTTATTTTTTGCTTGACAAGTGAAATTATCTTACTCCACTGGCAAATCTTGAAATGAGTAAAACTATCTCACCCCACTTATTTAGCAAAGAACTTACAGAAATAAGATTGTAAATATATAAGTCTAAATATAAGATTGCTTGCTATGATTTGGTTTTAGCAGTGAACGCTTTCATTTAAAGTGCCCTACGGAGTAAAGCATTCTCCTTTAGGTTGGTATGTTGCAGTGCAGTTCTGCTTTTGGTCCACCTGCTCTTCTATCTATCGGAACACATTACTATTCTGCTCCCTCAAAGCCTAAGTAACCATCGGTATGATGAAGTCACAACATTTTTTTATTGGTTACATGTGTTAAGTAGGCTGATTTGACTGTATTCCTCAACTAAAAAAATAATATATATTTTTTTTTTATTATAACGCAGAGTTTAAAAAGAGGTAATTTCTGTAAAATTTTATTATGTCTTAAGTAGTATTAATAAGTGTTTGAATTATTACATATCAATGTGTATCCTTCATTTGAATGTTTTATACTTATTTTATATTCTGACATGTTTATTTAGAGCCAATAACTCTGGAAACATTTTAATTTAGTGCATAATGTCGATCAGCCTAGTTGCTCTGACTAGGCGGCAGACATTCAAGATGACCTTAGAAACATTTAACAAATTTAGTCAGCTCAAGAGAAGACACACATTCACATTGACATGTGCAAGAGGTCTCTTTTCAATGCTGTTTCTTGCTGTGAAATTTAGTACACTCCATTTCCAATGCAGATTAAAAGGCTTAGGAGTAAGCATCTCGCCATCCAAGCTCACTGGCTCTGAAACCCGATTAATTACTGGTTGATTGGAATTTCTTTGAACCGCCTGTCCAGGTGGACAGAGCCGGGCTGTGGGTGGTTTTCAGCGCTCAGGTTTAATGAGATACAGGATATGCACTGAACGTGTCCGAGTTGAAAGCGTCAGTCACTGGTGGCCACAGTGCTGATACATCAAGGATAGCACCTTTACCCTGAATTTCTGCTAACTCAGGAGGCCAATTAACACTTCCACAATGAGGGTCAGAAATGAGTTTAAGATTTCTCCCCAGTGAACAAACGCACACACGCAAACACACAAAATACTGGATTTGCTGATGTGCAGAAGTGCATGGTCAAGAATTGTGAAGTGAAAAAGGCTTCCAGGTAGAGGTTTCCACTGAGTAATTATGCTTAACCGCACGCCAAGATGCTGTTTTCTTACTTCAGCTCAATCACATGAAATAAATATTAGATTTACCCCAGTGCCACTGAGGCATTGCATTTATAATTATCAGCGTCTGCATTTTCTGTCAGTGTTGGTAAAAAGCTATTCCTACTTTTACCTCAATTAATTGGGTTTGTATTTTTTTTTTTTAAAGCTGAACAATTCATTTTAAATTGCAACATTTGCGTGTTCAAATGACTGGAGCACCAGCATAAATGTCTTAGTAATTTAGAATGTATTTCATTTGAACTCTTCATATTTCATTGAAGGGTTAAATTCACATTTGTTATGTTATCACTTTCCTGCCCGGTTTCCACATGCAGTCCTTCACTCCTCAGTATTTCTGGACAGATTTTATTTAACAGAAAGTTTGACTGTGGTACAGAAAGAAATTGAACATGGGTTATGAGCCTGATTCTTCCAGTATGCCTGTGCAAGATCCTGCTGATCACTTCATTGGCACTGGTTTCTACTGCTATAATGAGTTCCATCTCCACTTAGAACTATTAGGTTAACAATAGAAAGACATATCCCCACCCTTGTTAATATCTATGATAGAAACTTGGCATAACTAAAGAAGCAAACCATCTTCAATTGTATTGTGTGTTCAACAGAGACATGCACATAGCCTGATGGAGGATGGGTTATGGCTGATTTTGTGTTTCACGTTTCTTCATTTGGATATGAGCATACCAGTTTATATACTCCACCCAGATAAATTGTTTTCATTGGTCATCCAACCAACCACGTTACATTTCAGGAGGGACCAAAGCATTTTCATTGGTTCAGATCAGTCATTCAGGGCACCCTTTAGTAGTTTTTTTTATTTCTCTACCGTGTAATGCTTACGTGTACAAATAAAAAAACTTGTTAAAAATTGTTTTACAAAACAATCAGTCAGTTATGCAGATATTTTTAAACTGTTGTACTCATTACGTGGGACATGTGCTATCTGTCCTTGACAAACGTCTGGAGCATTTTATTCATTTATGTTAACAGTCAACAGCCTTTGGAAATGACTGTGTGTTCCATTTGAACACATTATATGTATTAATCTACTGTCACAGTCATGGCTGTCATTAAAACTGTACTAAAACTGGGCATTCTGGGAGATTTTTCCCAATCATTGATCAGCTGAAAGCAGTCAGATTCCCACTGTTCATTACTATCCTGTAATATGCTGTCAAAAGGTTTTCTGTGTATTTAACTATGGGGCTTTGCAATAAAGTTTGTGTAGCCCTTCCAGGCATGACATTGATTCTGTAAGAAGCATTAGAGGCTATTGGTAACAAAGCTAGATTTGTCATTACCTATTTTTCAGTTACAGGAATAACTGTGCTTGAACATAGCTTCCCGGGTCATATTTACTGAGGCACATCACAGCATTTGTTACAAGGCCATAAAATCGCACAGCTTTTTTATTGTAATCCATATTGCTCTGTTTCTTATTATCCAGCGCTGTTAATTTAGTACAACTATAATGTATCATTCACAAATGTGCCACTTGAGAATTGTAAAGTATTGATCAATCAAATCAATTTTAGTGTACAGTGTCACATGTTTAGGGCTATATTGATCAAACAGTGGATAATAATCTGCACAATCTCTATTTTCAACAGTAATTCTCTTTTTAGACATACTGGTGACTAAGCAGCTGTGAAAAAAACAGTGCATCTTGTCTGCTGGTTGCAACTTGTTATAAATGTCAATATGGCACATGAATGGGAATCATTTAATCTGGCGAACACACTGTACTACATATATTTATTCAGATTTTTTATGGCTGACAGTTTTTTATCTGCTACAAGCATCACTTATGAAGGTATAGATTATGGATATTGGAGCTGACGCAGGAGTACTGAACACAAGACAAGTCAGGCACAATAGTTTATAGCTGTTGGTATCAGATTTACATTACCACCCTGTCGGTAACTTAATTTAGGCATAACAAAGAGATGAAAATGACCGGGTGTGTCATGGCAGCCTCACTGTGTCACATAAGAAGGTATCCCGCTATACTCTGTGGGATGATTATAAATACAACGTTGGGGAATGTGCAGAGAGGGGAGCGTCTGGGCGACCAGGGGTCTGCCCGCTCACCGTCCATCACTGCTTCTTCGCCCAGGAGTGGACAGGCCCGACGCTGGCCAGCGTGGGGACAAGAAACCTGAGCCGTTACAAGACAAAACACATGTGCCTTCAAAAATAACAACGCACTCCTCTGACATCCGCTGCCTCCTGTCTGTGTCGGCTCAGATGTGCAGCATTTGACATTGTTATGTTGGGCAGGGGATACTGTTACAGCACTGCCACTGTAGAACAACCAGTCTGTATTTGGAGGAGACACACATCAAAGTTAATAGTAGCCGACAACTACAGGGGCTCTCTTTGTGTTTTATGTTGTGTGAGCTACTACTACTACTGCTACTACTACTGCCACTACTACTATTACTACTGCTACTGCTACTACTACTACTACTACTACTATGACTGCTACTGCTACTTCTACTGCTACTGCTACTACTACTACTACTACTACTACTACTACTATTATTACTACTGCTACTACTACTACTACTGCTATTATTACTACTGCTACTACTACTACTACTACTACTGCTATTATTACTACTGCTACTACTACTACTACTACTGCTATTATTACTACTGCTACTACTACTACTACTACTACTACTATGACTGCTACTGCTACTGCTACTGCTACTACTACTGCTACTACTACTACTACTACTACTACTGCTATTATTACTACTGCTACTACTGCTACTACTGCTATTATTACTTCTGCTACTACTACTACTACTACTACTGCTATTATTACTACTGCTACTACTACTACTACTGCTACTACTACTGCTACTGCTGTTGTTTTTGTTGTTGCTGTTAATAATTATAATACTATAAAAAAAGCTATCACTGAAAACATAATGTGTAGCAATTATCATTAAGAGCAAAATGGTGGATGGCAGTATGGCTGCTCCTTTAAATCAGTGTTAGTTACAGCTTGTGGTTCCGGAGAGTGATTTGTAAGAGTTGAATTATCTTTCCATGATAGTATTCAAGCATATGAACTCAAGAGGAATCTGAAAGAAGTGCATTAATCCATTTCAAATGCATATCAAAACATTTAAGGGTTGAGTGATAAGCATTTCTGGAGTGCAGACATTTGTTGGAATATCAGTTGGGTAATGTCATGGTCGTAGCAGGCTTTCGTTTTTTCTGCGGCAGTTCGTATTCGGTACAGTTCGATAGCATAGTTCGGATTTTTTCCGTTCTCCATTTCAGGATTTAGTTTTCTCCCTGCACTTAGTCACTTCACCTGTGCTAGTTGCTTGTCGACTATTTAAGTCCAGCATTTCCGTTTTCCGGTGCTTCTGTGTATTATCGAATCAACACTGAGCCAGGCATAGTCAGGTACAAGCGACCTCTTGATAGTAAAGCTTTGCTTTGCGGTTACGAGGAACTTGCTTTAGCTTTGTTAGTTTTACGTTGAGGATTATTCCTTGTTGGTGCTATTTCTGTTCCGACTTACTTTGTGCTGTTCTCCCGGAGACAGTCTCCTTTGTTGTTGAATTTTTTTTTCACCTTCTTACCGGCCGTTTTAGTGTTACGTGCCGAAGGTATTTCTTTTCTTTTATGGCTTCCTGTTTCAGCTCTAGTATTTGAGCTCTGAAAACTTTGTTTTGTTTTCTCTCACTCGTGTCTTCGAGTTCGCCCACCTTTCCTGGGTTGATTATTATTTGGCTGTTTAGCCAGAAGTATTTATTCCTTTTTTCTTTTCTGCCCATTTGCAGCTTAGCTTCTTTAGTGGTCCTCACCTTTGTGGGTGACTTGTTCTGATTCCCCTTCCCGTTGCATTTGATTCTCCGCAAACAGAAACCCTCACAGGTAAATCTTTTGTTTGTATTTCTGCAGACTCTTCCCTGAACTGCATAATGAGCTGTGTATTCCACAAATGTAGGTTTTTGCTTTCACCATAAAGGGTCATGTTTTGAACTGCATCAATATTAATATTATAATTTTTTTGTTGCAGTGAAATCTGCTTTCTGGTTGCAGGAGAAAATGTTCTCACAAAAAAACTCTACTTCCTCACACCGTGGGCTGGTCTGCCAGTGGCTGAAATGGTAGGCAAGGCATGGCTACAGAACACTACACAAGACATTCTGGGAACTCTTTTCTTTTTATTACAATCTATCGAATATTCCCACAGTGTGAGGAAAGTGCTGCCTGCTGAGTGTTTACTGCTTTGTGTTGTGTGTGGGTGTGTGCGCGTGTGAGTGTGTGTGAGTCACTGTGTGTGTTTGTCTATTCTGTAGGGGGGGGCGTGGTTGTCCTGTGCCAGTCCAGAGTATTGTGTTCCTCTGATCGTCAGCTCTTTGATCTCTTTCTCTGCACAGATTTGTGGGCAGATGTGTGGTCCAACCCACAGAGGACCGTCTAATCTCCTGAAATAGAGCACCGTGCGAGTGTTTGTATGCGGGTGTTTTCCCTATACCTATGTGAACAAGTGTCTCTTCCCCAAGTCTCACTGGTGCATAGTTTCTGTACAGTGGAAGGACCCTGTGGCACTATATAAGGCCTGTGTGGGTTTAAGCTCCCCCTCCCCTCCCCCCCAAAAATTACGGCCCCTGCAGCTGTTCACAGAAGCTGCTGATTTACAGGTGCCAGTGACCTTTTCATCAGAGGAAGTCAGAGCAACACACTGGGGTTTTTTTTTTTTTTTGGGGTGGGTCTTTGATGACTTCATTTATTGAACCCCCAAAAGACATCCAGCAGCTTTGAGAGTTTGGTGTATATTTAAGGGGGAGCATGGTGAACCACTAGCAACTCTCTGCAGTATATTTGTTGTTTGATTTTCAGAAAGGATTATTTTATTTTTTTTACATGAACAACCTTAAATATGTAGTGACTACTACATGAGTTAGGAATGCCGCTATGAAATTGTGATGGGGTCGGTTTAGACGCATGTGTGGAGGTGTGTTCTTCATACTGAAAGTGACAAAGTTAAGGACACCATTCTTTAATCTCCAACTGCCCAATAAATTGCTACTGTCATTATATCATCAAGCCTCACAGATAAATATACAGATAAATATATGAAACAGATTATGAATGCACAAAACCTTTTTTTTAAAATTTGCTAGGCATTTAATCGGCTCTTTCTTGATGCACACGTGCAAGTGTGTATCATATAATCTTGCTGATCTGAGAGAATATTTTTTTGTATCAAGTCCATCGTGCAGGATGCTATAAAGCACAAATTAAAAATGTAGCATTTTTTTCCTTCCTGCAATGACAATTTTAGCCATTTCTGGGAAATGGCAGTATCCAAATGTTACAGTGTGCATTACCTGTGCATATGAATCAGAGTTTGTATGCTTTTTTTTTAACTTGTTATTGCAGCTATTAGCAATGCATGCTTTGTTTAGAAGGAACATCATGTCCCAGTGGCCTTTCCTCTGTTTTGCCAGCAGAACCACATCAATCAGAAGAGGTGTGTAAGTTAATTTTAAAGAAAATTTTTCTGCTTGTTTTCAGTGCTTTTTACAAAGTACAGAATAGAAAGAGCGGAAAAAAAGGTTTAATTTTAAAGGTTTAAAAGGCTTGAAATTCAAACTCGAGTACTTCATTGAACATTTTCTACAATATAAATAAATCATTATGCATATAGTTACCTCTTCTGTAAAAACCAATTACACCTTAATGTTTGTAATAATGGACCGCTGAACTCTTTGTTGGAAAGGGTTGAGAGATTTAGATCAATGAAACAAACTTAAAAGTGAAACGAGTGATTTCTGAACCAAATGTATCACAGTGTATAGGAACCTTTAGAGATTACATTTCTCCACTCACATGTTCATCTTTTTTAAAATAGTGAACCAATGAATCAAAGTTTTTTCACCTTAGTCCAAATACAGCACATAACCCAGCTATTAGGTCTTATTGATTAAGCCCAAGAGGAACATTAGGAACTCAAGTATGAAATGGAGGGGTGGATGGCGCACTGACACATTTGCAAGACTCAGTAAGCTGTCCAAGGTGCACTGATGGGAAATGGGATATCGTACCTTTTCTTGCTGATGGAACCAGGGCCCATTGACCCTGCGTCCATTTGAGAAAATAAATTTGCAACATATTAAAACACTATTAGAGGAATGTTTGGTCAGAACATTGATTAGAGGTCATGATGTTGCACTCATGCATACAGTGGTTTGCAACAGTGAAAACGAAAGTCACTGGACATTGTCGCATTATTTTTGTGAGGTGTAAGTTAATGACAAAAAAAAAGTATTGTAAGTCTTTAATCATGTAGGTTTGGCAAACAAAGCTATATTTTTGACAAGACGAAACGAAATACATTTCCAAGAAAGTAGTCACCAAAATAACCAGTCAAAAGCCAAAGAACAAGCCTAGAACTCCTGTAGTATACCGGAAGTCACTATTATTGAATAATATTCTTGTTTTCTCTCCACAGTGCGTGAATAGTGAGGTTTAATCACACGGTGTGGTACGAACCACATTCTGTCAAAAACATGTTATGGCCCTGTCACACTATTGCGTATCGTACTAGCGTATGCCAGCGTATGAAAAATATCACTCATACGCTGATATACGCTGACATACGCAAGGGATACGTTAGGCATAGGTTGTATACGTTTCAAGCACGGTCGCATACGGTGGCATACGCTGGCATACGGCGAGGCACAAAAAGTTTTTTAAGCATGCTTAAAAATTTTGTGCGTATTCAGACGTATGGTTTATATGCTAAGCATACGCTCGGCATACGCTAGCCATACGCTAGCCATACGCTATTTTCAAGGGCTTTTTGTGCGTATGAAAATTATTTTATGAATTTACATACGCAACTCATACGTTTCTCTCATACGCAATAGTGTGACAGGGCCATACAAGACAGGTGAGAATATTAGAGATGCAAATGTGTGTGCCTGATGACAAGATGAGAGGATGACATGAAATGTTCATTGGAATATTTTTTTTTTTTTTTTGTAAATAATTAGCAGCCAGTCTGGGTGGGTGAGTGGGTATGAGTGTACTAAGCTGACCTTTAAATTATCATCAGATAGTGAGCAAAGAGCCTTGGCTTATTAAATAAGAGTCACATTTAATGAGCAGGAAAGAGCAGCAGAGCATATGAAATTCCACCAGAGCTCATGGTATTTCCTTGATGAATGTAAACCTAATGGAGAGTGTAAAATGGAATAACACTCAGGGGATGAGGATATAAATGAAGAGGTGTAAAGGACTCAATTTTTTGTCTCATGAATGTAAAACACGATCTTTAACTGCTTTAACTGCTGTTACAGGAGGAAAGTGGTGATTTAGCGCATGTTTATGACAATCTATCAAAACACGACTTATCTGTCACGTATATAATTACCTTATAAAATGCCACATTTAGAAATAGACAGGATGAAATTGCTCCTGCATGGCAATGTTTGTATGGGTCTGTGCGTGGGGGTATGTGTGTGTGTGTGTGAGTGTCTCCAAGAGAGAAGGATAAAATGACAGAGATAGAGAAATTATTTTTGTCACACACACACAAAAAACACCCACATATTTGAAATAATTGAAGGTTCAAAACATACACTTACCTAGTTACCTGTGGTAACTAACTTACCATACTATATACTGGCTTCATGACGTATCAACTATTTGATAAGCAGTTCCAGGAGTATTTGTGAATTCCTAATCATTGGGTAAGTTTAACATCAAACAAATTCTCAAACTAAGCAATTATTTTTCTGTGCCTGGTGTAGAAATGTTTGTAGGCATGCGACAGGATGATGCTGAGGAAACAGAGTGGCCATACACATTTCATTCAATGCAATGGCACAAGTTTTATCTCTTTCTGAACTTGCATGACCTCTCGTACCCTTTCCTGGCAAACAGAAAGTTATGTATCCTTTCCTCTCTGTTGTAATGTCTCTCACAACACTTGGCTAATAACAAAGCATCCTCAGGATGGGATGTTGCTTTTTTGGCATTTCCTCGTGTTTCAGTCTCTGAAACAGTGTCTGTGTTTTACTGCAGGTCGTGGGTATGAAAACAAACTGACCTGTGGAGAGGCTTTGATCTTCATTTCCTGCTCATTATTTATGCCCACTTCTCACGAACCTTCTTCTCTCTCTTACTCCTGATTATTATTAGCTTCCTAAATATTTTGCCTGACAAAAACAATACATCGTTCTTTAATAGTTCTTGCAGGAAGTTATAAAAGCTTTCTAGTCACTGTGATTTTTTCTTTTTTTTTTTGCCAAATATGAACCTCTAATATGATCAAAGCCATAAAAGATTGTGTCGTACATACAACAGTTATTTAAAAATCTTTAAACTTTTGGGTAGCTGTTAATGTTGGAAATTTGAGTAATGGATGTTTGCTAGTTTTCATGGAATAATATATTCAATGCTTATCAAATTCAATTGTGTAATATTGCTGGGAAATTAAATAAAATTTTCAATAAAGTGGGCCATTCAGAATACATTAAAAGCCTGAATTAAAAACGGAAACAAGTTGCTTCCTTGCACGACTTTTGTTCTGCTTTACTAAGAATTTCTGCAAAGTGAGAAGTATTTTTTGCTTGCATTATTATTCTTATTGATATATTTGTGGTTACTGGGTGTTTTTCTTCTTTCTACAGAGGACATGGGCCATATTTTACACTTTGAACTGCCTTTGGTAACCCAGTGTCAGTGCAGATTCTTGAGCGTTGCTATCAAAATAGTGTTTTTACTGACAAACTAACCAATACATGCTGCATTTAATGCTGCATTGTCTGACTTGCCCATTTTAACCATTTATGGAAATACATGTCAAATGTTGGTGTTTTCCACCTCTGTGAAACTGCTCTGCCTTCTGATTCCTGAGACTGATATGGACTTAAGGTAGTCTCTGGAGAATAAAATAAGATACAAATAAACAAGTTAAGTTAACAATGGAACTGGCGTTTGGGATAACATTATAATTTTTGAATAACATTTGTTTTACATAAGTGGGAAAGACACAAACTTACACAAACACTTGCTGTTTAACACTTTTGATGTTGGACCCTGTTCAAACGAAAGTTTTGAGTAGTAATACATGTAGTGTAGCTTTACAGTCTCACATGTTACATGACTGAGAACCTCTTGAGTCTTACTCACTGGAGTAAAAAGGGGAAATAACATGAAATAAAATAAAAAGTTTTTTTTCCACTTTTTTTCAAGCCCTGAAATGGCTGGGCAATTAATCTAAAACCAGAGGAGCACTGCATGTGTGGCCAACGCAACCACAGGCTTTTCCCTTGACCCTCACGCCAGACCAGTTCTGTGAAACTCGCAGCAAAAAATTCTCCAAAATTACTGCAGTTTCAGCAGAGAAGTGAGTGCATTTATGATTGGAGTGGTTTATCTGCACCAAGTGTGTACATTCACTGCAATGCTTCTGAGGGTCATTCTATTCCCCGTTTCATGACCTGCTTACATTTGATGTATGATAGTCCCTTTCTTTCACACTTCTTACACCAGGAGAAAACTTGGGAACAGTATGGCAACTATTGTAATCAGTTAGGTGCTGTATTCTGATTATACTTTATATACACATGAAAACATAAATGGATGTAACCTGCATGGAGGATAAAATTAAATGGAATATCTTTTTATTTAATAAGTCTTAGATCAAGGCAAAGCTGAAGAGTGCAGTTTATGTAATGTTTCATGGTAGAAGAGTACAGTTTCTGTAATGTATCATGGTAGAAGAGTGCAGTTTATGTAATGTATCATGGCAGAAGAGTGCCGTTTGTATAATGTATCATGGCAGAAGAGTGCCGTTTGTGTAATGTATCATGGCAGAAGAGTGCCGTTTGTATAATGTATCATGGTAGAAGAGTGCAGTTTGTGTAATGTATCATGGTAGAAGAGTACCGTTTGTATAATGTATCATGGTAGAAGAGTGCAGTTTGTGTAATGTATCATGGTAGAAGAGTGCAGTTTGTGTAATGTATCATGGTAGAAGAGTGCAGTTTCTGTAATGTATCATGGTAGAAGAGTGCAGTTTGTGTAATGTATCATGGTAGAAGAGTGCAGTTTCTGTAATGTATCATGGTAGAATAGTACAGTTTGTGTAATGTATCATGGTAGAAGAGTGCAGTTTGTGTAATGTATCATGGTAGAAGAGTACCGTTTGTATAATGTATCATGGTAGAAGAGTGCAGTTTGTGTAATGTATCATGGCAGAAGAGTGCAGTTTGTGTAATGTATCATGGTAGAAGAGTGCAGTTTGTGTAATGTATCATGGTAGAAGAGTACCGTTTGTATAATGTATCATGGTAGAAGAGTGCAGTTTGTGTAATGTATCATGGTAGAAGAGTGCAGTTTGTATAATGTATCATGGTAGAAGAGTGCAGTTTCTGTAATGTATCATGGTAGAAGAGTGCAGTTTGTGTAATGTATCATGGTAGAAGAGTGCCGTTTCTGTAATGTATCATGGTAGAAGAGTGCCGTTTCTGTAATGTATCATGGTAGAAGAGTACAGTTTGTGTAATGTATCATGGTAGAAGAGTGCAGTTTGTGTAATGTATCATGGTAGAAGAGTGCAGTTTCTGTAATGTTTCATGGTAGAAGAGTGCCGTTTCTGTAATGTATCATGGTAGAAGAGTGCAGTTTCTGTAATGTATCATGGTAGAAGAGTACAGTTTCTGTAATGTATCATGGTAGAAGAGTACAGTTTCTGTAATGTATCATGGCAGAAGAGTGCAGTTTGTGTAATGTATCATGGTAGAAGAGTACAGTTTGTGTAATGTATCATGGTAGAAGAGTGCAGTTTGTGTAATGTATCATGGCAGAAGAGTGCAGTTTGTGTAATGTATCATGGTAGAAGAGTACAGTTTGTGTAATGTATCATGGTAGAAGAGTGCAGTTTGTGTAATGTATCATGGTAGAAGAGTGCAGTTTGTGTAATGTATCATGGTAGAAGAGTACCGTTTGTATAATGTATCATGGTAGAAGAGTGCAGTTTGTGTAATGTATCATGGTAGAAGAGTGCAGTTTCTGTAATGTATCATGGTAGAAGAGTGCCGTTTCTGTAATGTATCATGGTAGAAGAGTGCCGTTTCTGTAATGTATCATGGTAGAAGAGTGCAGTTTCTGTAATGTATCATGGTAGAAGAGTACAGTTTCTGTAATGTATCATGGTAGAAGAGTGCCGTTTCTGTAATGTATCATGGTAGAAGAGTGCAGTTTCTGTAATGTATCATGGTAGAAGAGTACAGTTTCTGTAATGTATCATGGTAGAAGAGTGCAGTTTCTGTAATGTAGAGTGCCGTTTCTGTAATGTATCATGGTAGAAGAGTGCAGTTTCTGTAATGTATCATGGTAGAAGAGTGCCGTTTCTGTAATGTATCATGGTAGAAGAGTACAGTTTCTGTAATGTATCATGGTAGAAGAGTGCCGTTTCTACCGTGTCCCCCTAAGTTTTGGTTTTGGTTGGAACTTACATGTTAAAGCACTGAACTTTGGTCAAATCTTTGGTTGTGTAGTTACCTGGCCATGATATGAGTCCAAATGGTGGCAAAATATGTTCATAAATTGCTCTGTGCTCCCCTGGGGTGATAATCCAGAATAGGGTATTTGTCGCTCTCCATTCACTTCTATAGGGCAGCTAAAACGGTCTCAAAATGACACTTCTAGCACGTATATGAACATAAACAAAGTGGATTCTGTCAATACAAACAATAACTAATCCTCGTACGCAGGGCCGGTTCTAGGAGTGGGCACAAGGGGGGGGGGGGGGGGGGGCAGGGGGCAATGCCCCCCTAAATGCTCCGCCTGCCCCCCCAAAGTCAAATCCAGAAAAAAATAAAATCCGATAAACATTTTTAGGAAACGTACCTGATTATTACAATGGCATTTTCATTGGGTGAACGCGATCGCATAGCAAATACAGTAAAAAATAATAATTGGTCATCAGAAAAACTACCAATAATAGGCCCACAAAAAAATAACAATTAGGCCTACTGATCGATGTGACATTAGATTTGTTTTATTGGGTTATTCAACAACGCGATAGGCCTACTTACTCTTTCCACCTCGCTGGTTTAACTTGCAGGGTGAACAGGCTAATGCGTTTTGTTTCTTTCCTTCATTTTTATTTATTTATTTTTTAATCCGGCGTTGTTAACATGAGTAACGGATGCTCGTTTTTTTATAAAGCAACATTTGACCAGGAAAACATTTCACTTCAGTGCAAATTATGTCAATATGTAATATAAATGTGTACATTAATAAAATTAATTAATGTTAAACCGTTAATGTTAATGTTAATAAATGAATGTTTAAATAAAAGTTTAACCGACTAGTATTTCTGGTGCCGACTAGTGAGGGTAGCAACGTTTAATCGACTAGTTGACTAAACGCGCACATCCCTAGTTTTGGATAGATGTTTAGACCCATAGATATTTATCCCCCTATACTGATGAAAAGATAATAATCCCCACTTAAAAATTATGCAAAAGTGAGTTTTATGAGCCAAAATTGTTGATTTGTCGTTAAATATATCTTTATTTTATGATTTACAGGAGTGCACAATTTAACCATTTTGGATTTCACCTATGTAGCTCTCAGTATTTTATTGCAAGCTAAAAAAACATTTTTATTTAGCATTCTTTCTAAGATTTGTTTGGATTTGTGGCACTTTATTTTGACCTAAATTGTGAAAAAATTGTGAAAATACACTAATCTAATACTAATCTATTATTGTAAATGGTAGAACTGTCTTGTTTCATTTAAGCCATGTTCCAAGTCTCTGTGATGCTCACACCTGGAGTTATAAAGCCTCAAATAGAACACCCCCTAAATAGGTGAGTATTTAACAAATTTGGCATCTGTGCGAAGGGGTTAAAGCTAAGTAGAATTTTGGACAGATTTGTTATCTAATTTGAAAAATGCACCCAATAAAATTTATATTTAACGACAATATATCTGTTGTTGTTTGTCATGGTTCAATCTGTTTTATTTTCAATGTGTTGTAAAATTTGTAATATTGTTATGATTATATTATATAGGTTATGTTATGATATTTGGTCTTATTATGGTCTATTAGGGTGCTCATTGATGGAACTTTTTATCGATGTGTAGCTATATATATTTTTAGTGGATGTGTTTATTGGCAGTAATCTTCAGTTATGTTTATTCTACGTTCAAGTGGATGTGTAACAATAGTCATGATGATGACATTTTTTTACGTAATTTTTAAAAAAAAATAATTTATTTATGTTTTTTACACCTCCCAGAGAAAAAGTGAGATGTTTGGCTTGGTTAAAAGCCACACAAAAAAACAGAAAATTAAAATGAGCACCACCAAGCCAAACTTCAGCACTTTACACTATCAGGGATTTCCAGTACTCCATTTTTTATATCTGACTGCTATCCAGTTCTGTAGCTATGTTGGTTTACTGTATTTCAAACAACATGTACCCATCACTGGGCAGATTGGTCCAAACCTTCTCTCAAAGATTCATACTCTTCAAAATTGTAAGTGACCTACGACTGCTACATTAGGCTATAGAGGTCCCAGTAGAGTAGGTTTAGACATAGGCTATAGATCTATAATGCACATGTGTACATTAAGAGCAGCACAATAGTATATATCATCCATACAAAAAGTAAGTAGCTACTGGACATGTGGTGTAGGCTTATACCACCACCCATGAAAATCACAACACCTAAGTAGTATGAAATATATGAAAACATACACTGTTGACATACAGAGTAGTTAGTCTATAAGATTTCAGTCATAGCCTAACATGTAGGCCTAATTGTCCTGATATGTCATACATAGTGGAGTTCAAAGGGTAAGGGTAGGTGAAAGTATACATGGAATAGCCTCATGCAATCACAGCATAGAATTATATGGATTTGAAATGTAAACAAACTGAAAGATTTAGATCCACCTTTCAAAAGCTACCTAACAATATTATCACATGTTGGCTATCAATATTGGCATGAATCATAAGAGAAATAGAGAAATAGCCTACACAAAGCCTTTTTGTACAGGTCACTATCATGGGTGGCAGCATACACTCTAAAAGTAGGAATTAAACTCTGAGAGAAGGTTTGAACCAATCTGTGATGAGTACATGTTGTTTGAAATACAGTAGACCGTACAGTACAGAAACTGTATTACGGTAGAAGAGTGCAGTTTCTGTAATGTATCATGGTAGAAGAGTGCCGTTTCTGTAATGTATCATGGTAGAAGAGTGCCGTTTCTGTAATGTATCATGGTAGAAGAGTGCCGTTTCTGTAATGTATCATGGTAGAAGAGTGCCGTTTCTGTAATGTATCATGGTAGAAGACATTCTGTAGTTAATCATTTTGCACAGTCCCATGACTGAGAGTTTTGTGTTGATTCTTGTCCATAGGTTTGCAGCGTGACCAGGATTGTGTGGGCAGAGGTTTACCGTCCAGTGCCTCCGCCTCTCATACAGTCAGTCCAGGCGGCCCAGGTGGCCCCTCCTCTGGGACACCATGAAAGAGGCCACATGAGTAAGGAAGTGAGTCACTTTTCTGCCTGTTCCTGGTTGTCTGCCTCAAGCTCAGCTTTACAAGTAATTAATATATGTCCAGGATTGCACAAACATACTTACACTGCTTGCATTGTGCCTTTACAGGACTAGTTTTTCTATCTCTGTTGACATCTGTGCAGAGTTCCCCTTTTCCAGAAAATTACACACTTTTCTAGAATCCTTTGAGAAAGTTTTCACTTTTGTAGATTTAGGGAGAAATTACCTAAATGTTTCATATTTACTTTTCTTCATTGAAACATTGACCAATAAATAGAAAGTGCAGCTTCCTCACAACAGGTTTTTATAATTGTACGACATATAAAAGATTCAACAGTGAAATGGCATGCAAGTTGTTTGCATAGTGCTGGCACAATTCATTATTCTGATAGCTTTGCTTCAGTATTATGGAAATGATTACTCCAGCACAGCCTGTACATGGTTTTTTGCATTTGTAAGGCCAAAGTCAGCTAATCTAATTAGTCTGAATGTGGTGAGAGAGCCAATGAAAGTGGAATGGCAAGAGAGGACTTCCGCCCTCCTTGGACATTTTGGCAGACAAAACTACCAGAGAGGCCGTACCAACAGTGTGTGGATGAAAGGGGAGAGGGCTATTTGCCCGAGCAAAGGGGGAAGAGAGATGGGCGATGGCGTGTTTAACGAGAGCAGTTGGGACCTGATGACAGAGCCGTCTTTGGGAATTTAAGAGAAGGTGGGAATACGCTGTTCCCTCTGGATGACAGCCTCAGGAAGGAAAGGCTTTTATTTTCAAAGACCTTCCTTTATTTATATTACATATTTTCATCAGTGGGATTTTCAAAGGGAAGAGGCTCTCAGATTCCATACCTTTTATATTATCAAAAGCAATGTGATTGCTTCCGCAACCGCTCTTTATTTATGTATTTGTTCCCCACATTCAGAGACTTCAAAGTGTGAGAGAGTGTGAGGTATCGCTGCTTTCTTCATTCTTCAATATTATCCATGCTGTTTGTCCATGCAACTTAAAAAAATAAATACACTTAAATTATAAGCTGATATGGTGAGAACTGTGTGTGCCCATATTTCTATGAATATATGAGTATATGAAATATAAAATAACGAGTCTAGATGGGCTGAATGGCTCATTCTCATCTATATTCTTCTCATTCTTATTTTGTTTGACTGTAATTAGAAATACACTTAAATACAGTACAGTTACATTTACAAATGTACAAAGTATATATACTATAAATACAAAAGTTTTTGTTCCATACCCATACAGTCGTGGGCAAGTACTAAGAACAAAACATTGTGCGCTAGGATCTGTACAGATTTATCTGCCAGTTGACGGGTTTCTGACAACGAGGCTAGGCCATCAGTGGCCTTGTTAACAATCATTAGCTCTGGACAGCCAATGATGAATTAAAGATCTATGAAAAGACCTGAGGATCCGGAGCAAACAGGGGTGTCAGATGACTGCTGCCGTTCTGTGTGCGTTCTGTGTGCGCTCTGTGTATTCCCGCTGTTCATGCCTTGGCCCCCACAGCAGGAATCAAAGAAGAGGCTCTTTCACTTGTGAACTGAGCCGTCGCTGAACAAAGCCGTTGCACGTCGATCTCGTTTGGTCGTGGTCAATTTAAAAACCGTTTATATCTCACCATTATTTATATCTCTAATTATTAAAATGATTATTATTACTATACATTGATTTAAATTTTGAGGCTTTGAAGCTCAAGTGTGTTTTGACAGATATGATGCACACTGGGTAGGTTCTCTTTTTTGTTTAATGGAAATCCGCTTTGAAGTGGATTGATGTCATCACTGTAAAATCTAAACTCAAGTGTATCACATTGTTAACACTAATGATTACAGAAATATTGGATACCTATACTAATTGTATGGTATACCGAGTACAGTGCCCAAGATCACCATTTCAGCAAATGAAGAGTTGTTTTTTTAATTTAAATTTAAATTTTAGTTCATATCATGAATCTGTTGTGATGGCTCATAATTAAAGACATAAGAAGTTTGCTAACTGTAACCTAATTAGGTGAAATAAGAGACTAACTCAATCATTGTCTTCATATCAAGCAGTTCTCACTCTCTGCAGGCTGGAGTTTAATTATTTTCCAAAAGGTACCATTTGTACACGACTCAGGAGAAATCAGTCAGGGAGAATGACATCTTGTTGTTTCGTTCCGCGCTTGATTGTTTTTTTCTTGCCATAGATCTCGACACTAGCCAGCCCGTGTGAGGCCTGTGGGAGCGTGGCTATTCACAGTGCCCCCAGGGTGGGGCACGGTCTCCGTACAGCACTCAGGGGGGAACTCCACGCCATGTAAACAAGACGCCTGTGCCCACTGACAAATGGCTAATAACGGCTGGGGACCGGAGCAAATGAGGAAGCTTATTGATTAGTCTTATTACCTAAAACATCCGTCTGAGGAGAACAGGAGGGAAATTAGGTTGCTCCACCCACAGACAGGAGCTGATTGCTCTGCGGATCCAGAGACGGACAAATGGCCTCTGGGCTGGCTCTGTCCAAGAGGGGTCAGTCCCAGACTTCAGACATAAGCATTCACACAATACCCCGGTGACTTGCATTGTCTAAGTGTATTTTATATAGCTTTAAATATATTCTACCAGATATTTTTTTAACTGGATTGGTGAGAAGCCTTTTCAGTCTCTATGGTAGTAGCATTAACGTAACTCATAATGCGCTAGATAATTCGATGTTTTAGAGAGGCAAGGCAGGGGATTGTAAGGGAGGGTAATTCCCCCGCCCGTTTTATATTTTATTTAAGGAAGACCACTCAACCTCATGTGCCAAAGAAACAAAAAAGCAACCAGAGCATGGCGGCAGTTAAACAAAAGCAGGAATGAATTGGTAATGAAATTTGAGGTGAATTTGCTTTGAGAACAGAGATTTGTTCATTAATTATGTTAATTATGAGACATTGAGAAAAATTATTAATTACTGTATGCTAGTTGCCTCCTTCTGAATGTTACACTTGGCTGTCTTAACGGTGCAGTATTTTTAGATGTTCACTACATGCGTATTTAGCCCTCCAAGACATAGGGATGCTGATGGGTTCCTGTAACTCATGCTAAGAGCTCTTAATTGCTTATAGTACATAGATTTTACTGTTAGCAACGTTATTTCCCTAGGATCTTTCTTCCCATTGACAAGTCAGCTGGAACCACTCCACTGGGTCCTAATTATATTTCCCTCACACCATCTATGTAATATGTGTTTACCTGACTACATGATGTCATTTGTTTGTGTACATGCCAATCACAGCAAAATAATTTTGGAAAAATAAACTGTACCCATGTTAATACATTGAGAGGAATAAAAAAAAAGGTTTCTTTTTACCCTGAAATATCAACCGTTCTTTTGTCCGAGGATAATGTCTGCAGTCTTTTTAAATGAAATTCCAGGGAAGGTCATTGACCGTTAATCTGCAGCATACTTAAACGTAAAAAGAATCTGACAAGCAGTTATGTACAAATAAGGAGTTGTGTAAAAAATTTTAACTACAAAAAGATATTAATGATGCCTGGTTGTTATTTTCAGACTCATCAAGTATGATGACATGTTTGTTTTACTAATAGTTTTTTTACTAACAGGTTATATTTATGATAGAATTGGTGCACGCCAAACAGAGGTGTGGACTGAGGAAGTGTTCGTTTTTCGAAGAAAGCTACCATTTCTGTTTGACCCCTATCCCCCAAAATATTCAAAACCTCATGTATCAAACAAAGATCATCAACATCATCTACAGCCTTGAAAGTAATTTTACTATCTAATTTTCTTGAGAGGACAATAGGACCTGTATTTATCATTAAGTAACTGCCAGGTGTCCAAAGCAGCATCCAGGGGGTCATTTGGGCTCGGGGTCTAAATGACTTTCCAGTATCGCTGACTTGTACAAGCATGGGTGTCCACTCAGGTCAAGATAGGGCTGCCCATCTCAGCAGAACATAAATGAGGTCACTATTTCTGCTGTTCCGTACAATATCTGAGTTCTCCCCCAACTGCACCAGGAACCCACAAATCCACACATCCTTCAGTGCCAAGCTACAGTTAAAGCTACATTTCCACCGTCTGACACAAGCAAAGCAAATTATTCCTTGGCACATAATACAGAAAGTTATTGAGAAAAGTGAAGCAATATTAAATTTTCACACGGCTTATTTCACAAGATTCCAATAAAACTGAAATTATAAATCACTTAGAGGCTGTATAGTTTAATGACCAAAGACACAAACTAATTTGAAATCCTTTCATGGTTTCATGCCAGCCAATCATCATAAAAACAAGAATCTATTGATCTTCCTCTGCTTTCTCTGTGCGAACCACATTTGCAGGTTTAGTTAACCATTCTTTAAAAACCATTTCTGATCAGGTAAATGTGTAAATGCAGACTCTAGCCGATTAGCTAAGCTGCAGCTGTAGACTACTCTTCGTACTTTAAGCTTTGTCGCACTGTGTGGAATTTGAACACATATCCATTTTTGGCAGATTGCTAACTGTATGCTGAGCAACCGAAGAGACATGACCAGATTAATTTTGTAGACTGGAGGGAGACAGGAAAATGGGACAATACGAACAGCTTGATCTTGATCAATTTTAACTTTAATTTGAGGACTTTGATATAAAGAAACCGGTTTAATTAGCTCAAGACAGCTGAACCACAGGGAAAAAACCATGCTGTTACTCAGTTGACACAGAACAAGTATCCCTCCACCTTCAATGCGTTAGAGAAGAGTAATGGCACATGCTGGCATCAGGCATCAGACTCATTGTCATGGAAATTTTTTTTATTTACCTCCTGTAAAACAGACTCTTGCTTGCCTTGATTACATTTTAAATATTTTCATTACTGATTCTGACCATTCCCCCATCTGAAACCTGATCTTGTTATTTACAAAAACAAAAAAAAACCTCACCCCATTTATCAAGAAGTTGACCTGGAGGCTTTGGTGTATTAATGGGAGCAATCAATACCCATCTTACCTCTCTTACTGTAAATGTGCTTAAGTATTTATGAATTAATTGACTTCCTCCATCCAAATAAAAACTATTATCTCTCTCTACTGTGACTCAGAGGTCAGAATTGTCTATATAATAAATAGGCCCTTTAACGCAGTGCTAAAGCTGGCCATACGCTAAGCCCTGCCAAAGTGAAAAGTGCAATGGAGACCAAATCAATTTGATTGCATTATATCAAATAAATAAATTTAACTGCCATTCTGGGATGCTGACATTCTTCCTGTACTACTGTAGAGTGATGAGAGGTTGGTTGTTTTTCCACAAGGATGACTTGCTCCCAGAAGAATTATGCTGTCCATAGAGGAATGGCTCAGGTGCGTAGCATGTAGGCTGCTCAGATACATCTATTCTGATTCAGTGAAGGTCATCTTTATTGTGAAGAAAGCTGTATTAACTGGGTGACAGATTACAAGGTTGGAAGCTGTATACATTTAAGTTTCTGAACCACTCCAGCAAAATCCAATCATCCTCCACCAATCCCCACCCCCCAGCCCATTATTTCACCAAGCCTCAACATCCCCCCAAAAGAAAAAAGAAAACATTTCATAAAGCCCTTTTATATAAGCCCTCTGAAAATGTTATCATTTTTACAAGGTTGTTACTTCCAGAAACTTCCAAGTATAGAAATTGGCCCAGCCATTTGATGGGAATGAATATGGCCACGGCAAATGCTGCCATTTTAAAATTCCATGAAGGAGAATGGGATGAAACATTGCCTGAGCAGAGTCTGTACTTTTAAGTAGTTAAATCATGATGATGTCATATGTTTAATCGTATGCTGTCCAATGATAAAGGACTCGAAACTTGGGTGGTATGGTAGAATTTAGTATGAAGTGAAATATGTATGGTAAGCTTATTCCTCATGGTGGTATATAAAATTAGGGAGCAGAATGGGAGGTAAGCCCAGTAAACCTCTATGGTCACCCACCACCTATGCCTGAGTTAGAAAAGAAAGACTCAGAGTGGAGTTTTCCATCTCTCTAAATAGCAGTCATTGACGGTTTCTGATGGATCAATATGTTTGAAAATTATATTTTATCATGCATTTGTGTGCTAAATTAGAACAGAGTGTTTTGCATAGAAATTGAAAGAGAATTTTCTTTCATAGCCATACAAACCACCACCATCCGGATGTGAATTAAACTAAGACAGATTAAGGTGAGACCACACATAAAACATTCAAAACCAAAGTATTTTTCCTGTGTGCTACAAATTTACATCCTCTGAGTAAAGCAAACAAAACAAAACAGATATACCAGCCACCTACACCGAATACTCATTTTGACATGTATATCATATGTATTTCTAAATGGGGAAACCGATGATTACAAAATGAAACCATAAGAAAACCATGTTTTTTCGTCTATAAAAATATTTTCCATAATTGCGTTTGGCTTCACCATAACTGCTACAACATAAAGACATCAAGTAAACATTTAATTAAAAATGTATTAAATGGGGCTGCTTGGTGGTCATCCTGTTAAGGCAATGTTCTAGTTTGTGAATGGGCCCCGTGGTCTGGAATCGAATACAGACCCATGCCATTGACTGTGGCTGGCAGTCCTGTAGGGAAGGGAGGGAGTCAGTCATCCAGAAGGACAGTGTTTTCATCCTGTACCAGGAACCCCCTCTGGGTTAGTGGGCACTCCTGTTGAGCTGAGAATGAAGTGTCTTCTTCTGACACTCTGTGTGAGTCTGACTCGTGGACTGCGCTATGAAAAGAGGCGGAAATTGCATCACATGCTTCAGAGTGGAGCTAAATCAATACCGGAGGTTGGAGCAGTGGCCACTTGTGAATAATATGATCCGGTATTCCACATTGGGCAAGAAAAACATTAATAAAACTCATTAAGCACTGAGACCCATTACAGTTTTACACAAATCTACCGCCCGTATAATTCAATAAGCAAATGAGAAACAACTCACAACGCATGACATATTAACAATCTCTGTTAAGGCTTTGCAAAATTAATGTTTCACAAACCCTTAGCAAAGGCATTTATCGAAGGAATAACTGCACACTCATATATCCGAATATAAAAAATACGTCCTTTAAAAAACTCTTAACTCATTATATTAAAACAAATAATGGATAGTACAATCAAAGACATGACTAAATAAAAGTGACAATAGTTGGTAAATGTCAGTTTATGAGACTTGTTATTGAGTAAATGGCAGCATTTAAAGTGTTCCAGTCAGCAGAAAGCACTGTGAATCCTCTTCCTGGGCCAACCTTTTAAAATGTGTTTGTGAGTGTAGAGTATATGCCTGTAGTAATCATCAGGGCTTCTTTAGCCTACCACCGTGGCACACAAGGGCTGTTTCTGTCTGCCTTTAGTCCGACTTGCTGCATTGACTACGTCGGCTGGTTTGTTTAATGCACACATTTCTTTAAGCCTGAAAAGCACCTGGAAATTTCCTCAAAAGCAACAATTGCAAGTTGGCTTATTGCATTTTCAATGTTTTCTGTTTGTTTCATTGTTTGTTGCCATCGTTTGGGATTCTTATTTGAAGTGAATCATCTCAACAGACCCACTGTTCGTTAGTTGAAGCGTGTCTGATTGAAATTTCATAACTAGTTTTTCCACACTTTTATTTTGAACATAACACCATGTTTACAAAGCTATAAGCTATTTTAAATACATTATTGCACAGGTTTATTCTCAAAAATAAAGCCCAAATTAAAAATGTGTGATTATTATTATCAGGCCACCAATTCTTTTGCTGTTTCAACACCTGCTTCTCTGAGGTATGTAGCACTGGCAGCTTGCAGCTGAAAAAAAACTGAAGAATAAAATTTAAACCTCATTTTTACTTTTAATTCTTACCAACAGATGTTCATAAACTCGCACAGTAGCTTCTTTCCTGAGGGGTTGCTATGCAACACTCTGAGGCCTATCTGCATCCTCCTTGGGCTGCATCCCATTTCCGCTTGACGACACAAAAATAGCCAGGCTCTCTGTGCCTCTACATGTTGTTTCTTCCTTTTTCCCGACTGTGACATCCATCAAGTGTGTTCCTGGACTTCCTATCTCTTCCTGTGACAACCAACCAAGAGGAAAAAAAGTTTTGTCCTCGTTTGATTTTCCTCATCACTTCCTATTTACAGCGGTCCCAAGTGTTCTAGCAGGGAAAACATTCAAAAATGAATCAGGCAGCTGTTAGGCCACTTGAATAATAAAATGGAGGGTCTTACTCTCCCTCTACACAGTCATTTCCCAGGCGATAACAGAAAGACGTCACACAGTGCATATCTAATATCATGTTTCAAAGAGTTGCAGTTTCCAAAGAGATTATTGTTAAGCAAAAAGACACAGTACTGTGACTGCATGTCACTGTAGATGGATAAAGCATTCTGCAAATTTACAGAGTGAAATACATGTGTGCGCAGCCAGGTTACTGCTCGTTCGGAGCACTGCTTCGTACTTCTGATTTATACATTCATCTAGCACAAAATTAAGTTTTAATCATGGTAATCCATATTCTGTCCTCGTCCTATGTGCTATATACTCCATTTCTGGCACCTGTCACCAAGCCGTGCAGTTGGATGGAAGCACAAGGAGGCTTCAGGTTCATTCTTGCCCAGGACTATCCTAGCCACACGGTGTAGCATGTGTTATATTTCCCAGGTCGCAAAATGTTCCGTCATTATTTATTGATTATTTCTTCACTATTTTTAGATGGAAGCAGTTAATAAACTACAGGACATTTCCAGCTTTCTTTTAAGAGGTTCTATGTTCATAATTTTCATAATGCAATCCACAGAGCTTCAGAAACCACAATTTATTTTCTACATATTTGCATCTACACTAAAACAGAAATTTAAGCATAATTCCTACTTACCTTTAAAAAATAATTATTCAGATTATTCAAATAATTATTCAGCCTGACAAACTCAGTTTTAAATAAACCAAGTATGTATTTCCACTGTGGATAACAGTTCTTTAAATAAAGATTAAACAAATTATTTATTCTGAAACTTTGAGTAAAAATAAGTGATGTGATAATACATTCAATGGAAAATGCAATCAAATAAAAATAAGTGCAATGTTGTTCCTTAAGTCCTATATAAAGTATATATAATATCATATCCATTATTCCATAATATTTACAACATTTTGTGCCCATAGTTTGAAAGTATATTTGTTAATGGACATTTGTTTTCTATGCCAATGTTTTAATTTGTTATTAACTGACAACCAAAATGCATTCATATCTTCTGCTTCTACATTTCTTTGTTACCATTGTGGGTTCATTCAACCATTTTCTATTCATTTGATTTCCATAAAGACATGAATAATGCAGACAGGTTTTCAGCTTTAATGATTGAGAGTAATTAGTTGTTCAATTTCGCCTGGCGCAATTAATTGAACAACAAATTTAGCTCAGCTAAAGTAGCTACCCCAAAGTTGTTCAAGGGGCAGATGCTGCATTAACAAAAGTATGTTGAAGAATTTTTTTATGATTGATGTAATATTAGCTCAAAAACTATGAGATTTTAAACATAGCTGTTGTAGTAGTTTACAGTTAACACATATTTATACTTGCAATGTATTTGTGTTGCATGTCATTATTGCTCTTCTAGATGTATGCATAAGTAGGGAGATAAATGGGCTGAATGGACTGTCTGTGTAATTATAATGTTCATATGTTCATACAGTAGATGTCAAATAAAGATAATTATTCAATTAACAGCTCATCAAATTTAATTACTTGAGAGCTCAGTTGAAACAGAAATCTGTGTGCAGGGTATGCCCCCAGGACTGTGGTTGAGAAACACAGCTGTAGACAGCAGACAGTTGTGTTTCATTTTATTCAGAGCCAATGTACTTAAACCTTAGTATGACATTATTATTATTATAACAGTATGGTACTATAAAAATAGTATTAAAAATCTAAGACTAAAATAGTATACGTTTGTGAAATAAGTATTATTGGCACAAACATGTAGCCTTGTTCCATTAATACTTGCATAGCCAATATGACCATTGCTACTGTCACAGCTGTATTGCACTGTTATGAAAAATTTATTAGATTTTATGCGTAGCCTCTTTTATACTTCTAATCAAATAAATCGACGTAGAAGATCCACAATGCGTAATCTTGGCCAATATGGCCCTGCTACTTATTTCCTGAGGAAAGCAGAGCACCTGTGAGCACACCAGAGCACCTGTGAAAAGACCATGCTGAAGCTGCAGTCCACCATTTCGGCTCTTTTTAAAGACCATGCTGAGGCTGCAGTCCACCATTTCGGCTCTTTTTAAAGACCATGCTGAGGCTGCAGTCCACCATTTCGGCTCTTTTTAAAGACCATGCTGAGGCTGCAGCCCACCATGTCGGCTCTTTTTCCTGCTTGTCTGGCCTTTTCAGGCCAAACAAATCCAAATTCATCAGAAGTAATGAAATGCCAGCAGGTATTACGGGTTTAAAAAAATATAAAAAATTTAAATGACAGCTCAGAGTATGTGTGGATCCTGGAAAAAGAAAGCACAATGTCTAAGCATGTCCTATGTGTGTGCGTGTGTGTGTGCATGTGTATGTGTATGTGTGTTTTTGTGTGTGTGCGTGTGCGTGCACCCGCATGTGTGTGTGTGTGTGTGTATCTGCATAAGTGAGTTTCCATGAGTGTGCGTGTCTGCAATATCCCACTGAAAGAAACAGGATCTTGAATTTAAACATGTAGCAAAAGAAGTGAGGAAGTGACTAAAGGGGTGACACATCATGAGTGGAGGAAGGAGGCAGGATCTCTCTCTCTCTCTGCCTCTCTCTCTATTTCTCTCTATATCTGCGAAGATACAGCGACATCTCCACAGACTGCAGAGGAAGGACATGACAATGTGCTTCATGTGGGGACTAGAGGGGCGCAGAGAGTCCTGCTACCTAAGAGTTAAGGGAGGACATGGTAAACGTATTGATACCGTCAGGGCAGAAAATTCCTTACCCTCTGTGTCTTTGGTCCCAGATTCTGTTCAGCGTGGTCTGTCTGCCATCTTTCCATTCATGCATCAACTCTAGCTTAAATTGAGAGTCCATATCAATGGTTCCATTCATAACTTCAGGACAATACTGTTACGACTGAAACAATTGGTTTTATGAAAATACCTTTATTGTCATTAGAAATGATGATCAAGCAAAGAGAGCACCATGAATATAGTACATAAAAATTAATAAGTGAAATGAATAAGTGCGGTAATATATTCATTCATTTTAAAAAACGCTTTGATGATGTGAGGTTTTATGAGGCTATGAATTTTACAGTGACATCAAAATAGATACCTCATACAATTTGGTATCTGGGAAGAGTATTTTTCACAGCATTCATGTATCTTGTATAATAATGTCAGCTAGTCACAGTACCAAATTTCCCATGCTCATGTTGCTAACTTGATTAGCCTATTTGCCAGTGAAAGTTTTATCTTTTTGTTGCATTAAACACTGTAAATATAGCTGCTGCATGTATGTTGAAGTAACATAATATTTCAAATACTTTTTTGAGCATGTGAGGGCAAAACCTGGAACATTTTTAACTGTCAAACCTTGCTTGTTTAGCTATAGAATAGATTGCCAAGAAATTACAGTATGGTTTGGCTTTGCCCCAAGCAAGGTCTACCAGTATGCGAACACAAGTTATATTAATTTTCCATTCAAAGAATGCTTTTGTAAGACACATGCGCTGTATTATTGACCATTTTTATATTGTCATGTAGTTTTAGCAATTTTGATAGGAAATGTAAAGCAACCTTTATAAAAGAAGACAGGGCGGAATGTCATTGGCTTGACAAAAATGTTTTTATTTTTTTTCTGTTATTGAGAATAGCCATTACGAAATCTTTTTTCTCCAGACCTTGTACAAAGGCCTGAATGTGACTAAGCAATGCATTAAATCTCATGTGGCTCTATGCTGTCTATGGGATATGTGGCATTTGCAGGAAGCCAAGACTGCTGGGTGTGGGCTCATTCTGAGTGGATCTGATTTCCACATTCTTCCTTTTGCCACACCTAAATCTTTAATTGTCTGGCCGCAGACAAAGTATTTCAAGACCACTCTGTAGCCAATATTTAACTGTAGATCCGCATGTTTGAATTGGTACAGCACCAGTCGTTGTCAAAGATCTATGAGTTGCGTGTAGTGTAGAGAACATCCTCCAAATCCCAGCTCCATACTGGCAACAGCAACTGTGAAAATAAATTCTGACATGTTTTGTCATAGCTCTAACTGTGTACAAATTTAAGTCTGCGATATTAATAATGTTACCCAAGAGTAAAATACTGCGATAATATATTTTTAAAAAATCAATAAGTATCTTTGAATACTTATTTTCAGTAATCACTCATTTACACAGTCGACAGATTGAATTACTTGTTTTGGTTTTGCACACTACATATTCTGGACAGGACCATAAAATATGAAGGCATTATACATTATCATCATGGAGAATCGTATGGATTTGCGAAATGTATACAGTGTTATCTGCAGTATATTTTTGGTTAATGGCGTCATTATCACGCCATCTATTTAAAACTCGTCACACTATTTGAATTTACAGCGCAGATAGTCTATAAAAAAAAATCCTGGGAGAGCATCATTTTCCTGGACGTCTGGTTTTTTTCTTCCAGTTGTTTCTGATCAATAAAAGTCTATTTTCTCTCTCACAAGGTTCCCCATTCAATACAGCTGCCATGGGTTTTAAAAACATAGAAGCATGATCCATTTATTATTGGCTCTTACCGTGATTTATCTGTTCAGATACCTGCCATTGAAAACAGGTTCTGTTTATTTCCTATATATGTTTTTTATTGACAACGATTGGTGTGTGTCCCATTTATCATGCTTTGGCAATGCAGAGTGCATGGCTGCGCCGCGCACTGAGGGCTACCACTGTTCGTGCTTGAAGTACAGCAATAGCGGCCTACCCAAATATGAAGGATTTTGTACATGTGATTATGCATAGTGTGTGTGTGTGTGTGAGAGAGAGAGAGGGAGAGAGAGGCTGCCTGCTTGTATATGTGTGTGTATATATATATATATATATATTGCTAGGCTGTCACTGTTGCTTCTTGAGGTTCATACCTGCACTGTAACTGAGGTGTGGAACTGAAGGAGTGACACTGCATTGTGTGCAGCCTTTGTGTCATTAAACTGAGCCATTTATGCAACGATGTCTCGTCCTTTTTTTTCCAAGTGTGTAGTTTGTAAAAACCCACTCATATAGTTTGCTTTTTGTGTTTTTTTATTGCATGCTACATGCACCTTGTTACATGTAGAAACACATTTTCTTTTACTTTTTATTTTACTTTTATTTTATTTTAAGGGTTTTACTTTTTAATAAAAGTCTTTTCAGAACGTTACTTGAATATTTCATATTAAATTAAACCAAGTGCAGGTGTTACGAGACGGTCAAACAAATATATATTTGTGATTCCTAGAGGACCTATTTTTTCTAGTTATATTGTTATTATTAATTCACATTTTTTACCTTTTCCATTTGAACTCTTATAATATGTTTGTGCTGCTCTAAACCAGATAGTATCACCTTTATTTCTGTATTGGTAAGTTTGCTGATATTAGTGTTTGTTTGAAATTGAATCAGCTGCAAGCTCCTTATGAAGGCTGACTCCTGTGTTTAATGTAGTTACAGGGGCACTTTTTCAATCATGTCATTTTTAGCTGCTTTACTGAATGTGCATGCTTTTGTCCGGGCATATACACCCTTAACAGAAATTTGCTGAGTGCACAATGCCGGCCATAGACAAACCAGTGTGGCCAGTTGGATAATTTGTGCGACAGCCCAATTTGATGGTCTCTAATATGAATACATTATTATAAACCAACATTTACTTGTCAAGTAGACTCATATATCTACCAGCCAGGACATTATGTGTAAATACTAAGATGTCACTTAAAAGCCACATCAGTATTCTAGAAATATAGGTCCACCGTCCATACCACAGATAGGATGACATTTTGTCTTTGCAGAGGGTTCTGCGTAAAGACCACTGTGCACTGGTGCACGTTCCCCTTCAGTAACCTCGCATATGAGATGTAGGCGAGGGAAAACAATAGCGGCTCCAACATTAGTCCCGGCAGATGTGCGGTCATTTTAAGAAGGCTGACGGTTTCAGGCTGACTTTCAATTGCAAATCTGAAGAATATTGATCAGCTGAAAATATTTGGAGGCTTGCATCTTCTAAACTTGCTTAGCACAGAGGTTCTCCCTGATCAGCTGGAAAGACCCGGGCCATTTCGTTCAGATGATAAATGGGGCTCCCTGACAGGTCACTTCTTTTAGCCTGAAAGCCACAATTTGTTCCTTCCCCGAGGCAGGAGACTGATTTCTCGGGGTGACAGATTTATTGGTGTCTACATGAGCAAAAAAAGAAAAAAAAAGAAACTCAAACTCCCAATAAAGGCTTTGAATACAACCACGGCATATTGAACCTCCATTTATACCCAGGTTGATTTGAGAATTTTTATTTATTTTTTAACAGGCCTCTGGGCAAGACGACCTAAAACAAGTAGAAATTTGATCCTGCAGTTATAGCAATTCTTACACTGGTGCATATCTCTTCATGAGTTTTCTGAATGTGATGTTTTGTTGGCAAGAAGAGATTAAACCGTACACACCAGCTCCATGCTTTCTCATACTTTCCTGAAGAGTGGAATTGGAGGCACGTGCAGAGCATTTCACTCCGTCTGCTTAGCCTGGGACTCATCTGACTCTCAGCTTCTCTTTACTGAACCAGCCTTGGTTGCAATGGCCCACTCCTGAGCATGCAGGTGTGCTTGCCGCAAAACCGCCACTGCAATGGGCTTTAATTAATATGGGTTTAGCTTTCAGAGAGTGGCTATGGGTGGTCTTAACACACTGGGCTGTGGCACACAGCTGCCATGTTCTGAAAATATACAAAGTTTTCTCAGTTTTTCAGGCCAAGCCCCTTTGGTCGCCCGTGGGCTCCTCCAGGCCAATTCAAACCCCAAACCCAGAACCTTAACCTCTGCAGTCCAAACTTCCATCAGGCCCAAATTCTTTCTGGCAAGCTCCTCCATTCTTCTGGCAGTTAAGAGTGTAACTAAAATGTCAGAGCAGGGATTTTATTTTAAATACTCCCCCCCAAGCCCTTAATCAAAACAGCATGTATTATAACGTGTAAGAATATTTCCAGACGTTGAAAAATGCACGTGCAGCACGACAGGAACAGAAAGCTATGACAATATGAAGAAACGGGTTGACTAACGCGTTGACACTCCTCAAATCAACAATGCCAAAAGCAAACAGGGCCCTTTTTAACCTACACCGAATGACATTATAATTTATGTTCATAAAATTTTTTATCTTCATTTTGGTGCATTACAAGTGAGCACTGCCATTTCTGGAGGCATTGAAAAACATAAAAATAAATGTATGACCGCTATTTAACTGTACATCATGAAGCATAAGAAAAAGGTAACATTATCATCGTCACTATGTCTGTTTTATGTGATACCTTAAAACAGGCGTTGACGATCCTAGTCCTGGAGTGCCAGAGATGTGCCTGGTTTTTGCACCATCCAAACCTATAACTACATAATTGGATTCATTTTCAGGCTTAATGAACACAGGTGACCACGTGCAGGAGGCACTCAGCGTTTCACCATTCAGACTCGGAATATTCAGACTCAGGCTCTTAACAATCCATCAACTCTTGCAACCAAGACTTAGATGGAACAAAAACAAGAGACATCACTGGCACTCCAGGACCAGGGTTGCCTACCCCTCCCTTAAAAGGTTGTCCAACATCCATGTCTGTCACAGTAACAGCCACAGAATAGAGACGGCCTTTATTTCAGAGGACCTCCTGAGAGAGAATCATGGACTTATTCGTAGCATGGGCTAATGATTGCATTCAAGTTAGAGTGCCATTAAGTGGTTTGCAAACCCGAGATCACACGCATCCTCTTGGACAAAGAGACATGTTTTGTCTCTTTAGTTTATATATTATAGACATAGTTTATATATGCTATGTCTATAATATACTACCTTGCGGTTATAGCTAATTAGACAAAAGCTTGATCTTTTTTCTTACTCCACACACAATCAGGGTCAAGAGAACATTTATTTTTAAGGCTTTTTTTTACAAACTCCCTTCCTGAGATCACTGTCTACTAGTAGATGGTCTCTCTCTGTTACCTGTTCCCTCTTCAACAACTCCTTTGCCCATTCCCATTCGGTACAGGCCATGCAGTTTTCCTTATTCTCCAAACAATGCAGAGTTGGGAATGTAATATATTGTGTAACAAGCAATGAAATGCATTACAATTTCTTGAATACTGTTGAATCCTTTCTTCAGCCTACTTAAAGGCAGTGGTAATTGTTAAAACTATGTGAATATCACACTAATTTGAAAAAGCACCAGCCTGTACAGCTGCAAGCAAACGGTGCTAATTTAAACATATAATACAATACAGTTATATCACCATATAACGCAGCAAAACACCCCCCAAACACACACTAGTACACAGTAGTTTGAGTCCAAATTGTCCTTCCGGCATGGATTCAGGCCATGTCTGGTGCAAACCAAAAACTGCCCACGTGTCGCTTAACACCATACCCTGCAGTGAAGCATGGTGGTGGCAGTACTATGCTATGGTGATGCTTCTTTTTGCCAGGGACTTGGAAACATGTTACAATTTAAAGAAACTTGGACAGTGCAAATTACAGAAGAATACTGGCAGAAAACCTGATTCAGTCCACTAAAGACAAATCAAATCTCAGAGCTAAAGATACATTGGAGTGACTTTTGACTAATTCATAGCAGAAATCTGTAGTCCTTTGTTTGGACGACCCATAAGCAATGTCCAAGCAACGTCAGAGAACTGGAGCAAATATGGCAAAAAGAATGGATGAAAATCACCTACGACCAGTGACCAAAGATGTTAGAGGCCTACCCAAAAAGACTTAAATCTGTTATTGCAGCAAAATGTGGCTCTACCGAATATTAATGTGAGTAGTCTGAATACATAAAAAAGCAACATACTGTATAATATTTCAGTTTATTTTTCTTTGAAATATTATTCTGACGTAAAATAAATCTTGTCTTTTAATGATTTTCAGTTTCAGCACATGAGGTTTGAATAAAAAATATTATATGGCTAAAAATGTGAATGTATAATTTAACCTAATCCAGCAAAAACGTGAAGTGACAATATGTTCTCTCATTTATTTTAAGACCTCTAATTGTGTTTACATTGTAACAAGTGTGATATATATTTTATGTGCTCTATTTTCCCCCACTGGATATTGTTTGATGTTGTGTCTTGTAATTATATTTTCATTTATTATGTATAAATCACCATGGATTTGGTATCTATTCCATTCTTTTGTCATTTAATGAAGTATATCATCTGAAAATCTTTGAATAGTCTTTCATTAAATGGCTGTTTGTTTATTCAATGTTTCATTTAACCAAATATCATAAATGTTTTACTAAAAATGTACCCTTATGTACTTCACAGTTCGTGAACATTTTGCATAAAAAATCCAGTCAAACCCTTTCTCTAATCCAAATTAAGATAGATAGCTTCTACAAGTAAACAAAGTTACTGTCTTTTGATGTCCTTGTTAGCAGAATGTTTTTCCTGTTTTCTCATTCTTACATTCTGGGTACTTTTTAGTTTGGCTATATACAATATAGAAAAGATCTCCCTCCTGTTACATAGCACTATACATCTGGTCTTCTTGCCACTACCAAATTTCCTATGCTGAAACGGAACCCACCATAAATGCCATTCCTGTGTGTCGCACTGTTCAAATATGGCCACAACGTTAATGGTTAGGCAAAGTATTTGCTCTGCATTTGTATAAGGTCACACAGCACAATGGTAACTCCTGATGGCAAAGAGGGTACACAAAGAAATGGCGAGCAAATGGACTGTTGGTAGTTGAGAATCTTTCTGCGGTGTCTGTCATGGGAAGCTCTGCAAACACAAAATATTTAGCAGAACTAGTCAAACCTTTCTGACTATGTACCCTGTCTGATAGACATTCATCCAGAGCTTATCTTGAAACAACATTTGTCGTCTAAGACTGAAATGGCTCTTTGCTTATAAAGTCATAATGGAAGGCCTTGACAGCTGCCCGAATTTAAAAAATGTGTGCGGTAATGTTCAACGATCCTGAATTAACCTGCAGAACAATTTGAAAAGGAACAGAATACATCTGAAAAAAAACATAGTGATAATGTATTCCTGGTCAAATAAAAAATGATTCAAAACAAGTGCTTGCACAAGGCTATTTTTGTTTAATGGTGGAATTGCATAAAACACTGTAATAATAGTATTATTGCCGATTTTACAAACTCTTATAGACACAGAATATCCCGTCTCTGTTCATTGTGATAGTTTGCACACTGTAAGTAACTGGATCATCACTATGCATCAATGAGTATTACCCTTTGCTGCTTCGCTGATTGTCAGCGCATTAGAAAGAAAGAACTTTAGTATAAATGCTTAATACTGTAGCTCAGGTCACAGAGGATGGGGAAGTCATGAAAGACGAGATCCAACTGGTGATGCCGGTCTTTTCCATCTGAAAGAATGGTGTCATAGAGCTACACAAAAAAATGAAAGCTGTAAATGAATGACCTGATAAAAAACAAATTCAAGTACCAAATGTGCATATCTGCGTGCATGCATGTGTGCGTGCATGTGTGAAAAAAAGAAAACATATTGTGTACAGAATATTGTATACTGGAGCCTACTTTTTCATGCTAAATCTAATACAAAACCTAAAACATGTCACATAGTTTTATATGTAGTCTTGTAGTCTAAAATGGTTGGCATGCCCATCTGCACAGGTCTATAATGCATTGAAACTGAATAATAGATAAATACAGATCCAAATCTTCTAACTGAAACTTGTTGAGCAAAACATGTAATATTCCGCCATCTTTTTAAAATGTTTTTGTAGAAAAAGCATTAGCAATACTAAATCTGGGTTATTCCAAACTAAACCAAACTTTCTCAAAGTTAGCAGATCCATAAAAATATTAGATCCATTACTGTGCCCATTGATAGTAGCTAGACTTTTCTTCAGGATAACACATACCCAGCTGTCTCTTCATCTGAATCATTGTTTCCTCATCGCTATCCAGGACTATAAGAGTATCATTTAAACATGTTTATTTGCGATCATTACTTAACACAATGTGTTGTATAAATCTGACATTCTTCACACATCTGTTTTCATATTCACATTTGTCTTCGTGCACATGAGAAAACTATCGTTCAGAAATCAGCACCAGCGGCAGTATGCTAACACAGGAGATGTAAACATATTTTTCCATGCATTGGAAACATGACTGTTAAATCCTGATAAGAAAAAGACACTAGTCGTTTAGGCCTCAAGACATTTTGTTTTCTCTGCGACTGCAGGCTTTGTTTGGGTTCGGCCAGCACACCTGACAGCAACACGTACCATTGTTCCTTAAAGCTCTTGAAAATAGAAGCATATAGGAAGCAATGAACAATGACTGTTGCTTGACCTGCTAATGGATATAACAGTTGTGTAAGTTTTTTTTTAGTCTGCATGAAGTCAGACTGAATGCGATACAGGAAAACATGTGGAGTTGAATTAAATGTGATGGTAGAGGTCAGCCATTATTCACGCCATGGAACAAAATGCAGGCTGATGAATACTGACAGAGTGAAAAGCGAAAGTGGTACGGTGTATGAACCAGTCGGCACATTAGGCTATCTGATGCCATCGTGAGCTTGGTTAAGACTGAATCCTAATTCATCTGAGCTTGGTTAAGACTGAATCCTAATATATCTGAGCTTGGTTAAGACTGAATCCTAATGCATCTGAGCTTGGTTAAGACTGAATCCTAATGCATCTGAGCTTGGTTAAGACTGAATCCTAATGCAGCTGAGCTTGGTTAAGACTGAATCCTAATGCATCTGAGCTTGGTTAAGACTGAATCCTAATGCATCTGAGCTTGGTTAAGACTGAATCCTAATACATCTGAGCTTGGTTAAGACTGAATCCTAATGCATCTGAGCTTGGTTAAGACTGAATCCTAATACATCTGAGCTTGGTTAAGACTGAATCCTAATACATCTGAGCTTGGTTAAGACTGAATCCTAATGCATCTGAGCTTGGTTAAGACTGAATCCTAATACATCTGAGCTTGGTTAAGACTGAATCCCAATGCATCTAAGCTTGGTTAAGACTGAATCCTAATACATCTGAGCTTGGTTAAGACTGAATCCTAATGCATCTGAGCTTGGTTAAGACTGAATTCTAATACATCTGAGCTTGGTTAAGACTGAATCCTAATACATCTGAGCTTGGTTAAGACTGAATCCTAATGCATCTGAGCTTGGTTAAGACTGAATCCTAATACATCTGAGCTTGGTTAAGACTGAATCCTAATACATCTGAGCTTGGTTAAGACTGAATCCTAATGCATCTGAGCTTGGTTAAGACTGAATCCTAATACATCTGAGCTTGGTTAAGACTGAATCCCAATGCATCTAAGCTTGGTTAAGACTTAATCCTAATGCATGACTAGTAACCAAAGTGGGAGATATTTAAATTTTCCCCCCAGGACCAGATGAGTCATTCACTGGTGGCTGTGTTGCAGCTGAGAACAATACAATGGCGATCAGCTGAGCCAGATCATTGGTGCTCTTTTACTTCTGTGTGTACATTGCGTGTATTTGGGTCCTCTCCCATATTCCTGAAGCTTGCAGCAAATTTAGATTTCATAAAATGTGTTAAAATTTCCGGAGATTCAGCTTCGAAACTCCCCCAGAATGGTATCACGCTCTGAATATCAGAAGCACCTCACTTTAACACTGATGCTTAAAGAAAGGTTTTACAATGCTCCATATGGCAATCCCTAGATATGAAACACTACTGTCATTTCCATGTTTTTTCCCCCATTATCATTATGTTTGTCATTGTGTATAAATTCACTGGAGTGCTTGGAATACATAACATATACTGTTAATACATGCATTTTATTATCACAATTGATTTTTTATGGTTTAATATGTAATATTGCCGACAATGCACAATGCAGCTCTTGCATCCATTTATTTCAGTGCTGTGAACATTGACCCACAAATACAATAATGAATGATGCTTTATTCTCGTCTAAGCACCAGTACGACGCACCAATAGGTATGGCTGATCTACATAATAAAATTCCCTGTTTAATAGTAGGGGTGAGGGGTGAAATCTCCTGACTGTGATAGTGGTGAATGAGCAATGTGCTGTTCATCTAACTTGGTAACAAAGAGCTTTTAGGTGGTCTTGTAATCTCACACTCTCGTAATCAGTGTGTGCCCACTTATGGTAGTCAAGACAGCAATGGCCTGTTGTCTTTTGCATTTCTGGTGGCTGCATGGCTTTAGATCACAGGTTCCAGTCTAGTCAATAGGCTGCAGTGAATTTGCCTACTTGTTTATTTGAAAGCCAAGAGATAGCACTCTAACCCCAGGTTTGTTCTGCTTTGTTAGAATAGTGATGCCTCACCTTTCAGACCATGTTTTGTCTAATAACAGGCACTGTAACTCTTGCTTGTCAGTACAGTGAAGCCAGGGATATGACCATGTAAATAATTGCTTAGAATGTTTACTATGTCCAATGCTGTCAAAAAGAAAGACAACCTGCATGTTTGTCTAAAAAAAGCTCAAGCTTAATTAATTACATCATTTGATGGCTTCCAGAAACATATTATTTGCAACTGGAGATTGGAGTGGGCCCCCCCTCCCACCTGATGCGAAAGAAGTCCATTGTAATCTGGTACATTAAAACCCTAGCTCAACCACCTAGTATTGCACACCCGAGTCCCGATATTCTGCCGAACAACATGCCGGACCCAACCCCACCTGATTGAGCCATCTCTACCATTTGGTTTAGGTCCAACACACTCCCCAACAAGACACCAAGACCCAAAGCGTGCTGCACCAAACGATTGAAGACTATTAAAGGGTTAACGCTTATCAGGTCATAAGGATCTCTGAATCCACCTCATGTATTCAGTGTGTTCTTCCAGGTATGCAAGTATGAATTTCCCCGAAATCTGTTGTGTTTGTTTAAGTAGCATTTGGGCAATGTGCTTAGTTTTAAGATCCAGAACTAAGGTGCAAGAGTATTCGATCAAAGTTTGTGGTTGTAGATCTTCACATAGATGTGGTTTTTTGACCTCCTTTTTATCACCCTCTCTCTTTAACCCAGTCAATGGCCTGTATAGCAATTTTCACTCTTTTCTCCACTGGTTAATAATTCCTACAGCATTATCTGGCAGAAACTTATCTCAGTGTCAGTTTATAACAGGGTGTTATCGACCTGTACTGAATCATGTGATCACTGATGACCTATCCTGGCCAAGCATTTTGAATACTTTTGATGAGTGCCTAGGAGATAAGACCACTGGTTTAACGTAGGTCACTATTTGGGGGATAGGGACAGTGTGTGTGTGTGTGTGTGTGTGTGTGTGTGTGTGTGAGAGAGTGTGTGTGCGCGCGTGCACATGCATGCTTGCTGGGGGTGGGGGCGTTTAGTCTAAGGGGAAACTTTACTTGTCTTCCACGTTTGTGAATGGTATCTTTTTAATTCTTCCCAAAAGGGGAAAATGTTCTAAGGTCTTACAACATATCAGTTTATGTACATTTTCTAATAAGGATATCTGGCTAATAATGTCTTCAAGCCCTGAGTGTATAAGAGAGGAACTCACCAAAGAAGATTTATCAAGGTTGGGTGAGTGGTAGACACTGTGTTTTAACTTAGATGTGTGAACTGCTCTTTGTTCATTTGAAAGGCTCCACATGTGATTAATTGTAACAATTATCAAATGCATTTTATATATTTTGTGTCAAAGCTTCAATTGTGTTCCTATATCGTTAATTGTATTAAATTGCATTCAGGCTGGGCGTTGTATAAAGTCTGGATTGTATAAAGTAGATAGCTCAGATGAAATGAGCCCTCCGATAGAAAAAAGCAACAAGAACTTCGTCTCGTTGAGCAGTTTCAAAATTCAACCGAATAATTTTGTGACATGCATGAGTGTATGGAATAATACATTTTATCTTCGTTTAAAGCAGACAATGAAAGATACATCTCCGCATTAAATATCCTAACGGAGATTTAAAATGTATGGAGTAGCACAACTGCAACATGGTTGATTAAAGTTAGTGCTACGGCCTATTTTAATTAAATATAAGCTGTAAAACCATAAACGTGAGCATTCTGGTGGACTTACACTCAGCATGCCAATTTATCTCCAAAACAACAAAAAACATATAGATATTGTCCTGAGTCTGTCTAGCAGCCAGACGTGCGATTTGTACACGTTGCCTTGGGAAAGCCCGTCTGAATGTGCGGCGTGCTGAGCATGTATGTGCGCGCGCGTATTCATGCATGGGTACTTGGGTGCGTGTGGTATAGCTCCGTTAATAAAAAGTTGTCACAATATTGCATGCATTCTGTCTAAAAATGTCGTTTTAATTTTTTTGCCACAGGTTGTTTGTTGTCACCTACTTATATGAAACTGCAGATTCATTTCAATATTATAGGCCTATGTTTGGCGCTTTTTTAAATATGATGTATAGGCCTACTTCTATCAAGGAGACTATATTTCTCGTTATTTTTCAAAGTCGGTGCACGCATCACTACATTATTATTATTGTTATTATTATTAGCCTATTGTTATTATTATTATTATTACTTATAACATCCTAAATAAGTTGTATATTGTGTAAGCAGGAAATATATTTACATTTAATAATTATTCTATGACTAATGCCATTTACGGATACTGAGCATGAAGCAATATGGCGTTTATTATGCGTGCCATTTTTTCTGTTTAAATAACGGCATGACCTGTGATGTAACGTTTCTCTAGAAAATGGATCATACAGTGTTTCTTATCAGCCAGTGTTTACTTGTCAGTTTAGTAAGATATAGCCTGAAAATGAATGACTTCGCCTTTGAATAAAAAAAAAAAATAATAATAATAATAATAATAATTATTATTATTATTATTATTATTATTTAGATTCGACAGTTAGCTTGGTTATGATGTTAAGCATGTTGCATGATAAAAGGTCTTCGCCATTAGGCCTACTATTCTATACTATTCTGCATGTGTGTGTGTGTGTGTGTGTGTGTGTGTGTGTGTGTGTGTGTGTGTGTGTGTGTGTAAAAGAGAGAGAGAGAGAGAGAAAGAGAGAGAGAGAGAAAGAGAGAAAGATTGCGCAAATTTGTACGAAATTAGATTAATACAGACACTGTTGACATTTGCGTGAAATTACTCATACAATTGTCTACTGTAACATGTAAGTTAAAACACAATTTTTTGTAATTGTGGCTTACAATGTTATGATATTATGTTTACTGCATAATAAAAATACAATTCTAACTTGAGCGCACATACAGTGGCCATGTAGCCGACTTTCGTAATTTCACGTAGTCTACTATGCATCTGACCGACGTGGAAATAAGCGAGCAGCTAAGAAGAAATACTTCTTAGCTGCTCACGTAACCTACAAAAATGTAATTGCATTATGCCATGCCACAAGTTAGTCAAATTGTTATAACATTAAATTTAGTTTACAGACAATACTTAGATGCATGTATTAGGTATACTTCAGAGCTATCTGATAAATATCAAATAAGTAACGCTTTATTAAGGTAGCCTACAGTTATAACCTACCTATTGCCTGGTTTCAGTTTCTTTTTTTTTACTTTCAATGTAATATATTCCTTTGTATCCAAAACATAACGATGCTAAATTAATTACAAGATAAACACTAGATAGTTGCGGAAATGTTCATTTTAATTACCCATTGTCGACTAAAAAACAGTTTGTCTATTGCCATAAAGCAGGTGTTATTCATTACAGAGATAATCGTTGAAACGGTTTAGTGGTGTTAGCGATGATGCAGTACCGCATCAAACTTCCATACCTTCCTGTGTACATCTGCGCGCCCCTCTGTGGAATACCACTGGTAGGATGTGTTTCTCTTTATATCTGGTTGCATCCAGCTTGCTTCTGTGTTTCCCATTCTTTAAAGTCTATCATTAGTTTTCTTTAACAGTGTTAATTAGCAGAATGAAACTGAAAAGTGATGCTGCTAGTCTTCACATGTGATTGGCGAAAGAGCGTGATGTCAGACCATCCAGAGGCACCCTGATTGGCGAAAGCGGTGTCAGTGTGGAGTAAACAAGGCAGCTGGGAAAGGTTTGAACTTCAGATCTCTACACATCACAGATAGAGTCAGGCACAGCACAGACGGGGGTGTTTTTTTCTATTACTGTAAAGTTCTTAACAGTTCGCTAACTCCATTTATAGACCAATGTTCGAATGTCGAAGGGGCACTGGAGGATAAGGGAGTTGCCGAAACAACCGCAAGAGGCGTGATGATCTCCAAATATAACGTGTCATTTTCTTAATTCATTGATGTCAGTGTAGACCAGATATTTCTAATTGTGAAAGAGAAGCGTTATTAAACCGTGCTTTCTCTCTCCATTGCTTTGGGGTTAAGAATTGCGCATTTGATTACTTCTGTCGGGGTTATTCTATTTTAGGTTTCGAATAATCACTTCGAGAAATGAATTTACTATATTTCGACCGCTTTTCATTGCGAACTGTCGGGCATGTAGTAATCTTGCTTTAGGTCAAAACTGAGCTGAGCCATACACAGGATTTGGGAAGGCATAGTCAGTTCGTAGTAGGCTAGCCTATCCCTCTCGCGTCCAGGTGGCCTTCCGGACGGAGCGGAGACTCCAGCTGAGCGTAGCAGCGCTGTCATGCTGCCCAAAGTCGAGACGGAATCACTGGGACTCGCTCGATCGCATGGGGAACAGGGGCACATGCCTGGAAACATGCAAGGTAATGCATAGAAGTGTTTTTGTCGGGTCTCTGTACAGAATACAATTTGCGTTTAATTGCGCATAGGAGAAAACAACTGAAAACGTTGATTATAGGCTTTATATACTACATATTTCTTGGTATTTACTTTGTGCTATAGTTTAGTAATTAACTTTGTTGAACATAGATTACCGTGTTAATTTGACAACACATTATGTGCACAAAGAAGAGCGGGACATTTTGCGAGTTATAGTCGATCGAAGAACAGGCGCAAGGCCAGTGGACTAATGGAAACTCAAAAATAGGTATCGCTTTCTGAGTTTTTGTGGGCCAGTTTCAATACTCAAATTTTAATCTCAGAATTCATGCATTAAAAGTAACATTTGCTTGGCTACCCCAGTGGCTTGGATAGTTTTGTTTAATTAAGAATACGCGCGCAATGTTTACTTATTGCCTTATTTAATAAGGCTAGCTATATATTTTCAGAATGGACAAATTAGGCAAGATCAACAAACTCTTGTATTTGGACAGAAATGTCTTTGTTCTGATACATGCATAAATAGTACTATGTCATATTTTCTTAAATCGATTTATTATTCACGTATGCCTATTCCTCGTGCTATGAATAGTAGACTAACATGTTGCAGTGTGCATGTTACCGTTAATGAAGCTCTCGGTGTGCTGACAAAACCAGAGTGAACCCAGTAATTGAAACATGTAATTGCAGTAGCCTGCTTAGATCTATAAGGACATTGTTGTTGTTATTATTGAACCAAGATAATATAAGCTTAATGTAAGAATGAATTGGATTTGGAAGTGCTAAGTTACAATATTTTATTGTAGGCTAATGTTCTTGCCATGTCGTTCAAGGTAACTGAATTTAATTAGGGGGGAAATGCATTTAAGTTTACATACATTTAATACAGCTTGGTTACACGATAAGTCGGATACGCAGGCCAATGGCCTACAAAACGTGTAATTTGTAAATTTATATAAATTTTTTTGTTAATATTTGACAATTGTTTCAAAAGCCTTTTATTGTTTTAAAAGCACAAAATGTGTCATTTTAACAGAGAAATTATAATACTTTTAAAATGCATTTGATAGGATAAGTAGGTTATCCAAATTGGAAATATCGAATAGCCTATACACGTTTTATTTCAAGAGCCTTCCTTGAAAGTTTGATTGTAAGCCTTCTTTCGGTTGTAGCCTACACTATTTACTAATTCCTTAAGTTCTTGTAACTTCAATACACTACACCCGTTTTCCAAGTCACGTGTTTGTTGAACAAATTTACCAGATAAAGTATTTGCTCCAGAAGTAGGCTATCGGAATTTCTAAAAGTATAGGCTACACATAACATGGCCACACTCTTATGCATTCTTATCTTTATCTAAAAATCAATTGAGAATGCATGCATGTCAACAAACCTAATTACTGCATATTTTCCCCATGAAGCCCTGTGCAAAGCTTTCTTCGAGGGAATAGCTATAAACCGATAGCACGTGCCTTTGGCCGCGCGCATAAAAACCGATAGCCTACCACCACTAAAACAACTTCCGTTACATATATAAATTTGATTCGCCAAAGCATCTAAAAATGTCATCTGTCTTTCGTTTTCAGACTTATGTGTTCGGAAACCAAGTTGCTGCTTATAATCTATTTGTGTAAGAAATATAGAACGTTACTGATAAGACGGAAATAATAGGCTACTTTTTGCCCTTAAATTGGAGTGTTGTGCGATGTTTTCCCCTTTCGATTTCCCAAAGTCAGTAGGCTACAGCCTATTTGAAAATAAAGATATTTTAAAGCGAAAATGTCTAAATTAGAATTATAGTATATATTGCATTTTGGAACAGCATAGCCTACATCGTAATTATGTGAGTGACACTAATCACATGTAGGCTATATTTTGCTTCCTTCTACTGATGGAGATTCACTGACTCAGTACCACTTGTTGATTAAGCCTATATTTTAAATGAATGTCTGCACATTAATAATATGAAACCCTATGTTTAGGGGAAATTTACTTTTTATCGTGAGCGCAGCGACATTATAAATCATTTGAATTGTATACATAATAAAATTACATATTTGTTCTGAATATGATATATTTGTTATGATTATATTTTTCGATACTAGGCTACTGTAGGCTATTTCAACATTTCCTTTTGGCGATTACGTGTAGAACGCCAGTGGGTTTGCATTGAATATTTTTGTGACGATGCCAGTGTGAATTAAATTTTACTGATACATCAGTGCACTTATGTTACATTGATTTATTAATGTAACCTTAAAATAAGGTTTAATATCGGACTTACGTTTGGATTAAAAATCACAAATATTTGTTAATGTCAAAACTAAATTTAAAACCGTAATGCAGTTTTTCTCTGGTGGTTGTTTTCATCGGCTGTCTGTCAGGACCATTCCCCGCTTTTTTTCTGAAGTTTAAAAGCATTGTAATTGTTGTGAAATGGAATCAAAGTGTAACAGAATAAGCTGTTTACCTTCTTATGTCAAGTGATCAGCATGATCTCTTAACTTGTCCTTGTCGCTCAGACGAATTCAACTTGGCGATGAGATAACTTATTAATAATAAGCATGCCATTTGCATTTGCTGTATATGTCCATAGTTTTACTAACAATAACTTGAAATATTATCATTTAGAAAGAGTTTTAAAAGTGCTGCAAGGATATAGATGTGCTTGGCCTGTCTGCAAGTTTTTTTAAAGGCAGTGTACTGAATTGGATACCTTTGCTAAAGCGTGTTTTTTATTTAAATTTTTTTGTTTGTTTTGGAATTTGACAACTGCGTGTGTTTACAACCCTTGCCAGTGTCTGTTTCACCTTTGTTATTTATTTGTACCAATTGAGCTGCTCATGGATTTTAGGATGTTCTTTATCACATATATACATGTATCTGTACAGAGTTGTAGACAAACTATAAAATATAACAGCTGCAGTTATGGAAAAATATCTTTAAAAGACAGGTCACATCAAAGTGTGTGTATAATGGGCACTCCTGAAAGGCTTCCTGAGTACAAAGGCTATGCATGTGCAGACTTCCACGCTGTGATGGACATTGTCTAATATGTGTGTTTGTGCTTCACAGCGCCACAGTTTAAAATGATGGACTACGCCTACGATGAAGACCTGGATGAGATGTGTCCTGTGTGTGGAGACAAGGTTTCTGGATACCACTATGGGCTGCTGACCTGTGAGAGCTGCAAGGTTGGTTCTGTTTCCACTGCCTTCTTCCAGTCTTCAGAGTGGTGGCATACTGCTCTTTCTTGACCGCCGCTTCAGTTATGCTCATCTACATGTGGAATGCTGCATACTTCCCGAAAAGTATTTAATTTACTGCAGGGATATGTCAGACCATTACCATACGTGCAGTTACCGTAAATGCATTGCAGTTTCAGATATAATTAGGAACTTGTTCTACCTTAAATAGAGGGAGGGAAAATAAGTTTGAATGACAGTTTCTGTGAACAAATTTGTCAGATCTTTATTTCTCTGCCTGCATGCGCTATGGAAAGGATTCATGTGTCTGACTGAACGAGTGAGAGGTAGAATTGGTGTGTGATGTAGAGCTCAGTGAATTGGACTCTGTGACGGGTCTGGATGTTCCGTGGGGCACTTGCAATGTAAACAGGTTTTACAGCATTTCTGTTAAACTGAATGTCAATATCCTCAGTCACTGCGGATAAGGCTGTCTGCTAAGCAATCAATAATAATAATAATCATAATAATAATAATAATACGTAAAAGCAACTCAAATGTACTGAAACACTGTAGGGTAATCAAATTGGCTTTTATTTGATTGTGGTGTGACAAAATGTTTTTCCATTCAGAACAGTTCACATATGATTGGAATCTTTTTATCAGAAACAGATTTTACAGTGTAATCTTCTCATTATTCTCTGAATGTCGCCACAGCTTTCTGAGGGGAAAGACATGTTGTTGTTTTTTTCTAATGTACAGCAGACTAATTCTATTCTTTCTCTAATGTGACAAAGAGTTGTGTGTTGTATCCAAATAAAACAGTATCACAGTGTCAGTCTACATCACAGCCTTACTCTATCTGTTTCAAAAGCATGGCTGCAAGTGTAATTCTTTGTCAAGGGGCCAGATAATTGTTAGGTCAAGTTTGAGGTTGCCAGGTTATCTGACAGGTTGTCCAATCTGTGAAGATTTACTTTGAGTTTTTTGCACATCTGTTGCACGTGTGAGTGCTATCTCGCCTATGTAAAGGTGTGGAATCAATATGTCAATAATTCTTGTTCTGAATTATTTTAGTTTTTTCACACAAAGCCTTACCAGCAAAATCATAATCATTTAGAATAAGGTGATCGCATATGATATGTATAGGTAATATTTACCGGTGTTTCAATTCAATTCCAATTCAGAAAATGGAAGAAGGCTTTTCCATATGGAAGACTCATAACGTTTTATGTAGAAATTATTCTTTTTAAATTAGTAAGCTCTACCTGCACTTCCCGTGCTTTACCTCTGAAGTAAGGTAATGTCTGCCTACATTTCTGTGCAGCAAAGCAAATATATTCGGCTATGTTGCAGGCAAAACCTTATAATCCTCCTAGAACTGTAAATTATGGATTCCGTGTATTGAATTTTTGCAGTCATTTTTTGAAATGTGAAATGTATAAGTCTAGTGCTGGAAGAGACTTCGTAGGAACATTCTGAAGACATTTTAGGTCTATATACACATGCATACCAATGTTATTCTTTAATAAATAACATTGTACAGTTGGCTTTTACCTATATCTTACAGAAATACATACTGCATATTACAACATGTCATGTGATTTGTGATCTGTGAAGTATTGGAAGTGTAGTTATTATTCATTTTCACATGAGCAAATTTGCAAGATGAGGTTTCTTTATTGCAACTTGTTGCCAGTCAAATTGAATTGTAATGCATAAGGACATTTCTGTAATAGGTGAACAGCTTGCTCTAATTTATTTAATGATGTTCATTCCACATGGTATTATTATTTGTTAATAATGTTCATTATTAATGTCAGTGAATAATGATATCTACTGTGTTTGTTTATTGTTTACGTTTAAAAATGTAAATCTATAGTCATAGAGTTTACTACACTAAAAATGTAGGCGTTAAATTACATTTGTTCGTTATTGTTTTAAAAACACCTGTAGGCAAGGCCTTACTATCTGAAATGAAAATATGTGTTCTTTTTATATATTGTTATATTGTTTTATTGTTACAGAACAGTTGGGATTACATTCATCTGCATTAAAGGTGCATTTCTAAATCAGAAGCCTACTTTTTGAGCGGAGCTTGGATTCCCATTTTCTGACATTTTTCATGCATTGTGCTGTGTAATGATCGGCTCCTATGTGGCATTACATTGTAACTGTACAGGGATATCTACAGTGCCCTCCACTATTATTGGCACCCCTGGTAAAGATGAGTAAAAAGGGTTATAGAAAATTCACCGTTTGGTGAATTAGCTTAATCTCACACTGAAAAAATTAGAAAAATCCAACCTTTAATTGAAGTAAATTTATTTTGAGAGAAAAAAAATCCCTCATCAAGAAATAATTATTTTTAACAAAACCACATTGGCCACAATTATTGGCACCCCTGCCAATAGAATAAAGTATTAATTTTTAATATTTGGTCACATATCCTTTGCATGTCATGACTTTCTGATGTTTGTGACCCAACCACATCAAAAGACTGGTACTCTTACAAGCGATACTAAATGTCTCTGCATTTGAATGGATCTCTATGGGAATTCGGGGGTGGGACTAGATTTAGCTGTAAATTACACTGGAACACATGGTTGGCTAAATGGCTCTAAGTTATCAAGGGTCTGACGTATCAAACAAGCCTTAAACCATCACTCTGCTGCCAGAAATACAGTAGATATGGATGGATAACATGAAGGGTTTCTTCTCCTGAATTATTTTTCCATAGAGTGCAATAGGAAGATTTGTCAGGAGAAACAACCCTTAAAGTGATCCATCCATATCTACTGCATATCTGGCAGCAGAGGGATGGTTTGAGGCTCGTTTGATACCTCAGACCCTTGATGACTAACAGCCATTTTACCAACCATGTATTCCATACTGTTCAAGCATAATTTACAGCTAAATCTAGTCCCACCCCCCAATTCCCATAGAGATGCATTCAAATGCAGAGACGTTATTGTATCGCTTGTAAGAGTACCAGAAAATAAGATATCAAGAGTCTTTTGATGTTGTTGGGTTACAGACATCAAGAAGTCATGGCATGCAAAGGATATGCAACCAAGTATTAAAAATTATTACTTTATTCTATATATAAATGCAGGGGTGCCAATAATTTTGGCACACGCGGTTTTGTTAAAAGTAAAAAAAAATTGATGAGGGATTTTTTTTGTTTCATAATGAATTTACTTCAATTAGAGGTTGGATTTTTCTAATTTTTTCAGTGTGAGATTAAGCTAATTCACCAAACGTTTAATTTTTTAGAACCCTTTTTACTCATCTTTACCAGGGGTGCCAATAATAGTGGAGGGCACTGTATGTGGTGAAACCAAATCAAATTTAATGGGATACAATATTTGATAATCGTAAAAGAATTTTTGTTTGTCATTTAATCACAAGTTTGCCTATGAATGGTAGTTAAGTTGTTTTCCCTATAAAGTGGGCACTGGGTATTTGATTGCACATTGTACGTCATGGACAGTGTTATACAGGAGCAAAGTATACATTAGCGTGTATACTTTAATGCGTGCACATCCACCTGTGCGCGAGCACATGCGTGCGCCTGTGGGCATAATGTAGTGCGCTGTGAAAACCTACGAGGTAAATTTGTCATCTCAATTTGTGTTTTCCCCAGGGCTTCTTCAAACGCACTGTTCAGAACAATAAAAGGTACACATGTATAGAGAACCAGAGCTGTCAGATTGACAAAACGCAGAGGAAACGCTGCCCCTACTGTCGCTTTCAGAAGTGTCTTACGGTTGGCATGAAACTAGAAGGTAAGGACATTTTCCTTATGCAGTATTGTCCCGGTTATGCCTCTGGCTGGAGGTGGGGAAATGACAGAAAAATACCTCATTACAAGAAAGCATACGTTTAAACAGACCTCGTGCAGCCGGCACTGAGAATGAGCAAACTCCTTTCTAAAAAGGATTTCATTAATTTTACTTTGCTTTTATACTTGCTATCTGAAGTCTGAAAATCTTTTAGCCGTTAGGAATGGTTCTGTTGTAGTAATCTTATAAATTACTCTTAATTGTGGATTGCTGGAGGGGGAAATTTCCTATGCTGTCATTTTGGGTCTTATTTTCTTTTGATTTGTTTTCACGTTAACTACGGGATGCCCTAGGCCCTGTGGTGGCTTGTTAGCTTGGTGAATTTTGTTTTTGAGCCTTGCCGCAATCTCTTGGGCAGGATAGGAAAACCTGTCATTAGGGCCACCACATAAACATGCATGCGTTTATAGGTGGACGCATGACCGTCAAAACCTGTCTGGCTAGAGAATGAAAGGCGCATTCATTTAAGGCCGGGTATTCTCAATAATTAAAAAAAAATTAATTTCTGGCTTGGATGCATAGTTGGATAGATACGATTCTTTCAGGAGTCTTAATGATGCAACGTTTCAGAGTATATTAATATGTGATTTTAAAAAATATTTTCCACAAACAATTCAAGTTACACAGTTAGATTGAGGGACAATTTGTGAATACAGATGATGTGTGTATTGTTACTGTATATGCTTAGACAAATAGGTGATAAGAGGATAAGAGGGTGAGATATGAGCTCAACCCTGAACAGATTTAGGTCATACTATCTGAAGGGCTCAGACAAAACTGAGACATGTCTGTATGAATATTATAAATTCTGATAGCGTATGGAGACCTCTGTCTAGGCTGATACGTTACCATTTTAAAAATGTCATTCAGATTGCCAGTCTTTTCGTGGGAGGTTTTAAGGCTAATTCCCAGTTTATTGAATATGTATAGTTGTTGTTGTTTTTTGTACAGTATTTGTTTACTTGGATTGAGACTGGATCAATCTTTAATTTGTGGTTTAAGAAAATGTATGGACCATTTAGAAAATGTTTTTGAATGTCTTCCATGTGACATTAATTTAGATTTTGTTATTGTATATGTGACATAATGTATAAATGTATGTAAATTGGATTGAGCTTTATTATCTATAAATGTACAATTAAGCAAGTAAACAGCAATATTTATATATTAAATATCTGTAATGAAATGTGTTTAGATATGATGAACTTGATGCCAAATTTTATCTGTGGCCCAGTTTTAGACTCTAATACTGTAGAAATACTTTTACTTAGTATTCTAGTAAATTAAAATGTAATGAATCGCTGAATAGTGTACTGGGTGTAGACCACTAAGTTTATGACTTGGGCATTCTTACATTATGAAAACAGCCAGAGAATGGCAAAGAGATATTAATTATTTATTTTACAGCTGCAGACAATTCTGTATGACATGCATGTAAATAACCTTGTTTAATTAGACACAAAAATGTAACCCAAACGTGTGTTCATGAACCGACTCTCAGGTCCAGACCTAATTGTGTTTTCCCAAAAGGGATAACTATTAGACTCCAGCTCATTAATTACCTTGTTGCTTGGAATCATTAATAGTTAAAGTCCCTACAATAATGTATAATGGATACACAGGGTTTTTTTTTTTGTGATAATTTTTTTACGCTAATCCCTGAGATAAAACCGCTCCAAACTTCACCTCCAGCGGACGGCGCGGCGGTCTGTGCATGTCGTAGGGCCGTCTGAGGTTCCTGAGTGGCTGTACCACGCCGTCAGTGTAAGCGGGCTCTGTGAGAATCCCTCTCAGGTCTCTCAGATCTGCGTGGCAATGACAGACACTGCTGTGACAGAGACCATTAAAATTACTCCCAAGGCAGCTGTTGAGCCGGATTTGATTTCATTATTTTTATTCTTGAGATATTAGAAGCCATAATGTTAACCATGGGCACCGCAACCAGTCCTGGTGACCACTGGGGAGATGGGCCACTGGTACCCCCCCAATCGTCCACCTGCCAACTATGCAGGAGAACATCGGCTCTTCTGCCAGCACAAAAGAGAAATAATTAAGCATGAATAATTAACATGTGCCCCAGACACCAAAAAAAGCAAAACACAGCCTCCAAATGGCACAGTTCACAAATGATATGCTCGTCTCCGTTTTGATTTATTCTCTGTAAGAATTGTTTCTTGATTTTTCAAAAAATGCATTTATTTATTTGTTTATTTTCGGTTGAGTTTGAGATTTGAGTATTTGTTTATCTTATATTGTTTATTTTGTCGGCGCTCATTCTCAAGGTTGACTCACTGTTTTTTCTTCTTCTCGTGGTTTTCCACAGTTCACTTTCCATAAAGGTTCATGGCATTGATTGGCTGTCTCTAACTAGCACTCAGAATTCATTTTTTAAAAATTACAACTGTGTGAATACATCCTGTAATATTTATTCATCAAGTTCAACATATATAAGCCTTGGCATGTGAAAAGGAATCTCAGAAGCTTTCTATTTATTTTGTCAGTTTACTGTTGTCTCTCTTATGGAAATTGACTATATGCATTTGTGTGTGCGTTTCTTCTCCCGTTTCAATCTTTGACAGCTGTGAGGGCAGACCGCATGCGAGGAGGCCGCAACAAGTTTGGGCCGATGTATAAGCGTGACCGGGCCCTTAAGCAGCAAAAGAAGGCACTTATCCGGGCAAATGGACTCAAAATGGAAGCCATGACTCAGGTGATGCAGAGTGTGCCCACAGACCTGACGATATCTTCGGCCATCCAGAACATCCACTCTGCCTCCAAGGGCCTACCTCTAAGCCACGCTGCCTTGCCCCCCACAGACTACGACCGCAGCCCCTTCGTCACCTCGCCCATCAGCATGGCCATGCCCACGCACGGGGGCCTGCCGAGCTATCAGGCCTACAGCCACTTTCAGAGTCGCACCATCAAGTCAGAGTACCCTGACCCCTACACCAGCTCCCCCGAGTCTCTCATGGGCTACCCCTACATGGACACGTACCAGACCAGCTCCCCGCATAGCTTCCCCCACCTCATCGTGGAACTGTTGAAGTGCGAGCCCGACGAGCCCCAGGTGCAGGCCAAGATCCTGGCCTACCTGCAGCAGGAGCAGGCCAGCCGGGGGAAGCACGAGAAACTCAACACCTTTGGTCTTATGTGCAAAATGGCCGACCAGACCTTGTTTTCCATTGTCGAGTGGGCAAGGAGCAGCATATTCTTCAGAGAGCTAAAGGTACGTGTTAAATGCAGACTGGCAACATGTCGTGTTATTTATACAGTATCTGGACTTAGTAGCTAACTTGGTATAACTGCTGTAAGGCAACAATTACTTGAAAATTAAGATTAAAAAACCTATTTTGGGTTTACAATGTGGCACATCTGAATGTGTCTCTGAAAATCCACAGTTACATTTTTTTGCAATTAATTTTGCATTTGGTACAGGTCTTCGCTACTCCAACTAGCCATGTAATGGACAGCACATATGAGTATACTGTCTGCATTGCAGCTTGAGCAGCACATATGAGTATACTGTCTGCATTGCAGCTTGAGCAGCACATATGAGTATACTGTCTGCATTGCAGCTTGAGCAGCACAGCTGTCCATTGTTGTCATTGTCAGCATATTGGCCGTATGTGACAAATTCTGTTTTTGGTTATGAGAAGTCCTTCCTTGTGCTGGACAGCCTTGTTTCTCAGTCAGTTCACCAATAACCCTTTATTGCAGGTCAAATTAACCTAGGCATTTTTGTAGCATAAAAATATAAACTTTTATAAATCTTTTCAGCAAAACTGTCTATATTATTTCTGTATTATTATTTAGTGAATTACCGTGTTTTATTTTGCAGTGCAATGGCTCACTTATTAAGATTTTACATGTTTTATAACACTGCTTAAAATGTCATGTAATAAATAATACATGAAGCAAAAATTTAATTGACTTTAAAGCCTTAGAAATATTTTGAAGTGGCCATAGAATCTCAAGTGAGCAAAATGAGCATATTTTGAAATCAAGCATTGGGGACAGCACTGCAGTATGGAAAATCAGTTAATCTATACTTGGGCACACCTTGTGACACAGTAAAATATCCAGTGTTTAATCACCTCTTACAGAGTACATATGGTCCCGATTCTACTCGTATGTGTTCCGGTAGAGTTGAATTAACACTGGACATTTTACTGTGTGACAAGGTGAGCCGAAGTAGAGATGAACTGACATATTCTTCCCTCTTTTTTGTTATTTAACCGGAGCACTGACTGCCCACTACCTAAACAACCCTCCCAGTAGTCCTCTGAGAACAGTTTTCCATGCAGCGCTCGCATAACGTAATTTGTGCTCGGACATTTATTTGTTCAGTGAAAAGGTTAGCGTTAACCATGAAACGGTGCAAACGGAACGGGATCAGTCTGAGTCTCTCTTTGCCTACAGTTTGGATGGGTTTTATTTCTCCCCATTTTCTCTGATGTCCTCATCCTGGACAATATATTCACGCTGCAAATTCACGCTTTTCCTCTCAACATTCTATTGCTAATGGTACATTGAGAGTGCTGCTTTATTGTTATGTCCCCTATTGTTTTCTTTGAATAGGTTTTAAAATGCACGTTGACATTTATCATGCTGCAAATCCCTGTCTGGCATTTCCGTGAGTAAATAATTACCATGAGATATACAGGTACTTATGAAATTAAGTGGGTGTGGTTGCACAGGCCAGAATTGTTTGTACAATTATTTTGAATGACAGTCCTATAGTATGACATACCGCACTCAAAAAGCTCATCAGTGCTATCTCCCAGATCCTCTTACAATTTATGCCCACCCTCACTTCACTCCAAAATGTCATTATGTTCACTAATGACTAGTTATATTACCTTTATTTACTTGTGGGGGAACCTCATTGTTGAAATAAAACATTCTGCTTTATATAGGGAGTAATTCCAGCACCCATGTGATTGTTTTGTGAAGTGTCTAAAACTAAACAAAAAGGTATATCTATTGCAGGCAAAAGCACAAATGAAATTACGACATAATTTGAGGTACTTTTGCTCAGTCTCGTAAAACTAAATATGGGCTACAACAGCACGGGTCGGAAAACTGATCTGCTAGCATCTGCAAGATCTGGAGAGGCCCCTGTTCTAATTAGTCAGTACTTGTACAGCTATTGTTAAGCCAAAAGCTTAGTGTGGGTGATAGGAGAAAATCCAGAGTAAGCCCCTTCATTTTAAACAAAGAAAGGTGAGGAAGATTCAGGATACATATTTGTATCAAGTATGCCACAAATACAAACTAAAAGGCCAACAAACCTCAGCATTTAAAGGGAACGGGGAGGTAAGCAGTCAACTCGTAGTAATTTACACAGTGTGTTACCTCTTCACCAAAGCACAAATTCTCAATGAAACATCCTTGTACCACAAACATATTACATACTGCTATTACTGTGGACATCTTAATACCTCTTATATATATCGACTTGTATATGTAGTTGAAGCAGTTTCTCAAATGTATCCCTTGTGATACTGTATGAGTTTAGTACCGGTGGCGCTTAGGGTGCTGATGTTAGTGTCTAGAGCAAATCCAATGATGTAAATGGTTGTCTTGTAAACCATCCTGATTTCACAGCAAACATTTGATTAGTGGATGTAGTGTGCATGCGTGCGAGGGTACCTGCAGTGGATTGTCCTGCCACCATAGAGCCTGGTGTCAAGGAGCGAGCTTTCTCAGAACATCAACCCACTGACACTGAACACAGCCGATGACCCTAACCCGTTGACTTTTAACACGATCGACGACCTCAACCCACTAACATTTAACACAACCGACAACGTCAACCACTGACGTTTAACATAAATGACAACCTTAACCCACTGACATTTAACACAATTTAAAAGCTCGTACTGCATTTAGGAAATATGTCGACTATACATTTGCCTGTTATTATAAAATCTTTTTGTTATTCTTACAATCGTCAACAGTCTCTATAACTACCCTCAGTTAGACTTTCACTGATGGAATTGGTCATACAATAACTCCCATATGGGGTTTATGGTCACTTCCCTGAGCTGTGTAGTGGCAGACATAGGGATTGATTCAATCGAAACCCAAATGCCAAATTTATAGGTTTATATTAACGTTAAACTAATAGATAGGTACAGTCAAACTAATAAAGTTGTGACTTACAGCAAAAAGTGATATTGCTGAATAAAATTCAGTATCCGATGTTTCAGCACAGCCGTAAGTTACTGGCGTATTTTTTTCTCATTGGAATGTTATAGCAATTTCACTTTCCGCTCAATGATTATTCCATCTCTAGACCCCCCTTCCGCCACCCTTTATTCTTCATCTAACAGTGTCCTGCACATGGGCACGGCTACATATTTAAGTCAATTTCTTACATTCATAAAGGGAAACAGCGCTGTTAAAAGCACAGTAACAGGCCTCTGGTGTCCTTCAACTCGCGTGACACCACAACACAAAAGCTGTCAGCGTAATAGTTTTTATCTTTATTCGCGTAGTGCCATTAACATACTGTGGAGAGTTCGAATTTCCAGCATTAGATTTACCTAGGTTATGCTACGTGATTGCGGGCTCAATACAAAATGAGTATGTACAATAAGGTGTAAAGCTACTTTTAGTATTTTCTCAAGTGCTAGTTTTATGTGAAATTGTAGCTTAGGCGAATTGTAGTCACAGGTAGTCTATTACATTATGTATTTATATATTTACTTGTTTTGGCGCCACGAGACAGTGGGGCCATCAAGACGGCACTTTTCACCACATCAGTCCAGAGGGATTCAGTGGTTTCTGTTTGTGACTGCTTATCGCAGTCTGTGGAGATTACTCAATTCTTCTGCAGTGGTGACAGTTAAGGCCAGTTTTCTTGGCCAGGTCCCTTATAAAGCATGTAGGGATCAGTGCCAAGCTTGCCAGGGATCAGTGTGTAGCAGAACAATGCTGTCATCGCATTTTGTTTGTTTCGGCATTAACATGTGGATGAAGTTTGTGTAATGAAAAATGAGGGTGGTCACTTATAAACACAGGAAACACAAGTGAGTAAGAAGTTCTCAAAGGGTGAGCTCCTAAGTACCTATAAATACACCAATGTCTACCAACTATTATTAGCTTAATGGAACAAAAGAATTATGCTGGTAAGAGACCTGTGGGTTAAAAAAGAAACCTGTGTTTAAAGAATTGATTTTCATGATTTGGAGCTGGTTATAAAAATCATAAATATCCAGACTTTATGCTATTTGGAAGCAAAAGACATTTCAATTACTTTCTGTGGAGAATTTTTTTTTTATTATTTACATTTTTTTTTTTAAACGGAATGCTTCCTTGAAAGATGTGTTCCAAAAGCTACTTCACTGGAAATTTTCATCTGACCGACCTCAGTCTCAAACAATTTCAGCAGTTCAGATTATGGTACTTATCTAAACCACGTTGATTCAATCAAAAGTAATTGTGTCATGGACTGTTACAATACTGCATGAGAATATCATCCTCAAATGGGACTAATGAATTTATAAAGGAATGATATTATTTAAAATTAAATTCAATCAGTCCTTAAATTCTGGAAGCATGAATACAGATGTTTCCAACATTACGCTCAGCCATATTTTTTTTAAACCAACAACAACAAAAAAAGGACAAGGTGCTAAAAACAACGTGCCCATGTTTTATTTGGCAGACATATGTTTTCAATATCTGTCCCCTCTGGAAGCGAAGAGGCGACAAACGCTGTTTCTGCCTGCTTTTCCGTCGTTCTTGGAAATGATTGCGAGCCGCGCGGTGACACCTGGCCTGTCGTGTGTGGCTCGCCATGGGAGTGGGGAAACGGATATGCCTGTGGTACAATGCAGGAGCTGTCACTGAGGAGGTGGAGGGCGAGGAGCTCTTCCCATTGCTCGATTGTTTGAGGGGTCCAGAAGAACGCAGAGTGATTCATGAACAGGGAGATCACCCCTGCATTCAGCGCTCCTCCATTGTTTACCACTTAGGACACATGCGGCATAGTTTTCCCCAGGCCTCTTAACACAATAGGACAGAATTGAGACGTGCACCAAATATATTTCTTTATTGTACTTTACAGCATCTGTAGCTGCTGTTCTTTTTTTAAATGTTGTACTTTTCCAAAAGTCATTGTCCAAAACAACTTTGACTCAAAATACTATTTATATTGTCCTTAAGTGTGAATAATAAAATGTTGTAAATGTAAAATTTGTTTAAAAAAAAAGGTAAGGACAAAGAACATTTCATCTTTTATTTATTTGCGGGGTGCACTTGATATTCTTATAGGGTTTTTCTAAAACATTCTATGCTGGCTTGTCTATGCACACTGCCCTTCTCTCTTTCTGTCTGCCTTTCTACCTCTCTCTTTCATACATACACACACACACACACACACACACACGTTCTCACTCAGGCTCCCACTTGCACTCACATACATGCACACACTATATGCACACACATATAGTGGTTAAACCCGATAAAACTCAACAGTGCAAATCCTACAGTGCTTTGACATATGGCTCCAATATTTATTTTGATTCTTTCACAGCTGTTAGGGGACAGTTTTATCTTTTTTTTTACAAAGTAGCATGGATGGCAATACCAGACCAGCCATTAAGTAAGCAGGACTGTATTAGGCCTTGTTCCTGTGACTGTACCCAGCGGCCTGACAAGACCTTATTGAAAAAGCAGCTGGAGACAAGAGATACTTCACTGAGAACCAGGCCTGCCATGGTATACTGCCCTGGTATACTGCCCTGGTATACTGCCCTGGTATAATGCCCTGGTATACTGCCCTGGTATACTGCCCTGGTATACTGCCCTGGTATACTGCCCTGGTATATTGCCATGGTATACTGCCCTGGTATACTGCCCTGGTATACTGCCCTGGTATATTGCCATGGTATACTGCCCTGGTATACTGCCATGGTATACTGCCCTGGTATACTGCCCTGGTATACTGCCATGGTATACTGCCCTGGTATATTGCCCTGTTATACTGCCATGGTATACTGACCTGGTATACTGCCCTGGTATACTGTCCTGGTATACTACCATGGTATACTGTCCTGGTATACTGTCCTGGTATACTGCCCTGGTATACTGCCCTGGTATACTACCATGGTATACTGTCCTGGTATACTGTCCTGGTATACTGCCCTGGTATACTGCCCTGGTATACTGCCATGGTATACTGCCCTGGTATGAACCAAGCCTTCTACATTGCACTGTACCTATGTGCCCGGAAATACTCTGTACTAAGTACCACAGTGTGCCACTCTGCACACCAAACAGTCTTCTCTGTACTGCCCTGCAATGCTGCGCTGTACCTCTGCATTCTGCTACACCAAAACTCATGTGTGTTCCACTGAAAGGAGGGAGTAATACAGCCACCAATATAGTGTCACTAATATTTATGATGATTATAAAATCTTTATTAATTTGCATTCACTAATTGCATTTTTATATCCATTATCAGAACTGGGGTGGTGGTTTTGTTGTTGCTGTTGTTTTTATTTGACGTGCCATTTTAAATATACAAATGTAGAGATCTCTCTCAGGGAGAAAAAGCACAGCTGTGTTATCCCCACTGTGGTGTAAGGTGTATATTGTTTGCGCTGTATATTTTTAACTGTTATTACACACATTTACTTTTACAAAATGTGCAATTTCTTTTTCCTTCCGCATCAACCTTATCTTAAGCTGTCCAATTTCAAGGTACAGGTTGCTGATTGTGATTTTTACAGCCCGTAACCAGAGGAATTAATAAGGTGTTTTAGGTGTGATCTGTGAACTCGCGGGCCGTATATATTCCCCGGCGCTGTCAGTGAGGTCACCCGGCACACTTCTGACAAACTGCACATGTGAGTCACTGCACGGCTGGCAGAGATTTGTAACTGTGTCCCTGGTCCATTGCATTTGAATTATTCTGCGAGCCCCCGCTGCTTTACATTAGCGCCCTCGGGGGAAGATGAACAAGGGACCGGAGCGGCACCAAGGGCAGGGGCGCATCGTGAAGGACAGGGGGGAAACAGGTGGGAGGTTAATGGCCCTGGACCGGATCCACCAGCCGCTCTGGCTTGATATATGGGCTTTGGGCCTAGCGCGGGCATAGGCTTTCAAAGATATATTATTTCATTTGAGGAGCAGCGTTCTCGTCCCTGCATTTGTCCACTGATAGATGATATCCCCCTTCCCCCCGGCAGCCACAGTTGGAGATGCCTTGTGAGTTTTCGTAAGGCCTGCTCCTGTACATATTTTTTTTTTTTGCTGAGCTCTCTTTAACCTCTCCCTCACACGCGGCTCTGGCGCAGGCTCCATGCCGGCCGTCTGGCACACCGCTTTTTTAAGGCTGCTATTTCAGCGGTAACAGTATCCATTTGATCAACGGGCGATATAGCGGGGGGGAAGCTCGCAAATGCTTCTTTTCATTCATAAAGTATTCCGCATTGGGGATATAAAACATTTTTTGTATGCACATTTTTGTGTCGTGAATCCCAATTTTGTATCAGTAAAAAAAGAAGTAGTAATATTGGCCTGAATCATTCACAGAGACTTCGGTTTTTGTAGTGAGGTAAACACAGAGGGAAGAAGGTGGATGCAACTTATATAAAAATAAATATAAAAATGTTAAAATGGTGCCAGTGCTTTAAACAAAAATAAAATATGAATCTCAACGAAAGGGCACCCAAGTGTTCAGATTGATTTAAAACAGATATACTGCAAGCGTGTGTGATTTAACACAGATATACATGTGTATTGGGACTGCAGGATTGAATTAATTATGTTTCCATTCATTTTCGGCTGATCCCCTTTGGATTTTACTGCAGCGATGGCGTGCGTAACATCATGCTAAATTGTCCTGACCGTGTGACCGCTGAAGACCGCTTGCTGCCTGGTCTGTCTGGACAGCCATCAATTACCCCGTGCCCTGTCTGTCTCCTGCCCTGGCCCCACCTGGAGGGGTGTCCCAGAATGCCTTGCCCCGCTCCCCATGGGACCGGAGTGGCTGGAGGAAGGAAGCATGTGCACTTGTTAAAAGGAAAGATTTAGGGGTCTGAAATCCTACAGAGACATGAGAACATGAAGGAGGAGTGTTAGCCAGAGAGTCTGTTCATCCACTTGTTGCTTTGATGAGGGATAAAAGGCTGTCATGAACTACAAGTTCCGAGCTAAGAGCTGATAGACTCATCCTGCCAGAGTCTTCCGTGTTGTTTTCTTACTGGAAATGCGTGGCCTTCTTTAACTGCTTCTGGAAGTCCTCATAGAAAATGCTTGTTATCACCTCCTCCCTTTGCAACTCAAAAGTTTGCACTGTGAAATTCACTTTTATGAGCAGTCTCTCTTGTCTTGGAAAAACACTGTATAAATGTGAGCTCATTTTTTGATGATTAGGGTAAAAGCCTTTTCTGATTGGCAGGTCAGGCGCCTCTTAAAACGAAGATGCAGGAAGGAGCTGTTAGTGGTGTCTTAGTCTGTTCGTGACCATCGTTGTGCGGCGACATACTGAAGCGAAAAATCAGCAGGGAGAAGGGAAAAATTTGTAAACAAAGTGAATATGGCAACATGATTTAGAGGACAGCTTGCTAACAAATCAACTCGGCTGTGTACCTGTTCATAACAGTCTTTGCTGTTGAATACGAAACAGAAATGTGCTTTCCTTTCTGCCCAAGACTACCGCTGTGAACATGGTTCTACAATTAGAGCTTATTCTGGAAATGCGCGGACATCTCCCCACCATACCGCGGAGCCTCAGCTTTGTCTACTAAGTACAGTATACTCAGTACAGTCAACACACAACGTCAGACAAAATTGTGTCGGATTAAGAGAAATTATCTCAGGTCAGCGCAATTAGTTGCATTACTTGATTGATGGTAAAGCGTTCTCAAAGGCAGTAAAGATGAGCTGCAGTGCTTGTGTGTACTGTAAGTTCCCTTTAGGTCATTTGTTAAAGCTGGGTTAAGTTCAGCCTTCAGATCAGGCCAGTTTTAATGAAATTTGCAGTACATAGATGCTCTAGTCTTTTTGGGCTTGGTTTTTTAAAACTAAGACCAATAGGTTGTTCAGTGGGGTCATTTATTGTTGCCCACGCTGCACAATAAGTTGATGTCAAACGTTGTATTGCTCATTGTTTTCATTCAGATTTTTAAAAAGCGCCCAGTCTCATTTTTTCCGTGGTCTTTGTTTCCCCTGTTTAATCAATCGTTGCATGCGTGTCTCTGCGGCGCGTCCGAAATTGTCAGCGGTTGTCTTCAGTGTCTATTTCTGTCACTTATTTACAGCTGTCTATTTTTGACAGAGGCTCACTGAATGAGTCCAAAGACAATAGATAAGCAGCAGGCCCCGAGGGATGGACAACGTGCAGTGTAAGCTTACAGGGGATTTATATTTAGTCGACGTGTGTGATTAGATTTGCACTTTGATGAATGACATGTGTGTTTCAGATGGGTAACGTTATATGCAAGAAGTTATGATGGGCAAAATTCACGAGGCCCTTCACCAGAAAATGTCTTTAGCGCGGTTGCTAAAATTGGACAAAGCCACCTGTTCATTAGCCCATTTTACATCTTTCTTTTTTTTTTCTGAAGGCCTGCCCAGAACAGCAGTTGGCATGGAACGCTGATAAACGTTTCCATGCACAGATATATATTTTTAATAACACGTATTACAATGGTTTTATTTTAGTACGCACCCTCATGAAGGGGATGAAAGGACATTTTCATGATCTCTGAAACGATGATTAAGAGAATTATTCCACCTTGGCTTGTGGTTCGAGCTTTAACAGCCACAGGAACCACCTGAGGAGATGTGTTGACGGTGGACTTGGCAGTGTGAAAATAGGAGCAGGTGACTGGGTAGAGCGTGCTAAAAATGACGATGGTTTTTCAATCAAGAGGCAAGCCGTGTCACGATTTAAAGAAAGACTTATTGTTCCATAGGTGTGTAGCTACGTCTCATCTTTTTTACACCTTTCATTTGCTATGGGGGCCGGCAGTGGAGAAGATTCTTGCTTACACTTTTGAATCACCGTTCATCGGAGGTGCAGTTGAGGCAGTTACCAGGGAACATGTGTCCATTGATTTGTTGCTTGCTGAGTGTTGTTTACATGATACCGAAACATCGTAGCCCTTCTGCTGTTATCAGTCTAGCTGTTGTATTTCCCACCTATTAATAGGGTGTGTCTGGATGAGAAGTGCACCTTGATATTTTGTACGGGCAAATGTTGCTGTTCCTGTAGCTATAAAAGCACTTTGGTGGGGTTGAAGTTTTTGTCTCAGTGGAGAGTAGTTCAGGGAGGAAGTGCGTGACTTATTCCCAGTGACCACTTCCTTGCTGGCAGTGCAGCCAGTCGAAGAGAATAAAAATTATTTCTTCAGCTTTATCATTGCGTCAAACAAACGCATAAATACCACTGGCGTTTTATAATTAAGAAGCACATAAATCCGAGAATCGCATAAAACAATGCGTGAAATGAAGAGTTTGAGAAATCACTCAATGCCATGCTAATGCAGATCGCGCATTGCTGAAAGATCAATATCTCCAGTCTGCAGTGAGAACTCATTTCACATTTGGAAAGCATTACTTTCTCACTATATTTTGGTTTGGGGGTACTTCAGGGAAATATCGCTCCCATGGCTTCATGTATATTAGAAGCCTAATGTTCATCTGAATAATTGATTAGCCTGCACTGTTTTTTTGATAATTAGTTGATAGCTTCTTAGCTTTAAGCCCTCAAATCTCATGATGGAAGCTCAGAGACCATTTTCAAATTATCATGAGCATATATCTGAAGAACTACAGTGCTTAACGCCAAAATATAATGGATTGACTTACATTTTCATTTTGGTTTCTTATATTGTGTTTTTAAGGAAAGGGAAAGAAAATATACGTGTTTTCTTCGCAACAAATGTGATTAATTGGTGTGGTTGTTGGAAGTGCAGTGCTTCGTTCTGCTCAATACTCAGAATTTTGTACTGACATGTTGACTTGTTTTCAAATGGAAGGTTTTTGCCTCCATTTCATTCACAGTATTTAGCCTGTGAGTGTTTCAAGGGCAGAAATTCCCTTGAAAACAGAAAAGTATACTGCACACATTCTCATGTCACTATATAATCTGAAACAGGTACATACGATAACACAACTTGATTTTTATGTGATGAAATGTTCTTTACTTTGTATTGTATTGTACAAACATCACTGCTAGTCACACAAGTTATATTTACTTTAAAAACTGCACATGGGCCAAATGAATGGGGAGCTGTAGCTTAGGCAATACGTAAACTGACAGAAGCTGAGCTATATAGGAAATTGTTATTAGAAGATGCCCCACTCCATTTTGTTTTCATTGTGGTGAAAATGGGGGGGGGGGCTTTCGAACAGACTCAGATGCACAGGTCAGGGGTTTGACTCTGGAGTCAGTTAATGTGGTCACCGTGGGAACTGATCAATCTGTATGTTTCAGCACTATCGATTGGGCAGTCCATCAGGCCAGCCCTCCTAGCGTCCACCCCCCGGCTCGCAGAACCAGATTGATGTCTGCTGACCCTGTGGAGCCAATCAGGGCCTCCCGCAGAGAGGCCTTGCTTATTCTCATTCACCACGGCAGCCGGGGCGTCCCAGCGTCTGCATTTACTAATCTGGCACCGCGTGCACCTGTGCAGTGAATTATGAGGACTCCTAAATCCTCCCAGTTGGAGAGCTGAATAGCATTTGCTCTTATTTTACTGAATGGAAAATATCCATCTGCCTCAGCTCTAGATGAGAGAGAACTTTCTTAAAGCAGTTTTTTTTAACTTATTAAATCTGATTGGGAAATAAAAAGCGAAGGGGTGTCCTTTCGGGGTTTGCTTTAGACTGCAAACCGAGCTGCAGAGAGCAGACCTCTTTTCCTGCAGTTTGTCTGTGTTTGATAAGGGTATGATGAGGAACAGACTGAAATGCGAGCAGTAAGGTATACTCACAGGACAGGCACAGGAACAGGAACTGGGGTTCTGATCGGTGTTTCGGCATGTTTATTGTTCCCACAGCAGCCAAACCCGCCCGAGGTGCAGAGGGAGACAGCGGCACTGTAAATGAGGATCTTTTCAGAAGATCTGGAATAGATAATGTGCATAATGATCTGAAGTGAGCGAGGTTCGCAGGTCTCTCAGCGGGAGAAAGTTCACTTTGACACATGAGGCGGAGTGTGTGTCATATCCGTGGAATTAGAATGGACAATGCTGCACGCTCTCGTCTAACGCACCCCTCTAACACCAATGTAATGGAAACCCCGCCGTTCACCACCAGTGCTTGAAAAACGGTCGCAATTACCGAAATTTGCAGCCGAGCACAATTTCCTGAAGTGGGTTCTTGTTCTTTTTCATGCACATTGAAACCCACAGATCTTGGCAACAGTGAATTTGGCCAAAGGAAAAAATGCGTTGGTGAAATACTCACTGCAGAGAGTAATGCATTTTATTTTCACGGCGGTGAGAATGTATGAATTCATTTTTCTTTTAAATTAAGATTTTTTTTGACGTCATAGCAGAGGATGGGATTTTGGTGGCGCACAGCTCACGGATGTTTTAGCGTCTCTTGAATTTGAACTGGAATGAACTTCATTTCTGTTTTTAAAAGTAGCATAGATTTTTGTGTAGCCAAAATATATTAAATATGGCATGCTTTCATGCAAATGTCAATTGGAGATGAACTCAGGGTTTTTTGAGGGTAAATATTTTTTTTATTCTGTTCATTAAGAAACACTGAAAGGAGTCAATTAATCTGTTCATTAAGGAACATCAAAAATGAATCCTCTTATTAAAAATAGATCCAGCTGTGTGTGCTCATTATACAGTGTTACTGAGATCGCTTAACAATGCTTGTGGCAATATACCAATAAAAGCAAAAGATTGTTTACTACGTACATTTGAAATTGGACTACGCCATTATAAGCAGATAATGAATAAATATTATTTTTAAGTACCATTCCATTAATTTTATGGTCATATATTTAATATATTCAACTAAGATACTGTATATAATTTTTTTTTTTATTGTTTATTTATTTTGTATTGATTTATTTATTTTAACGTTTTGCTTTAGCAATGCACAGAACCTCAATAGAAAGTTAACATTAGTTCTGAACAGGAGGGGTGTGCAAAGCTGTTGTAATGCCTGAATAGCTATAAAGGTGTCAAATCACTGCCATTGCCCGTTTCCTGGCAAATATGTACATTTCATTCTAAATGCCGAAAGGAGAGTCTTGTAAAAAAAAAAAGAAATAAAATAAAAAACTAAGATGGTTTTTAACATTGAGAAGCACATTTTGAAATTGGGCTTAGTAAATGAGAATAGCATACCTATTTTATGTTTGTGAGATATAATTTCTTGATCCATGACCTCATGGTTTTGACATGATTGACTGAGTGCAAACATTGATGATGCGATTGTGTGAATGTTGGGGGGTTGGCGTGGCGTCCTGGATTACAACAGTATCGGCACCGAACCACTAGCAGTCAACAACCTGTTGTAATCCAGATATTCCTGGCTGTGTATTTTCAAACTTAAAACTGTACAAACATCAAGCTACATGTTGTAATGCTTTATTCCTGGTCGCAAAGAGCTACATGGATGATCGTAATCTGGACAATTACTGAACTATAGACGTATAGAGTGGCATGCTGTACATGAAGGTTATAATACTAGTTAGAGCTTCACTGCATGGTCATAGTTTTAGGGCGAAAATAACTATTTAATATCAAAAATTATTTTCTGTTGTTGAAATTATCACACTGATTTACTGATTCTATATTTCACATTTGCTTTGTTTCTTCATAGTATGTGGTAAACATTAACAAAGCCTCGTAAAAAAAACACTTTGTATATATTCTTAACAACTTCTAGTTTGAACTTTGTACACTGAAGTATAAGCTAGAAACCTTCACATTACATGTGCAGTTATAAGGAACACTTGTATTTTTTTTCACCTGTCATTTTCTGATTAGGGTCACAAACAACACAACGAAGTAAGAGAAACATCTTTACTGATACACACGCCCATGGTGTCGAGCTGGGCTGAAATCTCAGAGTTTGACACATTTCTGTGATGAAAGCACTGTCTGGATGAGCCCTGTGATGTTGCGCAGAAAAGGCTTGACAGGGAAACGCAAGTGTCTGTCGTGCTTAAAAAAGTCAGCTCCGTCTCTCTGCCCCCCTGGCTCACTCGCCTGCTCCGTCTCCCTTCTGGCAGACTTGTCCCGGTTCTGACTGTGGCTTTGAGTGGCTGAAGGGAAAGCCCTTTGATTCAAGCTCATCGCCAATTTTTGCCCATTGACGTTCGGCTTTGAAGGCCGGGCATGTCGCCGTTGACATTGCTCTCTGAGAAATTTGTCGGTGGCAGTGGCTGAGCTATGGGGGGGGGTTAGGCATTTTAAACAGTGGGTACTGGGTTTCTCCAGTAGGTTTAACGATCACATCTGCATTTTGCTTCAGTACAGTGCCTCCAGCTGCATCCCAAAAAAATCTAATGGTCCCAACTGTCAGAAAGCTGTGGCAAAGGTCAGTGCTGCCTTGTAGATGCTGTCACACACAGTGGACTTCTGTGCTGTATGTTGCTGGCTGGTCGAGATTTTAACAACCTCGCATAATTGTGAGTTGTCCTTGAGCCTATGTCATCAATTATTTAAATAAAACAGCAAGTTTACCATGTTCATTTAATTGGAAACTTTGCCAGAAAACCACTAGTTGTTCATAATGCATTTTTGAAAGTTTTTTCAGCTTTATTGGACAGCACAGTGTAGAGAAACAGGAAAACTGGGGAGCGAGAGAGAGGGAGTGACACGCGACAAAGGTCGCGCCGTCGGATTCAAACGGCCTACGTCGCGGCTTGCAATGAGCATGTGGACGGTGAAGACACCCGAAACTTACATTTTAACGGAGGATTGAAGATCTGTTTGACCAAGTAACAAGATAATCAAGAATTCAAAAGCCAGTTAAGGATGTCTGTTATTATAATAATAGTGAAGATCGCAAGGAATGCGGTTGGACTGTTTCTTACAGTTATGCATTTCTTTATGTTGGACATTTTCTTATTGGCTTATGATACAAAAAAAACCCTGTATGTAGCGGGCAGCATTATTAATTTGAAAAGATTTTGTGCAAGGACATGAATGTTTTAATCATAAATGTTTTCTGTAGCACCCTCATTGTACAGTAGATAAAGCCAAAGTCATCTTTCAGTTTTACATCCTGTCTAGACCAAATATTTGAAGCCAAGCATGTTTTGACTGAGCGTAGGATAAACAGAATTCCATCAGCCAAAACAATCAATGGTAACATTGAAATTATGAAACGTGCAAAGTAAAGCATGTTCCCATTCAAGGTAATGACTTGTAGCCTTTAATAATGCTGATGCCTTCAGATAATATTTCAAAACAAATCCAATTGTGCTCCATGTGGGTGCTTGCGCTTACCTTTGAGCTACTGACTGTCAACCTGGAATCTATTAGACAAATGTTCCGAATATTTCTGTACAAAGAGTTGAGTTTATTTCCCTGTCTGGTCAACGTGAGATAATAGTATCAACAGAAAGATGTTTGTTGAGGAAAATGGGTATTCAATTATGCTCTTCCCCTTGGCAGTCCGCTCTTCCTCTTTCAATGTGGTCTTTCTCACTCTGGGTATGAATCATTGTTTCATGTAATCATTAACATGGAGAGGTGTGAGAAACTGCGCTGATCACAATGGCCGGGTTGTTTCAGGGTTTGGCTCTCCGCTGGTCCAGTGTCCACAATCCCTCTCCCATGGCATTGGAGCTAACTTTTATTTATTTTTTTGCTGATAATTAGAAATTTTGTCATTTTAAATAGCGCGTGATGTCACAGCCCCGTGTCATTCGGCAAACAGATAATTTAGCGGATCTGCCAAATGGGGACGTTCGTCGCTGAGAATTATCCGCACAGTTGAAAGTGTGTCTGGATTCACATGAGAAAAGTCCCATCTTCTTTAGCTTCTACATATTCAGTCGATATTGTAAACCTTTCCCTCACCGGAGAACTGTGAGAATAAATCTATTAAAACTAAGAGAACTTAGTTTTGCCAGCTGCCCTGATGAACAGACACAGACGTAATGATCACTTCTGAGTTTCCTTTTCACATTCGCTGAAATGGCGCAAACATTGAGATGCTCTGACAGGTCTGAAGTATAGCAGGTGCAAAATACTTACTGCCGCATCAAAAAGGCATCAAATGCGTCATCATTGCCATTAGTTCATGAAACAACATAGCAAAACTGAAAATGCTCCACGTCAGTTCCGCAAAATTGTTACAGCTTTACTAGTTGAATGGGGGGGGGGGGGGGGAGTTATAAAATGAAGATGTGAGAAAAAGTTATTTAAAAAAGAAAAAAAGAGAACTGAAGGTATCTGAAGTTGATTATTTTGCTAAAGTTAACGCTTTGATCCAAGTCTATGCTGTTCTCATCAGTTCGTTTTTAATCATAACACTGAAATTCCCCAGCAGAATACTTTCTTAAACACATCAGTCAACCCAATGATGCTGTAATTTGACACTCCAGCCTGCTTTTGAAATATTCAATGTAATGAGTTAATTACAATCGTATGAGAATCTTGTTCCCAGAGACACACGCGGGGATCTATGCATAACTAAAACATTGTCTCCCTTGCTTTTTCACCGCAGGTTGACGACCAAATGAAGCTTCTTCAGAACTGCTGGAGTGAACTCTTAATTCTCGATCATATTTTCCGACAAGTGGTGCACACAAAAGAGGGCTCCATCCTTCTCGTTACTGGTCAACAGGTGAGTCAGCTGACCGCGTGCGCGCACTGCTCCACTCCAGGCCTCCCGCAAGATCTCATCAGTCACTCAGTATGTGGATCAGCATGCTTTAAAGTGCTATCGACTGCTCGGCCCATGCAGTCACTACTCCATTAAAAATAGATTACACTTATAGGTATAACTTAATGTGACCGGAATAATCAATTATGCATTTTTTATCAAGACTCCATGAGAATAAATAAAGCAATGAATTAAGCATGCAACATTCAGGGCAATAAAATGTATATGATTTACCTTTCAAGGCTCAGAGGACCTTCTCATTTTGTGGTGCGAGGCCTTAGGCCCAGCCAATGCCGTCATCACAGCAGAACCTTTAATTCCTTAGTCAATCTGTTTATAGCGCGGCGCTCAAACAACTTTAAGTAGGCAGTTATGAACACACTGATAAATGCTGTAAGCCAAGCAAAGAAATCTGAGCTGTAATTCATTATTAATACAGTCTCTCTGAATGAGTAGCTCTCCAAATTTTAGACCAGCAGATTAGAAGCGGAGGACCCGGTAAAAATGTGATTGAGAGATATATTATGCTGTAGACCAGGGCTGTGGGACAAATACATCACAGAGTTCCTCTGGGGCAATGACAAAAGATTCAGGGTTAAACATTTCCATCTTAAACACAGAGATTTGCCCTGTTGTTTGTGCACGTTAGTGCGCTGCTTAATCGTATTTCCTCTTGAGAGGGGGAGAGAGGGGGAGAGATGGAGAGAGAGAAAGAGAGAGAGAGAGAGAGAGAGTTCATTTAAGGATGTCAGTGAGGCAGTTTTGATCTCTGCATTCTTCACACGGCGAGAGACAAGTGAGGTCCGCGGGTCGTTGTAGTCCTTCCCTGTCTCTGCTGGTGTGAAGAGGGTGAGCCGTGGCCACGGACCCCTGAAGCCGCTTCCCCTCCCTCCGTGGCTCCTGATTTTGTGTTTGATAAGAGGGGGCTGGCTGCGAGGTGGGAGAGGCGTGTGGTAGCGGGGGGAACGGGGCCTGGACTGGTTTGCATATTTTGTTTAATGAACAGCTGGTGTGAATGGGTCTGTGGGGAGAAAGTCTTCATTATCTTCCATTATTCTCCACCGGCCAAGGAGTGACAGCCACCTTCCTCCTGCAGCTACCCCCGTAACCTCAGAATTGAACCAGCATTGTGGGTAACGGGGAAAGCGTTGTAGCAGCGTTGTTGACAGAACACCGGGGAAATTAATTTGGCGGTGATAAGGCTGCTGTTTTTTACGGACTTTGTTTTTACAGAGTCCCGGGGTAGTGTAATCCCTATCAGTTAGCATCAGAGGTGCCACCGCCATCCTACTCCACCGAACCCCCCGCACCCTGGCTTGTGTGTGTACATATTATCAGATTCCTGGGAAGTGTACGGTCAGGGAGAACCCAAGGGAGCGAAACACTCATGACGGCGTGCAGTGTAATTGATCCGCTCGCCAAGCTGGATTATCTTAGAAACAGAGCGACGCATGTCAGCCATGCCAGAATACATCCCTCTCATGGCCTGCAACAACAGTCCTCGAAACCCCTCGTCAGCACTTGCGCTTTTGTGACCTTCTGGGCAATCTAAATGCTGGATACACAGACATTTGTATTCTTTTGTTTTTAACAAAATGCCAGAAATGTTTTTTTTTTTTGAACCAGATATTTGGCAAACGCAAACAGTTGCTGCGCTAGCTCGTAGTCACCGCTAGTATATGGGTGTGCAGACAAGGTTTTGCTAATGCTCAGTATACTAAATTGTGTTTCCGCTATCCGGGTACTTTTTAATACAATGTTTATGAGTTTTTCATGGTCAAGTTAGGAAAAAGCTGTCAGACTTGAAAGCAAAGTCCACTGAGAATAACACCTTCACAAAGCCAATGAATATGGCATGTATGCCTTTTTTTCAGACTGGTAATGTTGATCGCCTCTTACTGCACAGAATTTTACGAGTAGCTGAAACTGCTTTTTTTTTGTTGTCTCTACTGGTGTGAGAAACTGTGGACAACATTTCACTTAACGTTATGCATCATGGGCAATTTTCCACCCGGAACATGGAAAATATATGTGACAAACATGTTTGTTGTCATTTCTCCACAGTGGAGCTTTTTATTGCAGGTAAGGCTATAATGCGAGATGAAGCAGCCAGGCCCTGGTTTTTCATTTAAGTTATTTCATGCACAGTTGATTTTATGTAAATTGATTGACACCTTTGGGGGGGGGGTATGCTTTTCACTGACTAATAATTTTTTGCTGCCTTAAAAAGGAGACAGGGGGTTAGAGGGAGGGGGGGGGGGGGGGCTAGCATTGGGGGAAAGCCAGTGTGCATCTGGAATTCTCCAGCTCAAGCTAAAAAATTCTACTCATCATATTTGCACAATAAATAAATTCCAATCTGCCTGGTTTTTAATTGCAAATCCTGCTCGGGGGACCCCTTCCTGTGCTTAGGAGGCAGCCGTCTACCTTCTTCCAGAAACCCTAGTGCAGTCAATTATGGTAATGAATTGTCAATAAATATAAAAATTTAATATGGCCTGCTTACAGTGAGTGGCAGCTGAGGACTCGCCTCCCAGTCAAATTTGCTGTTGCTGCAGATATTAAGTGCACCTGAAAGAGTAGCTGTGGGCCACGGGGCCCGCTCGAGACCCCCAGGGGCCCGAGCGCACCCCCCGCTTGGCGGACAGCGCCAGTGTCCAGGAGCAGAGGAAGGGTAAACGCAAAGCCTCTGTTTATTTGATCTTGATTATCATGCTACTTTTGCCCTCATCCCCTTCTCCCTGCTGTGCAGATAAGATATACAGTGTGGCGTGCAGGCCGGCTTTAACAGGAGCCAAGGGGGGTGTGTGTGTGGTGTGTGTGTGTGTGGGGGGGGTTGAGAGCAGATCTGCCATACCAAGCTGAAGACAGGAGTGAGTTTTCATTAGGCAGTTTTTTGTTTGTGTGCTCGCCGTGTGTGTAGACAAAAATAATAACAAAAAGGCGTCAATAGGCACACACGCGTGTACAAAAACAGAGAAAGCTATAGATTAATCCATGTTTAAAGATTTGAAACTGAAAGCAAGATCCGTTTAATAATGTGACTGCACAGCCAGATAGAAGACTGCTGGAGGCCAGAAAGATGCCTAGAGAAAATTATTTTACATCCTAGTAATCCTTCAAATGTATAATTATGACTTCTTGTGTTACTGACGTTCTTTTTAGAAGTGAATTTCCTCAATAGCACATGAAAATACAAATTGAGCATGCAGTAGTAAGTAGCTTATTTTTTGGAAAATAATATTGTGATAATATAATAATATTGTGGCTATCTAACCTGTTGCTAAACCTCTTGCTGGCCCTTGCACAGCAGCCTAATGTACAAGTGGTACGAGGGCCAAGAAAGCTGATAATCATGCAGAAATATAATTATACACCACCGACACAGGACTACCATCACCGCAGTCATCAGTGGCTCTTTCTGCGACTCTTAAACAGCTGTTCAATTCTATGCCGGAAATAAATCATTTCTCATATAACTCATAACTCAATTCAGTGAAGCAGGGTAAACATGTCCTAGCCCTGTAGCATTTACCTGGGAGCACTGTTAGCATAATTAACGAGCAATAATGAATATTTCCACACAACATTTAGAGGTCAACAGGAGTTATAAACACTTGTGTGACGCCCTTCATAATTCCAGATGAAACGTGTGATTTTGATCATAGGTCCAACAACTGAAACTTTACTCATTGTGAAACAGCATATAGGTCACTCTGACTTTAATTATGCACTGTGGCACATACAATATGGCATGATGTGAAGCAGATTATGGAACTCTACATACAATGATCTGACGCAAAGCAGATCCGATATAGGAACACTGCACACGATACAGTTAGCATTGGGATTGAACTGGGTTAAAATGCACATATCGCATAAAGGATAGCGTGTATATTTGTGCAAAGGCTAATCCCGACCAGTTGTGACTTGTGAGGTCCCCACAGCTGGGGACCTGGTGCTTTGTGGGGTGCAGAGGCCCTTGTGAGGTGGGTTCTGGAGGCGTGCGGACGCTGACTGTGTAACAGATTGTGAAGTGGCCCGTTCTTCCCTCTGCTTTAGGTGGATTACGCCGTAATTGCCTCCCAAGCCGGAGCCACTCTGAACAACCTCCTGAGCCACGCACAAGATCTGGTGGGGAAGCTGCGCTCTTTGCAGTTCGACCAGAGGGAGTTTGTCTGTCTCAAGTTCCTGGTTCTCTTCAGCCTGGGTGAGTGTGTGTGTGGGGTGTGGGGGTGAGGGAGGGGGGGTCTCTTTTGTGTAGATTTATACTCTCAGTCTCCCCCAAGGTCATTGGAGGACCTTGGAATCTGCCAGGAGACTCTAAACGCTACTTCACACTGATAAAAAGACAACGGCGCAGTTGTTATGTGTGCAACAATTTCACGCCCATATTCGGAGACTTGGAAGGACTGGGCTTAATGGGGCACTGCGCTGTGGTCCCAGCAGAAATGTGCAGCGATGACAATTCATCCATGCTGCGTTATTGATGCCATTTCCCTTGTAATATGGCACGACTGTTCGTCATAACGTGCCTTCACACTGGAAGGCGGAGATGTGAGGAAGTTGTTCAGCACTGTTTTTTTAGTTTAGTTTTTTTTTAGTGGTGAAAACTGCGCTAAACCGTCGGGCCGCAGGTTTTGCTGATTTTTCAGTCGCTCACCAACACGGCCGGAGGCGTCAGCTGCAGGAAAAGATGAATGCGCTTGCATAGCCTGTGGGTTTAACCCCTGGTCTTCTTTATGCAAGAACTAGCCACTAGCAAGTGAAGTCATTGTGACTGAGTATACTTAGCTTACCTGTTAAAAGTGTATTTTCTGTGACATTCTAGAGGTCTGCTTAGATGGCTACTGTCTATGGACACCTTCAGCAAACCCTGAAGATCTATATCTTGAAGCAGACTATTTTCTCTTGCTGTTGTCCATTACTTTGTTAACTACCTAGGGTTGTTGCATTTTACTCACTTACTACACAAAAGGCAAGGTAACCTTATCAGCAATAGCTTGGCCCATTTGTTTTCAGTGTTCAAAAAGTTGTTTGAATTCATAAGTCTTGCACGAGAGTTCTTGAACTGTAACAACCTGCCTTGTTTATGAGCATGAAATAATCTCTCTTGCATCTCTTCATTTGATCTGAGCTGAAACCCCCTGCTTCATAATAAGCTTATTGACCACCAGGAACTGCTAGAGAACAGCAGGTTTAAAGACAAAAAATCTCATTGGCATCTTTTTTTGTTTCCCTGGTAGAACTTTCTTCTACAGATTAAACAAAGGATGAGCCTGGGCCTAATGAAGTGTTTTCTTGCGTGGTCCGGCCTGCGCTTTGTCCATCTGGCGGGATTAGTACTGTGGTTATTTTGTTTTGCGGTGGTGGGGGGGGGGTGTTGATTATCGAAATAATTTCTCGGAAACATCATCTATAATGAAAGGCTCACCTGAGGGATGTGCTTAGCCTGGGGCCATGTTCAGGCCTCTGCCACAGAGAGGCACAACGCTTCTGAGTGGAAAACACTAAAGCCAGGAGATTACAATCATACTGATTAATATTATCTTCACCCGCGGAGGCTCGGAGGCTTCCGCAGTCATAGGTCCAACTTTGGAGCCAATTAATAACGGGTTTATAAAAAGAGCTATGAAAGCACTACCATGTCATTGATGTGCATGTAGCACGAACATGTAGCATGATAGGGGCATGTAGCTTTCCTCCCTGTCCAATCCTGTCCTCATTCTTTGTGTCCGGAGTCAAGGGGTGGGCCAGAGAGAATTTTCATCAAAAGTTTGTGCGCAAGCAAACCGCACAAAGGAACTTCCTTAAAAGACAATACTGCATGTACATTGAATGAATGTACTGCAGCCGAGTAAATTTTTCCACCGTTTATTCAATCTAACGTCACATCAGAAAGAATGGTCTCCGTGGATGCTATCCTATGAAGGTTAGCGCATTGACTGGGAGTTTTTGACTGACAGTTTTTCTCCAGTGATGTGGAATCACTGGCATGGCCATTTTGCATTTGAGCAGTAACACACGACTGACTCCCTGCTGAGGTAGCAGGTTAAACTACAATTCAGATTAAACTACAATTGCGATTACGTGCATTTCTCAGCCTTTTTTGGGGGGGTTTTGTTCGAGGAGTGCAGCAATATTCTGATAATTCAAACCTGAAATCAATGTGACGTAAACGCGGCGTCAGCTCAAGGCCAGGCTGACTCGGGCGAACCGCGTTCGGCGTGCCTCCTGCGTCAGTTCGCACACCTGCAAGGTCAAATTTGGCCCCGCATCCCGCATAAATTCTCATTCCCCTACTTCTCAGCGCAGCCCTTCCTCATTCCTGAGCTTTACAAATTAGCCCTATTAAAGGAAATCAAAGTCGCATTTCCTCTTCCTGATGTCCGCTCGCGCCGTACGGCTTTAACTTAGAGTTCCCTGTCAGCCCCGGAGACCTGCAGCCATCCGTCAATGTCCGCCGCCGAGGGGCTCTTTGTAAAGCCAGGTGTCGATAAAGAGGAGGAGAGAGACATCACTTGACCCGGGAGAAGTCACTTGTCTTTGCGGGTTCGGGACGGACAGCGCGTTGCCCGACATCTCTCTCCCGTCAGTTTGTGTTCTCACTCCGTCATGCTGAAGGCTTTATCAATGGGTAAATAATGGCACAGCCGGCATCGATCCCCCCCCCCCCTGAGGCAGGCCTGAGGAATGTGTGGATGACACACAGGTGCGCGGCCAGCCTGCCAGTGCCCTTCTCCTCCGCGTCCGTGTCACGACACTGTCATCGGGTAAAGGATTCACATTGTCCCTGTGCTTGCCTTTTGCAAGAGGAAGTGTCCTTGTGTCACACGACACAGGAAGTGTTTCCTTATGTGTGACTGGATTCATGTCTCTTGTTTAACTGTTTCTCACGAAGGCACGTCTGTGTGTGTCTACTGTGTGTGGGTGCGCATGTTTTTCTCTGTCGTGCATTTATCTGTGGGAAGAGTGATGTGTGTATGAGGGCTCATGTAAGTGTGCGTGCATATTTTTACATGCATGTGTGTATGCATTTGTGCTCATGTTTGTGTATGTATGTTGTGTGTGTGTGTGTGTGTGTGTGTGCGTGTGTGTGTGTGTGTGTGTGTGCATCCATGTGTGTGTTAGTCTTCACATGCATGTGTGTGCGTGTGTGTATGTGTGTGTGTGCATGCCAGATGCAGGAAAAAGAGGTTAAACTACAGTCTTGGGAACTTGATGTAACCCCATTGCTTAGGTCAGTTCTTGTCAGTTGTAATTGTAAGTAAAGCAGTACCGTCATGACTTGTCAGAAACAAGTAAGCAGAAGAGAGCCAGGCCTGTGTCAGAAGGGTTCCCGATGGAGGGGAGATTTGTGGGCAGGGCACTAAACAAACTTACCTCTGCTTTTACTGGAAGAAAATGCCAAGAAATACTAAATTATAATTTCTTTACCATAGTCCTTATCTTGCATTCATATGTTATATTTGTACTCCAGTGGAACTTTGATTCCTGTTGAAGTGCAGCTTACATTCCCTATTTCTCCAAACCGTTGTAACCGCACCGCAGATCCACACTTCGCTAGACCGCGGTCGTGTTGATGTGAATTAGCAATAAAAGCAATAGCGCTGTTTGCACTGTGCATCTGCCTGCCTTTCCAAAGCCCATAAACGATGGGTAAAGACTAAACAGTGACAGATTTGCAACCTTCGGCACACCTTGGATGGGTCTTAATTCGAAAGCGCAGTGATTAGTTGGGCCGTTGGTGTCAACTGCCCCCCCCCCCCCATATTAAGCACTGTTTTCTCATTAGCATTTTCACCTCATTCCTCTGAAGTCCCTGCCCTGGCGTGATGGGGTCACCTGCCAATCTGCTGAAACAACAAACGGGAAACGTGTCGAGCCCATTTAAAAAAACGGTATTTCCCCCAACCCCCCACCCCGCTCTAAAATTCACATTCCCAGATAGGGAGGCCTTAATGAAGCAGGCATGCCTTCGTTCACTTGTCAGAATCAATGCATGTATGCCCATCATGCGCGCCTGAGTTAAGTAATGTATGCATGGAAGAATAATACAGGCAAATATTAATTTCTTGAAATGTATTGAAATGGTTTGGAATTCGGTCAGGATTGATTAGCATTCAGACCCTGCGACGGTTCAATATTTATGCTTCACTCGGCCGGGGCGAATAATGGTGCATAAAACTGCAGCTATGTCTTAATTAAATGCAAGATAATAGGGGAAGGTTTTTCTAGTGAGCCAAGCAGTTTGTCAGTGACGGGCAGTAAGTCATTTGGAAGTTGCGCGCTTGGGCTGGATCGATGCGCGTATAAACCAGGGCGACGGTCGGAGGGGCCGTAGCGGGAAAACGGGGGGCTTGCGTGAGGGTCAGCGGAAGCCAGACAGCCCCAGGAACTTAGAAATAGAAATGAAATCAGACGAGGATAAAAAGGGAGAAAGGAAACCCTGACCTAGGAGCATTAAGCATCAGAAAGCCTTTCCTTTTGGGCTACTGGTTCCCATGAACCCACAGTGCATGCCGGTCCATTTAGCATTTTGCTGTTAAAATATGTAAACAATATCTGCATAGAATATGTCCTGCTTTTTCCTTTTCTTCTCTTGACATTTGTTTTTCTTGCGAAAATTAGTATATGCTTTCATATTTACAATTTTAAAAGTTAATAAGACCTCTATGGAAAAATTATACATCTCAGGACCTCTATGTGCACTGGGAATATGGATTCAATTACTTTCAGTCCAAGTATATATTTTTTCCTTTTTTCTTCAATTTATTACAAAACCTTCTTCTTAGTATATATATATATTCAGACTTACATGTAAACATTCTGATGTGCCTCCATCTCAGATTTAGAAAGCTCAGAATGTGTGTGTAGAGGAAGAGTCTGATAGGGAAGTGTGGTTTAATATCTTTTCCGCTGCCAGCAATCTAAAGCAAACCCGAAGAAATTCATTTCAACCACTTTCAAACCTGGTCTTTAATGAGATCCTAAAAGGCTTTCAGACTTTATCAAGCTTTAAAAGCTCCAGATCTCCTAGAACAGCGTTATTACCAGAGCGCCGCGGCAGGCTGTTGTGATTAAATATGAGTCTCGCTGAATTACAGCGGTTTACCTTTGACCCCATCCCTCCTTACTTCGCATCAGGGCATCAGGTCTGTTAAATAAAATCTACCCATTCTCTGCCTCTCATATTTCAACACTTCATATTACACACATACTCATTACACTCTATTTGGGTTTTTATTTCCTGATGCAGTTTTTTTTACCCCAGTTCATCTGTTTGCACCTGGTTATCTCCTACAATGTTTACATTAGCTCACTATTCTGTCATACCATAAATTAGTTATTTGGACTATATTAAATGACATGATAATTTTATGTCCGAATGTCTTCACAGCGAGCGCTGAAGTACAATGCTGCCAATAATTTAAATGACAGCACTCAGTAGCTGCTGTAGTGCAGCAGCTCAGTAATTCAAATAAAAAAGCCATCAAATGACCGTCCTTTCTTGAGGTTTCCTTTATAGTCCAAAACTGTGAAGACCAAAAGACTGACTCAATGCACTCCTTTTACATCAGGGTGTGAAATATATTTATATTCAATACTCCCATCCTAATACTGTGGCAAGTAATTAATAAATTAATGAATGAATAAATGAATTTTTTATTTGTGTTCAGGAGGTTTTTCCTGAACACAAATTACAAGTGACAGAACATTCCATTTAACTGGAAAATGATTTTAATGAGCTACATAGTGCCTTAGAAGGTACAGTAGAGGAAATAAGTATTCGACACGTAAACATTTTTTTTATTAAACATATTTCCAATGCAGATATTCATGTGAAATATTTACCAGACATTGGTATTAACTCAATACAACTAGACAGCCAAATTAATTGTAGCATTCCAATCCTTTAAAAAAGTTATGCGTAATAAAGTGGAATGACACAGGAAAAAAGTATTGAACACGCTAAATTAAATGCATTTAATACTTGGTAGAAAAGCCATATTCTTGCATATTCTTTGCATGTCATGACTTCCTGATGTCTGTGACCCAACAATATCAAAAGACTCTTGATATCTTATTTTCTGGTACTCCTACAAGCGATACTATAACGTCTCTGCTTTTGAATGCGTCTCTATGGGAATTGGGGGGTGGGGGGGGTGGGGGGGTGGGGGGTGGGGGGGTGGGACTAGATTTAGCTGTAAATTACACTGGAACAGTATGGAACACTAAATGGTTGGCTAAACGATTCATTAAGGGTCTGGTGTATCAAACAAATCTTTAACCATCACTCTGCTGCCAGAAATACAGTAGATATGGATGGATCACTTTAAGGGTTGTTTCTCCTGAAAATGTTTTCTATTGAACTCTATGGAAAAATAATTCAGGAGAAGAAACCCTTCAAGTTATCCATCCATATCTACTGTATTTCTGGCAGCAGAGTGATGGTTAAAGGCTTGTTTGATACATTAGACCATTGATGACCATTTAGCCAACCATGTGTTATATACTCTGTTCCAGTGTAATTTACAGCTAAATCTAGTCCCACCTCCCAATTTCCATAGAGATCCATTCAAATGCAGAGACATTATTGTATCGCTTGTAAGAGTACCAGAAAATAAGATATCAAGAGTCTTTTGATGTTGTTTGGTCACAGACATCAGGAAGTCATGGCATGCAAAGGATATGCAACCAAATATAAAAAATATTCCACCAAGTATTAAATACATTTAATTTAGCTTGTTCAATACTTTTTTCTGTGTCATTCCACTTTATTGCGCATAACTTCTTTTAAGGATTGGAATGTTACAATTTTTTTAGCTGTGTAGTTTTATTGAGTTAATACCAATGTCTGGTCATAATTTCACGTGAATAGCTGCATTAGAAATATGTTTAATAAAAAATAGTTGACGTGTTGAATACTTATTTCTCCCACTGTATATAAAAATATTTGTGCAAGTTAGACAAAGCTGTCCATTATATCTGACTAGGCATGTGTGAACTACATCAACAGTTATTCCCAGTAACACTTTTATTAGATGTAAAAGTATACCCTTTTTTCTTCAAATATTACACAATTAAAAATGTTTAAAATCTCACTGACCCCAGTGGTGTAATAAAGTCTGGTTACATTGTTATATTATAAAGATGATTATCATGTAAAAAATGCAATGTCTTGCTCTGTGGTTACATTATGTTATAAGGAGAAATTCATGTACTATGCTCAATTTAGTCCTGGTTGTGGAAATAAACATTAGAAGGGAAATCAGCAATTCTTGTTGTAGCTCACCTTCCAAATAATATATTTACGCCATTTCTAATTGGTCACATGTAATGCTTAAGCCCAAAACAAAGAAAATGTACAGAGCCCCACCCCAAACAAAGATTTAAACAGGGTATAACACCTCCCCCATTCTCTCATTGTAGACAGTGCGGTTAGAAAACTTAGTGACTGTTGCAGCTCAGATAAAACCAGACTTCAAACTTTCAGTTAGTTCTTACATATTGTGTTTAGGACATGTAGAGAAAGCAGTTGCAGATTGTCAGCATTTTACTCATTCTCCATTTCAAAAGATACCTCCAGTCACTTAAATGATAGCAAGAGGATCTGTACCCCAATCACATCATCATTGCAAAAGATCGTTTGCAGATATAGCAGAAAGTTTAGGTTTTGGCACATGAAATATGGCTCACGCCAATTATTGACAAGACAGAGCATACCAAATGATGAATTTTGGGTGGGATCCCAATTAATGATTATTCAAACATTTAACTTCAAAGGTCACAAAAGTCATGTAGCAGCCTGTATTTTTCTCATGTTAGTTTAAATAAAATATCTGTGCCTGACACATTGTAGCCAACGACTGATGAAGTATTTTGGGTGCAAAAGCCAGTTGCACATACAAGCAACATCCCCTCAATGTCTCGCATTGGGTCAGCTGGCACATTTAAAAAAAAAATCTATTTCATAAGTTTTATTTATGCACCATCAAATTTTAACATCATGAAAGCAAAAATATCCTGGCACGCAAGCAAACTTAAAGAGAATGGTGTTTTCTTAGCTTCTCTCTCAAAAAAAAAACACCATCCCTGCAAGCTGTGATTTAGGAGATGGCGAGGTATTGCTGTTGGTACCTCTCCTCTCTCCCATACCCTTATTACATGCTGTCAGTTTATTATAAAACATTAGGAAAGCAGGGGAACACTTACAGTTACTGTCCTATCGATTCCTGGGATAGATTCTGAGATTTAGTATCAGGCCCTTCCTGTATGTCCACATTCTCGGACTGCTATTAAGCTCTGTGCTTTCCTTTGGCTGTTGATGTGTCAACATTAACAGTTACAAGCAGCTACAGAAAATCAATGGCCAACTTTTATTACCGGGCGCGTAACGTGTGCAGGCCTGTACCCAGGTACTTAACAGTCCAGGAGAGCCTGGGGCACGCTGCCTGCATGTCAGGTGTCTCCTAAGTGATACCTGCAGTGGAAATATCAATCATGTGTAGGGGGAAACTCTTCTTCTTTGGTTTTTAAAAAAATCGCTTTTGTTTGAGACAGCTATGCTGAAATGCCCCCCCCCCCCCCCATTTTCAGTCGAATTTTAAATTACAATTACAGATTATGCTCAGTTAGGTTTTTTTTGTTTGTTTTTTTGTGGAGAAGACGCTGTTTTTTTACTTTTTCTGTTTTGTAACTTTTCTTCTCTGTTTGCTGTATGTTTTAGAAGTGATTCAGTACTGAGTCGTTTCAGTATTATTGCAAATAAAACTGATTAATGTCAAGAAAACATCTTACAAGCACACCATATAGATTATTTCACAGATTTATAATAACAGCTGTCCTGGTGGGCAAACATATCTGTCTTGGGGTTTTTACAAATTTTTATTGAGCTATTTTTCACATAATGTACAATAATTACAGTCATTTCCAGAAGGTGAAGTATGTTGGTTTTGGGCAGGCAAGATGGGTCCCTGTTCTGTGGATCAATAGATTAAACTTCATTAAATTTTAAAATATACAGCAGCATGGTTGCATTTTCAGGGAGCACTGGGTTGATGTTGCTAAAGCACATCAGAGAAGTTCTTTCCCCGGTTGCGTCTTGAGGTTTTCATCACACACTGTGTGAAGCGAGCAAGATGCTGTTTGACCATCGGTGCTGTATTGATGCACACTTGATGGTGTTCTTTTGCAGTTAAAGGTGGAACATCTTAAGGCTCGCAGAAACAACACAGGACTGGCGTTCCCCTGTGGTACGGCGCGAGTCTCTAGCGAACGGCAGCGTGAATGATAGGAAGAAGAGAGGCGGCGATAGCCACGCTCGGGGTACCTATTGATCAGCGCGCGGGCCCGGCTTATTTAAACAGGCCACACAAACACAGATAAGGAGCTACACAAGCTGAACATAAAAACTTGTCATTTCTGTATTGATTCCACAGAGGTATTTCTGCGCAGCGGCCATCTATAAAACTGTCCCCGGTCATACAGGGCGGACGTGGACAATGGAGCAGGGCTGTATACTGCCGCACAACACATAACGGAATGCAGGTCAAGTGCACATAAAAGTCCGGCCTCTCTCAAAGCCTCGGGGCCCAAAAAGCTGCAAAAGGAAGATGGTGTCCCCAGTCTGGAGCTCCTAGCCTTTCGAGAGGCTCCTCTAAAACAGTTTTTGGCTTCAGTTGGGGAATGGTAAAGGACCAGTTTTGGGAATGTGTGACATTTTGTGCTTCACCATCGATCTGCTTACTGACGACAAAATCGACAAAATCAAGTATTTGTCCAATATTAGCTGTGGTAATGTTGCCTCACACTGAAAGCCTTGTTCTCTGCCCTGACCTTGGTACACTGTAATTCTGCGGCCCTGACGGAGAACTGAACACTGAAATTAGAGACTGTGACTAAAATGCAACACGTATGATCCAACAGGTGCTACGCCCATGGCTCTTATTCTGAACAATCACCCCTCCCCCTCTCCAAGTGTATATTTAGGACAACAATGTCTTCTGTTGCCTGGACTGTCTTTCTGTTGAAAACAAGTCTAATCGTCTCTCCTCAGCTAGCATAAACTGTAACGAGCCACGGCAGGACTGCTGTAAGCGCAACAATATGAGCGGTGTGTATGTCAGGAGTGTGACAGCTTTAGCAACGGGCATAGGCCGAAGCCTTTATTCCAGTACTGTCAGAAAGCAGCTGCGTTCAGTCTAATGGCTGAAGGTGCTCTCCTGGGCAGCTGCAACCGGCCCAAATGTGGCCCGGTTCCTCTGTGGCCATGACTCCCAAATCAATAGCTTCTCACTGCGGGCCGGATATGGGCGCGAGGCCGCTCTAGCAATTTCCTCATCGCGCGATGCGGAAACCTTCATGATGCAACGTTACACTCAGCCATCTGGGCCGCGGACCTGTGTTGTCTTTGGCGTGCGTTGCTGCGAGTGCTAATTTCTGGAAGAAATATGTGATGTTATGACATTGGCGAGAGCGTGCCAAAACCGGGGCGGCGGACTGTGTGTCGCTTTTAGCGTCCAAGAGAGGACAGTAATGCACCCTGATTGAAACGTTTCCTCAAAGCGAGCGCATCATTGAGTTTGAGGGGAAGCTTTTTCATTAGTCAGAGCTGAATGGCTGCATTAAGGAAGCAATTTCTGCCAGTGGTGGGGATCTGCACTTTTCTCCCGTGTTGTTTGTATCTTCCAACAAAATCAATGGAGTCCAAACAGAAGGCATCTGCTTCACATAACGCCAACGGCTTGTGTTCTTCGAAATAAATTGTCTCTGCAAAATTGTACACATGCACACACGCAGTACAAGCAGGTCGTGCACCGAGCAAGCGCTTTACTGGACGGTACGCTGTTTGCGAAAGGCAACACGTGCACAAACCTGTCATTTTCCTTTACCCACGTGGGTGAGGACAGTGTTTTGGGTGATGTAGCCGAATAAATCACCATTATAAGCACACAAAAAAAACAAAAAAAAAACGTATTGGCAGTTTGCTTTTGTGTCACAGGAGCAAAGAATCACCCTCGGAGAGGGATATGCAAATGACATCTGTTTCTTTAGTCAGCACTATACTTGTTCATCATCAAGAGGGAAAGAGGGGGAAAAGTTGAATATGTATAGAAAAAAAATGACACTATGGATTAACTGTCCTTCATACAGAAAATATACATCCCCAGGCACTCTGTTGAATTATTAATTCAAATTTGTCAAAAAGAAAGAAAAAACATATTGATGGGAACTTGGCTTTAATGACCTCATTAAGGGTGTGTGTTCCATTACGGGTGGGAGTTTTGCTGCTCTAGGATTTTAAAGGAAGTGGGGATACTTGACCCTTGAATGATTTTCTGTCACTTTATCATAAACAAGACTGTCAATGTATTTCATGCTCTCGTTCTTTTCTCACACACATACACACACATATTTGTTTAAAACGGTATTGAATACAACCCAGTTTTTCCAAAATTGCGGAGAGAAACATAGAGACCTATTGTTTATCTTTGTGGGTCTCTGGGTCTCCTCTCTGACTAACATTTCTGTCCTTCTATAAAATGCTACTATGAGATTCAAATATTTTATAGGTTATTCTCCTTTTCAAAGAGTGTCTTAGCCTTGAAAATGTATTGCATTTTAGTATATATTTCAACAGGCATGTATTTCATTAATGCTACATTGCATTTATTTGATATAATGTTACTTTAATGTTACACTTACGTTTGTCCTGTGATACAAGTTGTTTTCTGTACTGACATACTTAACATATGAAACATTTTAGTGTCTCTTTATTTAACATGCTGTTGCTTGAGTCCTCCTCTTCAGAAAAGGCATTCTTGTTTTTAATGACATCTTCGCAAACATTTCCAGTCCTATCAGTTTTTTTGTGTGTGTCTACATCCCCCTGTGTGTGAGGGGGCTTAATGAAACAGCCCATTGAATTCTGACAGCATTAAAAGGTGAGAGCACAGGCTCTGGAGATGTCCAGGCCCTCTGAGAGGGACTCATTGAGAGGCATTTGTATCCGCCTCAGGGCCCTGCTGATTTTTGGCGTGAGGCCCTCACAGCTCCTGTTCTCCCAGAGCCAAGCACCGCTCTCTTTGTTTGACTGTGAACTGTGACTGTTTTTGCTCCAGAACAACGCTGCGTGACAGACTAGGCCCTGGACTCAGGGGCCATGGCCCCTCTTCAGCTCCTCACCTCCAATGTCCCAGTGTACTCAACAGCACACTCTTACTCATTCCCTGTGAGGGGTGTCTGTCACTGGCTGAGGAAAAACTGTACTGGATAACAAGGCCAGGGGTGAGGAGCTTTGAACCACTTGCCCATCGTAAGGTCACAACTTAAAAACACAATGCGCCTCAGTGTATTCACCCTTGGGTAGACCTGCAGTGACACGCTTTAATGAAAAATAATATTAGCATCAGCTACAGAATGGTCTCATACAATCCAAGTCCAAAAAGGCAGCAAGACCATGAAGCTATTTAAACATAAACAAATAGATATATAATGTCAGTTTAAATGAGAGGTGGAGACTGACACTAAGGCAGATTGGCACACATACGGTATACTGTTTTTGACCTAGTCCTTTTCTGATAGATTTGTGCCATAAGGATAGGTTGTTATGAGGGCTTTTGTAGTGATTATTCGTGGTGATATAATGCTCTGCTTACCGGTGCAGGGCTCATAGCTCTTAATAACACTGGCTTTGGCCACAAAAGAATAAATAGATGTAAATTTCCCTCACCTCTGGAGGATGCAGAGAGCCTCTCAGCCAGTATTTGCAACAAGAAGGGTTTGTCTGCGCTTCTCTTGTTTATTTCATCATACCTAAGGCACTTTTCCCCTTCATTCGAATTGCTGAACGAGCAGACCTGTCCTTGGGCAACTTGGCTGATTCCTCTACCTGCTTAGCACAACAACACTGGAGCTTAAATTTGAGTTAATATATCCCCAACTGGATGATCCTGTTTAATTCCGTTTCATAGCAGCCAGGCACTTTGCCCACTGGTCCAGGTTGACTAGGTGAGTAAATTAAGCCTTCATGCTTTATTCTGACACACTGGCAAAGCTTGTCCCCACTGGCTCATCACAGTCAAATCACATGGTGTTGCGAGGCCCCCTAGACTCTTCAAAGAAATGATGCATTGGTAGAGTCATTTACATGCATCAGGAACTCGTGGGCTTTATATTTGAAATGCTGCGATAACCCTGCAAACAGCCACTTCAACTTCAACAGCCCTAAAAGCCCTGAGGAATAGGTCCTGTTCCCAATCGTGTTTAGTTGCCAGGCAGACACCCGTTTCCTTTTATAGTGACCATTGACCACACACATGCATGTGTGTACGTTTGTGTATGTGTGTGTGTGTGTGTGAGAGAGAGAGAGAGAGAGAGCAAGAGTAAGAGAGAGAGTTCTGTATCTTCATGAGAGATCAAAATCCAGTTTGGAACCGTTCCGTTGCAGACCCTCAATGAACTGTTCTGTACTTCAGTATGTCGTTGTGCTGTCGAGTATGCCTTAAAACCCCATATTAAATGTTACGAAGTACCAACTTCACATTTCCCTGTTTTATGTCTATAAATGAAAACCCAGTGATAATCCAGCAGGGGATTGTAGAAAGGGGGAGGTAGACAGCTCCGGGGAGGAGCGCAATTTAGAAAATATTTCTAGCATAAAGCTTTTTAAAGAGGTATGTTTCTTGAAAGTTCTTCAGCTCTCCAAAAAATGAAAGCAGTCAAAGCAGTATTAATACAGTATTAACGGGACACATGTATACATAGATCAAAAGTGGACGCTTCAGCAATGTTTGTGTGAAGCCAAACCACACATACGGTTCGAGAGAAAATTATGATTATAGGAGCTACTGCATGTGTGTACTCTAGTACATATTTGTCATCTAATATCAGTGCATTCTTTCAGTTTATGTTTGTATTTTTATTTTTTTACATGGAAAGATGTTTTGTCCCAGAGGGGGGTCCAGTATGTAAACTTTGTGGACTTCACATGGAGCATTAGGCAGTGGCCAGGTGGATGTTACCTCCTATTTTGGGTGGGGGTGGGGAGGTTCTGTGATAAGGCAGCCCCAAGTAGTTCTCGGCTCCGAGCTCCATGGTCTTTATGGGTGGTGTAAAGACTTGTACAATGTCCCCTCATTGATTGCTGTCGACCAGGGGCCAGGTAATGAGGGTGAAAACTGAATTTACAGCACGGACGATAAAAGCACATCATAAAAGCCCCCCACCCCCCCCTCTGTCAGGAGGATCTGTACACACTTTACCCAAAAATACCACCCCGGCCTTTGTGGAGCTTGCGACCGGCTTTAAGAGCCTGCATGTGGCTTGTTGGGATATAGCCGAGTGCAGAGCACGTTCGCTGAGCAAACGCAGCCTTCTCTGACCTGTCGCGCCATTGTTCCCCTCGAATGCTTAACTCACTTTCACCCGAATGCTTTTTGTTGCAGCGGGCTCACTCATTTCCAAACCAGAAGTCATTCATCAGTGAATGACGATTTCAGTTCTAGGCAAGTAACAATGGGGTGGAAATTTGAAATACTTTCCATTGTGTTTGCTGCCAGACATGTGACGAGACGCTATCCGTTCTGCGCGCTGCGACTTTCAGTCCGATGCACGTTGAACGAGAGCTGATGATGCTGTGTTATTGAATTAGCGGGCCGTTATTAAAAATGGACAAGAAAGGGAAAATTCAGACTGCCTGCAATCTGTAAATATTAGAAGGAAAAATCTGAATTTGATACAACATTGTTACTATTATTACAAAATAATTTTTTATCAGTATACTTTTCAACTCAGGATATTAGATGAGCATGCACATAAATTATAGAACAACACATTCACCATAACAGGATGGTGGTGGTTTATGTGTGTGGGGGGTGGGGGGGGGGGGGGTGTACATCCCTGTCCTTTTGAATGAATGCGGTAGATACATAGAAATTCTTTCTAATTAAAGTGAAAACCACTCCAGCATATTGATGCAGTGCTTGAATGTGCAGGGTCGCCTGGTGTGATCGCTAGTCAAATGAACAATATATTCCACAGGACCTAAGGGTTTAGAGTTGAGCGTCGGCACAGAGTGTGCACAGCAAGGCTGTTTCATGTAAAAAGAAAAAAAAAGTTGATAATTAGTCCCACAGTGGATGATGTAGAGAGGGAAGATGAGACGTACCGTGTTGAGCTTCAACCTGACTGTCTCACTGGATAGTGCTGAAGATAATACACTTTTCAATCTTTATCAGTGGGGCATGATCAAATTGGGTTTCCTCACTGCTGATAAATTAAATAAACACTTACTACACAACGTAGCACATTGCCAGCAACCTATCTGGACACTTGCTTAGGTGGAATAGAGATCAAGCTAATGACATCAATCATTTTTGCTCTGTCCTCCCCTTTTCTCTCTCAATTTTTTTGTTCAAAAGGAGCCTCATAATAATTAGCAATTAAAATTGAGCTTTTTTTGCATCATTTTTTTCCCTAATTAGTTTGACAGAGCTATTCGGCTTTAAATCTCAGTAGTTTTAAGTCTCCCCCTTCTTCATTCCCAGATAGCCCCAGAAATTCTTGCCATGAAACCATGGTAACATCTGATATCTTGGCTAATGATCCTGTCTCATATACAGTATCTCAGTAAGTTTGAGATTGAATTAGCAAAACATATGTGAAAATAGATATGGTGAAGTACGCATTAAACATGTGACGCAACCGAAATGCCTCAGTGGTGGTGCAACCCGGCGATGCGAGCGCATCAATTTTAAATTCATTACAGGCGCAAGGGAGTATGAACGTGTAGTTAATGTCCATTCTCCCAGCCGTGTTTATATAAAAGCTCAATGAAAATCTTGCGCAAATATTTGTTTTGGTCACGCAAACTCAAAAGTGAGGGGTGACAGCAGAAGATGCAAGTGTCTTCTTTATAAAAATGTGTGTGCGTGCGTGCGTGCACGTATGTGTGTGTTGTGGGGGCAGGGGAGGGAGAGGGGGAAGGGGAGGGGGAGGGGGGCGGGGGGTGTGTGTCAGGTGCACCACCCATTCTTGGCCTGATTTTGCCTCTGAGTGTCACGGAGGGGTCAGGGAGAACAGCCTCCCGTACGCGGGGCTCCGAAGGACTCGCCGCTCGTTCTCCAGACCTCATTAGTCACTGATATATTTTCTTTTTCCAGGCGAGGCAGTCGCAGGGCAGATTATTTTGGGAAGCAGTGGAGTGTGCCAGCTGGTTCATTAGTGATGGCCGGGCGGGTCAGAGTCTTTCAGAATCATTTGGAGGTGTCAAACAGACACAGGGACCCTGTCAGTTTCTATTAGAATGAACTGCGCAGGGGTTCCCACTCCACATTCAACCTAGGGTCAAAGGAATTAATAAAAGATCCCATGCAGTGGTCTTTACGCCAGATTAAATGAAGGAGTACACCAGGGATTCATTAGCAAGTCACATATTACACTGTGAGGCAATTCAGCCTGCTATACATTTATTTTTTTCTTAGTACATATAATCCACCCCCCCTTATCACTGTGATGTCCCTTTAACTACCAGTCTTGTGTAAACAGTGCTTCTGTATCAAATATTTAAATCATTTTATGTAAAAAGGATAATTCATCTGCGTTACCATCTGAGTAGGCTGTTTAGTCTACTAAACCAATAATGTATACATAGACTTGCAGTCCCTTTTTTGTGAATAAGAGAAATGCCAATAAAAACCAATACAAATAAATGTTTCCGCAGACAGTTAACAATATAATTTAGACAAACCCAAAGAATAGCCTTGTACTGTAGTTTTATGCTGTGTAGTCTGAATGCACAGCGCTTGCATTCATTTGTAAACAAATGCTCGTTAAACTCCTGTGGTTACAGTTCCGATCCGTTCTTTTATAATTCATGTGTTCCTGTGCAGGAAGGCTGAGTCTCACGAGACATTCCAGAGAATGTACCGAAAGTGTAGTTGTGAGTAGTTGTGAATATGTTTTATTTGACCATTTTAAGTTCAGGAAAGTGACGGCCTCTTCCTCTGGCTTTCCCCGCAGATGTAAAGAACCTGGAGAACTTCCACCTGGTGGAGAGCGTCCAGGAGCAGGTGAACGCAGCGCTGCTGGACTACGCCATGTGCAGCTACCCCCAGCATACGGACAAGTTCGGCCAGCTTCTGCTGCGGCTGCCGGAGATCCGCGCCATCAGCATGCAGGCGGAGGAGTACCTGTACTACAAGCACCTGAACGGGGACGTGCCCTGCAACAACCTGCTCATCGAGATGCTGCACGCCAAGCGCGCCTGAGACCGCGCCCGCCATCGTCGACGTCCCTGCCCCCGTCCGCCTGCCCGTTTCCCCCGTCCTGCAAATTCTTACCACCCGGCTCCAATTTGCTCATCTCACCAACCCCACCGCCCGCCAGTCAGACACTCAGCCATCCACGTGGTTGTGTTGACCAGCAAATGTGGGTCAATCAGAGAGAGAACGAAGACGTTCCAAGACGGTTACATCAAACTGAAAGAGACTTCCTTTGGTTGTTTTGTTTTTTTAAATGGCGGCCATCGTGACATGACAGGACTTGTAGACAAACAAACAATAACAAACGAGGAGAACCGTGCACTTAATAGAGACGACTATTGCGCAAGAGACGGGATCCCCATAGCGCTCCTTTTAAGTGTTTGTGAGATGCGGGTTGGCTAAAAGTGGAATTTATATTGAGGTGGAATTTGCAGAGGTGACTGTCAGTGTCGGTACTCTTTCAGATAGAAGTGCTGAAGGCATTTCCCACTGTCGGGTCTCAAGGCACAAAAGAGTGAAAAACACAGTGACGAACACTAAAGATGGGCCGGGTACGGTATGATGTCATACTTGTACTTCTGCCCAAAAAGAGACTTGTTTGTAGCCTCTCACCAAAAAACAAAACAAAAACAACAAAAAAACATTTACTTTAAAAAGGCAGTAATTTCATCCTCTTTGTCATTCTGAGGTGCCACTTTGTCAAAAAAAAAAAAAAAAAAGAACGAACGACTGCTCATGATTTAGTTCATATGATATTGAAGTTATTTTGTTTGCGGTTATATTTTAAAGCATGTTGTGGATGAAGGGAACGCCCATCAACCTATGAAAATAGAGCCATTAATTTGTTACAAATTTTTCCTATTATATAAAATGCATACAAATATTGATATTGAACAAAGGAAGGTTCCTGGGAGACAGGAAGGAGAAATTCTGCCTCTGTCAATAATAGACCAAAGCCTGCTGCAGAACAAAGTGTGGTGATAAAAAAACTTAAATATCAGTATTATGAATTTGTGATGTCACAGTTATGTGAGTCTTGCCTTATTTCATTACCATGCTAGCTAACCGTGCAGATGTGAATTAAAATATGTATTAAAAAAATATAAAGTATTAATGTTGTAAAATTAAAAAAAGAAATACAAAAGGTGTTTACATTTATTAGGTCCTGTGGGAGAGAACTGTGATGAAGCAAATTGCAAAGCAATGATTTTCTTAAAATATTCCTGGTTTGCTTTCTTTGTGTACAGTACATTTTCTTTTGACGAGTACTTAATTATGTCGTGAGACACTAAAATCAAAAAGGAATCTCACTTAAATTAGAATTTTTAGCTGTTTCTGTTGGCCTAAAGATCACTTTTGCATATTGAACAAAGGTTTTTATTTCAGTTTCTGCCACTTTGTAGAACTTGTTTTTTTAATGTTCTACTTTCTTTGTATATCACTGGTGCCGCTCAAAAAAAATGAAGTTAATTTATTGCTTCTTGGTTTCTTCCTTGTGTATGCTATAAGCAAGGAGTGTCATAGCCAAATATATTTGTTTACTGTAGCATGTTTAAAAAAATAGTGTTGAAATGCAGTTCAGGGACAGAAATAATGATCTTAAAATGAACACACTCATTTTGATTAAATGTCTATGGAACTCACAGCTGTAAAAGTTAAACGTTATTTTATTTAAGTTTGTGGATGTGACTGGTTGTTTCATCGCTTTTCCACATTGAATTTAAACAAATTTGATCATGACATTCAAGATGTATCATGTACATTGTTTATTCTATACCAAAGACTGCATCTGTCATGTTTAATATCATCACGAGTAACAGCTCTGAAATCACGCTCGTTTCCAAAGGAACAAGGTCTTTCATTGTTCCGTTTAGGTTATCTGCATTCCTAACTGTCAGCTTGTGAATTCTATAATTGTCTTATATAACATTGCAAAATGTTACAATATGCATCACCGAGGGTGGGGAGAAGTGCGGTCTGCTTGTTTTCTTTTCTTCGTCGCATCATTGCTTTGACCAAACATCCTTTGACGCAGTGTTCACTAGCATGCCCAATAATTGGAACCCCCATCCTGCCCACCATAATGTAATCATTATGAATACATAATGTAGGTGCTCAAGACCATGTTTTACACAACCATGGTCCATTTCACATGCTGTCTGAACATTGATCTGTTCAACTTTGTCTTTTTTTTTTTTTTTTTTTTTACATTAATTACCCGGCCCACTCTTGTGTTTAAAGTGTTACTGTAGGTCATTAGAAGTAGAACCTGCCATTCACTCAAATCCACTCTGAACATGAAAATAACATTTTAATTATTATTATTATTGTTATTTTTAATACTGTACGAGCGAAAAAGAAAAGATCCCTTTCTGCAAAATCTTTGGCTGTGACTTCATTTTCTCCTCTCCTGTGTGTGAGCAGACAATCTGTACCGTCCCGCCCCCTCCCCCCTCCCACATTGTGTGTGTGTGTGTGTGTTATGAATGTTCTGCAGCTGTCTTGGATGTCCAGTTCACCTCAACACATTGATCCTCAGCTCCCCTCCAACTCTGCAGTCAGAATGACTCTGTCTGTCACGCCACCTCCTGCCTGGGAGTTTCCTTAAGCTGGTGGAATTTTTCCTCATATTTCAATAAATAATTATATGCCAATTCCCCCCCCTCTCACGACTTCCCTCTCTTTCTCTCGACCCCTTTCAGCCTGAATGACGAAAGGTGTAGACCCTTTTATGGGTTCGTTGACATGCGAGTTACTTTCTTTTCTCAATTAATATGTGGAATTTAGTCGTCTTCATTTTAATCAGTCATTTTAATCAGTGTACATCAGAATGAAACGTACAAATTTACATACAAATCAGGCAATGTCTCATACATGCAGTGAGACTGGAGACTTCCAGGATGTGCACGTGCTCTTACCGTCATTTAATCACTCTGAAAAAGTAGAACGTGAAGAACACTGCTGGTGTTGTCGGTAGAGGTGTATGATCTCACAGAGTCCTATGTGTATTTTAACTTGGGAGAGAGAAAAAAAGTGCTGAAGTATGACCTCACTCCACATTACATTAGATCAGTGTCTCCTGCATTTTTCCTACAAACATAAAATTGAACATGTTAAATGGGCCAGTATTAATGGGATTAGATGCTTGAACAGAATTCCCGGGTCTGGGATTGGAGAGATGTCCGGTCTGGCAGATGAGCAGCAGGTTTTACAGTTTAACTCTTAAGAATGGAAAATATAATACATTTATTTTGAGAAACTAATTTCTCTATTTCATCCTAATTCACAGTAATGTTTTTTTCTAAGCTTATGCTACTTGATGGGACTTCAGTATTACTAGGGTGACCTCACATAGCAAATTATTCACAGTTATTTACTGTAAATGTTAACTCAGCTGAAAATGTTGTGAAACATTTTTGTCATGCTATTTTTGCTAGTAAAGTAAGAAAACTGAGATAACCAAGGAAAAATCACTCAAATTATAGCCCATGTAAAATCTCTTCTCCAGTTGCTCATCAGTTATTTTTTCAATAAAAATTTATCTGTTTAATGTAAATAATAAACATGACATTTTTTAATCAAAGTAATTTAAAACCAAGATGGTCTCATTTTAAAAATCATTACATTTAAGCCGTGCATTCTTACATTTATATGTAATGTAGACATTTCTTACACTTATAAATTTTTAATATATAAGTATAAGTATAAGGAAATAATTCCGTATAGATTCTTTACTTAGTTATTGTAAAACATTTGTCATTAAAACAAGAGCGATGGGTTCTTTTTAAAAAAAAACATGAGATTTTGATGCAGTCGTCGCTAAAATATAATTCAAAAACTTCACAGAGACACGGGACATCATTGAAATTACTTCCAAGGAACAAGCTCCATATACAGCAAGACCTTAGTCCAAATATAAGCCACCACAGACATTCAAAGGCTTAGAGCTTAGAGGGAAGCAGGATGTTAACTCAACCTCCATGGGCACGTGAAGACTACATCCTCCTTGTGTGCCGTCCAGAGTTTTGGAAAGTGTGCTCTGTAAGAAAGAATGGGGGGGGGGGGGGGGAGTATTGCCGGTTATTCAGTCAATTCAGGGGGTAAATTATTTATTAAGCTGAACCTCAATCCTCATGTTTTGTGCAAATCGCAGAAAAATGGTGAACAATTATTTATTTAAGGCTGCACTGTAATTCAGTTTCATAAAGACAGGGAGCGGTTAGGATCAGAATTTAATTTCAAAGCTAAAATGCTATGTCATTCTTTTAAAGTTCACATTCCAAAATAAACAGACCCTCTGGGAAGTTGCATAATAAACCAGCACAAATAAAGTATGAATAATGTGTAATACAGACAATAATCACACATTATCATGAATATATCACAGCTTCCTTTAACCACAAATAATGAAGAAGCAGCTCCAAGCAGCTGTTCACCCTTCTTGCGGTATAAAATTTGCGAGAACAGGCCACAAAATATTCTGATATTTTAATTGTGTCCCCCATATGTATAAATATGATCTCTGTAACACCAGTTCAAGATGCGTTTTTATGATACTGCGTTTCATATGAGACATAAAACATGTCATGAAGACCTACTTAACACTGTATATATTTTTTTACATCTGCATACAGGCACTGCTGCAGCCTTTCATATGCACATGATCACATGTATGGATAGTGTACCTATCACTCAAATAATAATAAAAAAATAACAGACCTATCTATTAATTTTTACAGCACTATATATATTTTTTTAAAAGTGCAATTTGTGACCTATTAGATACCAAATTAAATATATTCTGAATGCCCTTTTTGTGCAGAATATGCAAAAGGGGAAAAGAATGTAAAATATATAATGGACAAATTCAATTCTTAAAAATATACTCAATGAACTGTTAAGCATAAAGCACATTTCTTTAGCAAATAGGTCACTTACATTTTTTTGTATTTTTAATATTAGTATAATTCCCTTCAATGCTCAGAAATGAATTATGGTACATTTTAGAATTAGCAGTCTTCTAATTATGCTCATGACACATTTTACATTACATTACATTACAGGCATTTAGCAGACACTCTTATCCAGAGCGACTTACACAGCATTTTTGCATTTATACATACTATCCATTTACAGCTGGATATATACTGAAGCAATGCAGGTGAAGTACCTTGCTCAGGGGTACAACAGCAGTGTCCTGGGAATCTAACCTGCAACCTTTCGGTTACAAAGCCAGTTCCTTAACCATTGTACTACACTGCCGCCCTATTTGCATATTTGAAGATAGTTCACAATATAATGCACAATATGTGCACCTGTATAGAATGTATAACTTGTATATATGGTATGACATTCAAAACTGTACATTAGAAATCATTAAAGTGCATACCTGAATCATATACAATGCGTCAAAATGATCACAGTATATAGTTACTATATAACTATATACTTTGATCATCTGTTTAGATGTGTCGATATTTGAAAGACACACACGCACGAATGCGCACGCGCACACACACACCCACGTTAATAGGCAAAAGCAATGTTTGAAAGTAGAGGGATAGAGCAACGGCTAAACATGTATCCTGGTCTTGTGTTACTACCAGACAACTGTGATTATAGAAGCATTCAAACTATATAAATAAAATTATGGTACCCATTATGGAACAAATGATATTGTACAGTATCTAGTTATTATTATATGGTCTCTGTGCCTAGTGCCTAGTCCACTTCTACCATAAGGACAGAAAAAGAGGGCTTGGCCCACCACCACGAATCAAAGAAGATGCCACTCAGCAAAGATGGATCTGAAAAAATAGACAAAAAGTAGGCATAAGCATCTGTTTCTATTTTATTCAGTCTGGGGTCCAGACCAGCAAACCCACATGGTTTACTGAAATGTTCTATTACGAACGTTTTCGCCGCATCTTGAGGGTGGTATCGGTGATGAAAGCGGGTATGTTCACCCACTCTGATTACACGGACACAGTTCATTTTTCACCGTGAATAATCAGACGTATATCCAGAACAAGAAATGACTTCCATATAATCTTACATTTAACTGAAAAGCAACTGTTAAGATATTGGCGTGTTCATAAAAAAAGGTTAGTGGGACATTCAATCTAACTGCCATCATTGTTTGACTAAGCTGAAAAAATATAAACCTCCATGTTTAAAATTTAAATCAAACAGAAAAATATATTGCTTTAGGATCTTATACATTATCATCCTAAAGTTACCTGATATCTTCCAACAGTGAAAATTGTTCCACTTTCAGTTTTGCAGCATGGAAAAAACAGGTGGTACTATAATTCTAATAATATACTTTTGGTTTTGTGCAGGAAATCAGATATGAAAAAACATTGATTGAGAAGACAGTGTAATTAGCAGTGTTTCTCACCATTTGGGGAAAATGGTGTTTATAGCATGTAACCTTGTTCGGGTCTTAGCACTTACTTATATACTCAGCATTGGTTGAAAAAAATGGGCGTACATGAAATAGGAATATTCGTCCTTATTATGTAAAACCTAACCTTAACATGAAAACAAATAGACAGTTTTAAATTAAACGAACAGAACTGAAGGCCACAGTCATTTAATTTAAATGTCTGCATTATACATAAGTAGGTATAAAAACCTCAAAGCATTCATCTGTTTTTTCATCTTTATTAGTCATTAAAAACTTTAAAGTACGTAGACCTCGCTCCCAGCATTCCATTACCTGAACAATGCCATGGCTTTAGAAACAGATTTTTCAATTTCAAAAAATGAAAAGTATGTATTCAGTCTCTTCATGTTATGTGGTATTTAAACCATAATGACTTCACATAAAAAATTCAAGGTTATGTCCAATTGAAATCCCACAAACAAGTACTTCAGAAATCCATTTAGAGTAGGAGAAAGAACATTTAATTCAGACATGTCGTCCTGTTAAAAACGCTTCTCACGGCGTCGTCTTCTTGTCATTTCTGTCTTCTTTGTAGAAAAGATTAGATTTCCACATGTAGGTTTGAAGCACAAAGAAATACTCACAGACCATAGGCCTTTGGTTGCAAAATTGATAAACACAGCCCTCTTTACTAATGGAACTTTATAAGGCGTAAAATCTGTAATAACGAAATAACAGACAATAAAACAACCGGAGTGATTTTACTTTCAGTCCCTTGCAATGCAGTGTTTTAGTTAGTAGTGCTCCCTGAACAAATGACCGATTGATAAAAACCAATAGAATTTAATGAAAAACTTCAAGGACAAATATTTCTCCTGTGTAATAATGTTCATAATGAATGGCAGAGACGACTGTGTGCCTAAGACTCACTGAGCGGACAAAATATTATTCCAAAATACACTGTACCGTGACAAAACTAAGATGACATTTTCAAGTCACTGATCTGCTTTAATTCCAGAATAAAACCATGTCCCTTTTCATTCACACCACTGTGCCTGTCAGGGAGTCTGACCTTACAGTAAAAGCCAATTTCACTGAAAGTAATGGTTCACATTTAGGCAAAAAAACCCTCTATCCTTTGGCCTAAAGTTGTGTTATCATAGTAGAGCAAGGGTATATCCATGGTTATTGTATACTAGTGTGCATCTTTTCCAATATGGAGCCAGATACAGTAGTTTAATGTTACTTTTACACAATTGCAAACTATAAATAATTATCAGGAAGACGGTACAATTGATAAGTCTGAACAAAAATGCCACTCAAGGTCATTTCTACCAGCTGAGGTGGTACATGGGGTGGGGGATCAGGCTGTCATGGGTGTAAAACTGTGAAAACTTTTTGATTATGAACAAACTCCACAGGACCGCAGTGTTCAGAGACAGGCCTGAGCACAGCCTCCTCCAGTGAATTTCAGCAGCCTTGAATTGTTAACCCTCCCGATGGAGAGCTGAGGAAATAACACAGAACAGGGACACAGTCAGGGTTCACCAGGAAACCAGAATCAAACCAAGTGCAATTAAAGAGCTGTCCGTGAAAAAAGCCTACCATTCAGCTGCAGCAGAGTTATGAGAGTCCCGCACACTTATTTTTGTGTGGTGGAATCATATTGGCAAAGTTCTACAAGGATTGTTCTAGAAAAAAAAACATGCCGCCACACGGCTTCCTGTTCAATTAAACAGCTTTTCTCATTTGTGAAAATCCACAAATCAACTAAAAGCTACCAAACTGAAACTGGCTTCCTGCGAAACAAATGGTGCATTTTGGATATCGGTGACCGCAATCCATGAGCTTCCCCAATCCCACGATGCTCAGCAACACATCCCTTATGACGCGCTGTTTAATGTAGTCCTTGAAACGGAGGTGATGTATTTGACGTCGCTCCGCAGAACAAACCTGCAATCTACATAAGGGGCCACTTCACAGGGTAAGCCCGATGATCAATAAGAAACCCGTAAGGACCGGGGGGGAAAGGAGTCTCGCTTTCACTCCGTTCCTTTATTTAAAAGAGAAGAATCTTGGCAGCTCTCAGATAAACAGCTGCTCACAACACGAGATAGGTAATGGGAAACATCATTTATTTTGTCTGCTGCGGGCTCCTGGGAGACCAGCAGTTCCTATGTACACTGGAGCCAAGACTGGGTCTCGACAGGAGCCACTTGATATCAGAGGCTGCCTCTCTCTTAAATGAAAACGACATGCTTACAGCGAGAACACATCACAAGCAGGCGTGTTGCCATCAAAGGGAATGGGGAAGCAGCCATGGGAATACTAGTTTGCATCTGTTCGGTCGCAGAGAGCTGCTTCTTGTCACCCAGAATGCCAGGCTGTCAAGCTGTCATTGACCTGTAGCAGCTTCTCAGCAGAGGGGTCTAACCGTCCCAGGCCACTATCGCAGTGAATATGGGGGCACAGGCCCAGGCAGTAAGCCTGCATTAGTCACTCACTCCACACACAGATTAGCATCTTAATTGTAAGTGATTCGGAATCAAATCAAGGATTTTTTTGCTTATCGATTTCTCTTGCCTTTTAACCTCAAATTCTGTATCGAGAAAAGGAGGGATCGGGCTATATATTTTTTATATAGAATATGTCGTCATTAAATATTATATGAAGGACATAGAGAGGATAGGACAGCACAGTTTTTTAAGATTTATGACCAATGCAATGTGCGACTTATTTTTACTGGCAGGTCTACCTTATTTTACTGAAACCTTACCCCTGGTACAGTAATATTTCAGTGTTTTTACCATTAATGATGGCCTTATAATATCTAATACCCCTTTACCCAATTTACCATCACAGGGGGCATTAAAAATACACCCAGTGTAACATTACTCAAACTATACAGTACAACAGAGCTGGAGGAGTATTAGGGTTCAACTCTATGATATTTCTCACCTAGTGTCATAGAAGTATGATAGAATCACTGGGGAGCTTTTTTACCTTTCTTGCTTTTTGGGGGTTCAGGCCTGGTTTTTATTCTGTTTCTCTGTAAAGCGTCTTTGTGACAGTTCTCTGTAAAAAGCGCTATACAAATACAATTGAAATTAATTGAATTGAAATGAATGTCATTGATGCCGAACCAGCAGTAAATGATTCAGTGAATGAGATGCAAGCAAATTAAAATATCATAACTGAAAGCAGTCAAGTTAAAAAGGCCCAGAAAAATCCCTGTTGCTGCACATCAGCATTAAAGGAAAATGGCTCTGATGTATGGCAAATGAGGCCACAAGAGTGCAGCCTACAAAGTGCAACAGTGTCAAGCAGTATAAGAAGGTATTGCGTAAAAATTGGCACATTCTTATAGAGGTATGACGTAAATATCAGGAACCGCGCGTGCGTGTGTGCGTGCGTGTCACCCTTATAATCTTCACTAAAATATCCAGCAGACACTGTTACAACTGTGACTCACGGAAACTCAATGGAAATTTCCAGATGACTGAAAGGGGTGCTTTGATGAGGACCTGCCGCTGGTTTGTGTGTGAACGCAGGACTGGCCATTCGGTCTCCTTACCCTGTACAGAAAGCCTGAGATGCCCATGGCCGCCATTGATCCGTCCGTTCGCCCGCTACGTCGAGAAAGCGTGGGGATGGGATGGGGCGCACTGTGGGACCGCGGGGGTGCAGCAGGTGTATCAGATCAATAATAAGGGCGGTCAGGGGCACTGTGGGAGCGGGAGGGCATCCCACAGAGGCTGAAACCCGAGCTCCAGAAAGGGCAGGAGCAGCACTGTGAGGAAGTTCACTCAGGGCTGACACCAGGCCCCACAGGGCCACAAAGCCTTTTTCACTGAGGCCCCCAGTCTGTCAGCATGCATATCCCTCAGTACCGTCTTCACTGGAGGGATCCTTCACTAACATTAGCAGACACCCCCCCCCCCCCCCTTTTTTTTAAGTAAGCAATGTGTAAATATTGTGAAATCCTACAACCTAGTAAATGATTGAAGAGGAAGAAAAGCCTAGCTGAGCCTTTGGAGAACATTTGGATGTTTATCTGATTTGCACAGCTGTGTAAAACAGCTGACGGTACTTCTGACAATGCTACCGTAAAACTGCGCTATATGTTAACTTAAAGGCCCATTCTCCAAACACTGCAAGTTCCCCTAGACGTTACAGGAAAATAAGATGCAGATATATGCCAGTGATGTGCAGATCAATTGAAGCGGATGCTGATGCTTCAGTACCTTGTGGTTGGTCCTGGACATGCAGAAGTAAAGCAGACAGAGTAGCACATTGCTGATGTATGTGTCAGTTAGAATTTTGGAATCCATAAATAATAAATGCACGTAGAGCAGGGGAGCATCTTCAATGAGCTGACCGTACAGAGCGACTTTGTAATCTATGAACTAGCGAGCCACTCTAATGACTTCACCCAGAGACCAACAACTCCTCAGCGCTTTTTCCCTGAAGTCCAGCATTATTGCGCTTTGGGATCGCACCCTATTAAACATTTACAACACTCTTTTAGGACAATAAATAAATTGGAGGAATGCAGTTGTGCCGATACTGTAGACTTTCCCCCATAAGATAACCAAAAATGTCAAATCTGTCTGAGATTCCAGAAAAAAATAAACCTAGAAATATATTTCTTCCCTGCCAGTACTTTGTCGTGCTATCCAGCAATTATATTACATACACACCAGTCATGTGTGCAGTGGTAGGGTCATGTTCAAATTATGGTCAGTGCAAACTCTGAAATTATCAATGATTTCTGACCAGCATGCAGAAGATGCTGAGGGAAGGGATTCGTATTTTTACTGCTGTGTTGAAAAAAACACCATAAACAGCAGACCAAGGAAAATCTAGCTTTGCATCGTGGAGGACTACGTGCAAAAGCAGGGTTCTAATGCCAAAAAACGGCAATTTAACCCAAACGTACATACAGCTATGTTCTGCCGATTCTGCTATTTTCATTCTGATTACATTGGTATGTGATTACATTTAAACAGTGATCTCTGGGTTCTACAGAACAGCTGACTGAGGGCCTCCTGTTTTGGTCCAGTTTTTTTTATTCCTTCCTTTTTACTTGCATAACACTTGAGAGTATTGCCCCCATAGATATAGAACCATAGATGTGACATGTGTCATAGTTAGTGGCACAATTTTTGAGACCATACCCAGGTAAGATGGTGGCCAGTAACCATGGTTTTATATTTATGAGCCAATCATCAGCTTTCTGGCTTCTGAGACCCGATTATGACATCACAGTGGGTTAGAAAGTATATGACACTTTGCCATAGGTTCCTATTATAGCTGTACCCAGGTAAGTTGGCTGCCAAATTGGTCCATTTCAGAATTCAAAATTACTAGTACATTACATGATATGTTACATCTATGATTCTATATCTACGGTTGCCCCATTGTATCACATACCTATGAGTCACAGTCAGCAGTTTATATTAGGGTGAAAGTTGGACCCAATGTCTCAGTTATAATGGCTAATGGATAATATTATGATGTACAGTATAATTACACTTATGATATTACGACTGTTAAATATTTCAAAACCACAGTACATAAGCTTGTTGGGGGTATGTGGGTGGTTGCTTATTTGACTATTCACACTCAAGCGCTAAAGACCATTTATCTTTTTTGTCACACGCATCTCTGTTGCGTATACACTTCTTCAGGAGAAAGGGCTAGAATTAATATTACTCCAGTCTACTTGGGTCCCACATTATCACCAGTATCATTCTGTGATAAGTGCAAATAGAGGGCATGTGAAGTCTGATGGAACATGCTCATTCCCAGTGAGGAACTGTCCTTCGCAAAATATTGGGTTTAAGGGGAAGCTGTCAGAAAAATGCAGCTATACTAAACACAAAGAGTCAATTCAGCTTATGCCCATAACTTATTAAAACCAAACTTACAGAGGTTAAAATAAACTCTACTTGTCAAGAGGAAATTGTCAATGTATTCTATAAGGTGAGAATTCAATTAAAATGAAATTCCAACAGTACATCGTTCAGTACTCCAAAAATAATTTATATATGTAGACTGACAAAGACACAATCTGAACAATATGGTGTTCCTTGAAAGAAATTGTGAAAAGGTTATGTAGCCTTTTTCACTTCCAGTGAAGATCTTGATAGTTGAACATGTAAAAGGGCAAGATCATTCTTTTTCCAGTTTAACCTTTCTCAGCCTTCCCATTCAACATTTCAAAAATTCAATTTCCCCTCTCTTCAGTTGAATGACAAATTGACAAAAGAGATACAGATTTTGAGGACAAACATAGCCATCTCAACATATCAAATCAAAGTACTGGATGTATTGGGTGATGGGCACTAACTCTTGCCTGGAAACAAATTACGCTTACACTTGTGCACCAATTAAAACATTTTTTTGAAATGTCTTTGCAATGCCTTAACTAAACAAAACCCTCACTTTGTCCTATCAGAGCATCTTCAGTCTCACTGCCCAAAGACACAAAGAGTAGGAGACAAATGAGTGTGTGTCTGTGATAGAAACAAGCAACGAACATCTCGGATAAACAGCCATGGTATTCAGCAAAATCTCAGTTTACCGTACATTTATGAAGGCCGTCAGTATACTGATGTATTTACAATCTTAAAAGTAACATTAAAAGCACTGCAATTATGTGAAGTAGTATGATATACAATCTTAGCTGTTGAACTGTTCCTGGGTGAATGTGCACACAAAATAAAGCTCACAAAATGATCATTAATTTTGCAGTCACCCACCACACATTCTTACACAACTGTGCCCGTAATGAACCCGACCAGGTCAAAATGCAGGCCTCTAGGAAGTGATTTCATCAGTAAAGAGATGTCAGGTTGATTGTTTTTTTAACTTTCCTGTTGTGTTCTGATTGTAACTTCCTCTCTAGTGTGGGTGGATGTGGGTGTCATCCTCCATACCCCCCACCCTTCCCCCACTGCAGGAAAATGTCACTAACATTCTCACTCGGCCAACTGCTTGACCATCACAGATAGGGAAACCTATTACTCAAGAGTCCAGTCATGGACAGCAGCGGTTTTAAAATCTATATGCAACAATGCAAACATATTGTCATCGTACAAAACCAATGTTGACCGATTGTCGCTCTTCTTGGTCTATACACCCATTGACAGTGCTATTCTATTGTTAACCCATTTTTAAGGTAGTCCCATACCCACAGCAAGAGACAAACATCTTAATTAAATAACTTTTGTGTACTTTACAGATTTTTCATCAATCCAGTAATATCAGTAATTGGTAATAGAGCCAGTCGGCAAGAGAGGGCAACAATTTTCCAGGGGGAAATCAATGAAGCGGCCAGTTATAGGTCTTTAAATTAAGACCAAATCTAGTAATATATTAAAAACAGCAATTTTCAAAATTCCAAAAAGCTGCATGGCAAACATATTTAAAAACCAGAATTTGCACATCATTAACTTTGAATGTTCAAAGTGAAACCGTACATCAGCAAGCTAATATTACTTTTCACGGTCATGGATCATAACAATGACGTACCGTAGGCTGTAAAATAGGCCTTCTGTAATCTTACCTTTAACGGATGATGACTCTCAATCTGTTTCCATCTACTTTTGCTGATTGTCAGTCAATTGATTCGCTTAATAACCAAGACCAATAAGTAAATTATAAGGCTTCCGATTTATTTTGAGATAGCATTATTGTTCTGTGCATCATAAACTTGTTGCGTTTTTCAATATCCACATTTATGATGACGTGTTATCATGCAAAGATTTTGACTTTTAAATGCTCCATGTTTAAATGTTCAATGTTTCGTAGATTGTACATTCGTTTTTCTAGCCTTAATTAAGCGTTACGCTCAACGGTTCGAGACACTTAAAGGGTAACAAAGCACTAAAACCACTTATTTTAGATGATAACTGATACATTTGGGTTTGTCTAAGAATTACTAATTGATCCTGGTCCAAATCTTGACAAATTACTGCAGTCAGTGCAAAAAAGCATAAACTTTAAGAATCTGGCTCAAAAGTGTCTCTAGTGGTAAAACGTACTGCACTGTGATTGGCCAGAAAAGTCTTTGCCTACATATTTCTCCCTCGGTGACGAAATAGAAACCTGTACAGCTATATTTGTATGTTAAAACAAAACTAAATTTTACGTTCTGACGAGGTGAGTAAAGTATCAGTTGTTTACTATGTTCACACTGTGCCCTTGCTGGCCTGTTTATGTTGAATATTTTTGTAAACAAATTATTACTTACGCTGCACGACACCGTTCAGTGTGAGCTGCAGTGCTCGCTGTGGACTAGAGCAGTTATTGACATTTTGGTGGTCACTTAAAAAATATTGTTGAATTTATGTTTTAGGGTATATTATTCCTACATGTGGCATTTCGTGCAGAAAGGGGAAATTTGGGTCAAATAGTTTAGCCAGGAGTTGTAGTAGCCTATAGCCTATGCATGCTACACGTTTAGTAAGTCCCTACAACAGACTCTCTTGAGTCTTCTCTCTTGAGCCTCATAGCAACACACTGTGGTTTTATTTGAGAGGTTTTCACTACTTTGACCTGCAGTACACAAAGTACACATTAGCCTACTTGCAGGCATTTTGTGGTTTTATAATTCTCCGCGATGCACGTTTCCTTGACAATCGATTTGATGTTTTGCGTTTCTTGGTATCCATAATCGATAAAATAAACAACATGGATCATTTGCCGCGATCAAGTGGTGTAAATGCGTCTCCTCCTTCCAAATTGAACCACGATCGGCAGCCACAATATAGAGATAAAATAATATAATAATCATAAATTGTCAAATTAACCTTGTGAAGATGTTTGAAATTCCCACAGAATTTGCCAGTACCACCAATGGAACTGTAGGCTACTTTATTTATGATGCAAGCAAAATGATTCTAAAGGTTGGTTTCGATAACCAATCCTGTACACACTGATGGCTAAAATAATAAAATGAGTAGCCTACATGGTGTGGGTATCTATTTGGACAGCGTGTGATTTTCTGTTTGCTAGCCGCATCATTATAAGCTCAAACGGGGCATGGCAGCAGCATGAGTGAGAGGTAGCGAGCGAGAGACAGAGAGAGAGAAACAAAGCAGCCGCTGTGAGTGCTGTCCAGAGTAGAAATTAGCTTTTGGCTACTAGTGAAAAAAAATTGCTGGGGCGTGGTTTGATACCTGGAGCTCAGCCTCTATATTACCACCTTATCACGCCCAGATTTAGGCATTTTTCGAATTTCAAAAGGGGGCGGGGACTAGCGAAACCAGCGTGTTTTGTTAACCTTTAAGATGCTTTCCTCTTTAAATATGCCTTATCATGTTTAAATCGCTTTGACTAATTTGAGTGCTGTCTTAAAATTGATTACCTTCCTGAACCCATTCAGATTATTGCCTGATCCTTGTTAAACAATCTCAAGTTAATTATCTTTATCGTTGTCATTTCTTAATCAATAGGCTACATATTGGTCTTGATTATTCAGCAAATGAATTTTTTGATTGTTAGGCTACTCAAGCTAAATAAACAGAAACAAGTCTAATGCTGTAGCCTATACCCCGCTTTTTCCAGCGGAGCAGCTATCAATATAGTCATATATTGTTGTATTGTGGTGTCTAAAATATTTGTACTGCTGTCCTTCTTGGCCAGGTCTCTCTTGGAAAAGAGATTTTAATCTCAATGAGACAAACCTGGTTAAATAAAGATTAATAAATAAATAAAATTATAATATAATAAATCAGCGCTAAACATTTTATGACACAAAGAAAAATGCTAGTACAGAAAAACTTGCCCTATTCATTGATAGCTAGGCTGTTTGTTATTCAGTTAATAGCTTGATTGGTAATTAAGAACTATACATGGAAACAGGTTGAGATTAATATCAAACGTAGCTATTATGTTAGCCTACAGAAGGTCTATTTTACAGCCGATGGTACGCCACTGGATCATAATGTAGTTCACATGGTTCCTTACCAGGGCATTAAATGAAAGGGAAGTGCCTTGTTTAAAATGTTTGGACTTGCGCAGTTCCCTCCACATTGATTGGCGCAACTTCCTTTTCTGTCTGAAACATGCCTCGGAGATGCGGGTGCAGGTGGGCACAGAGGCCGTGACAGAGACGACTACTGGACTCCTGGTTACGGCTCAAGGCAATGAGTTTACATGTTTTGAGCAAGTGAATCTGACTAATAGTGAGTACAACTTGAAATGTGGAGTAAAAGTAATTGTTTTAAGTTGGGCCAAAGCCGTATTAAGCAGCATGTAAAACTCTGTGAAAGCTAGTTCCCAGGGTTTATGATTTTGAGTTATTCTTTCACTTATTGAGTGCATACAAAATTAAATAATTAAAGGGACTGCCAACTCAAATCTATGATTCAGCTTTTCAATGGTTAATTGTTGTCATCCTCGGGTGGAATAAATATAACATTATATTACAGGCATTTAGCAGACGCTCTTATCCAGAGCGACTTACACAATTTTTAGCATGTTTTACATCGTATCCATTTATACAGCTGTATACTGAAGCAATGTACCTTGCTAAAAGGTACAACGGCAGAGTCCTACCTGGGAATCGACCCTGCAACCTTTGGCTTACAAGCCCAGTTCTCTACCCATTATACTAAACTGCCGCCCAAACATAACCCAAATAGCAGTACTAAGTGATATGCCTAACTTGAGATAAACACCACTTTTAGCCAACGGCAGCTATTTCTAACAACTCCTACCAAAAACAAGAAACTGCTTGACATTGCAAAATTTTAAGATTTGAGAGAAAAAAAGTGCAACTAAGCAGTTAGGCCTATATTTAGTTCTGGTGCGATCAAGTGAAAAGTTGCAAAAAAAAGAACAACAAATGCGAGAAATTGATCGCACTACGGAGGAACAAAAATGCACTCAAAAGGTGAAGATTAATGGGATTGTATATGTGGACATTGATTTCATTCTACTGACAACATAGGCGACACATGTTAAATGAAACTGAATTTTATCACATCTGAACTGGATTGAATGGGAACTAAATTTAACTGAATCAGAGCTGAATTGAATCAGAGATTAATTGGATTGAATCATATTTAATCGTTGCAAGTGTATCTTTCCTAAAGTCGTATTATAGACCATGTACCGAGATGTGTATCAAATCTTCTGAGAGGGAAATATTCACACCCCTAATGTAGACACAGATGTGCAGCTAAAGCTCTGAAAAACAGAGCAGTCCAAGAAATCTAGACACACTGATGGCCACTTGGCAACTACCTTATACACAGCACAGCAGAGACCAAGGCTGACTTTTATGAAATGTAGAGAACGAACAAATCTACTCATAATACAGTCAGTTGGCTTCTGAAAAAAATGACAGCATTCAAATCATATTTCAGCATTTTTTTTCTTTTTTTACATGAAGCTTAACTAAACAAATTTATAGAAAATATGATCACGATGTTGCCTGTAATTAATCCGGCAAGGTACACACCATTAGGTCCTCTCAGTCAATAGAGAACCTCGGTCATACGTCACTGAAGCGTTTCTGTGAATGCCACGCTCCACTTTGGAGGAATAATTCAGATTCGCTCCCATAGAAAACAACGGTGCAGGAAGAAGACAACAAAGATCGGGGGAAAAAACCCAATAAAATTCCCAAAAGCTGTTGTATTGTGAACTGCACAGCCAATGCAATTAGAAAAACCCGACTTTTTCCATGTCCAATCGGAAATCCCAAAAGACGAGCCCTGTGGCTACATGCTATCACGAGAGCAGACATGTGGAAGGAAACTATATGATGTCCTGTATCTCCACATACTGCTAAAAGCACTTTTAACAGCTAAATAAACGTCACATAATATGGATAGTTAGAACTACAAGCTTCAACAATAATTGTCGCCCGAAACTTGAGCTCTTTGTTTCCGATCGGGTCAATGCGCTTAATATGCCCTCATTAGGCTAAATGTCGGCGGAGATATAGCTCACTAAGAAACATCCAGAGGCCAACAGTACATTTTACATGTTTACTGTACTGATGATAACGGGCATGCAACACAATGCCAGCTATTCCTCTCAGGAATCAAACACAGAAATACAGTTTTGCTGTTCAAGGTAAGCTACCGATTAGCTTAATGCTATGAAAAACCCCATGCTAACGAAAACTAGCTTGAGACCTGTTTTACACTTCTCAAAATTGCTGTAGCAAATACATATGTAGCTTAAGAAATAACTACTTTGTGGTCTCAGTAATGTTAACGTTACCACAGTGAAATGTCAAATAAATAAAAAATTGTTGATGTTTATTTTGCTGGAACTTGAAGACTGAGGCATGTTGCCAGATCAAGTCAAATTTAACATTGCCTGCTCGATGCTGGGTAGTGACGTAATAGAATCAGTTAACATTACAAAACATATCTTTCGTTGTTTGTCTTTTTTTATTTATACAGGGTTTTTTATTGTTGTGTCTCAGGGCAATCCCATTAAGGTGATATGCAATACGCATGCTACGCTGTACCGGTTACTATTTGAAAGACATGGGTCTCTGAGATTAACGTTAGTATTATTATGTTAATGGATATTCTTTAGTTCAGTGGCTCAAACATATGGTACGGTTGCACCACGCACTTTCTTTTTTATTTAGCCTAGCTATCGTTTGTTTTGCTAAATGGTGTTTGCATTTCCATGTCTGCGCGTAACTTGCCGAGAGGCTCTTGGGCGTGGCCTGAATATCATAGCTTTCACGCCCACCGAGGCCTGAGAACTGCACAGTTGGCAGAAAGTGACACTATTCAATCTTAAGGCTGAAATCTTGGTGGATTCTTATTTTAATAACGACGAGTAATGCCAAAAAAAGAAGTAATCAACACATGTTTTTAAGTTGCTTGAAAATAATTTAAGTATTGTTAACTCAAAGTTATTCACACTCACCATCTTAACTATACTTTACTAAAAGTTTGCATATTTTTTGAAGTAAAGCCAACTAATTTAATTTTATAGTATATTAATCTCCTTTAGCTCTCCAGTAATGATCAGACTATATTTGGTCAAGTCTACAGGTTTTTTCCTATAGTTTTTGTCTTCGTAATTTCTTGGAAGTGTCACAAGCACCTCAATTTAGCATGGGATAAAAAGTACTGGCAACTCAGTTCTGAGGTGAAATCTCAGAATGTGAAGCTCTTGGTCCTAAATCCTCCCTACTAGGGCACTGTAAAATAACCAAATTCTCAAATGGCACAGGTAGGATATGACAGCACTGCTGCTGCTCTCTTCCTTTCTTAGTGATAGATTAGTTGAGCAGAGAGTCCGGCAGGGCCGTGGATGTGATGCGACATCCACAGGAAATAACATCAGTCTGGTGTCTAATGAGGATATTAACTGAGGCGATGGCACATTCATGGCTGGCTCTGACAGCCAGACTCATTTGTAGAACAAAAGACAACATATTATTATTCAAAGAGAACAGATTTGGAAAACAATAAGCCATATTGATGTGCTCTAAAAGAGGTAAGCAGAATCAAACTTTTCCGCATTGGAAACCATTTTTCATTGGAGTTCTGGGAGTTTTACCGTTTAATTGTAAGAAAGTTTGCTCTTCTGACAATTCCTACAAAAGCCATCAACATGCTTTCCCTGAACACTTCACAATTTCCCACTTGACATCATATAAATACATACTTGGAAAAAAGCAAAAATGAAAAATTTAATTACTTCCACTGTGAACTGTGCTAATGAGATGATGACAGCAGTCAGAAGCCTCATTGATCACAATGATGGCATCCCTAAGCAATGCTAATTGATCAATCTTACTGGTCATATTCTGGGTTAAAAAGAACATGAGCAATCCCATATCCCAGGCAGGGTCTGTGTGGTAGAAGATTTTGTGGAGCTATTGGCAGGTGACTGGGGAGGGCAGGGATAAAGACTAGAAATGCCCCAGAGCTTGTGTGCCGGCCTACTGTAGCACCGTTTAACAGCTGTCATCCACGGGTCAGAGGCGTGATCCGCGTGCGAAAAAAATCACAAGCGAAACCCCTCGACATCCACTCTCCTCTGAGGTCTTCAGCCGCCGTAACGCAGCGCTAAAATGGCTGTTAATGAGCTTTGATTGCGGAGGCTGCGCGTGGGACAGCGGGCCTGCGCTCTGCTCTGCTGGTGAGTAATGAGCTTTGGTGGGAATGGGGGGAAAATCCTGCAGCTGACGGCAGCCCCGGACAGGATGTGCAACAGCACACGGGCAAAACAGGAAGCCCCGGCGGCTCGCCTCGCGATTGACACGCTGGCTCACGAGTGACGGCCTGGGACAGACCCAGACGACCGGCCCCTGTCAAGCCCCTGTGGTGGAGAGGAGGGGAGGGGGGAGGGTCTGGCCCCAGAAGGGCAGGCATCGCGTGTAACGGCACTGCGGAGGTGCCGCGCCGTGTCTCCCTGCTCTTCCGGTGCACGGTGCAGGAACAGGCCTTGGCAGCGCACCAATGCCGCGCTGCTCCCAGGGCACCTCATGAGTACATCTCCATCACATTAGAGGAAATTCAGCCAGGACAAGCACCCGCAGCCTGGAGATACAATAGCCTGGCCTTTTGCAAGTGAATATTTCGTTTAAAAATGTCACGTAAATTGTCAGTTGAAAAGCTGTTTGTCATGCCCTTGACTGAACAGTATAGCTGTTCATAATAAACTCTGCTTGCAGAAGTCAAGACTTTTAATAAAAAAGAAAAATATTTTCAAATATTAGATAGTTTTAAACATACAGATACATAAAATATAATTTGTAATAAAAAGTATATTTTTACTTCATTTTCACATCAAAATTTGTCAGATATATCAGAATTGGCTGGATTAGTCTCCAGCATATGAGAACTGACCATGTTCCTTGTAACCTATTGAGTATCACAGTTTGATTTGCTAAATTTCAAAGATAGAAAATAAAAGAATTCCATGCACTGACTCTATACATCCCTATTTGGAAATTTCAAGTTCAGTAACCACACTAGAAGAAGCATTGCACATTAATTATTATTGGGACGAAAAAATAAAAAAGTGTTCCTGCTGTGGTTTCAACAATTATAATATCAAACAGAAATGTTGCAATATATTCAACAGTACTTAGAAAATACTATAAATCCAGTCTGCTCTAACAGTTTTTGTATTCAAAAAATTAATATTGAATATTGGTCTGGATAAGGGTGTCTACACAGTAAATGTGCAATAAAAATGCTGCATTCATCATGCGAAGCAAGATAAAAATCGAAGGACATGCAGAATTAAATAAACACCAAAATTCATCTGTATGAAACTCATGTAGTAAACCCTCGATCAATGTCTACATATTTTAGGACTAGATGTCAATGTCTTGAAACACCATCAGACGGAACAGTAAAATCATTCGGCAATGAGGTTTCTACAACATTTGAAAATGTTCACAACTGCTATCCTGGCTTCAGGGTTCTGGGTCTCGCAGTCTGATACAACTCTGCACACAGAGAGTAAATGCCATTCTAAACACAACGTCTCGTTCAAGGAGGCAGGCAATCAGTTCTCAGCCCCGCCTCCTGCCCCTGGGGCACTTGGGACAGGCTCAGCCCACACTGTGACCCTGACCGCTGAAAAAAGTCTTTACACACAGTGCACAAGTTCAATTGATTCACGCCTTTGGGAATCCGTTCATTTCCATGTTCCTCCCATTGCCTGTGTGTAAATTTAATTATGTATACTTTAGCATTACATTTCACTCAGTGTCATTTTAAACCTCCCAGTGCTGCAAAGTCATATATTTTACAAAGATGATGCGGACCACCCAACTGAAAAAAGAAATCTTGGTGGTGAAGTCAGCAGCAATCATGTCATCAGGTAACGAGTTGACAATAGCTGTGTAAACACTGCAGGGAGCACAATGCCGGACTGTGCAGAAAGGACTAATAAGAGAAGAACATAAATGAATGCTCTTAATCTGGTGTCCACTAGAGGGCTCACACATTTGCGGTCACGTCACATTTCTTTAATAGCTATTTTTTTTCTGCTTGTTTTGCTTTTAGCCATATAATTGATTGGTTGCGATTACGAATCATCACACGAATTACGGTTGTCATAATTTTTAATGTGCGCGTAACCAAGGAAAACATTCTCACTGAAGCATCCGATTGGAATTCTGGAATTGAGATTTCCCTCCAGCTGAGCAGTCTGGTATCAACTGAAAGGGGGATTGTGTGAATCAGCTGTTTGCCGCATCCAGTGTTCATATCGGCGCCGCGTGATATCGCAAACTCAAAGCGACATTCCCACTCTGCACCTTGGCATCAACTTATTCCCTTCCATTACAACTTGCAGCGACTTCTGAGATCCCAGAGGCAGCTTAGGGCAGAGGTAGAAATTCCAGGTTCAGAAAGTGAAAATCCACCCCAGTATTTTGTTCCAATCACCTGGATTTGCTAATTAGCACAATTCTTCAGCCAGGAGGTAGAACTAATTAGTGAAGTCAGCTGGCTGGAAGAAACACATGGCAGGACTTTTACTTTCTGACTCCTGGACCTCCGCCTTTGGGAGGGTGAGCCTGGTGGCTGCTAGGGCTCTAAAGACTACCTGCCCTGACAGAGTTTGTGTGTGCTAGCATTTAACTATGATTACCTGGGAACAAAAAATGCTTTACAGAGGACGGGGGGAAAGAGCCTGTTCTCGTTCAGATGTCAAACACAAAGCCCTGCTCATGTCAATCCCACTACAACCAAAAGCCCTTAGAGTGGCAGTTAAGATGTGAATGCTGACAGGCCTACCAGTGAGACGGGGGTTGGCCCACGGCTGTTACCTGTTTCGTAGCAAAATCAGCCGTGGCAGGGCTGGGACACTCATCCTGCGGACTTCCATTAGCACTGGGGATTGACTGCTGCCCTGTGGGAAAGCACACAACACCAACAGTCAATCAAGGTTCCTTTAACCAGCACCAACACAAACCTATCTCTTATTTTACTTTTTTCCACCAATTATAAATGCCACAATCATATTTGTATGCATGTCCCAACATTCCAATATCCTCCCTCGATTCTTTGAGAGTGCAGACACGTGTGCAGGAACTCGAAGCACGTGCTGCCCCTTATGGAAAAAGAACATACTGCAGTATATTGTAAATATATCAAAATTATCGTCACAATATATTTAAAATATACTGCATTATATTAGATTTCCATAAGGGGCGAGCCAATGCAGCGTTTCAATCTGCAGTCAATGCGCTGGAGGACTACAATTCATGCACAGTAGGCGCAGGCAGCAGCCTGCAGATACCTGATGGATAAGAAGATTCTCTGCAATGCAATGAATGAGTGAAATCCCGCAGACTGTAACCCTCTCTATCGGGATAGAATGGTGGCCTACTATCCATTGGGCAACAAGACACGGACAGGATTTCATTCTGGATTGTGGAGCACTTGGTCACTGCACGAAGGATTACTGATTTATCTAGACTATGGGAGGCCCCCCCGACACGTTTTTTTCCTCATACAAACCTAACTAGCTAGACATCTGAACTTGGAAAACCAATTAATTTCAATTACAGGAAAACTAAAATGATATTCTCAATTCTCAATATTCTGCGATGTGTAATGTAGATCCTTCATCTTCAAAATGAAATGTTATTAAGCAAAAGAGGTGTTGTTTCCCTGGCAACACGTGAGGGTCAGACTAATATCGGGCAAACAACAAATGCCATCCCGTAATAAATGAGTTTACAATGCAATGGAAACGGGACTTCATGATTCCAGCAAATGGCCCAAACCATAGATACGACCTAGCAACCAGACATTCTAGTCCCTCTCATTCTAGTCAAGTATCAAGACAGTGTTATGCTAGGTTCGCTGTCACTCACGTAATGGTCTCACAGTAGGTTTTCTATCATGGATTAGCTACTTAGCCATCTACTCCATTTGCTTCAAAACTGCTATACTCTTGTAGAGAAATCATAGTGAATCTGTGTTCATTCAATTGAGTGCCTATGTGATGAGATGGGAGCCAACATAGCACAACATACTTCATGGACACTTGCTAAATTAAAAAAATATGACACATATATACACCAAACTGCTTTGCTAGCTCAGTGTTGATGTAACTAAGATAGTAGATGCAAAACAAGTGTTCTTTGTCATACATTTCAGCTTCTGCAATCACAAGTAGATATTGATTTATTTTAAGTTAGCTCCCAGAGGACATCTTGCGGGACAGCTGGTATAAACGTCAAGCCCAGACCATGCTGTAACACTTTTAAAACATTTTGAATGTTAAACATGGTAAAGTGATGGGGTTAAAAAATCTGTGGTCATGTTTTGAGATTCTTTGGAAATAAAAAGCCTAACAAACCAGTCTCAGTACATCTCTATGGTGCTTGAAATAATATCTAATAATAAACATATCAGAAATGCGCCGTTTTTTTACATTAAAAGATTATTTAGGCCCTCCCTTCCCCAAGAAGATACTGAAAAATTGATGCATGCATTCATAACAAGTTGTCTGGAATATTATAATGCTTTATTTACTGGCCCTCCTGGCAAAGTATCTAATTAACTGTGACTAGTTCAAAATGCTGCAGCCAGTGTACCAACTAACACTCGGAAATTTGTACATATCACACCTATTTCAAAATCACTACACCGCCTGCTGGTTGATTTTAAGGTGCTGTTATTGGTTTTTAAAGCTACGAGTGGACTTGCCCCTTACTACTTGAATGATCTTCTAGTAAAATATGCTCCTGTCAGAGCTCTCAGATCCTAAGATTCCCTCCTATAATCCATCCTACCATCTAGGACTAAAATTTATGGAGAGGCTGATTTCAGTTCATATGCCACCAGACTGTGGAAAAAGCTTCTTTTGGATCTGAGGGCATTTGAATTTGTGGATATTTTTAAAAGAAATCTGAAGAGCTACCTCTATAAATCTGCTTTTACTTAGAAATTATTTTACACATTTTAGCCTTTTAATAGTTTTTTATTCCTTTCATATTTTTGTAAGGTGCATTGCATGGCACTGTGTTTTGAATTGTGTTATATACATAATTATTATTATTATTATTATTATAAGGCCTCTAAAATAGCTACTAACAATGACAATGACTGTATGAATATAATACTGACATAATACTGTATGAATATCCCAAAACTATATCTACGTACTATGGACAGGTAGTTTATTCAACTGGGATAACAAACCCCTGAATTACACAAAAAGTCATGCAGCCAAGTGGAAAAAAGTTACATACATCCTGACTAAAACAAAAACGTCCTACAACAAAGTATAAAACTAGAGCTAAGCACAACAGCACAAGGGTTAGTTTGGGTTATTTATCTTAGAGCAAGTGATACAGTTCCTGATGGCAGCGAGTTTCAATTGCATTTTGCGTCAAGTCAGAGCTCCCAAGGCTACCTTTGTGTCTCAGATCTGTTACAGTATCTCTCCAAATTCAATGTCTGAGAAAACATTTTTTCAACTGACCGATTAAACTTGCCTCGGTATGCCAGACACAGGAAAGAATCCAACGATAGAAGTCTGGCGGGATCAGAAGGAGCACAAAGGTTACTGCCAGAAATGACGCTCTGCTCTATACTAGCAGTGAACCCAAAGGCATTTCTATGCCAGGAAACCATCGCCTCGTGGCACTAAGAACGGGGTGATGGGCAGACCTCTGGAGGTGCTGAGATGATCACCATCAATACCTTTTCTGCGGGCCTGCCAGACTGTCACGGCTTTCACAGCCACCGGTGCCCCATGTCAGGGTTCATTTCTCACAGGAGAAGATGGGCCGGGGACCGCCAGCTCTCATAACGTAAAGAACGGCGCCCCGTCAGAAATGTCTTCATCTGTCTCTGTCTCATCTGCATGGGAGGCTCTAGTCGGGAGGAGAAAGGTCAGTGCATTCAAGGAGTCCATCTATCTGCACTGTCAGGCCTCTCCACGGCAGAAAGGAGAAAACGACACTCTCTGCTTCAAGGAGGTGTCAGGTGTCTTTCCGGGAAACGGGAGAAAATCCTCCTTGACGCGCGGCGATCCCGCGAAATCAGCGGGTTGCCAATGCGCGCGGGACGTCGGCTCCCATTAAAGAGGCAACGTCTCCCGTTTGTCCGTGTTTTGCATTTCCCAAAACGCGAGGCGTGATCACAGAGCGCGTTTTTGTTTCGCCGGCAAAACGGGACAATTGTCTGACAATGGACATGAAAGACAAACTGTCGAAGATGAAAGAGTGGATGCGAATGTAAACAGCTTTTAATAGCCTCAAACCAGTTGTGTGGTTTGCTTTAGACCATCTGTCCGTTCCATTGTGTTTGCTCTGGCTTTGAGGGACCGTAGGTGACGGTTGATATATGTATACTACAAAGTGCCTGGACTGGGTCGGGGGACTTCTGCACAATCCTGCAGCGTTTTCTTCTACTTAGGTATTTTTTCCTTTTTTCTTTTTTTTTTGTACGTGTGTGTGTGTGTGTGCATGTGGTGGAATATTCCGTCAGATCACAGCACAGTCGCTTGTATCCTTAGTGGCATGTTGCCAGTGTTCTTAGGCATTTTTATCAAAGGGAAATTGGGCTCTTTTCTGTTTGAAAGGTTTGCTAAACTCTGCCAAAGTTCTCGTAAGCAACATGGAAGCCACTGGCTGAGCAAAGAGGTTGTCCAATGGAAACTAAATGAGAGCTACAATTCTTAGAGTGCCTCATTCCAAATTGCTTTGCAACCCTTACTTGGGACTTAATTAATGTTTAAACTTTTTAAAACATATTTTTACACTAGTCAATTGATTTGCAAATAATACAGTTACAGCCTTCTAGAGACATTTTAACATATGTACACTGCTCAAAGAAATTAAGGGAACACTTAATCAACACAGTATAACACCCAAGTCAATTAAATGGGATATCGATCTGTCCAATTAGGAAGCGTAAACAATTGTGAATCAATTTCACCTGCTTTGGTGCAAATGAAAGTGACAACAGATGGGCAGGAGAGGCAACAGCAAGACAACCCCCAAAAAGTAAATGGTTTTGCAGGTGGTGGCCACAGACCATTTCTCTCTCTTTATCCTTCCTGACTGATTTTTCTCTAGTTTTTCATTTTTCTAGTGCCCTTGTCACTACTGGTAGCATGAGGCGGTACCTGCAGCCCATTCAGGTTTCACAGGTAGTCCAGCTCCTCCAGGATGACACATCCATATGTGCCGTCGCAAGAAGGTTTGCTGTGTCTCCCAGTTTTACGAGTGTGGAGAAGATACCGTGAGATGGGCCATTACACGAGGAGAGCTGGACAGGGCCATAGAAGGGCAACAACCCAGCGGCAGGACCGGTATCTGCTCCTGTGTACGAGGAGGAACAGGAGGATCACTGCCAGAGCCCTACAAAATGACCTCCAGCGGGCTACTCCTGTGCATGTTTCTGACCAAACTGTCAGAAACAGACTCCATGAGGCATGAGGGTGGCATGAGGGCCCGACGTCCTGTAGCGGGACCTGTGCTCACAGCCCAGCACCGTGCAGCTCGATTGGCATTTGCCAGAGAACACCAGAATTGGCAGGTTCGCCATTGGCGCCCCGTTCTCTTCACAGATGAGAGCAGGTTAACACTGAGCACATGTGACAGACGTGAAATAGTCTGGAGACGCCGTGGCGAATGTTATGCTGCCTGCAACATCATCCAGCATGACCGGTTTGGTTTAATTGACTTGGTGTTATACTGTGATGATTAAGTGTTCCCTTAATTTTTTTGAGCAGTGTATAAAGGGTAAATTCTATTCAGTGACATTTTTTGGTTTTGGCTTTAATCTTGTTACATGAACCATATTAAATATAACCCTCATTTCTCAAAGGAAAGGCATCTAACCATCTGAATAGGTGCCCTTATTTTTCTTTCTCTGCAATAAAATGAATCTCTGAGAATCTCATAGTTTCTCTCACAATTGTACAGGCCACATTCAGCCAGTACATCACCAAATTAAATAGCAAGGACACTGTACACAGGTTTATTGCCTCAAAAAAAAATCATCTAAACTTTGTACATCTTATTTGGCTCACTTTCCAAGTCAGCCAAGGGTTTACTCCAAGTAGGATTGTCCAAAAAGTTAAATAGTATCAATTAGATAATTTTTTAAATTTATATTAAAAGTATATTTTAAAGTATTTTTTGTTCAAAGCTACAAATACTATTGCGCCAGCTTGGGTTTGAATCAGTGCCTGTCAGATCTTGAATCCAATACTGTAACCTCTTCACTATGTACTCCTAATGATGCAATAAACACTAGTGTAAAAAATACAACGCAATAGTATTTTCGTTCAATATAACACCTTCATGATATGAGGGCGGTAATTAGGTCATTCGTATACATATGGGAATACATTTCCATGTAAACATGTAGGTTAAGCAATCGATAATTGTGGCTGGGTTGCCCCTTACCCAAATCAGGTGTTGGATTAATTACCCAAAATGTTTTTGAAATGCTTTTGAATATAATAATTCATGTATCTATGTATATAATTTTTTGTCGGCCCCTCATGTGTGACTAAAATGCGAGCAAATGCTTACATATACAGTAAACCCTGCAAGGTGTGAAAATAAAAGAACACCACAATGAGAAGTATCAAGGGCTGTCAGGAAGTTATTACTTTTGTGCCAGAATGTTCCAGCCTCTCCCGGCCTCCTACTCCCTCTCGGCAGGTTGAGTGAAGCCAGGCCTACCAGGATAATCACAGCCTAATAAGAGCGTATATTGAAAGCAGCAGTCCTGGGGCCACATCCTTTTCCCTGCTCTTTTCAGTCCCAGAAAAATGTTTGCACATGGCCACATATGATATCAATAATTTCAATATATCAATTGACAGTTTTGAGGAAAGAAAAAAAAAAAAGAGAAAAAACCAAGACCCCTCCACTCGTGAATGTATTTGATTTGGAAGTTCCCCCGTAACGTGTGCAGGTATCTGCCAGTCTGTTCCTCAGCCCGGTTCTGCCCCAGCCATGCTGGCAACAGGGAAAGTGATCCAAGGGGAAAATTATACAAATACATGAACAGGGCTCGCGTTTCGCCTCCCCAATGGCATGCCCGAAGAATAACTAACACTAAGAGCTTGGGTATCATCACACATTTCACTTGGAGCTTATTTTAAAAAATCCTCAGAGCCTGCTGGTTACAGAGCTTTCAGGCATGTCACATGATTATGTCGAATTAGTCACAAATTGAGATGTGTAGAGTTTGTCACAGTGATGCCCTGTCCCAATTTCCTTCAATTGTATGCATGAAGAACATACTGTGCATATGCAAACATCCCCTTTACTTTTTGATGTGTTGTTTTTTTTTTTGCTGATGAAGTTATAAGCCTTGCTCCTCTCCAGCGGCCTATTTGCCATGCAAGGCGGCAGGGCCTGAGACGCGCGCGGATGTGTAAATGGGGCCCGTTCTAATGATCTCCCACACCTTAGCATCTGCTGCGCTTTTAATTAACACTCCAAGGAGGTTCGTCAGGAGTAATCAAAAACATTGTCACTTATAAAGCCATGGAAAAAAAAATCAATATTTTTCATCAGCAAAAGGTAGGGCCCGGTTATAAGCGGACCATTTAATTGCCTCACTCCAATAAACAAAAAAATGGCACTTTTTAATGACTTGATTCCGTAGGATCAATACCCAGGCATGCATTTTTATTAAAAAGCAACATGTGGTGAGGTGCTCAGAGTCATTTCCATGCAGAACCCAACATTCCTCTTCTTTTTCATTTCGTCAGGAGCAGGCAATAGGTTTTGCAGCCCGCGCAGCGCGCTGATTTATGAATGGGGACTGACCTCTGAGGCCGTAACACAGTGATGGGTGACTGGTTCTCAACGGTAAGCTACTGGCACTTGACAAAGTGCCTGAAGCAGAATGAATTTACTTCTCTTTTCCTCAATCATCAACAGGCACTGCCCTGACCCCCATCCTGACTGCTATAACAAGATCTCCCATCTCGGGCTGAAAAATTTACTGTCACATCTACTTTTCAATGAGCTCAAGTGAGCACTTCTTTCACCTTCAGTAGAGCACGGCTTGCTAAGTGTTGGTCGCACGGAGCCCGAGCAGGCAGGGGGGTACCCAGGACACGGGGCACACTGACGCCGCAGACAACTTTCGGGCTTTTATCACGAGTCAACCTCCCTAATCTTATTATACACAGGCCGTTTTTTCCCAGGTATTTGGCAGACCTATCTGTGTTTGCCTTCATCAACTTGATGACAGTGCCTTGAGGCGAGTTAAATTTAATAACCCTGTTTTTTTTACTGCCAATAAATCTCCATGCGCACTCAAATTTAACCTTCCTCTCCTCTGTATGGTGACCACAGCAATTGAAATTCACACAGCAATGTCATAAAGGAATTTTACCCTTCGTACATATAATGTAAAAATACTAATGTGCGCTGCATTCATACAATGTTTTTGAACATTCACGCCGTTTTTGCTGATTAGGAATGTATCTCGATCGTTCGACTTCACTCATGACTTGCTGTAAAATACTGTGTTACGCCTGGATTATTGCTAGCAGAACCAAAGTATGCAACTGCATCAAAACAAAATAAAAACTGACCTTGATTGGCAAAAACCTTAGATATAGTTTAAAATGCATCCGCAATATAGAGCTGCTCGTCGAATCAAATGCGACACTGTAAGTTATAATTGAGAATAAAAAAAGCCATTAACAGACATTCAATAAGCCACTCTGAAATTGATCAAGCTATAAAAGCGATTCCCTGGGGATGTGGCAGAACGTGGCAGTGGTCTTGAAGGCAAGGATACGAGGGCTGAGAGCTCGGTGCTCTGATACAGTAGTCGCCCTCCCCGCAACACTAAACACAATCACCAACACATTCAGTCGCTCTTCCCTCTCCATTTGTTTGCATTACGCTCTCCTGCCAAACCGCACTGCAAACACCAAGCACTTATGTTCATTCTGATCAAATAAAAACCACAAGAGCTTACCCGCTTTTAGCTTTTTAACAGCAAAAGCAGGGAGTGGGAGGGGGGGGGGGGGGGAATGCTACCACCAACAAATTTTCTGGGGGCACGCTGCATCTAAAATGCTACCATTTCTCTGGACGGGGGAAAACTCTCGAATGGCAAATACAGTATGAGCGCCGGGAGATTTATTGTTTGATAGTTTATCCTGACAAATTTTTTTTAAGTTTTCCCCACCAAAAAAAAAAAGAAAAAAGAAGAAAAAAATTTCCAACCGTGCTTCTTTAACTTTCAATTCTCCAAAGCATCCCTGCTTCAGAGCCCCGGGCTATTGCCTTTCTCAATCTGTCCCTGGAGACGCAGGAGTTATTGCCCCTGTCGATTGAGGAGAAAGGGATGTTATTCCCTTGTCACCCAGAGCCGGCCCGCCATCCTCCCTGCCCTGATCTATAGCCCCTCGCTGGAGAGGAGTGTCTGACGCGCCATTGGTTTAGAGTCCTGTCAGGTCCCGCTACCTGCGCGCCAGACGCCTGCTCTTGGAGAAGCGGAGTGACACGGCGCATCAGAGGAGTCAGGCCCGGCGAGACGGCCAGCTGCAGATTGATGGGCCTGATTATGCCAAAACAGGGTTAAATGTTAGCGACCTAGAGTAAAAGTTTACCTGAGACAAAGAGCACCGTCCTCTTTCAGTCATTTAGTGTCAGGTTCTCCAGACTCTCTTTCGACAAAGGCTGTATAATATGACATTGTAGTCCTGTATGACACTGGATGCACTATGGCTTACACGTACAGGAGTATGTTGCTCTAGATACACAAATAAAATTTATACAGCTGAAAAATTTCCTAAAACTTTAATCAGAATGTATAATGCATAATAACACTATATGCCTATATTATACTACAATATATAATACTATATGCCAGTTATAGCTATTCTATTTTCTCTGGTATTTATTTGTAGCTGTAGTGTGCACATGGTAACTAATCAACCAATAAAGTATTTCAAGACTATTCATAGCTTGCATGATTATAAAATGAAACCATCTGAGATAATATTCAAGCAAGGTAATTTTATGACTTTGCTTTCCTACTTCATCTTTTATGTATATTCCAATAATGCGTGATCTTTGCTGAGACATACAAGATACTGTCTGTTTGTTTCAGGATTAAGTCAGAGCACTTTTGTGAATGGCATAGTACACTGCTAGGTTAGTGAAAGGTCTCGCTAGTCCTTGGTCTGCACTTCTGAAAGGCTTTCAACTTTTACTTTAATGTAATTTATTTACCTTATTTTATATATGCCGTACAACAGTTTCTTTAAAAAAAAAATGTTGCAGGCTCTGGATTCATCTAGCATGCGGGCAAATCGAGGGAACACTCCTCGTCATGTCTTGAAACCCAACACATAAGTTTATATTCAAATCGTGATAAAGCCAAACAGTTCTCCAAGTTTATAGCTTTAATGACAATCAATTCAGTTACTCAGTAATGTCGTCGCTATCGATCAATGCACTTGTCGCAAAACAAATGACCGCACAGTGATATTATAAAGATGGATCTCCGAGTTATAACGGAAATCCTGAGAAATGTTTTTAAAAATATTTGAAGACTCACCGGCTAGTGTTTGTTAATGCTTCTGTGGTAACAGCTATGTGTATTTCCACAAACACTTAAAAAATGTACAATTTTAACCAACTGCTGTTATATTGTTAAACACGCATGTTGAAATGTGTGCTATTGCTATACAGTCCGTGCATGCCAGAGTTGTTAAATATAGTCACTTTCCCTCATATTCCTTTTTTTCTAACTGGCCCACAGTCCTTAGACCTATTGAGGCGGTCAAAAGCGTTGTTTGTTTTCCGTAGCATGTTGTTAAAATGGCAGATGCATCAAAAGACGTGCACTGAGTCAGCAGAATTAAGAACTCTTCATTTCCACAAGCGCACTAATATTGCCTATTGAGGAGCCCTTGACACAACTACTCCAACCGTCTCTGCCCAGTTCCCCTTGAAGTGATTAGTCAAAAAGAAAAAAAAAGATTCAGAATTTCCTGTTCTAGATGGTCATATTGTGGTTGGCTACACTATGAGTAGAAGTCGACGTTTAAGGTAGAAGTGACATGATTTATAACAATGACAAAAAATATGAAAGCCAAAGATATGCCCCTCTATGCCACCACAGAACTCAAATATGGCATAGTCGTGATCCAAAACCTGCTTCCTCCCTGTCAGCCATCAGGAAGCACTCACGAGTCTATAAATACAGTACAGTCCACATATACATGCAACGAGAGGGTGCAGGCAACCACAAAGCTTTCAAGTCGAGTCTAGTGATCGTTTTAGAAACACGACATATACTGAGTGCAATGCAATGCGATATCTATTCGCAGTTATGCAAGAGTCTTGTTTAGAAAATCAAATTAGATCAAGAGACAACAGCAGTGTTTAACATGTTGGGTTTGGCTGGGTGTTACCAGGGACCAGAGCCATGACCAGTGGATTGCACAAATCCACAGTACGGTCCACATCTGATGAACATGCCAAATGTGAGATGAACGAGTGAACACAGTCAAGTTCTTGACATAACTGGGGGGGAAAAAGTTTGGCTAAATGTACTGGGTGTAGCCTTTGGCCTGGAGCGAAGAGGCATGTCACACACACATCTTGATGCATGTACAGATCTAAATATGAAGAATTAGTATGCCAAACCTGAACCAGATACAGCAATGCTATTGAAGGACATGAATAAATTGTGGTTTGCCACCATACTGGGTGTGGCCCAGGATCAGTAGTGATAACAGTTCAGACACACGTGATGTGCCAAATGGGAAATGAACGATGATGAATACAGACAAAAGTTATTGACATACTGCCAAGATTGACTAAAATCAAGAATTTATGTCACTAATGCCAGAGGGCATAAAAAACGGAAGAAATCAGAACAAAAAGGGAAAATAAACAGAATCCAAACGATCGGCTTCCAGTCATTCTGTTAAATTAAAGGCGTTTGGCCGAGTGGTGCACAGTATGTGTGTCTGCTGCCCACATCAATGTTGGCCAGTACCACCATTTTACCACCTAAAGCTGACTCAAAAGAGTGAGAGTCTGCCTTCTACGATTGCATTCCTTCATTCTAACTGCAAAGAGGTTTGCCCGTTAACTCTGAACAACAGCACCCGCATTTCAATTCCTATAGATACTCATACAATATTATGAGCTTAAATATTATGACAAAAAAATGTTTCGCCTTTCAATGGACAAAAGCCCCGGTGGAGTAAACGTGCCCAGTGTAACAAACGTGCATCTGAAGTTAGAAGCAAGTTAAACGAGCATCTGTGCAGTTAGTATATCCTCGTGACAAGCTATTGAAACAAATTTATATTAAATATGCTGTGTATTGTACAGACGTTAGATACCCGCAGGGCGCAAGCCTGTTTATTTGACATCTGTCAGGAATTAGCAGAAAAGGGAGTGGGGGGTGGGGGAAGAGCACACTCTAGAGTCGAGACGGCATCCAGAAGGCTAGAACGTGGTCATGTCATTTCTCACAGAGCTGTCTCGGGCTCATGGGCTTCGGGCATTCAAATCAGATTGGATTTAAACGGGACATGCTGTTCCTCACACCATCAGCGATATCCATCAGAACGCGCAGGAAAGCGCGGGACCTTTTCCGTGCGCATACGTATATCCATCTGCTCGCGAGCGCAGTTCCAGAAGTGGATCTTTAGTTACCTACAGGCAGAGGCAGTGGCACAGCCTGGCCACAAGACCACATGAATAAATAAATACATAAATATATAAATAAACAAAAGTGGGGAGACAATGCGGGGAGGCTATCCATCATGTATCCCATTACCAGAGAGCCAGAGCCATCTGTATAATTCAGTCAGCGTTCTAAGCAGATAAAAATTCCACTTTTCGCTTCAATTTGTTATATCTGACAACTTGCCATGCTCCATTTTTGAATTATAAATAGGTTTAAAGAAACTAAACAAAAAATAAATTTTTGTCCAGGCGTATGTAGAATACACGATTACAGGCAAACATACAGTAAGAACGCACACCCCCTGTGCACTTTCATGGCCCACTGAAACCAACGTGATGCACATTAACCATTACATGCCATGCAATTTCCTGTCAGCCATAATCAAAAACAACGTTTCAGTACGCCAATCAGTCTGATGGATTCAGAGTTAAACAGAACAAAACGCAAGACGGAAAATCTCAGACGACGGGTTTAACTCTCTCCAAATGACTTCTTCCATGCCTTCCTGGCCAGCAGATATGTGCTACTCAGCGAGAGAAAGCACCGAGGAGGAGTGTTTGGAGTGACAGGAATGTAAATAAAAATCAAACCAATAACACATTTTCTTGGTGTTTATTTGGGTATTTACACTGTCAGCTATAATCATGTGACATGCCCCTGATCCGCTGCCACACATTTACTAAACAATGCAACTCTACAACAGAGCTTTATACAACTCTGAAGGTCAGTCCAATTCTTTGTTAGTCGGGGTGAAAGGAAAATAAATACATGCAAACTATCAATTGCTTCGAATCTAGAAAAACGAGACAAAACGTGCAATGCAATTATGTCTTGTATTTGACCAGATGTGCAATTATGCCACATGACATTTCATCACCAAATCAGTAAACTGCAAACATGTACCGTGTAGCTCTGCTTGTCTCCGTCTCTTTCACCATAACAATTAACAGTGTATGACCGCAAGGCTAATGAAATCATTAAACTTTTATAAAATAATCTATGAAAAAAGGTCATGAAAAACGACTATCAAATAAAAAGTCAGTGTTAAATTAACTCATTTCTGGTCATATATAAATATTTTTCTAACAAAAACCACACTTTTAATTAAGGCTGTGGATCAAGCTGAAAGGCTTTGGATCAACCCATGTTTCTACCCTGTCTGGCTCAAGGTGAAGACAACATGTAACCATGTTTCTGCTTATACTCCCAACAACACTGTCAGGCTACCCAATGACCCGACAATGCTGGAATATCCAAATTATGAAACACAAAAGTCCAGAATTGTTAAAAACAGTAGAAATAATCCACCTTCATTAAGTTTTTTGAGAAGTGTTACGATTCATTTTTGTGATTGCGTCCATAAATGGCACAGGGAATCTATATTTTAAATAAAAATTTTGACTCAAACCACACTATGAAATAATATTTTAAAACGCTGTTGTATCTGCCACATCTTCCCTATGGTCCTGTGCTTTGCATTAATGTTCAGCAGATGGTCCTACAAAGACAAACTGTAGCGATATTAGCATGGGCTATATCTTTACTGAGACACAGCACTCTCATACCTTTCCAGACAAAAGTAACCAGAGGTGTAAAATCCAGGTGTCACAAAGAACAAAATCCTGCCATGTGTTTCTTCAACCCGTGAATTCAGCCAGCTGATTTCACCAATTAGTTTTACCTCCTGGCTGAAGAACTGTGCTAATTAGCAAATCCAGGTGATTGGAACAAAATACTGGGGTGGACTTTTACTTTCTGAATCTGGATTTTAAAACTCTGAAAGTAACTACAGTATTTTATAATATCTCCTCATCACACTGATACGGTTCTGAGACTCAGAACACCTGGCCAGTGCACAATAATCACCATATTTTATTTGTACTTAAAAAGAACTTAAAACAGAAATAGAGCAAGAGCATATCATTTATTATTTAAGGAACAGCACATGTAAAGAACAGCACATGTAATAAAAAATAAAAAAACACATATTAGAAGGCCATTCTGACAAATGACTGAAAAATATATTCAACCATTTCTAAACAGACAGCTGACTCTGACTTAAATATAATTACATTTCATAAAATTAGTGTGGAGGTGATGCAATAATCTCTCTTGGGTGCCTGTACCAAACTCACACAGCGTGAGAGTGACTCGTGGTAAACATGCGTGACAACTGCTAGTGGAGGAAAATGACTCTTCCAGTGGGAGAAACCTAGGGGGTACAGTCACAAGCCAGATAGCAAAGCCCAATTTATTTAGGCGTACTGACCTCTTAAATACCGTCAACACAGGGGAACATCTGTTAAAATTCTGACAAAGAAGGGAAGTCAGATGCCAGGATAGGCACACATTCTACATTTCCATTAGGAATCCAGCTCAAAGAACAGGCCTATTTTAATGATTTTAGAGGAACTGTTTGTCAGGCCTTTTAATTGTGCCGCTTGGAAAGTTTGTGCCAAAGCTTTTTTTCAGGGGGATATTTATCATTTCTTTCTTTAAAAGACTACATAAATATGCATGCACCTGGTATACAATAAAACAAAAAAACTCATTTTTTTCTTGTTTGAGAAGCATAATGTTTTAACATTTTTTAATGACCTCCCTGAAGCCCTTTAGCTTCATTAGCACAATGCTCACCTTGGTCCATATCTAGTTCATCTTCCAATAGTGTGGTCCTTAGGTAGAAGTATCGCAATATAACCCTGCCCTTCAGTTCTTTACATGCTAATACTTTTTTTTTTGAACTGACATGTCAATCATCTTGACATTTGAATTATTTTAACTGTAGAAAAAAAATGTAAACACTGTAGCACAGAAACAAACAAGACAGAATTTTAGGTCAATGTATACAATAAAAAATGCCACATTTTAATAATCAACACGGGTACATTTCACAGGGCATTTACATTTACAGTCAGTATATAATACAAAAGTTTATATAAACATACAATATGAAATATACATTTTTACAATTGCATGCCCAGACCCCGACACTTCCACAACAATGTTAGTTAGCAGAAGAGATTCCAGCCTACAGTATCCATGCAAATGGTATATCCAAATAATAAATATTACCTATAAATGTGATACTTTTTTTAAGATTACAGAGTAATCCCTATTACTGTGTAGGCAAAGTTGGTAATGTTTACCAGGTGGGTATTATGAACAGAGCAAAATAGTTTGCCAGTTACAATTTATACATAATAGAGGGAGACTTTAAGTATAGGTGTATTAATAATGTTCACACTCTGAAGTATGGGCCACATTTAAAAGGAAATGCAAAATGTCTATAGTATGCCGCACCTGTATAAAAAACGAGATGCAGCAAATTCAACCTCGAGCCTTTGTGTTAAAAAGGTCATTCGAACCCAGCACTGAAAGCCACATAAATAAATGTCCTTTTTCTATTGTTATTACTGCAATTTCGCCTACAAAGCTTCAACTTTTTCCCATCAATTCCTTTTCATTTATATCTGCGGTGAATTTCTACACCTTTCTCCATAATTAGCCTTTTTTAAATGAAGGTCCCGTGGGATTCAAAGGCAGAAAGTGATCAAAGGCATACATAAACGCAGCAGATCTTTTTAAAAATGACTTGACCTTGGATATTAGAGACGCTGTTGTGAATTGTTTCCGCATCTACCGTGAGTAAAAGCCATTTGTTACCATGCAAAGTTGCCGCGGTGTTTGCCTCGATATGCATATGATGCAGCAGCACCTACTGATTGCAGATGCTATGAAGCTCCTTCTCTGTCACGTTATTTATAGTTCTGCGATTCCCCTTGTTATAGAGGTACTCACGCTGACGGTTTTCACAAATAGCTCAATGTTAAAAACAAATATTCAATCATGGCCCTGTTGCATTTCACTGTTCTGCAGTGTCTACTCAAGATGATTAGTGGCGGTATTTGCGCGCGAGGCGCTCGGCGGTAATATGCATACCGCGTGGGGTCTGTGAACACGGCACTTTACGCACTGTGCCAATGAAGGCTGTCAGGCTTGCGAGTCAGTATCCAGCCGACAATATTTATCCACCCAAGTAATGATGCGGATAACGACAGCCAGCGATCAATATGCGTGTATTTACATTTTGCCTCAACAAGGTTTAATGCATCATGCTTGACATAGTTTTGTTGATAGAGATGCACAGATGTTAAGACGGGATGCGGGGAAGACTCTCAGGACTATTCTAATAGCGAGGAGAAACATAAATATGAAGATTTAGCATGTCTGTGTCTATACAGTGCATGAATGTGAAAGTATTAAAATAACAGTTCATAGAAATTGAATTGCATCTATGTGCTATCTCTGTAGTCTTGCTTTGCATGTATCACTAAAATATTTAGCAAAATTGCAATGTACAAATGTATAAAAACACATACAGTATACTACACAGTATAGATATTTAACTGATTTGGAGAACAGCCAACAAAAACCTGCTGCAAGCCTTTCATTTACCTGGATCATTGCCTGTATTATCAAGCCAGGGTTCCTTCCTTTTAAACTTCCCTTTTTCTTCCCTCCTATTTCCTCCATTCAACAAAATAATCTTCAGGTCAAAACTTAAGATTGAAGCTATGCAGGCAGTTGAGTCTGGCTAATGTTAAAATATAACAGGGGGTTGTCATACTCATATTTGAGTTCAGTTTCCTCTGTTACAATGTTACTCCTCCTTCTGAGCATAATTCATTACAGATTCACTTCCAGAGTGTACACCCATGTTTTTAACAGCCTAAACCAAAACCTGTATTTACTGCTCATGACAAATCATAAGAAATCACGACGTCAGAGTCGGACATCGAAGCTGGGGAAAAGGATCTCATCGGGAACGTGCTAGACAGGGTGTTTGGAGGGTACTCACTTTTGATGGCACGGGTGGAGTTCTCGCTGAGCACAGTAGCCGTGTCGAGGGGGGCGGAGTAGGAGCTGAGGTGGCTGGCGGAGGTCTGGTAGCCTTCCTCCTGGCTGTGGCCCTGAAGGCCAGGCGCCGGGGAGCTGGCGGGTCGGGAACTGCTCACTGAGCTGGAGGGCCTGGAGCTGGCGCAGTTCTGGATTGGAGAAAGCAGACAGTCAGCACAGAGAGGGACACCAGCTTTCACAATATCCTACACTTCTGCACTCCAGTGAGCTTCTGTGTTATCAGGAAAGTATCAGAAAATCTGCCCCCAGAACAACACGTCTGTTCAAGAAAATAAGGCCTAAGGCAGTGTGGGTAAATACGTTACCTGTGTAGGCTATTCAGATCAACAATGGAGACCAAAATAAACATTAAATATAAACTTTCAGCTATCATGTATAGCATGATTTCTGAATTTAACCTGTATTTATAGGTATTACCATGGCTACAAAAAGCTAATAGGTTTCAGTAGCTTTTGATCTCAAATTGAGAGTACCATAATAGGCCTTTCAAACAAACCTTCCAAATTATACCAGATACATTATGCCGGTGAGACTTTTAGAATATATGCCCATACCCATATATACTGTATATATACTGTGATACTGTATATACAAACCGAGGAAGTATACACATGCTGTACATGCGATTCCTCCCTGGTCTATGTACCTATATATCTTGTCAAAACTTGAATTAAGATTACGAATCCTCTTCCAATTTAAATCTATATTTCAGCCCTGTCACAGTACTGAACAGTGCTGAAAGAAGGTCTTTTTGGTAGGTACAACTGACAGCTTTATTTCACAAAGCAATCGTGCACTGTGTGTACACGTAAAAGGTCACAGGGGTCAGTAAGCAGGAGTCAGGAAACAACAGTCAGAACCACGAGTATAAATAACTGCTTGAGAAGCGTCTACAGGACAGCTGTCTGTATGATGCGTAGGCTACACATATCAATACACAATATTGATATGATCAACAAATAAACAAAAAAAGAAAAGAAACAAACGGAGTGTGTCGTCCCAACTGAAACCAGTACTGTCCACTGTCCTTCATAAAGTTTCATGGGAAACTGGTATACTTTGTAAGTGCTGCTGTTTTGTCTGAGAGCAGCTTTTGCTGGTATTTTCTATGTACATATTTCAGCTAATATTGTATTTTTGATGAAGGAAATGTACGGACAGATTTGCTTTTGATGTACTTTCTAAACTGTGAGTGATAGAAAGATTTAAGAGAATGTGGAGCCCACGGTTTACGCTTTCTACCATTCACACTACAATAGTCATTCGGTCTTTTTTTGCCATTTGTATTTTTCCATATAAAAGGACAATATTATCGATAATATATCATTGTAAACCGCACATTATTCTTTACATACTGTCACTACAAAACACCCGATTCCATTTTTGCTACAGTAGACATACATACCTTTACACATATAGAACAATGCCATGTGCACTACGTGGAGAGATAGAGCTAGGTAGATACAGTGCATAGATTGATTTATGGTGCAAAAATGACATTATCTAAAACATCCACTGCATGGGCAAACTCAATGTGGACTTTGAAATTGGAAAATTGTGCGAGACCACAAAAGGGCCCAATGATAATATGGACCCACAATATATCAGTAACCTGGGTGCATTTGGTTCAGTCATTTTTTACAAGTCCCAATCTTTACAGTGTCAACTTGTCAAGGGGTCAAAGGGAAGAACGGGCGATATTCTGAAATCAATCTGCCTTTAGAAATGGTTTCATTTCTTTTTAAATTACCTTATGTTGCGGTGGCAGGCTGGGACAAACTGCTATATCCCATAAACCATGACAACCCAGGAGGGAGTTAATGTGATCATTCATAAGGGACAAGTTACAAGGGGGCTGCTATTAACTACTTTTAAACCACTTTGCAGGGCTAAGTGATCCCAGGGATCAGTGGCCGGAATAAATACTGGACTGACAGTTTAATGTCCAGGGACAGCTCGTCTAGGATTAGAAGCGTGTAACACATACTACAGTTGTCACTGATGGGATTAAGGTGCTTTGGTGATGCTGAACAAGTCACCTCCATTGTGGCTGTTGGATGTATAAAACCGTTTCTGTGCTTGCAAAGCTTAGATTTTGACATAGTACATAATACATTTCCATAATCTGCTTTTAGCAATACATTTGTGATTATAAGCTTTATATCCCACTTTCAGTGGTATAATATCATCGGCTTACTGCATCTGTGGAGTTCCTTCAATTTATTCAGCAAATAGTGGAATTTCTAAGGGGCAAGCATGTCAGGTGTGGGTATACAGTATTTAAGGGTTAAGCATGCCAGGTCTGGTATTGCACTGTTCTTTCCTACAATTCACAAGTATGTCATACGTTTCAATAGTAAACCTCTAATATCTATTTGAACTACATTTGGCACTGTGCAAAATGTTTTATGGTTACAGTTTAAGTAAATGATAATATGATGCAGCAATCTAAGTACAATAACCCCACTTGTGCTGCTCTGGATAAAAGCACATGAAATTCAAGCAATAAATAACTTAATAAATAAATAAGACATTTTGCTGAGCTGATACGCAGTATATATCCTCGCTCGCCCACACACCCACTCCGACTCCGACGCAGCACATACCGAAAAGTTCAGCGCTCTTCTCCTTTCTTTGATTCTGTTGATCGTGCTTCGGACCTGCAACGGCAGAGGACAAGGTCTGCTGTTTACACTTGCAAGATGAAACGCCTGAAACGGTAACAACGGCTGGTCTCGGCCGAACCACCGAATTCAGAATAAAGAACAGGAAATGAAGAAACGATAACAGTGTACACCGCTTTTTAAACCAATAAGCGCCGCAAAATGGAAAACTGAAATGTTACAGTGTGTCAAGGCTAATGGGACCTGAAATTGACACATAGTCCTAGCAAGCTAAGGAGACTAGTTTAAGATATCATCTGTCACATTGCAGAGTGGCCTAGAAATGAAGCTATTGAAAAAAAGACCCTAGCAGAACAGATTGCCGTTGTACCCAGTAAGCCAAGGCAGCCTATGTACTGTAGTGGAACAGCAGACACAGTACAGCCTTTTATTTGGAATCCATTTATAACCTGTGTACACTCCAAGCGACCAGATTTAAAGAGTGGTTTCATTGTATTACTTTTTTCATAACAGTGAATTTCATATGATAATGAAAACAATGTATATCAGATGGAACCACTTTGACAGGATAGTGTAAATTTCACGTGAAATTTATAAATCCGTCTCCACTCTAATATTTCAATCATGGCCTTTGGAAACCAAGATCCTAAGTACTTTGTTTCCATGCCAATGTCAGTCATAGCATATACTGTATGGGCAGTGTTATTACATATTGAAAAGGTAAGATTTAAATGCTTTAAGGCAAATCTGCTGCATTAAGCTTCTGTTAAAAATACATTTTCTGAATACTGAATCCTGCAGTGTGGGTGGCCGCCCTCAATCTCCAGACAAAATGAAGATCAGTTGATGTCCTCAAAGCAAGTTGAACCCACAGACAGGCACACCAATAATGGTGTGACTTGTTACAGAAACAGTTGACAGTTCCAAGGTTACCCCCTGAAAAACTACACAAAGCCGCAGGTTACAATCCGATATATCTGCAATGCTCTGAAAACACCACGGCAATTTGTTATTTTAAAGTGCATCTTCCTTCTTCAAAAGAACCTAGCGATCGAGCGTAATTCTTGTGTCCAATTAAGGCGCCTTATTTTCCTATGAGATGGTGTCAGCATACTGTATAACTTGTGAGGGTGTACAGTTTACAAAGAGAAAAATTATGCTGATCATTTTAGTTTAGTTTATAAATTAAGCTGTCAGCCTTGAAAGGCAAAACTCCACCCACCATATTAGTAAATATGTATGTCTTACTGCTTCACAAGTCTCAGGCATGTCATATATGTTTTGCCCCAAACAGAAATATAAAGAGGATGTCTCACACGTGCACCATAGCAGAAGAAGAAGGTAATGAAGAGGACAAAAAAAGATTTGACAACTGAGCGAATATGATATTTTTTTGACGGACACAAATATTCGCAATGAAGGATGTCACTGTAATTCCATTACTGACATGAAAATGTAAAAGTGCTCAGGAACCTTTGTTTCAGGTTATTTTTATGTTGTTAAATCCTTGTCGCGTTCAAGGTTTGAGGCGATGTAATCACCACTTTTGGCGTAAAAGCTTTCATGATCATCATTTCCATATGAAAGTAATGCTTGTTCCGACACCTGCTGACATCCTTGGAATACTGAGCAAAAGAAAGGTAATCAAAGCATACGAATAACAAGAAGACAGAGAGAGGAGGGAAGCTAATTGAAACCAACAATAAAAAAAACACATTTTAATTGAGCTTGATGCTGCAATAGCCTGAAACACTGCACACTGCCAATAAATGTATTGTATGTAGATCCTTGAAAGACTTTATAAAATAAACATACAATTGAATAAAATGTAGGTACATTTAATAATAATGAGGCTTAATTTATTTTATATAATGTGAAAACACATTCATGTGTAATATAATGATGTTCTTACAAGACTGACAATCGCATCACATATAGCAGTATTTACTTGTTTATGGGAATAGGAAAACCAGTATCTTCACATCACAGAATGCCTATAACTGTATTGTACAAATGATGTTGAAATGTATACCTTTTTCTACCAGTGCAATTTCGTGAATTCCTCACTTTCTGTATTGTAGCAGTCTAATACTCCTGTCATACTGTCAAAGTCATACATACTGATTCAATAATTAAATAACTAACAAAATAAGATGGGAGATCTAGTCTGCATGTTTCATTTAATAATTGTTATACGATTGATTGATTGGTTTCTGATTGTATAAGACTCATTTATAATGAACTGTATATATTTATACTTATGCTTCCCACTGTTCATATATATCTGGGTATGTGCATAGAACTGCACTGCACCCACTCGTATAAATCATCTGTCACCTTAGTGCTTTATTATATAATATAATATATAATATAAAAATATATATCTTGCAGCAGATGTAAAGGAGACCACCATGATGGGAACGGTTCTGTGCTGTATGCACGTTTATCAAGCTAGTAAATAATGTAGTGAACAGTAATTGACATATTGGGACTGCAGCAATGCCCAGCTCACCTGAATGCACAGAGATCTCAGCCCAGAACTACACCAGAAACACTAGCCATTGTCTTGAGAGAACACAGCAAAAGGATCATTGTTTACTGTAGTAACTTCAAATCAGTAATTATCTTGACAAGCGACAATCAATAACCCATTTATTTTCTGCATATTTATACTTATTATCTGCTTATGATCACACATGCCCAAGCGCATGGTTTTAATGGTGATACGTCTGGGTCTGGGACATCATTTTATGGATTACATTACTGACATGTAAATCAGGAACAGGGCACTGTGGTCTGTATTTAAAGGCAAATTCCAATTCTGCCAGAGAAAAATATGCACATTAATACATCATTAAATAATGACAGCAGTTTAGCTTTGCGGTAAAGGATTATGCACTGCTATGCATATAACTTTTTCTATGTCTCACCGTCAGAATTTTTTATATTCACAAAATATACTTTACACTCTGCTTGCAGAGACAAAAGGTTGAGACCAAACTGATTTCACACTTAATAATTTTATTTACCAAACAATCTCACTTCATTATTTTATTTAGCAAGCAAAACTTTGGTCATCCCCATTCAGCTAGTTACAATTTTTTTATTAAAATAAATTTTCAGTTTCAGAGGTTAAAGCTGTGCCGCCAGTACTTTCTGTCACACAATAAACTGCATAGAGCAAAAGAGGGGAAAAGGCAAGTCTAGAAAAAAAATTGGAAAAGCGAGGATTATTACGTTTTACAAAACCTTTTTCGAAAGCATAAAGCGTACATGGGTTGCTCACAAATTGTGAAGACCCACGGGTCAAGGAGAACTTGGAGTTAGAAAATGGATTCTTATGCGCTAAAAAAGCCACTTAAGCAAGAATGTGGCGATGATTTATTTTACAATATAGGGGGGTCAGCTCACAGCCTGTGCTGTGTCAATGCAGTGCAGTGACTCAGGGACACCTCTGCACACTTTGCGGTGGAAGGTGTAAAACTGCTGTGCAACACTGCCTCAGAGAGACGCTGAAGCTTGCCGGCCTCCTATTTGCTGGGATATGTGCAAACCTATGGGCGGAGAGGGACAGAGGTGGAATGTTTCTGTGCATGGGTGACACTGACCTTACCTAAACTGTCACAACAACCGTGCAGGTATTCAAAAGAGATGCCCTCCATTTGCTCAGCAATAATTCTACAGCTTTATTTTATTTTTTTAAAACACATACACCAAAAAACTCCACAAATTAAAATCCTTGTCCAGTCAAAACATTTCAATAGATATGACTAACCTTTGTATAACCATGTCTTTTGTTTACATGCTTTAGTCTGAGGAACACATGTAGTAGGAGCTTTACATTTTAGCTCTATAACCCTTTTTTTCTTAGACGATACACCATTGAGTGCAGTGTGACCTAGATGGGTACTTTAACATGATTCATTCCCTCTAATGTATATTTCCATTTTAGTTTTCAAACAATTGCATTTTACTAAGCAGACTGACTAATAGCAACAACCTATTCAAATCTAGTGTAAAAATCAGGCTACCATTTATCAGAAGAAGTTACAGTACTGATCTCCATCTCATATTGTTGGCAGTGACTGTCCACATACTAAAATAAACATTTTTTCCAGACTGAAATGTTGGGTTTCAACTTAATATTTAGATTCAGCCATTAACCCTTACCTAGCACCAAGTGGTGCATATTATTTGCATTAATTGCGTAGTTTTACAGTGAAATTTTTAATCAATCTGGTAACACAATATAGCATTTGAAAGTGTTAAAACTCACAATTCTATAAACTCTGTAAACTATTTTATGATTCCAATGTTATAGTGGAAATGGTTCCTTATTTTGTAACATAACACAAAACAGGAATGATCAAAGCGATGTTCTGGAAATCCACAGACGACACTAATCATGGTAAAGTCAGTATTATCCCGGCAAAAAAATAAGATCTTTTAGTTGAGAAAAAACGACCAATTCCACTGTGGTTGAGCTTCTGTTACTTTGTTTCAGTAAAGACTCTTAGAAAACAAACTCCTAAAGGTTGCCTTATAGAAGAGGCCAGGACTATGCCTGTAATCCAAAGAGGTTCAAGAGATTCAAGAACAGTAAAGATTTTATATTTGGGCTTGTGTTCAAAAATAGTGGTGCTTGAGAAGGGGCTTTAATGTGGATGTCTCATGAAGTTAATCTATCTATCATTAACAAAAGAAAAATATTTAAAAGAGGTCAGGTTTTCATATTTGTGAACATTACTGCATAATTTGTACTTTGTCAATTCATTTATAAAACATTTAAGAAGTAGCTTTTTGTAAAACAAAATCAATAATAAAAGGTGTGTATCAGACAATACATGTTTGAGGTTGGGAATGGTTCTACATTTGGTATTCCAGGAAGAAGAACCTACAGAAAACAACTATAGCTTTTCATCTTCAGACAGACAGAAAATGCTGCTAGCACGCAAGCATTTTCAAAGTATATATTTTGACATAGTGTTATAGAATAATAATAATAATGTCTTGTTGAGGCAATACGATCCACTGGAGCCGTAGACCCACTAACTTTGGAGTTCTGTAGAAGTCATTTTGAATGAAAAGATGTCATATAATTCCAGAGGTTGAGAGACAGAAATTCAGTGTCAGCAGTAATCATCTGCTTATATACCATATCTCTTGTTTATTCCCAGACTACAAAAGAAAGGTTAGTTAATCTATTAACCTACATGTTAGGCACACATCCTCTGCCTTTCCTGCTGTTGGTACCAAACCAAAAGCATGTTTAGCAACTAACATACAACCCATTATTTATTCAGCCAAAGATTTTTCATATGCACCTGACTGCAAATCTTACAGTTGCAAGCTATTGTTTATTCATTGTAATCATTGATATCAGTTTAAAAATTAAAATGCAATATTGATTTTCTAGCAGGAGATACAGTACATGCATAAAACTAACAAATGTTAAGATTCTGCAAACAATTATAGAATTATATCCTTAATGTTTCTGCAATCGGAGAAAAATGTGAAAGTCTCACCTGCAACTACATCGACCCATGCATGACACAGTGAACAATAGGGTCGATCTATGAGTTCATAAAAATGTTTTTTCATCACCAAAAATTTTTATTCTGTCATGGCAACAAAATAAAGCCAATAATAACCAGAACGTATGCCAATACAGCTGTGAAAAGTCTGCTTACTCAATAGCAAAGTGAAATTTTTGTGTAATTATATCATGCCATTCTACTATCAATATCATCTACTAAATATTACATAAATATACAACCCATGATTTTACGCATTGAAATGTCCCTTTCAAGATTTAATGGTCATTTATTGTCTCGGACAATCCGTTTAATAAATGCACACCCCTTTATAACACTAGTAGACCTTCTGAAAGCTCCATGCGTAAAACCCCAACAGCTGTTTGTGCAGCTTTTACGTATTCCAGTTCATTCTGGTTTGATTGAAAACTCTTTTGTCCAATAGAAGACATTATATCCTTCGCAATTGTGTTTGCAATGTGTTATTGGATGCTTTGAACTAAAAAAAAATGTCTTATTGGATGCTTTTGAACAGCAGCATTTTTAGCTTTTCGTTTTACGCATCTACAGAAAACACAAGAATGTCGAATTTGCTCGCCGAGGCATAATTGTTGTTTTCTTGCCATTTTCGCAGGATTTTACTAATTTGGCCAATTCAATAGCATGGCTAGAGAAAATCCTCACCTTGCTAATATGGATTTTGGGAATAGGTCAGAAGAAGATACCAAATTATTGATTCTATCTGAGAATATGCCTACTAACATGACTGAGATATGCAAGTATTACCACTACACCACTGTCTTGTGCATAGTCTTGTGTTTGATATTGTTATTTTTGCATTTTGAGTGCATTTCACATACTGTAGTGTAAGCATTCATAGGTGGCTCAGTCATGTTTTATATTTGATGCACTGATTTACCGTGAAGCTAGAACATTTGCCAGCATTATTCTGACGGAGGTATATAATTTTACTGCAATCTTATCATACATAAACTATGGTGTATTAGTATCTTTCAGGGCTATACTTGTCACTTAGGACATGGAAAATACTCCAATTTACTGTGTGCTGATATGTGTTAGATGAATGTCAAGAGGGATTATGATTGGCAACATAAATTTTAAAAAAATACAAAAAAATGCCATCCACAGGCATGCAGCAAAAGAATACATACTGTAGAGTACAGATTTACAAAAGTAATGTTTTATTGAAGTATAAGAATGAATGATTAGGCTATATATTTAGATGTGTGTATCAGCGTGATATCGATCTTTTCATCTTAAACCATCATAAAGGACAAATGTATGTGCTTCCCAGAGTTGTGCCCAAGTCATTATGAGCAAATCCAAGTCAAGTCCCAAGTTTTACAGGGCAAGTCCAAGTCAAGTCCCAAGTCTTAAAGGACAAGTCTCAAGTCTTTTTTATCATTTAATAATTATTTATAATTTCTTTAATTCCATTAATTATTAGATTTTAAGAATGAAGGGTAATGGGGCTTTAAATCAGTGAGGTACAATATTAATTTATCAATATTTAAAAACATAGTTAAGACAAATTCTGTAACAGTTGTCTTACCTTCTGACTAAGTAGTCAATAAGCCAGTCGTATTCACAAACTGCCCCATGCCTGCTGCAGCCAATGTTAACTTTGTAATGGTAGACCTAGGGTGGGACCCTGAAATTCCATTTTGAAGTTAACATTAGCTGCAGCAAATAAGTCAAAAGGCAGTTTTCAAACACTATAGGCCTACTGACTGCTTACAAGGCAATGAAACAGAATTGTGTAATTTGGGTAAACTTAATTACAATTATTCATCTTTGTCACCATTGGTCATGAGAGTAAAAAAAAGTCATGCATCAGTGTGAGAATTTATAACATTTAATGAAAGGTATGGAAAATGTTCACTTTTACAGTATGAGCTAGGGGCAGCGCCAGAGACTTGTTCTTGCTGGTGCTATGGGGGGAATCTCAAACATTTCTGTTGATTCACATGTACACATAATAGATCTATCCAATATATGCATGGACTCTGAGAAAGCATCAACAGGCTATATAAACATAAGTAAACCAACCGAGCACCCATGCAACACCCCAATACGCACAACATATCACCACCACGCACCAATCCAGCAAGCAGCGTGAAATACTTCCTTTTCAACCGAAAAAGAAATAGGCCTGTATACAGCACATTAATACAATGTCCAGTAGCAGATCATTTGTATCACATAAACAGTGAAGACCTAGACATTTAAAATAGGCTATAATGGGGGGTATACTACAAAGCAGGATTACTGAGTTAGTTGGATAACTGCAGTGCATAGTAAAAACCGGAAGCCTCCCAAATATGGAACATGGACCGAGTAAAAAGGAACGGTTTTACTCTGTGCAGTAATCCAGCTGTCTCAGTAATCTTGCTTCGTAGTATAGATAGTCTAACATTACTATCCTAAGGTAACATTATACAGGCCCCAAAATTTTATTTGAGAACAATTCTGTAAGAAATTATGAATAGCCAACGTTGCCACACACACTGTAACCCAATAAATGGCATTTTCTCCAATTCGATTTTGCCACACAGTCGCCACTTGAGACCAAGCTCAATCAGCTGGCCAAATAACCTAGTTAGCTAATATCCTACACACAAAACACTGGCATAGCCTACAGTATATGCTGGAAATAATGTTTTAAACCATTGTAACCACATTCACATTGATGTAGCTGGCGAATAGATAATTACTGCAAACAATGTTGTCTCCTCAAAATCTTATGTTTATTATGAGAGTAAAAAGAAACAGTTTGGCTTCATTCTGAAACTGTGGCGAAACAAGGGTTACCACAGTTTAGTTAACTGTATGTAATTTATCGCACGCCAAAGCAAAAATAAAACTTGAGTCGGGAATCTGATTTATTAACCTTGCTTGGTGGGTTTTCAAACGCCTAATAAAATTCAGCATCCTCCATCCGAGATCTTTGTTCCACACGTTTTGCATACGGCCGTTCTTTTTTTTATTGTAGTTTGGTAGCCTCGTCTTTATATTCAAACGCAATCAAGCGTAGGGCATTGTTTGCAGACATGGCGCTCAAAATGATGATAGCACGGATACCATTGAACACTAGTGATGTGTAGTTCGCAAACGAATCTGTATTTTTGAACGACTCTTTGTGCTGAGTCGTTGTGCTGAGTCGACTCGACAGTTTGAGGGAATCGTGCTTACCACGGCTCTGGCTCTTAGCTCTGGCTCTGACTCTGCCTACTTTCTACTACAGCCGGGAGCCGTGTCACTAGTTGTAACCTAGGTTGAGCAGCAGTAGTGACGCGCCCAACAAAATAGGTCGCACAAACCTGTTTTATAATCATTTAAGAATAAATTTTAATTTGATCTAACAATATTGCACACATTATTGTGTGATATTAGATAATCGCCCCAGCTCGTTCCAAAGTGATTATTACTAGGTGTTATTTTTTATTACTAGATTATTACTACTGCTAATGGTTAAAAGATGTACCTACAGTCGCCTCCTACCCAACTCTGATCAGCACGAAATCAACTTGACTCCAGAGCCGTGACACAAACCAAAGTCCTTTCGAGTTTTAACAGAGAGCAAATGCTGCAGCCTACACGATTAATAATCGGGTTTTGCCTACTCAGCGTCGGATCAACCAGAAACATTGACAAAAGTATTCTGTTATATCTAATGATAGTCCGAGACTATTAAGAAATTATTACATGTGGCTGTTTGCAACCGAATTGCAGTATAAAACAGAATTAATATGCGATTGGGTTCAGCAAATAGGCTACATCTTATTTAAAGTGGTGGCATTTTTATTTTAGAACTCGTGACCAACACAATAGTGAACAGATCAATACAATTTTGTATAATAGAAATAAACAAATAAACATACTTTATGGTGTCTAAATAAATCTTTACCAAATCTACTATTTAAAATGAATAAACGAAACGGGCTCCTGTACACACACACACACACACACACACATCAAGATCTGGCTTGTTTGTTGGATCTATCTCTCGGCTATCTATCTCTCCTATATATCCATCCACCACATTTTCAGTAGGCTACTGGATTCTAGAATCTGATAAAAAATCAGATTTATATTTGCATAGACTAATAAAATAGCTATAGTCTATGCAAATATAGCCTAACCATTCAATGTCTATTCTTACTTGTAATATCTAACGTTACAATCAATGACCGACATTGACATGACACCGATATTTTACACTTATTCTAGAATAACGGACATGGAAAAGTAAATAAATGTAAACTGGATGCGATTGCAAACTAGCTTGAAAAGTAAGGGGGAGTGAACATAAAACATTGAGCATAGGCTATTAAAAATGAGCATCAATCAGGTGATTTAAGTCTGAATAAAATTTCAAAGTTAGTTTACTAACTTAATTTGCTACCAGCTAGACTCTGCTGTCTGAAACAGCTTCAAATTCTAGCTCGCGCTGCTGGGAGAAAAAGATGCGGCTCGAGTAGTTCGAAAGAATCAACCAAACAAACGGCTCTTCAAACCGAACGGTACGGAAAGAGCCGACTCAGAAAAAAGAGCCGAACTGCTCATCACTATTGAACACTTCTGTGACAGACACACATGCACACTAGGAGTGGGACGATTCAATCCCATAACGATTCGATTCGGTTACGATTCTTTAGGCAAAGGTTCGATGCATCAAAACATCTTACATTTGACCACGATTCGATTCGATACAATTCGGTTCGATTAATTTTGATACTTTTAAAAAATTTAATAGGTATACTAATGTGATTTGATACCGATAGTCAGCAGTAATTAAATATTCAATTAGAACCTTATGCCAAGTTCACAGAATTATGTTTATTGTTAAGGCATGCCATACATTTTGCAGCTGTCTGCAGCAAATAATGCAGCAATAAACATGACTAACAGTGTATTTTCTAAAGTTGCCCTATTGAGGTTATTGTTTTTCAAACAGTGTCAGACATGGTACCCTAATACCTTTCCTTTATTCACTAAAATGTTTTCTGTATGGTGTATCTAGGTTCCACGACATTCATTAAGTGACTAAATCCCTCTTCTTCTACCACACTGTATGGTCTAAGTTCTTTGCAGATGAACGTGGCTATAGCAGATGTCACCTCTTTTGCCCGTTTAGAACTGTTTTTTTATTATTTTATTTTAGTTTTTGTCTGTGTTATATGTAGGGGAAAGGGGAGGGGGAGGTTTGGAATCGGACAGTTAACGTAGTAATAATTAATTGAACGTAAGACATTGGAAATAGTCTTACTATTTTTGTTTTTTTGTCTCTAACGACTACTTGCTTTTGAATAGAAAATGGTTAAAATATCAGAAAGCACTTTACAATTAACTGTCTGGACACGGTATGTGCATAAAAACTAATAAAAACAAATAAAAGAACTGTTTGGCCAAGAAAATCTTGACTCCCGAGTTTAGCTTGCTAACCCGTTTGCTGTCCTTCACGTCAATGGTGTGTCGTCGGCTCAAATGGTTTATCATGTTTGTGGTGTTGCCTGTGTATCTGATTTCAACTTGGCATATCTTGCATATTGGAGCGGTTTTGTCAAGTACACCCTCCTTCTTTCTAAACCCGAAATGCTTCCATACCACTGATTTTCTGTTCGGAACATCACAAATTCTGTCAATTTCTGTTTCTTTTGTCACACTCGAGCAGCTAGCCATTTCGCTCAAATCTGTCCGTCTCATTGTCGCTTGATTCCCGCCTGTCGCTGCTTTCAACTCACGCTTACGTGGGGGTTGGAGCAGAAACATGGATTAAAGCTAGTCAAAACAGTTTTAAGAAATATATTTTTTAAATAATGAAATGAATATTTTTTTAAAATAAATAAATACAAGTGCACATTCATTTACAATGCGATATTAATCGATGCTTATCAATTCTAATCTTACAGATCAATGCAGTAGTATTTACACATTCAGATCGATGCATCGCGATGCATCGGTGCATTGTCCCACCCCTAATGCACACACATGCGTACCATGGCTACATTTTAACCAACGCGAAGTAGCCTAGTGTAGCGCTCATGCTTTGTGAACATAGGCTACTAGTTATATATTAGCTAGGAATATCACAAAAATACAGAAAAAAATTCAGTAGTCCCGCTAAGAAATATCACAAAATACTGACGAAAGTTGGCCTTTTATTAACATTGTGCCACGAGTCTCTAAGTGCAAGTCCAAGTCAAGTCGCAAGTCATTTTTTTGGTGACTCAAATCCAAGTCGCAGACTCGAGTCTCCAACTCTAGTGCTTCCTAATGGCCAAAAAGTATCTTATTTGTTTTATGACAGATTTTGGATAGGTTTTTGGACCAATAGATATCTATCCCCCTATACTGATGAAAAGATAGTAATTGCCAATTGAAAATGATGCAAAAGTGAGTTTCATGAGTCAAAACATTTGATGTTACAATTGATTTGATTGTTAAATATATGAATATGTTATGATTTAAGCAGTGACACACTTTAGCCATTTTAGATAGATTTGGAGACACTAAGGGACAACAGGGCACGTTGCTTACATTTTGCGTCATCGATTTAGTAGTTCTGCATATCACCCACAGATTTTGCACACTAGTGGACAAGTCTATGATCCAATAAATATATGTAGTTTTACCTGGTTTACATTTGTAGCTCTCAGTATTTCATTGCAAACTAAAGAAAAACAGCTTTTGCCAAGATTTCGTTTAATTTGTGGCACTTTATTTTTTACCTAAATTATGAAAATAAACTAATTTAAGTATTGTATTAGTCTTGTACATGGTAACTATCTTGCTTCATTTAAGCCATTTCCCAAGTTTCTGTGATGCTCGCACCTGGAGTTCTAAAGCGTTAAAGATCACCCCCTAAATAGGTGAGAATTGACCAAATTTGGCATCTGCGTGAAGGGGTTAAGAGCAAAAGTTGTGACAAAATCCTAAAATGGATCAGCCCTTATTGTGCACCCCTGATGTGAGCAAATATGATCACGTTTTATTAATATTATACCAATTGCCATATGGTGAAATGTGGGATTAATCAAATTCACAATGATAAGCTCTGTCATTGTAATGTTATTTTATCAACATGATAAATAATGTCATTTTTATATTAATACTATAGAAAACATGAAAATATTATGATATTAATATTATTTCCATTAGCGAGAGGATGTTTGTTTCCCTCAGACTTGATATAAAAAAGATTTGGAAATGAACAAGGTTAGTTTTAAAAGAACAATGTATTGTAATGTCTTATAAACGGCCATCCATTGAAAAACCTTTAGCAATATGGTTATTTATGTATAAGCTATTCATATTAACATTTATTCAGTTTCATAAAACAACTATAACATGCAAGAAGGACTAAATTATTTTCATGCATTAAACCTGCAGTCGTTTTTTCTAAGAGAATCTAAATGGTAATAACAGACATTTTAATGTGAAATATTCTCTGTTTCTACCTTGCTGCCACGCTTTTTTTTTGTTTGTTATATTCTAAGAGCAAAACCTCCCGGACCAGTAAAGACTAATGTCAAAATGTTAAATGGAGGGCCATGAGTTTAAAAACTTAAAGAGGCAGTGAAATATTAGTCAATGTTGGTGAGAAATGACTGGCTCTTTACTCAGGGTGTCAGTGTTTAATGGCGAAGCTGCATATAAGTTAGTCCAAGCATGAAGGGCAGTGGGACGCTCATGTGGAAAGCCACTTCGTCCCTTTAGTTAGTGCGATCAGAAACTTGTCATTTCTCTCATTCACACTGTCAGCCTTGAGACATTGTGCAGACTTACCTCTGTGTTGTACACCCCATATATCAGGAAGATGAAGAGACCCTGTGCAAAAAAACAAAGGGAAAAGCTGTTACTGTTCTTTCATCATTTCAGCCCTATATGCATATGTATGTGTGTATATAAGATATATGTGTGCATGCATACATATATACATATGTATTATATAAACACACACACGCATAGACGCATATATATATATATATATATATAAAATATTGGTGAATAAAGCGTGGTCCAAGCTAGAACACAACTGCCAAGACATCGGGAGCACGTTGTTCATTCTCGCACAATCGAGCACTTAACCCAAGGTTCCTTGGGCTTTATAAAAGAGAAATATTTCAGTTTCAAGTGCTTATACACAATATATCTCCCCTCAGAAACAGAGGACACTGCACAAATGCAGGAGTTGACCAACCATTGGCCTAAAGAAGAATGATGAGTAAGAGAGGAGGGAAAGAATACTGACAGAAAAGGTACAGAAAGAAAGACATTTCAGGTTCACATAACATTGTGGCTAGTACTGAAAAAGCAAGAATGGAATGTCCTTGGACTGCAGGACCTTTGTATAGGAACACATTTGGCAGCGAAAGAGTAGCAATTTTTCATTATTTTTATAATCAACATTATTGAATGTACAAGCTGTGTATTCACCTTCGTCCACAACATAATCCACAGTTTTTAATAGGTTATGGATGGTGTGGACAAAGAACAAGTTTGAGACCATTTTAAATTCTGGCTCTGAAGTTTAGGGAAGAGCCAAAATGGTAGAAAAGCAGACCATACCCTGGCCTGATGTTCCCCGGGTCAGTTTTGTCTACTCTAATCTGCATACTTTACAAATAGTGAGAGCATCCTTTCTCTTATTTTCTTTCTTGTCGGATGACAGTAGTGATGTGACATGGATGAACCATCAATCAGTCCAGAGTTTGGAACATCCAATTTGCTAGAGAAAGATCTCAATGCATCACCATTGACAACATGATTTGGTGGCCCATTCCGAATGTCAACCCCATTCTCTGCAAAAGCACCTCTGTACCTTCACCCAAATCCCACACTTATGAATTCATCACCCATGGTTGCTCAGTGCTTTTATATCTTCAATTTGCAGTCCTATTTAATATTACATAAAAAATAAAGTCAATGAAAATGTTCCTGAAATAAATCAAATCTTTTTACCCGATTCGAAAAAATAAAGACAAATCACATCTATGATTTGGGGCTAAAACAGCCTTAACACATTGCATTAAGCCTCCAAACAAATCATGAACAAATCTATTATAGAATTATTTTCATGTGAGCTTAATTTTTTACCCAACACTAAATACTAAATTTAAGGGTCAGCAATAAAGGGAGAAAATAAATATTAGCTACTCATAAATTAAATCAATAGATAGTGGGTGGTAATTTGCAACATATATCTCATTGTTTTGCATTAAATTAGCTATTTTCTAGTTAGTGTTGCAAATTAAATTATCATGTTTTTGATCTTTTCTGTTATTTGCAATTAATCTTTTGTTGTGTTGTGTGAACCAAGTGGACAAACATCAATCAAGCGTAAAGAAAAATGATCAATTATAATATAATTGAGTTAAAAATAAATGGCATCAATACATGGTGGATTGCTTAAAATATTCAATTAATTTTGAGTTAGAACATAATATTTAAATGTATTGTGTGTTTTTCTAAATGCATCCTATTGCTTTTGAACTGAGTAAAATGGTACAAATTTATGCAGGGATTGGCACAGTTGTTTTCAAAGTCTTGTGATACATCAAACAAAACGCAAACATTAATTACAAGAAACTAATTAGGAAAACAATTGTATGTTTTAAAAAGTTAAAGCCTGAAACATTGTGCTCAGAAAATAAATCACCCTTGAGAAATCTACTCTCGTACAATAAGGGGAAATCCTCAAACAGTGGAGAATACAATATTGCTTCAATATTAAAAAGAAAAAATCTAATTCTGAATGATATGAAAATGTCAGTGGCTAACTTTTTACTAAGTTTAAAAAAGAAAACGGGGATCCGACATGTCACCGGGAACAGATATGTAAAGCATTGTATGTACAAGAAGGGAGGTCACGTTTAACGTATTCAGGTAAAAATGTTTGAAAGAAAAAATTAATTTACAGCAACAAAGTATACTATAAACCTTCCCCTCACCCACCCTCGGTATAACGTTGAGCACAGATATTTCTTCTCAAATTTGAGGCTATACATCAGGGAAGCGTTTACCGCTGGAACTCGATTGTGAGTGAATGCATTGTACACTACAATGAATAAGAGCCCTAGCTCCTCATTATTTTGTGACAAGATACAGAAATTCACTTTGCTTTTCATTTAGGGTCCTCTGCTCCAGTTTATGGATGTGTGCCTTCATGCTTTTACTTACTCCCCTGCTCTAGCCCTATGTAATAAATGATTATAAATTTCCACAGATGACCACCTCTCTTCTTCTTTTACCCCTAATGTGCAAAGTTAGGGAGTCGCAGGTAAAAATTTTCACAAACCCTTTTATTTATGATGTTGTCCTTGGTAACGGGAATTTCAATGCACTGAAATGAAAACTATGATTAAGGGGACACAGTGGCTCAGCAAGGAGAGTGGAGGGCAGCTTTCCATTTCCCTCAGAAAATATGTAAGGCTTTCTGACAACACTTCTATACCAAATGGACCTCACCAGAGGGGTAGAGCCACTCCTTCAGGTTTATACCAGTGTCTGACCAATACATATGCCCAAACCACACTCCCCAAAATCATTATACATGTTTATTTTCTACAAATACATGTTATTATTTTTTTAATAGAAAAAAAATTCCACAATAGAACTGTAGGGTTTAGTAACAGCCCATTCTAGAAATGCAAGTAACTTTTTGCCATCTGCAACCACAACAATGCCATTTCAAACAGCTTCTCCAACAATTTTGTCTTTAATATGAAAATAATGTACCATATGTCAATTGACTGGCTCAAATCACATCCTGGGCATCCAGCCTCAGCTAAGTACCTAGCTAATTCTGCTCTAATCCAAGGCCTAACCTATCCTTGGTGGGATGAAGCCAACTGTGTCCCGGTGCTGTTGGCTTCAGGTCACAGTCAGCAAATGACTGCTCAGCCTATGCTTGTACTGTATTGAGCACCTTTATTCACAGAACTGCTCAGGAGTCCTCGTAATTTGCATGTTTTTATATGCAAAATAGACTCATATGATCAAATTGCAACAAAGTTCACCTAATTTTTTAATATTTTTACTTCTAAAGTTTTCCCTAAGACTGTTTTCATGCTACTGAAAGAACTGAAAGTACTCTTACCCTGTTAGCTGCTGTACCAATGAAAGTATCTTCTTTAACGACAGCTTACCATATGAACTCTCTTCAGAACAATTGTATGCTTACATACAGTAGGGCCATGCTCTGTACATTCCATTGCCACCAGATTCCATTTATTACTCACTGCCTAATCTGTAACACCTCACATAAAATGAACCCTATCTCTGAGTATATAGGGTGTTGGAGAAAACAGTTAATTAAACGGACAATAACTAAGCTTAAATACATTTTTAAGCTTAAATACATCTAGCCAAAAGTCATGGCCAGATTACCATGAAATTTTCTGTGCACATTCATGTTCCCAAGAGGAAGAATTTATCGATTTTGGTGACCCCATGTCCTTTTCTCTAGCGCTACCATCAGGCCAAACTTTCAATTTGTGATCTACATATTCAGAAAATTAATGGCTGGATTGCCATGAAATTTGCTGTGCACATTCATGCTCCCAAAAATAACTTATTGATTTTGGTGACCCCATGTCCTTTTCTCTAGCGCTACCATCAGGCCAAACTTTCAATTTGTGATCTACATATTCAGAAAATGAATGGCTGGATTGCCATGAAATTTGCTGTGCACATTCATGTTTCCAAAAAAAAAAAAACATATTGATTTTGGTGACCCCATGGCCTTTCCTCTAGCGCCACCATCAGGCCAAATATATCTCAAAAAGTAATGACTGGATTGCAATGAAATTTGCTGTGCACATTCATGCTCCCAAAAAGAACGTATTGATTTTGGTGACCCCATGTCCTTTCCTCTAGCGCCACCATCAGGCCAAACTTTCAATTTGTGATCTGATCGACATATTCAGAAAATTAATGGCTGGATTACCATGAAATTTGCTGTGCACATTCATGTTCCCAAGAGGAAGAAATGTATTGATTTTGGTGACCCCATGATCTTTTCTCTAGCGCCACCATCAGGTCAAATTTTTTATTTGTGATCAACATATTCAGAAAATTAATGGCTGGATTGCCATGAAATTTGCTGTGCACATTCACGCTCCCAAAAGGAAGACCTTTCCTCTAGTATCCCCATCAGGTTAAATTTTCAATTTTCAAATGGCCTCGTCTCCTGATCTGTTAGTTGTACAGACACAAAAGTTGCGTTATCATGACTTTTGACACTCTGGCCAATCAGTGCTGTATTCTGTGTACAGGAACTACTGCACAGTCGAGTGTAGACATAGTACACAACAATGGCAAAACAATTATTCAAGTGTAAAGAAGTTAAGTGAAAACCAGTTAAATCATACATTTTCACTAACTCTTATACATTAAAAATATTAAATAACATTATATTTATGCATGATGCTCAAGAAATAAGCAATATTTTTAGCATTTTATTGTAGCTAAGCATCGGTGCTGTAAGGGCTGCTTCCTGTTGAAATATGTATTGGGCAGCAGAAAGGCTTCTCGGGCAGGCTGGTAACATTATCTAATTATATAAAATAACAAATACAGGACCTACAGCATAGTTAACATACATTTATTAAACTTACCTCAGCACTGGGTTTTCCCAAACAGCTCTGCTGTTCGAGCTAGCTAACTTATGCGGAACATGAAATGGTTATAACTTTACAAAGCAAATGTCCTCCAGTGTTTTTTATTTAATTTAATCTCAACATCTCATATCTTGAACTTCAGCTCGGCAGAGGTACAGATCAAGATGAGTTACCCTCGGTCGAGCTAAAGTTCAATACATGGCGTGTTGAGATTCATTCATACAACCTAATGAGCAAGCGTCGTCCAGCAACGTTGCACGGACGAGCAGACTAAACAAGACAAAACGTGTTCGTAATTCTTGGATCTCCTGGTAACATCCAGTGGACATCCACATTAAAAAGACATTTGATAAACAATACACCAAATTTAATCCTGCACTTTTTGCTCGTATTAATTGAGGTTGCCAACATCTATTGCTTTGAACAATGTGCAATATGTAATTTACAAGAACACCTTAGCTAACACAATTTGTAATCCTTATATTAAAAGTGTAAGATCACAAATATGTGATTAGAATGGTCTTAACTGGACAAGAAATACTAGTGCAAAAGCAATAGAGTTCTAGAACACTGACTTAAAATTTTGAAGAAAAAAAAAACATTCCAAAAAAACCTACTGTTGAAGATGGTTTGCATTTTTTGCTTGCAAAGCACACACGTGAAAATATTTTTTTTCTCTTGAGTTAGTTGGTACTTTCTTAAACAGGGCCATGGTTGTTCCCCAGACATGGCGCACATGTGAGCAATGACTTCTTTTTGCACATGGGGAGAACCACAATACAGCTCAGTGGAGAGAACAAGCAATGTGTGGCAATTGGCAGTTGACTGTTGGTAACTATAGTGGAGTGGAGTACTTCTCACCAATCAGGATTAGAGGGAAAAGAGAGGCGGTCACAGGGCTTTGTAAAAAAAAAATGTTCGGGCCAAAAGTAGTTGGTATGTCCTGTAGTTAACTACACCGCAAAATGACAAAAAAAAGAAGTACAAACTACAAACACTACACCAATTTGAATGTAGTTTAATGTAAATAAACTACTAGTTTAACTACTTGTAGTTAAACTACTCCCCAATACTGCTACTCACACCCATCAAGATCCCTTTAACAGCACTTTGACATGTATATGCACACATTGCACAGCTCTCCAAAATTAGGGAAAGTGTGTCAAAACCTCATATTCCTAGCAAATAATATCTTCCCAGAGCACATTGTGAGCCTTCATGGTGGCCTATTACTTGAATGGGCTCACCCCGGCATGCATAGTCATTTCACAGCACTGTAAGAAACTGACCTGTTTGACTGCTTGTGTCATTTAAAGCTCCACCGGGGTAAGACAATGAGGGGAAACTGGCTTTATTTAGTAATCACTGCCATCACTGCTTGCACATACTCTCGTCTCTAATTAAAGAGGGGTCTGAGACTGTAACAGACTCAATCTAGCCAGGAAATATTAAGCTCAGAGCTGAATGAGAAATTAATTTCACAGTGTTTTTTTTGTTTTTTTTAAGTGCGAATAAAAAATACAACATAGAACAGAAAATGGAATGTCTATCTAAAATAAGCCAACCATACCAATTTTTTAAATGGTGCCATTTGCAAATTCCTTGTTGCAGGCAGGAGGAAAAAAATGTGTACATGTGGAAACAATTACAGAAATAAGAGACAAAGAGGTTAAAATGCTATGAAAAAGTTCACACTTTTTTTCATAAAAGACCTGTTAATGTCTCTGACCCCTTTACATAGAAACACTTCAATTAGCTTGTATACATAAGTTTCACTTTAACTGCTCGCACCTTTCAAATAAATCTGGATGTCAGCTATAGCTTTACAGTTGATAGATCACAGACCCTCAAATTATATCAAATTTCAAAACTTTCCCAAGATGCAGTGGCTAGAATAGAAAATTAGCTTCCCTTTGCAGAAATATTTTTTTATGTGTATATTTGTGAATGTGAATATGTGAATTTTACTGAGCAAATTTGTCTAGCATACAACAGTGAAAAGTTTCCTCTATACTAAAAGAAATTGCTGTTATGTTTTCTGATGTGAATGAATCCATATGTGAAGTTATCAATGTGACATAGTGAATGCTACATATTTAACTGCAAAATAAAATCAGTGTGTATGAGGAATATTAAACATAAATCTAATTCATGTGATGGAAATCAAAAAGCTAGATGGACACAACAGTTTTTAGAAAATAATAATGAAATATGATCGTACTAAATAATACTGAAAGGACAGCCCCTGGAGAAACTTGTTTTCTTTTGCTTTTTATTATTAAGCTTGCATTGTGTATAGTATGATAGCTTAAGATATTTCACTGAGGGTTTGTATAAACATGTACTTATTGAGTGCATTTTGCATGCGCATAAAGCGCCTCACAGATTTTTTTAAATACAGTATATGGCTCTAAATATCATAATGACTCAATATACTGTATGTCTATTCAATTAATAGCTGGTTATGGCTATAACATGAAATGCACTTGCATTTGCACAGAAAGGCACTGTGACCTTAGGCCGGCAATGAATTGCAAAGATCATTCCACAAAGAAAAGTGCACAGAGGTCACAGAGATGGAGCCAGTGGCTTTACAGTTGGATACGATCAGGCCGAAAGAGGGAGGGGAGACGGAGTCACCAGAGGACGCCACGGCGGGCCAAACGGCACACGCGCGGCCCCTGCCTATAGCAGCGCCCCACCCCTGAGGATGGGTAAGCGGTACAGATAGGGGCAATACTGACTGTGTTCAGTCAGAGAGGCAGGAGAGTTATTAACTTAGCCCTGAAACACCTACTTAATATAGGGCCAGCGATGATAGCTAACAGAGCCTAGCTGAGGTGACAGCTTTTGGACCTGCTTGAAGAAATCCAATTGAAAAGCAGCCAAGAGGAACAACAAGCTCGAAACAGATGTTCCTGCTTCAACTGGTGCAGTGGCGTACACAACGGAAACGATGGCAAATTTCACAAAAAAATTTCACCTTTTAGGATATTACATATTTATACCTTATAATCAGTTACAAGTTAGCAAAGTCATTCAAGAAAATTTTTCAAAAGGCATGTTTTCTCCCTTCAGATGAGTAGCATCAAATAAAATACTATTTCGATCTTTTTTTTCAATTGAACATTCATTTCACAAAGGAATATTTCATTTTTTTAAAACAGATTAAAAATAACTCGGAATTGTAGTGTGTATCAATACAGAAGTGTATAGATACAGTAGGTTTTGCTAGTATCTGTCAACATACATTTTTTTCATTTACACATTTGAAACAGAAAAATAAATATATACCTTCAAAACACATGCATCTCAGCACTGTTTTTCATACACAGATGGAACTCTGGGAGCATACAGGAGCTAAAGAATTCATAGCCTCTTAAAAGTCAAGGCTGTTGGAAATTCAAATTTGAAATGGAAATTTTTTGTTGCAGAACATCCCAAATGCTCATACAGTATAATTCAGATGAGACATGTCCTTTCAAAATACATGCTGCTTGGAAGGTCAGTGAAAACACGTGTTGGCCAGACAGAACCTTGCTGTCCTTTGAGGTTTCTCATAGAAAACTGATAAATACCATTGTGAAAATAAAGAGATTGAATCACTGGAGTCACCTATTTTTTATATTATCAATTAGTTACAGTAGGAAAATCCATGCCTCATTTATAATAACACTCATCTTTTATTTCGATTATTACTTAACGACTGAGGAAAAAAGTGATTACAATCAATTGTGACACAAGCCTTTATTGCTGCTTAAGACAGATGTCAAAACACCTTCCATCGGTCTAGTTTTATTTGAGCACGTACCTTATAGATTTTACGCCAGGGGAGAAAATTTATTGATGAGCTTTTCCAGTAAGTCAGCAAAGTGATAATATATCAGTTCTTTAAGTTTTACTAACATTCCAAACCATAGACTGATAATGTGCTTTTTGTTAAAAAGATGCATTTAAATTATAATGCCAATTTTCCTTATTTATTAACTTTTCAGCATTCTTCACAAGACTGTGGGTAGTATGTTGAACTGAATATGTAACTATACACCATAAAATAATTATGGTGCACATATGTGGAAAAAGACTGAAAGAATGAACTATAAACAAACTAGTTTTAAAACAAGGCAATTTGGATTGTATGTTTTAAGAGCCAAGTAAAACATGTGCAGGGAAAATTGATACAGACTTTTAACACATGGGTCAAACAGACGCTTTGAACTTAGAGAGCAAAGACCCATGTGTATGCCAAAAACCTGTTTAATTAAAAATACTTAGGTATTTGATTGACATTTTCTATGCCCCATGTCAAAATGCATGAGATCCCCCCTGTCAATCGGCAATATGTTTTTATTACATATTTTCCGCTTAAAGAGAATGAACGCTAGGGCTGGTGTAATGTTTGAAATTAGTGCAGCAATGTTCTGGGCCACTGCTCTTGCCTGGGGATTTATTCATTTTTGACCTAACAGAGAGCGAAATCACAGAGGCCTCTCATTATTACCATATTAAGACCTAATCCACATTTTTTTGTACCTAGAAGGTTATATTAGCTGTTAGCGTCTTCAAACATAATTTAATGACGTTAATTCAGTAACTCTCTAGTGCCGTCAGTGTTTTAGCCACAAGCTGTCATTTTTTATCACGTAATTTGAAGTAGGCCTAACCATGTGTACGTTCTCTTGAAAAGTCAATAATGTCTCCCTTCTGTGCACGTGGGTGCGCGTGCATGCAAGCGTGAATGCGCGTGTTTAACGCGCATCTACACAACCAACTCGTCTTAAAACCTTTAGAATCCATCCGCTACAACTGCCATCGCCACACTTGAGATCTGAACCCTCTCATACTGCAAACAATACACACTGCGCCTCTTGCGGAATACCGAACGACATGAATTAGCACAGTTTGACTGTCCGCACTTTAAAGCGTGGTGCGATACAACTACGTTACTGAAAAGAAGAGCGGCTTCCTTCATAGGCACTCCGGGGTGGAAGCGTTTTCCCTCCGCTCCTGAGGTGATCGGGGCTGAGGTTAATGGCATGTGCCATCGGAGTGCCACACATGGTTAAGGCACTTTGCAGCAGTATTAATCATTGTAAAGCCAGAGCCTCTGCGCGAGTGTCACACGCAATCACAGTTTACTATGGACTGCGGGCCTCAAAAGTGAAAATGAATGGTGGTTTAAAGGCGACATCCACGCCGGTGACTTCATGTATCTTTGTTCCAGGGGATAGTTTGTTGCTCACTAGTATAGTCCTTTTCCATGACGTATCACGTACAGAAACTCTTTGTAAGAAAGATAGATGATTTCATATTTTATTTCATGTTTGTTTGGATTTTGATAATATTAAACCCTACATCATACAATTTTATAATAAACTAATTTCAGACTACTACACATGCAAATACTACTTACAATTGAACCATTTCACATATTGCACAAACTGACTGACATTGCTTTAATCTTAATTTACTAACGAGCCCAAATGAGACAGTCCTGGCTTACTTCTGTACATTTTTTACAACAATTCTGCTTAAATCAGGCCTGCTTGAAAGGCATTTGATTGGCACATGCTTTCACTTAATGATGATAATTACAAAGAATAATAACTCTGGACCACATCTGTTCAGTATAAGCCGGCTGCAGCGTGCTGGGTGCTGCCTGCCGATCTGTCAGAAACTGCACTTTCCCCTCCTCCTCCCCCCCCTGGCCAAAACAGCGGACAAGAACCAGATTAATAAGAATCAACACTCTGCTGTAAACAGTCATTAAGGACAAGCAGCAATGCGGGCCGCGAAGGAAATGACACAATAGCGCGCGTCTCCTTGGCTCACCTCTCGCACAGGACAACTCTGCGACACAGGAAGGGCAAAAGGGTAAGATGGCGGACCGCATTCTAGAGCCGTGGACATCCTCACCCTCACGTTTATCCCATTTGTCCACTGCCCACAGGATCACATCCATGCTCTAACCGCCACTTAGATGTAAACACTACAACTTCATGTTATTTCACACGCTTCTGTCTTTCTGTAGTCACAGCACACTCAATACATCACCTCAGGAGCAATATTAGACTTTTTAAGATATAGCTATATATATATATATACATATATATATATATAAACAATAGCTGTGCCACGCCATACCACCATTTGATGTTGACGTTTTAAGGAAATGGTTCTTTATCAAACGAACAAATATGAATAAAACATTGGTGTTTGTTTGCGTTTAATTTCCATGCAGACAGCAAAATGCTCAGTTGCAAATTGGCATCAGTATTTGACAGGCTTTCAAAAAAAGAGGCTTTTTCTGCCCCACACTGACCCAGTTCTCACTAATTATCTGCAAAGTATACATCAAAGCCATCCAAACAGTCCACTGCACTTAGATTAAAAGAGATTTAAAGATCCGTTCTGTAGCAAGGTTTCACGATCGGCCCCAACAGCAAGACACCCAGGACAGTTTGAGATGGATATGTGGTTTTAACTTATAAATAGTCACTGTTCAACATGTGCAAATTTTTTTAAGTGACTTGCGTTTGGGGGTGGGGGGGGGGTGGGTGGGGGGGGTGGGAGGGAGGGAGGGAGGGAGGGGTCATGTTGTTATAACAGGGGTCATGAAGTCACCACCACCTAGTCATGTGATCTCCAGCTTTATGGCAGTATAGCATGACATGGTTTGCTTTTGTATGACACAAGACATTACTATGTTGGGCTGACAAGTAATTTTAAAACAAATAAATGCCTGTAGGTTTAGAAAAAGAGCACTACAGAGGTGTGGAAGGCGTACAATCTCTTTCCACTTGACAGGAAATGTATGATTCAGCGGGCTTATTTCCTCTGCCAGATATCCAAGCAGAATTTAAAGTTAATTCTGACTCTGTTTATGCCATAATTGTTTCTTTTTATTCTCAAATGCCCTGCGTACTTTTAAATAAAGCAGATCTTTTCACAAGAGATTAAGGGGGCCATTTAGCCAAATAGCACAACACTTTGGCCTTAACTTTCAATAATTAATTGAAAGCATTTTTGAAGAAAATTTACAGTGATATTTTCTTTACATGAATATAAAGTCAAATGGCACACTGCATACATCAAGACAAAAATATTAATGAACAATTAACATAACAAAAAATAAATTTCAATCCTTGCATTTTTCCTAGTTTTTAAAAAATAACTTATAAATTAAGTAGACAAAAAAAAACATTAAAAAAATGACGATGTGTATTTACACCAATAATCAATTGTATCACATTAAATTGCAGAACCTCTTTCTGTACCGCATGCAGCTATCAGTATAATTGAACATGTTTGCTAACAGTGTGTCTGCATGCATTCATGTCTATCAAAGAACGAAAAGTTTAAAAGGGATCCGGTATCAAATGTACAGTACCCTACAGCATAGGACTGGAGCAACTGGGGAGTCAGGCCAACGCCCCACCGTTTTTACAAGTTTCCTAAAAGTACAGCGCACCCTGGATGACACAGGAGCTATTCACACAGTGGCTATTTTTGTTATTTTTTTTGCATGTGATGGAAGAAATATTTACCCAGGGGGTTTGTTCAAAAAAGACACGTTAAAAGCAAGTCGATACCAGGGGGACGCTGCTCCTGCGATCTCAAACAATCGAAAATGAAAAACATTTCCCTGGTAATCTGACCATTGAGGGCGTGGGGATTCTGGCACAGCCTCCGACGAGCTGAGAGTTCATGCAAGTGGACACCTGTCTGGGAAGCTGAGTTTGTGTTGTTTTAGTGCACAGGGATTTAAAATAACCCCGTCCTTCTTTGTTTGAGAGGGAAACACTGAGGTGAAGCGAGTGCACGGAGAATGTGGCTCTCTCCCAGTTGCCCTCAGTGGAGGTATCTTGGCATCCAAGCCACCCACCCCTTTCCCAAATTCCGGCAGGAAGGGGGTCGCCTGATGGCTGGGAGTTGGTGGGGGGGGGGGGGGGTGAGAGGCTAGGTGGAGGGAGGGACACAAGTGAGGAAACGCAGCTGCGACAGACAGCTGAGAGCGGCTCAAAGTCCGACTGATGTCTTCCCACTCTTATCGCGTAAGCCATTAATCACAGCCAATCAGCACGGGCCCCCGCCGGCCGGCCACGCCACGCGGCTAATGGGCGCGAGGCACGCGGCTTATCTCAAAAGAACCTGAGCAAACCGCTACATCTAAGGCCCGTTTGTTTAAACACGCTTTCTGTGCAGTGGTTCCCAGCTACCGGCCTGCCCGAAGCCCTCCTATGTGTCCTCTCGCAGCCGGCTGCGTCCAAGGCCTGCGGTTTCCGCGTGTTAACGCCTGAGAACTGGAGAGCTGACAGGGTGCAAGCTTTTCACACGACTCGCCCGTGGAATGTCTCCCCTTCTGTAACGAGTCAGGTGTGACAGACAGGGTCCTGCATTTACTGCCTCTTTTGAAATGCCTTCTCTTTTTTTTTTCCAGAGATCTGTCAAACTACTGAGTCTTTCCAAACAGCCCCAGCCTATATTCCCATTTCAATAAACAGAGACACGTAAGAGCTAACAAAAAAAGTTCCCCCACTCTCTTATCCATTGTTCTATAACAGCCTCCAGTTTTGTTCATGAAAACCGCTCACGTCTGTATTTAATTCTCCGGATGAGTTGAATCCAAACACCTTGAATAACCTTTCAATTATCCCTACTGCTTGATTGGCGGTCTGGCCTGACCTCCTCGATCACGACTTTGAGCAAAGATGCAGATCTGGCAATTTATTTTATTTGGCCATAGTGCGATTTGTCTCTGTACACGTTATCCTTATGCATTCAGTCGATGTCTTTACGTTTCCCACATAAACCCATATCTGTTGTGCTTCCGCACATGCAGTTTTCGTGGAGATGGATTAAATTTTGTCTCTTGCCAATTTCCCCCCTATCATTTTGCCCCGAGTTCATTCTCATAAAATGGTCAATGGCGCCTAACTATGAACACAGCAGTGTTATGAAAATTGATTGGGAAATGCTATTGACCCAAGGAACCATCCAGGCTCCAACTGTCGACCCTACCCAAGTCTACACAGCTATCACTTCACGCTACGTATTTTAAACCAGGCTTATATTCAAATGAATATACTCAAATTAAATAAATATATTAATTGTTTTAAAATATATTTTTAAGCAACGATTCCTCCTCCACCATAAGACTGAATGGAATTTCTAACAGTGGCGATAAAATGGACAGTGCTGTAGGTATAAAAACACGTGGAAGAGCAAATCAACACGTGCCATCATGTTACCCTCTCGCAAATAATGTATCCCATCAATAAAAGCAATTAAACCATATTATTTAATTAAGGTTTATGCCATGAATAAATCTATTGGTTTTGATTACCAACATTAATTAGTATTACTGCCAATACTGATGATTTAGACATATTTAAAAAATCAGACCACAACTCACTTTAGGGTTTTTCATTGCTTTACATGAGCTTATATTAATCACAGCACAGATGTGAGGGGGAAAATAAAGGATATTTCTACACACGCTGAATATCAAATCAGCTTAAAAAATGCATTGCCCACAAATACGATTATCAGTTTCTTAATGTTTAATCGCTGGTCCAGCTACGAGCAGGAGGGCAGACATTGCCCCCTTGTGGTTGACACCCAGCGAAGCGTTACTGACAGCACATGTGTGAACAACATCACACAGGGACAACATTGTGCCAAACCCACCAAACAGCTGATGTCCTTTTTTCTCTATTTGCGACCATTAAAATGGTAATTAAATCATTTCAATTCCTCAGCCTCTGCAGAGACCCGACACCAGGAGTCCAGACAGAAGTGTAAACATCTATTTCTCTTCAAAGTTATTGATAGTTTGAAGTTACGGCCAAAACAACAGTTCGGGGCGGGGAACGGCCCAGCCCAGAGCCCGTTACGTTCCGGTAATGGATGGTGCTGAGGGTTTGAATGACATTGCGCGGGAATTGGATGACAGAGGGTCGAGCTATTCATGGCCATGTGAAAACCCAGCACTATTCTTTTCTGACTGGGTTAAAAGAGTACATGAGCCATGACTGTATTTAGAGTACGTAAGTTCATAAACACTACTCAAAAGAAAAATCAATCATCAGTAAGTTTTGGAGTCCTTTTGAGAGGAGTGATAATGGTTATGTTGAGTATCTTGCTGGGATATAAATATGAAATAAAAGGAAATCTTTAAAAAGCCTATGAAATGTTCACTACTGTATGAACGGCAAAACTAAATTGGAGGTTTCTGGAGGAAAAAATCATTGCTCACATAAACCCACACGCACGCACGCTCTCTCTCTCTCTCTCTCTCTCTCTCTCTCTCAGACAAACATACACACACACACCCAATACAACAGCAGAATCCCAAGATATTCTCATCCTCAATCTGTATCCATCGTCACTTGACCCATCACGACAAGGCAAAGGCAAACTCATCTCAACACGCACACACATATTTGTGAAGTCATATTATGGCACCTTGTTTTTTTTATCATTTGCAAATACATTGATGGAAACGGCATCTACAGTACATTTTAGCAGTGAGCATAGCCTACACTCTTTCTTTCATCAAATCCCCATGACTCCACCTCTGTCTGACACAAACAGGGCAAGCAAAGATAATGTCAGAGTCATAGATGAGTACACTCTTTGGTGTGTAGCGTGTGACTCGTCTGGGCCTACAGGTGTTTAAGAGAGGGCCTACACTGGGCCTACAGTGGGGACAAGGCTGAGCTGCCCATGGCTGCTTGTTCAATGTCCTTGTAATGTTATTATGACCAATAAGGGAATTACTGCTGGATGCAAACGGTGCAAACACACAATATCTATTCAAGCATATCACATAGTTTTAGCTTAATTTCCAAATAAGCAGCTGTCTTGAAATATTACACAAGGGTCAGATAGCTTTTCATGAAAAAATACACAAATATTTATTAATGCATTATATTCAGTGTTTCTTTAATTATGTTGTGCTACATTTAATGCCTTTCAGTGTAAATAGTACAGCACATAATGGCCTTAAATCTGAAATAAATAATATCTTTAATAAGATACAAAGTTGTTTTAAAACGATTTAAAACTGTATCAACTGATTTAAAAAAAAAATGTATAGGCACGTGTTTACACAGTGCTGCAGATGGAAATTGCAAAATACGTTGTTTATATTTTTGGTGGGCTTTCATTATGTGTCATTTGACAACGTACACACAATGTCGGATAGATTTGTATCATTTCTATAAAACTTCTGACAGCACAAACGCTAAAACAACCTTGTCAAACAACCAGTAGTGGAAGACTGCAATGAAAAGGTCTTGTCAACATTATCTGTTGTATTGATTTAACAATAAAGGGCCGCAGCTTAAGCTTTATATGGCTTCTACTACCTATTGAAAATACAATAATCACAAATAAAAACTGATTTCCAAAAGATGGAAGCCCCACATTTTACAACTGCTCAGTCACTTAAAATATCAAGTATGCTACTATGATAGGTATAGTACTGGTAGACACTGCGTCTCTCACTCCCTCTCCATATATGTTCAGATTTCCCGATAAAAGACACGGGTGAAGCCATTTTATCAAAATTCCATACCAGGGGTGTACATATGTTTTAATTTCAATTCACTTGTATATTCTGTTTTTTTTTTCTGTACTGAAATTGTGTGTCATGGGTTCTGATATTTTAAGTCCAAATAAGTGTCTGTGTCTCTCGAAATTATATTTCATTAATATTACGTATCCATGTTCACATATACAGTACCACAGCTTAGTACTGCTTTATTTGTTCAAAAAGTTACATTTGAAAAATTGGGTAATGCAAGCGAAATGTATAAAATACATTTTACTCGCCACTTTGTCTACAAGGAAACAGGAGGTGCACTGCCATAAGAGGCAGTAGACAGACATGTATGAAAGTGGGCAGAAAAACAGATGAATCCATTTTAAATGGAACACAGGGGAGTTCTTCTATTTTCTTCAAGTTCCTTTGGAAAAGTCTGGCAAACTAGCCCTACAATTTAAAGATCACAGAGAGCAATGCAGATATTTCCTTTGTGCTCTGTGCGGTTGCCCCTGTCTCTATGACTCACCTGCAGTTAGTAGCGATTTCCGTTTCCTTTACAATCACACAAATACAATATTTCCTCGGCTTAAAGCAAAGCCGTTATCAAAGAAGGAACAAAGTTTTGGTCCAGATCATTATTTTTGTAAATCACCCTAATCGGAAAATATACTGACTGTGCATGTTCAAGAATCATTTTGTCTGGTGAAAATAATAATTACTGTTGAGCGTTAGCATCAGGATTCAAAACATGACAAAAAGAGGCTGCTAGGCTATTAGGACCCGTAAATAAAGGCAAGTTCAGTAACAGACTTGGCGCAACACAGAAGCATGTGGCTGGCTTTAACCATTCCCTTTATCAAAAGCTTTTAAAGCTCTGCTATTAAGGTAAAGCAACAGGGATTAATTTCTTCCCATCTCCCCTGCCACTGTGGTAAGATTGCTCCATTAATTTTCAGCGTAGACTGTTGACCAGTGTGACCTCAAATGCCTGACTACACAATCGTAGCCAATCCAGAAATAAAAAAAACAATGTATTTCCTGTTTTATCATTACGGAACCCTTTACTTGGAGAGAGGCTCTCTTTGGCCAAGGTAAAAATTCTCACGAGACAATTTTCACTGCAAAAAGGATATTGCATTCAGTGATTGAAATCAGTAAACATTAAGCAAGGAGTATTTACAGTATGAAGTTTAGACATTTCAATGCAATTTTCAGCATAATGTTATAAACTTGAACCAAGAGCAAGGCATTTTATAATTTTTAAAAATAAAGAACACACTCTAGCAAAACAGCTCAGCTTCTAAGAAGTCTGGAATAATTATTGTTGTGATAAAAATGTAATTAGATGTAGAGAAACTGAACTATTTATAGTTTACCACTTAACGAGGTGACTCTGCTAAACCTCTATTGATCTGTTGATAAATATATGGCTCTATTAAAAATATGAATGATTAAAGATAACCACAACTCGCAATCAAAGAAAATGAGTTAGAAGAGTAGCAGAAGCTGAACGTAGCAACACACATTACTTTCATGTAATGTTGATATCTACATGCCATCCAGTGCATCATCATTAGAACCACGGTTATATTATATAACTCTATTCCTACCCTCAACTTATATTTAATTTCTAGTGGTGCAACCTACACTGAGAAGAAACAGAAGATGATCATAAATAGAACTAGTACCCCTTGGATAGGAATGGAATAAAAATAAAACACCTTCCTGAGCTTACTTAGTGGATGTTGTATCTATATTATTTAAGCAATTAGATTTTTTATTTATATTTGTGATGTTCATGTATGGAAGTTATGACATCTTGAAGTACTGTTTCACAGTACTAAGATAGGTGAAGTACTCAAGGTGAAATATGTTGAAAATAATAAATAAAAATATGTTATTATATAAGCATAAAAGACACGTGAATCTATGGGAGATCCATTTTTTGAAAACTGACCATATTACTCACATAATATTTAGAAGAATGCAATATCACAAATGTGTGTACAATATGAATTTCAAAATAAACTATAATTTAAATAGTAACATAGGACAGATGCAGGGAGGTTCTATGAAATTGATAAATTTTAGATATTAGACACAGATTAGACACAGAATATCTAATTTCAGAATTAATTATCTCATTTATTACAGAAAAACTATTATTTTAAATACATATAAAACGTCAAGATTATGAAACTGCGATAATAGATTTTGCTAAAAGAAGGAATCTTACACATATTAAATGAAAACAGTGGCTGTCAGGATTTTTTATAAAAAGGTAATTGCCTAAAATTTTCTAAATTTGTATTTCTATAAAACTAATAAATAAAATGAGATAAATTGCACAAATGGAAATTAGTGACTGCTATTAGATCTTATGTTGTGAAATTGACATATGAAGAGTATTTCATCAGCAAGTAAACTTTCAGCAGTATTTGATATTAATGTTTTGTAAAGTCATTCATTTCCCCCACTTTACCATTGCTGTCCAGTGCTACGGTTCTTAAAATGACAAAAAGTTTTTTTTAAATGTTGAAGTGACTTCTTTACAGTTTGTCTTCCACTGTTTAGACAATGTTCATATTACTGCACCTTTGAGACAAATTAATCTAAGCCAATTGGTGCACAGTACAAATTAATCTAAGCCAATTGGTGCACAGTACAAATGAATCTAAGCCAATCGGTGCACAGCACTGATGTTCTTCCTACACAAGAGGTTAGGTCAAAGGCATGACAATATAAATACTGAGATAGAGACTCTTGTCTCTTGCTTACATGTGAGCAGAAATCTAAACTTTGGTCTATATGCTGCAGAAACGGGAAACAAAATGTTTCTATAAAAGCAAATCAAACAACAGAACAAGGAATATCCCTGAAACCAGTACATTACAGACTGCAGGGTTAATCAAACCTTTACTTGACTAAATTTTATGTTCACAAACAAATATTTTAGCCCAAAATCTAAAAATGGTGATATTATAATTTCTGAACCCTTGGATACCCACTGGGACTTACAGTGTGTTACAATGACAGCAGCACGTTTTCATCAGGTAATGGTGAGTGCTTTTCTTCTAAAAGAAAGTATAGATTTTTTTCTACTTCAACAAAGTTCAACCTAGTTCCACCTAGCAGAAAGTTAAACCTTGAGAGTAATTGTTTCATTATTCGATAAAACATAAAATTGGAGAACACACTGCATTATGGAATAAGTATTTCTCAAGTGCTGCCACAAAAAAAACGAAATATTTTTACAGAATAAGTGCCCTTCAAAGAATTTCTCGCTGCCAGCAAGATTCTTTTGCCCATTTCCCACCTTTCACATTAGTGCTTAGTTTTAATGTCACTTCCACTTAAAACAAATTATCACAACAGTTTCCAGAATAATATCCACCCAAAAAACTCAAGCCGCTTTCATCTGTATTTAAGTGTCTTACAAATTCCACATTCTCCATTTAGGGCTTACTCTAGTCAGAACATTTCATTTGTAAATGTCCTTGGTTATGAGTACATTCTAATTAGCATAGTAACCTTGCAAAATTGGAAAAATACCATAATGACAACAGGTACTGTTCACTCAGAGGAACACTTGCCTGCAGGGAGTTCAGGAGAATAAAGATGTAGGCAATCACTATGGAGAAGGGCACCAGCACTCCGCACAGCCAGGTGAGACCCAGGATTGGCAACAACACCAACACCGCCTTCACTGCCGATCTACAGAACAACAATACTCTCAATAAACGCAGGGCATGACACCGACAGACACAGCAATCCTAAGACAATACTCATATAATACAATGCTGAATAAAAACCATTGCGCCAAACCTCTGGCCTAAAGTTACTGGAGGTGTTTTTGGCCATTGGTGGCATTTGACTGCAGGTCACTCCAAGTAAAAACAGGAGCTGCTGGTTAAACTCACATGGTGACCATTTCCACACTAAATCTGACTTAATTCTATTTAGTATAAAATTACCTCGGAAGTTCAGGTAACCGCTAAATCAAACCAGCTGCAGGGAGCTGTGACTCACGCTGTGGCAGCTCGCGCTTTTCTTTCCACTTTAGCTGCCATCCAAGCCAACCGGCTTTCAGCAGCAACACACTTAGAGGTGCTACTGAAATAATAACAAGAACTGAAAGAGGGCTCATGAAAAAAGCTACATTTTCCATAAACCAACTAGAGATACATATTCATTTTTTTATTGTTATAGGTTTCTTCTTCTTCAATGGCTGTGATGAGAAAATTTAAAATGCATAAAGCTAAACAGCTGCACTAAGAACGTGTGGGAATAGACAGGCAAAGTAGACGTTGCTTGCTAAAGCTAACTCTCACCCTTAAGTAGTTCTCACAGAGGGTGAGAAAACACACAAAATCAATGCATAAGGGGAGGTGTGGAAGTCTGATAGCGTTGATCTCAAGACTTAGGGAAAATGCATCCTATCATTAGGATGAGAGAAACGAAGAAGAGCGCTGCTAATACCAGCCATTATTTCCGAAATATAGATCCACATGCACAACAGGCACACCCTCACATAATGGCTCAGCAGACAGAATGTGAGGTGAAATGCTGCCCCCGTGTGTTGGGTCTGAGAGACTGCAGCTCACCGGATATGTTCGTAAGCCTGCTCGGCCGGACTGCTGTCGACTGCCAGCATTATGGACCTCCTCTTTGCCATTGATATGGTGATGACAACCACCCGTGTGAGGACCATGACGTTGACCTGAAACCCAGACGGACGCAACAGAGGCGTGAGGTGCTGGAGGAGCGGAGAGGAGCTCGGAGTGCCGGTGGCGAGGCGGAGAGAAGCCGGCAGACCCTCACCATCATGATGAAGATGACCGGGCCCACGAAGCCCCAGATGACCCCGTTGTCCACGCTCAGCCAGCAGTGGTCGTCCGCTGAGTACTTCCCAGAGGCAGAGGCCAGAGTGATAGTGACTATCAGCACTGGAAGGCCTGGAACAGAAGGGAGAAGCAGAACCAAATCAGATAACATACATCTCCAGTCCTCAATAACAACTATTTATTACCCAATATATGTTATTAAATGTGAACTCTGTTGTCCTTATTCACCCAGAAAAGTGGTAGGTTTCATTAAACTATTCGTTTTTTTATTTTTTTATTTTAATCGGAAAATAAATGTTCACCCTTCTGTTCAAATACTTGAGATGAATCAACAAATTAAATAGTATAAGTAAATATATTTGCAGATCTCTTCAAAGAAGTACTGGATCACCTCACACAGGAAGCTTACAGCACACTATGTTTATAGCAATAAGCAAAGGGTGTGTGTTAGCAGGTAGACTGCATGTGCAATGTTGCACACTATGAGGCTCCATTACCCCAGCCAATCAGATAGTAGTACTTCATGTGTCTTTCTTCACTCAGGTTAACCGTCACCACTTTGCTCCAAAGCAGCAGGCCCTCCACCAGCATCCAGCTGAACGCGGCCATGAAGAAAAGTTGAAGGAGCGCTGCCACTAGCGTGCATGCCACCTGGGGTCAGGGGGTCAAAAGTCAAATGTCAACTCATCCACAGGCACGGATGGACCTTAATGTGTGCTATTTGACTGTATGGGATATTAAGTTGTTATGTGGTGAGTCTATTGGCTCTGTCGTCGTGTCATTACCGACCAAAGCACTCGCGCGTTGTCAAAGCAAGGGTACGTCACATACCCAGGACAAACCAACAACCCTGTCAGAACCAACATTCCATACAACAGACCTTCCACAACACACTCATCACCCACCACACTGGGCCTCAATGGTAGAACAGATTCATGAAAAGTCAAAAATAAATATATGTAACTTGTAACTGAGAGCTCTTGAATCTGGATGGATACTGTGAGGTGAGAAACTCTGTCTTCTGAAAAATACACCCTAAAATAGTCATAATTGCTACACTATTATACACTACAGCTAGCGTATGTTGCCATGTTAATTCCTTTTTCTGTTGTCAGCAATGCACATGTGTTAGGTTAGTGGATTTTAAATGTAGTAGACTTCTCAGATGAAACCAAATGTGAACCAGAGGCACTGGGTAGGAAAGATATTTTGATATTTTCAATTGGTTCAAAATCAGACTCATGTCCTAAGAGAGATTGTCACGTATAAAAATATGGCAACAGTAATGTCACATATCACTATGTATGAAAATCATACGCAGTAACACAGTAGAAATCACCTGGGACACAACACTGTACCTTATTGCCGACCGCCGCTCCGCTGCAGAGAAGCACTATCTGAGCAGCAGTCAGAGCGGAAAACAGGTTCTTATGGATCGACATCCGGTCAGACTTGGGGATGCTAAAAAAAAACAAGGGGAGAGAAAGCAATGGAATTAACTCAGAAAATAACGACCTTATCACAACAGGTCAATGATGTCAGTTAAACTTGATATTTTCTTATTTTATTCATCAAAAGGTTTTGTGCAGCAAGAACATTTGCTCTCAGGAGCAGCTGTCACACTAAGCAACAAACCAAAAAAACTAAGCTGTGTGTGAACAAGCTTCTTTTTCTACGTTAAACACAGGACACAGGAACAAGGCAAAAATGTGTCATTTATTGTTCAGTTACAGAAACGTCTATCTCATTATTGACTTGCATTATCAGGTGTAATCTCCCTCCCTACTCCCTGTTCATTTCCGATATTGGGTCTGAACTGGTTTAAATGTGAACACTTTGGAACACAACATAAATCTCCTAATTAAATCAGAGCTGGCTCTAAATGGCTTATTAGGGTCTCCGGGGTTAATTAACTCTCCTGTAATGTCATCATAAAACCTGTGTGTGTGTGTGTGTGTGTGTGTGTGTGTGTGTGTGTGTGTGTGCGTATGCGTGTGTTCGTGTCCGCGTGTGTGCGGTGTGTATGTATGTGTGTGGGCAAAGAGAGAGTGGCCAGAGTGAACTAATTACTACATTAGTGCTGCTCAATACTGGCTCTTCATCAAGCCTGCGCCTTATTGACGTTGTCGAGGTGCGTGGCAGATTTGAGATGCGCCCGATACGCTGAGCGCAGGCGGAGGCTTGCGCTCAGCCACCGGCTCTCTCCCCCTGTCCGACAGGACCGTATCCGTCCCTGTAGCGCCGGCCGCTGAATTCACTTACTCGAGCACGGTAAACAGCATCAAGGTCACCACCAATGCACAGAGCGAGGCTCCGGACCCGATGAACGTCAGCTTAGTCAAAATACTCTGCTCCTCGGGGCTCCACTGCAGATCAGAGCAGAGAAAACCAACGGACAACGGCAGTCAAAACACTGGCGGAATGTGCAACGATTCCCGACCTTCACACATTACACAGACTTCATGCATTGCAAGACGTAGACCTTTCAAATTTATTGACAGGAAAATAATAGTTTTCTTTTGACGTAAAGTACGTACTTTCCAAACCAGAAAGCTGGAGGTCTGACACTGCATGTCAGTTCTGTATGTATATTCACTTCTAGTTCACTTCTGATTGGCAGCCAAATAAATGGCCGTACTACTGATTGGTTAAAATGTAAATGTCCTGCTAATTGCACGATAAACATGTTCTCCAAATGACCCAAAGCAAATCATCCTGAAATAGGTGGTATAAGAACTCTCTCAGCTGAAGAACATCATAGTATTTCTTTGCTTAGGTTCTTTATATATAGTTTAAATATCTTTAAATTATTATTTTGATTACCAGGGTCTTTAATGAGGCTCAACAGCGAAAGCAACAGTGTTTCATTCACAAACAGAGACACCTGCTGGATATTCCAGCTTAGTGCAGACTGCTGTGAGCAATGAAAGGCCATTAGGTCTAAAAAGAATCCTATGAATTTGCAAATATATCAGCACATCAATGACAAACATGTACTCCTGTGAGGCTTAAAGAAATGTCAACTCACTTTGATTAACTCCAACAAAAGCTAGAGTCCAAAGTGAAAACGCTGGTATGTGAATTTTAAATGACACTAAATGGCAAAGAAATCTACTCTGTTTAATAGATATCACCCATTCCCTTTTTCTCTTAATACGCCTTGCATATCCATAGCAATAACACCCCTTGATTATACCTTGGATCCCATATAATTCATGAGAACTGCAAAGTTGGTTGTGTGGTTGCAAAAGCAGGATGTGACCATAGATCCAGAATATGTCACTTGACAGCCTTCACTTGACCAGCCATCTTGACCTTCAGTCCTGAGAACAGTTTTAAAGACGGGACTTAATGATTTATAGATTGCGACCACACTCAACGGCATAACAAGTTTGCACTATGTCATACTAACATCAGGCTGAAGTTCCAGAACACGCAAACAGGTTTAACAAGCCAAGAGTGCTCCACCTATAAAAAAGCAGATGTTATGCACTACACTTGTATATGATGTAAAATAAATACAAATCATTGTAATCACCAAACATTTAGGAGTGTACTCTTAACCGCTTTTGGAAAAGGTATTCTAACTTCAAATCACTAAATATCGCATACTTTGCGAGTATCTTGAAAGATAACCTGGATATCCATACTCAAAACTCAAGAGAAAAGGGGCTTGTTTTCTGTTTTATGGTTATAAATAGTTTATATCCCCTCACCATGTCAGAAGAGGATAAGGTGTAATGAACAGCAACTGGAATATTTTGGCTCCTGGAGAAATCTCTGATTGTAGCCGATATAACAGCAGTAGCAAGTCTACCTGTGTGCAAACTGGAGTAAACCATACACAACCTAATTAAAATGATGGTCAGCAATAAAAAAAATTTAAAAAGCTACGTCAAATCAAATTATTTACAAACGTTTGTACTTGATCAAAACAGTGTAGTTATTTCATGGTAGAAGAAACGTTCAAACCTTCTGCCTCCTTTATAATCCTCTGATGAAGCTTTTCTATGCACGTTTGATTGGATTTCCACAAGGTGACTATAGTACACATGGATAAACATGACCTCCTTATAACCTGTACATTTTAGAATGGATGAGAAGAGTGATGTGGAAATTAGAAACTACAGCACAGAATTAATATGGACACAGAATGGCCACCGAAAATAGACTTCATGTGTGTTTAATTGTGTGTGAAAAAAGTATGTGCACATTTTCAAATGGAGAGAAGATCACAGAACTTGTGAACAAAATTGTATTTACCAAGTAACATGGTCATGCCAGCTGTAAATAAAAGGCATTGGAAGTTGAACATACTACAACCTACAGAGGTACCTGATGTTTAATATTAAATAAGTGTGGTTACAGAACTGAGTGAGTTCTAATCTGATCACACTTGAAGATTTGAACCCTTGAGGGTTGCGTACGGTACTCAGATTACAAACTACTAACATCGAGTGCTCTTGTATGATATTTTTCCCTGGGCAGTGGGACATCGTATACCAGCACAGCCCACTGGTGCTGCATTCTTACCAAGGGAGTGTAGCCGGAACACCTCTGTGTCTGGGACAAGGATCTCATCCTGGCTGTTGGCTGAGCCCCCAAACGTAGAAGGCTTGTATGAGCAGCTGCAGCTCAGCTGGGAAAGCTGCTTGGGCTCCAAGTGCACATCTAGAAAATTCCACATAATCAAACACATACGCACACACGCACGCACGCACGCACGGACACACATACGCACACACGCACGCACGCACAAATACGCACGCACGCACGCACAAACACACGCACACACACATTCGCAAACACACACTCTCTCTCTCTCTCTCTCTCGCTCTCTCTCTAACACACACACCCATGCACGCAAGCAAGCACACACCCAGTAATGTTTGGCAAGTACATCCTCAGCTGAAGCAATATGTACTATTTTCACTGGACCCATCATGATAAAAATGCAAATGTATTTCCTTCATTAAAGATGCCCGATTGGCCCGAGAGAACACAAATAAAGGAACTGTGAGTGCCCGTTTAGACAAACCCTACCAATCAAATCTGATATTCACAACCCTGTGCAGACTTAACAGTACCGTCAAACCTCGGTGCCTTACACCAGAAGATGTCAGTGCAAACTGCAATATTGAAAGAGCTCTCTTTGCTATTTAGACCTCTCATATTGATATGAGTAACAAAGACAATGTGACACATCGAGAAGACAATCACTGAGTAGCATTTACTGAGAAGAGAGGTTATTCATAGCAGAGCCCTGGTTTCACAAAGCCAGAAATATTCATCTGCAGACTGTCACCGCTTTTGACCAACAACATCACCTGCGACTTGGTATCCTTCAGATCCCAGACTTGATAGGTTCTAACCCAGAACCAGGATAATTGCTGAACATGACTGGCTATCAAGTAATTCTCTTCACCGCACCATTCCTTAGCCAGTGCATTGATTGAATATTAAATATCCCACAAATCCTTTTACTATAGAACTTGAGAACCTTGGAGAACCCATTATCAGATTTATCCTGTGTCATAAGGGCGCTCAATATCTTATGACTCAGGATAAATCCTGACTTTATATGTTGTCTTGAAGAAAACACTAAAAATATCATGTCAAATGATCATTATTACAAGCAGAACCAATCAGCTCAGAAGGAACCATTTTAATCTTCATTCTTTGGCTTTAACTATGGATTATATATAGATTATGTACACTACCATTCAATAATTTTTATGGTTTCGAAAAAAAATTATACTTTTATTCACCAAGGTAGCATTAAATTGATCAAAAAAGTTGCCGCGGTAGTACAGCGGTAAAAGCGCCAACTTTCAGCGAGTTGTACTCGCCCCGGTCCTACCAGATCCGGGCATGGCCGGTGCCTTGTGGGAGCAGTAATTGGCGGGTGGGTGGAGGGGCTCGGAGAGAATCGCTGTGCATAGAACGGCCCTGGGCGAGTTGGAATCACGGTCAGGAACCCTAGGAGGAGTCGCGCCCTGAAGAAAACGTGGCGCTCTCTGTCCTACTGCCAGCTGTCAGGGTTGTGCAACGGCGATTCTCTAGCGGTTGCTACACGGGGGGAATAAGTCATCAAGGGTCTGAGGTATCAAACGAGCCTCAAACCATCACTCTGCTGCCAGATATGCAGTAGATATGGTTGTTTCTCCCGACTAATTTTCCTATTGAACTCTATGAAAAAATAAGTCAGGTGAAACAACCTGTAAAGTGATCCATAACACTGCATATCTACTACTGCATATCAGCCAGCAGAGTGATGGTTTGAGGCTTGTTTGATACCTCAGAACATTGATGACTTAGAGCCATTTAGCCAACCATGGGTTGCATACTATTCCTGTGTCATTTACAGCTTGATCTAGTCCCAAATATATGTTAATTACTTTTGGTGCCCTAAAATGGGGGGGCTATGTGTAAAAATGGCTACAATTGCTAAAGTAGAAATAGAATGAAATAGTAGTTTGTAACATTATCGTAGATATAGTAGTTTGTAACATTATCAATGTCTTGACTGTATTTTTTGATCAATGTAATACTACCTTGGTGAATAAAAGTACCAATTTATTTCAAAAACATAAAAATGATTCCAAACTTTGGTAGTGTATATAACAAGATCACATAGCGAGGAACAAGCATGAAAATGTACAATTTCCAGGTATGGTGTTTTAAGCAGGATAAAAACATCTGCTTCCACTGGGTAAGCATACTATCACAAGTGGGGTTAGCAAACACATTGTCAGCCTGGCTCAGTTTGATGTGGAAAGACTTGGCTTGCTCAGGTATAGTAATTAAACAAATATTTTACCTTAATCAGACGCCCTACAATAAGTAAGGATGGACACTGTTCACATGTGGTTTATAAAATGGCTGCTATATTATCTGATAATTTTAAAGTGATAAAATTTTGCAAAAATGCCAGATTAATGTAAAAATGTGTACTTAATTGCTCCAAGACACAAAATATGAATCAAGAAACATGATTATCAATAGTCCAAAGATTAATGTCATGTACTTCTCGTATGGTATCTGCAATGCTTAAAATGCTATTCCCTTTATTTATCTGTCCTATATTTAAATAATATAACATTTATGAAACTGGAGAGAAGCATGAACACACTTATTAAATATACTGTGGTCACAGTGTTTCTAGGTTACGGTATTATATTCTAACAGCAAAAAAAAAAAAAATTAAACGTGCTTTAAGACTGGATTGATGCAATGAGAAGACATCTCACCTATGTTTTTGGTTGAAAGCGTAAAGCTTTTTCCTTCCACAGACAGGACATCTGCCAGAGTCCCAGTCAATTTATCGATGCTTTGAACTACACTGAAAGGCCCAAGAGCTACCTAAGAACGGACATAAAAGAGAGGGATGGAGGGAAGGAGGGTGAGGCAGAAATCATCAGGCAAAATTTCAGCAAAGTTGTAAATGACACAGCTCAGGAGACTGACTCACCCCCTCCTCAGCCAGGTCCAGCCATCGGGCAGACATCTTGGGGTCAATTAACTCGCTGGCCAGTTTCAGGTAGTCAGCAGCAAAAGACAAAATCACTTCAGAGGTGTTACCAATGGCAGAGACCTGTGTTTCAGCTGCAAGCTCTATCACCTGGGCCAGGTAGAGCATATCAATGGGCGTAACCATGTCTGAGTTCGCCTCCAGAACCCTGAGCAGGAACCTTCCAAATTTGCCCAAAATATAAAAGTAACTTTCTGGCGTGACATTGAAATGATCCTCCTCCAGTACCTATAAGCAGGAAATTCATTTTGAAGAACAGCCAATAAAAATGAATAGTGAATAAAAATAAGAATGATAATGCCTGGCATTTATATAGCGCCTTTCTCACACTCAAAGTGATTTACAATGATGAGGGGGAAACTCGCCTCAACCACCACCAATGTGTAGCACCCACATGAGTGATGCAAGGGCAGCCATTTTGTGCCAGAATGCGCACCACACATAAAAAATTAAGCACTCTCAAAAAAAATGGGCTGCGTCTGAATCAGCACTGTTCCATACTATTGAGTATGCTTGTTGAGTAGTACTGGACGAGAAAGTAGTTAAAGCAAAGCAAAGTTCTCTCTAAATGTAGTATACTTAAAACCCCCGGAGAAAATACAAGGTTTTACTGAGTAAGTTTGGGTGCATACTTTTCAAGAAGTATGCAAACCTTTTGGTCGCATAAATATGACGCACAGCTTTATTTTAAAAAATGAGCCGCAACTTCGCTCACATTTTCCTTCAAGAACAACAAAAACAACACGTGACATGGCCACGGAAGGGTGGGTTGGAAAATAGTACGGTTGGAAAATAGTATGGAGGATATTTTTTTTGCATACTGCACGGTGCGTACAAACAGTACACAGTACACAGGAGACAGGACACAGTAGATAGGGCTCTGATTCGGACGCAGCCATGGCCATGTGTTGCATATTCAAGGACACAGGAATCTAGGCACAATATACAGAAATAAGTACTGAGGAGTACTGAAGATACTGAGGAACGTATTATCTCTAGCAAATTAGCAGATACATTTCAAGTTAAAAAAAAAAGAAAAGATGATTATTGTAGTCAGTATCAAGGCCAATGTTTTTTCGCCAAAGTTTTAAAAAATTCTGAGAATTATGATTATTCCATTATAATATCAAACTCCTGGTTTACATTGAGTTCATTGAGCCTTCATACTCACAGATTTTGCCAGAGGGTCGTTGCCCAATTTGGCAAAAAGGGAAGTCTTGGGAAAGTTGAATATATGTTGCTGATTTTCAAAAGTATCTGAAACAGAAGTATGAGGGGGAAACACACATGTTTACTCTCCATAGGCTCACATATTTAAGGTATAGAAAACTTTTCTATTAGTGGACTGGCATAGACAGGTATACACATTCTGACTAGCAAGTTTGACAGAGAAGAATTGTATTACCAAAACATCCATCATTGTATCATACAAAAAAAAATAACATTTTGCTAGATTGGTTCCCTGGAAACGTTCTGTTTTTAGATAACTAGTACAACTATTGTACAGTTCTCGCAAATGGTCAATTTCTTAAAAATCAACATTGTTTTCATGATATTATAATTCTGAAGACAGGTGAAGTTGCACAAGGCCATTTGTGCTATGTTGAACAGCTGTCATCAACCTTATTCATATGGTGTAGTTTTATTTCATTACGACCAAGACGCCACTGTATGTCATAGTGGCTGGTAGATGGCAAATTTTACCAGCCACCCCAAAATTTTACAACACCTTTTCTTTTTTTTGTAAATACATTAGAATACCGTTTTAGAATGCACTCATGTTTAGTAGCTCTAATAAAATAGTATTTATTATATCAAGTATTACAGGTCAAACATTGTGTATAAATTTATTACATACATTTCACATAATCTATTATCTAATACTAGATACGTTTTTCTGAATGAACAGATGCCAATAGGCCTAACGTTAGAGGGAGCGGTCCGGAGATTACCTTAGAGCGTATTGGCCAAGGTAATGGTCAGTTTTTGTTTTTTTTCTATGTGACGCTGTGCGACGCTTGTTAAAATTGCTTTATGGTAAATCGAACGCATATCAGTTGCACTGGACTCTGCGTTGCTAAACGGACCATCGGAATTGAAGTAGAAAAATAAAATGAATTGCTTGTTTCTTTGATAACAACTTGTAAACAATCTTATTTTCCAGCAAACTAATAAAATGATGTTAACAGACCATATTAAATGACACCCGTTTTCATTCTGAAATGTTTGTTTAATAAAAAATTATACAAATTTTATTAGGCAAATAATACACATACCTAGGCCTATTCTCCGTCCAAAGCCTATCATATACTTTTCTTTGAACTCCAGCTAACTTATTCGGCGAGGAGTTCAGACGGTAGCCTATTTTCTCACGTAGTTTCCGTCAGATCTGTTATGTCGCTGCTTTGCTCAGGGGGCGGGGATTGCGTTGGGGATTACAAAAAATATTTCTCTTAATGTGAAGATTAAACTGGTAGAAATTCATGAGGATATCTTTAAAGGAAAAAAAATTCTATTCACTTGTAGTGTCTCCGCTTAAGATAATGGACACAACTGACCCCCCTCTTAAGGGCAAAATGATGCAAACGGGGTCATTTTTTCCTTTGAACTCATTTTGTTTAATATCAAAATGTGCCTGTCATGTTAGCGATTCAAGTAAATTAACATGAGCAAATGTTAATAGAGAGTATGAAGTTATTCATTTGAAAATGTTGTCATTCTTGAGCAAGCGGTCTAAAAGACTAATTGGGGCGCAATTGACCCCGGTCTCCCCTATTACTGGATGTCTGCCGATCATTCTCTTTTTGCCTCCGACGAGACCGATTTGAGCTTGCGATTGATTGAGATCTTTGTTTGCACGCGTGCTTTACCATGCCTTTTACTTTTGCTTTAGGTCAGCAAATTAAATCTGCCAAACTTCTTCTCCTTAAAAAGGAGTTCGCTATCCAAGGTATTCACTCCCATGCAACATAGCCTACTGCATTGTATTTGGTGGTGATTCATTTGCCACCCCGCTTTGCAACCTCTCCCGTCTGCCAAATAGAGCCCCTTCTCCTTAAAAAAGAGGATGGCCCATACTCCTTTTTAAGGAGAAAGGGATCTGTTTGGCAGACGGGAGAGGTTGCAAATGAACCAATCTCAATGTCCACCCTCACAGACTTTGAGGCACGTTCCCAACAAGTCCGCGAGGGCTCAGGGCTGTCCCACTGTAAAATCGGCAATTGCAGTTTTTTGAGCAGATACAAACCTAAAAGGAAAAGTCCTAAAGCGGCGATTGTCATAAACATCTTGCCTGCGAAACAGGTGTTGTCAAGGCAACGTATAACATTGCAAAGTTCTGTCCCATTCCTCGTATTTGTACCATTTTGAGCCCTTGCACTCTCACACACTCACGCTGGGCACGCGTGTGGTGTCACCCAAAGTCTGTGGGGGCTCAGGGCGGACATTGAGATTGGGCCTAAATTACTCAAGGCATTTTCACTCCAAGCAGCATGCTGCGTTGTATTTTGTGATAAATGACTTATTGACATGGGTGTGCACATCGGGTAAGATTATTCAGTGGGCTCATAGTGTTTGTTCAGTGTGGTTGTTTAGGCAGCTCACTGCCGTTTTCTTTTTTAGAACTATATCAGTTTTACTATATCATCTTTTGGTTATAGTAACCTATATTGAATTTAACTTTACATTTTTGTTGTTACAAAAAGCTGAAAGGGGCCTCTTCTCCTTAAAAATGATTATGCTACCTGAGACATTTTCACTCCCAGCAAAGTATTTGGCCTATTTTCGTATTGAACTCTATGGAAAAATGAGCCAGGAGAAACAACCCTTAAAGTGATCCATCCATATCTACTGCATATCTGGCAGCAGAGTGATGGTTTGAGGCTCGTTTGATAGCTCAGACCCTTGGTGACTCACAACCATTCAACCAACCATGTGTTCCATATTATTCCCATGTAATTTACAGCTTAATCTAGTCCCACCCCCCAATTCCCATAGAGATCCATTCAAATGCAGAGAGATTATAGTATTGCGTGTAAGTGTACCTGAAAATAAGATATCAAGAGTCTTTTGATGTTGTCACAGACATCAGTAAGTCATGACATGCAAAGGATATGCAACCAAATATTAAATATGATAACTTTATTAAAGTTTATGTTAATTTGTCCAATTACTTTTCGTCTTCTAAAATGGGGGGGCCATGTATAAAAATGGCCACAATTGCTAGACTGTTCACCAGATATGGATGTAAAAACCCTCATATTAAAGCTGAAAGTCTGCACTTTAACCTCAATGTTCCATTTCAAATCCAATGTGCTGGAGTACAGAGCCAAAACAACAAAAATTGTGTCACTGTCCAAATACTTATGGACTGTTCAAAACAGGTGTTTTTTTAACTTCTTTTTAAAAATCGTCTTTTTTTTTTTGTTGCCCGTCCCAACATTTTTGGAACGTGTTGCAGGCATAAAATTTATAATTAGCATATATTTACTAAAATCAATAAAGTTGATAAGGTAAAACATTAAATATCTTTTCTTTTTACTGTTTTCAATTAAATATATGTAAAAGAGAATTTATAAATCACTGCTTTCTGCTTTTATGTGCATTTTTCATACTGTCCCAACTTTTTTGGAATTGGGGTTTGTACAATGTACAACAACTAAACCACACCTTATGAATAAAGCTGACAATTGTTCAAGGTGCCACAACTTTGAAGAGTTATTCATGGTCATCTTTCCACAATCTAAGCCCTTTCCTACACACATTTACCAGTATCTAAAATAATGTTGAGTATCACCTTTGTCAAATTGACAGACTGCTTCTTTTATTTCCACACAAAAATCCAAGTCCCAGCTGCCGCTCGTAGGGTCAAAGGTCACACATTCTCCACTATTTGGCACAGAATTCTGCACTGAGGTGAAGTTGTGATATGACATCAAACCTCTTTCCAACAAAAAGTTTAAGTCTTGGCTGTTCCGTTCACTTCTGTTCCCTAGAATGTTCATTAAAAAAAGTGTTTAATTATTTTTTTAACATGGGGTAAAAAATAAAATGTGTTCTTGTTATTCTACACCATGAGACAATGAGTCCCTGATTAAATTAAGTGATACTGAGCTAGGATCATGCTACATCCAATGGGCCATCTGTTTAAATGTCTCTGTTGAATAGTGTAGTGAAAACCATGATGTCATTATTCACTGGAGTCAACCATGTCCAAAAAAAAGTTTGTTCTGCTGGGTGGATTCTAGAATTACAGCATGCATAAAGTATTTTACAACCATACGTTTTTAATCTGCAACTTGGCACAAGCTCCTAAGCACGTGCAACTCTGAAAATGTATCAACTGCCACCCCCACCCAAGATCTTCACATTTACCTTGACATGGGGAAGATCCACAGTGTCTCCTCAGGGATGGCTCAATCTCTAGGGTTGAGGAGTTCCACTTATAAAACAATCCAGGCAAAATCAGTGAGCACTCATTTCCCAAGGCGAGGATTTCACTGATGTTCAACACCCGGTCCCAAATGTTGAGCCATGTTATGTTTCCTGAGAAGGATTCATCACTCCTGAAGGAGCCGCCAAACGTGTCCTGCTCCTGACCGATAATGAAGCGGCCATCCGGGCCGATGTCAGTAGAGGGGTTCAGATTATCCCCCCGGCCTACAACTAGCCCGTCGACAGCAACGACCCACTCGCCTTTGTTCCGAGTCCAACTGACGCACACAAAGTGCCAGAGACCGTCATTCGCAGAGGCTATCGAGTAAGGCCCGTGTAGACCATGTACCAGCAAAGCGAGCTGGATGGGTTCCCCGCGGACTATGCGGGCTCTGAGCTGAAACTCATTTATAAATGACGGTACGGAATAAGAAAACACAGTGGAAAGTCCATAGCAACTGGGATTAAACTGAATATGTATGCAAACAGTCACAGAGTGCATGCTGGCGAACTGCTGAAGTAGTCGAGCATGCTTCCGGTTACTCCTGCCAGAGAACTGCAGAATCAAGGATTCAAAGGCACCTTTAATAGAGGAAAAGCTTCATTAGGAAAACGTATTCATGTACTGTACACATTAATGTACAATTAAATTATCACTGTGTAATTGCACGCTGTCACACTGACAGTCTGATAGGGAAATAAGTATTGGTGCGCATCGCTATTTTGAACTTGCTCCATCTTGAGCTAGTTGAAATTTAATTCAGATCCCAAAAGAAACCCCATACTCTGAACCTTGACAGAGCAACCTGATTTTAAAAAAAAGGTATAGAGCAACTCACCCATTTTCGGAGTCAAAACCATACCTTCTATCCAGACCTGATGTGTTATGTTTAGTGACTGAAAAAAGTTGGTCAACTCCATGTTCTCAAATGCACTGGATACTGAGGCCAGCGCCCCAGACTTTTTCTGGCAGACTTGCTTGGCATCATGCCACTGCAGCCGGTCAGGCACATATTCATAATAAGATTCATCATACGATGGTAAGTTCCGTCCTTGCAACGGCAGCGTTGAATCTGGACAAGGATTTTAAGGGACAAAAATTTACTTCACAACTTTTCATGGCTTGAGAAAAATTTATTTACTTATTTGTTTTAACTGTTGTCCCAGCAATGTGAATGTAGGCTCTGCCTACTAGCCTAATTGCAAATGCAGCATATGAGTTTGGTTTGCTCTCAGGCATTAAGAAACATAAGTAACTAAAAGCTTTATAGGGCAGTGATCTTGTTTTCAAATTACCTCATAATTATTTAATGGATCTCAGATGTCCCTGTCACTTGCAAGGAGGTCTAGGCTACAAATCTACTTTAAACGAGCTGCTTCAATGACTAATCAACTCTGGGGGGAAAACATACGGTACTGAGCGATCACCGATTCGTGCGAACCAAACAGTTATAAAAATTTAATAATTGCAGTATCTTAACTTAATGCGTCGTACACCAAACTCAAACACAAACGTTGGCGATAACGTTGTATCGGGTGGAGTTCTAGAGCTCCAAAGTTTCAATAGCCTACTGAAACCTGTGGGCTACCGGGCGCTACCCACCCCACAAGTCTCCACATTCAGGTTAAATTACAGCGTTATGTCTGTCCTGAACTCATGATGTCTTACCTTTAGCAGTACAATGATAAAACCAAATCTGAAAAACAAAACACCTTTTTAGTCGCTTAAGAATAACAGCTGATACGTAAAACATCAGAATAATATTCAAAGGAAAATTATTACTTACAATTACATTTGAGTAGATTATTTTAAACCATTGCATTTTCCTGTAAACAAAATCATTTCCATAAATTACGGAATGTAGCTATCGAGCCAATCATTTTGTCTGTTTTATTATAGCCTGCCATATATCCTAACAGTAAATCGGACACGAAAACACAACTTCAAATAGCCCTATAACACATGGAAATCAGCTGCAGGATATAGTAAAGCATTTTCTTCACCTAATTATTATTATACAATGCATTCTCAGTTTTTGCCTGACCGCTAGTTTTAAGTAGGTAGGCTATCTGAAATTAAATGGGCTATCAAGACTACATCACCTGCGTGTGGCTGAATTTTACAAGCTGAAATCAGGAAACTAAGTTTGCACGGATCCTCTTCATATCTGTCGCATCCTGTCACCTCATTCGGGTTTAGCCTGCTTTTACTTTAAAGTACTCCCAAGTATCAGCCCCCAAGCAACACAGAACTGCGCCGGACTTCAGAATATCCAATAAACATCCACAGACAGAACTGTTCAAACTAGCAGGAACCTCCTAGGTGACATCAGTAGCAGAGAATTCATTGACTGATACGGAGCGAAAGGGAGGGGACTGGAGTTATAATGAGGGCCGATTAGGCAGTAGCCTACTAATTCTGAGTCGATAACAAAAAACAGATCGTGTCTTTTTCCCCCCACCCCAATTCTAAACCCGCAATGCGCCATTTATAAACGACATTGCCGTCTACTTCTGAGTAACACTGTCCGGCCCAAAATGTCAACTGAACATCAACATGCAGGTTAAATGCGGGTAAATGTATAACCAGCAGTGTATTGACAACAAAGTATAAAATCAATTCCTGAACCAGCATTTTATATTAACCAGTACAATACAAAACTCGGAAAAATAAGAAAGAACACACAGCCAATCAAATGTTTGATGAAATGTGCACGTTTATTGTGATCACTTTGCCCTGTGATTAAATGCTTCATGATTATGTGCCGTTACATTCCAGCTGAAATTGAAAAGGCATGAATGATCAATCAGCTGTCGCTTATAGTAATTGGAGTACACAATACCGTCCTGAGTGCAAAGTGCAAAAAAATAATAATATATATACAGTTGAACCTCGATCCAACGGACTAATAGGGGGGATCAGTTGTCCGTTAAAGCCGTTTGTCCGTTGCAGCGACGAAATCACTATAACAAGAGATATGTAGCGCACAACAACCAGGCAAACCGATGCTTGTACGCTTGTAAACAACACGTGCGCGCCGCCAAGCGGACACGTACTCAAGTAACGGTCTCGGTTCGCGGACGCTTACTCAAGTAGCGGTCTCGGTTCGCTTCACCCGGGAGTTTTAAACGTTCGGACCAGATATTCACTCGCGGATTGTGTCCGTTGGATCCGGAATCCGTTGCATCGGTGTCCGTTGGATCGAGGTTCATCTGTAACAGTTCCAGAATAAGTTATGATTCGTGAAACTAGAGCTGCGAATAAACCGATGTAAAAGACTTCCACGTTTGTATTCGACTTCTGATACCCATGTCTGTACTTAGTAGTCTAATGTATGCAAATATTAAACCTACACGGGTTTAAAAAAGAAATAAGCAAAATATGTAATCACCGTCGTACCCGTCTGCAATAACAATTTCTTAATAGTAATACAATTTTACAAATGCTATCCTTCCCTCAGAAACACCAAAACTAAAAACTAGCAGTTATGAAATTAGAAAATGAATAGAAATTACAGTTGGCAGTAACCGTGACTGATGATGTAAACAAGATGGAATCCCGTTTGGCCGTGCCCGATTTTTAACGTTAGTTCAGACCATACATTTCAGAGCTTCAGCATCTCTGTCGCTCTTTATCACCTTTTCAACAAAGCATCAAAAACCCAGTTGAAGCTGCTATTAAAAGCAGATGGCTACACCCACCGTATATCTGTGGCAGAAACGGTTGCATTGGACGAAAGCGTATACACAATTTTGGGAACAGTTTTATCTCTCCCGCTGTTGCTCGGTGCAGGTTTATTCTCAATGTCTGGGCCCCTTTCCTCCTCAGCTTTCCCCACACGGTTCTCGAGGCCAGAAAGCATGCTCTTTTCAACACAGATCTGATCAAACATGGAGGTCAGAGAGCACAGAGCAGAATGTACATCGTCTCTGGCCCCCATCAGGCTTTTCACACAGGGCAGTTGAAGGCAGGGCGCCCGCATGTTTCCCTCAAGTTTCGGGAGGCCGCTGATGATGTTATCAATCATCTTGGAGGATGAGCAGATTGCATCTCTGCTTCTGCTGAGGTCCTTGTCTTTATCTAAGGGGATGAAATTTTAATTATTAGTAATAAATACAAAATGCCCACGTAATGCATAAACCCCCCCCCACCCCCCTTCTCCTCAATACAGAATTGCAAATTGAGTTCCACTGAGGCACTGTTGTGCCGTCCCTGCCTGCTCAGGGATCTCTCCGATACACTCATGTGAGCCTTTGACCACACTACAAAGTGTGAAGAAAGTAGAAGAAAGGCATAGCTCTCACTCATAATAGCATGTGGGCCTAGTAATATTAAGAGGAGCTAAAGCAGTAGTCCTGGCCATTTTAAATAGACCATCCGTGAACCTGCAATGTGTAGACTACAGGACCTGGCCTACACTCGTGGAGAAAGCAAGGGATTTTTTTCCCTTATTTATTTACAACATTAATGCGCCTCTGAAAAACACACACACACACACACACACACGCACGCACAAAGACATGCGCGCACACACGTGCACACTTCAGGCAATGACACGAAAAGGGAGCGAAGGAAATTTGATTATAAAGCCCTGCTGTTGTGCACTTCAGCATCAGATCAGAAAAAAACAAGGCGACATTAATAATCAGTTCTGGGTTGGCATAAAGGATGAAATGCATCATTACCACAATGCACCCAACCCTTTGTTGATAATAGCTGATGTTATCTAATTGGCCAGAGGTAACCACGGTCCCCTGAAGCAGGGCGTTACCTCTCAGGGCCCGTGTGAGGGCGGAGTGAAGCCGCCTGACCGCCAGGCTAAGCTGGAGCAGCTGGGCGGCTGTGTTTCTCGCTGTCTGCAGGTGCGAGGGATTAGCGTCCTCTTCCGTCCGCTCTGTGGACCCATCCCTCTGCTGGAAAAACACACACAATTACCACCGCTGCTCTGTAGGGAGGAAAAACATACCGTATTCCCATTAGCATAGACTATGAGATATGTTTAATGTTCCACCGCATAATGGAGCCTTTATTCAGAGGCAACCGAGCAAAAAGGATTTCTGAGCTAAACTAGGAAGGCGGAGAGCAAAGCAGTGCAGTAAGTGCCGCATCAACTGATCCGTTAAATCTGACCTAGCATTAGCACCCATTAACAACACGGCGGGTGCAAATAAGTCAATTATGAAATGTTTATCCAATGTCATCAATTTCGAATGAGTCTGTAGAAAGTGTCAAAAAGATTTTTAAATTAAATGCTTCCAATGCACTATCCTTATTTTACATGCCCCAGCTGCCGTGGTGCTTTTGTTAAAGGGCCATTGTGAAAAAGGCATCCGTCTCGGTCTTTGGCACCCAGCACATGGGTGTTCAATGCTAACAAAGAGCACGCGCTTGTACACAGCAGATAACGTTAACAATGACGCTAGGAGGAAGACCGATGGCACTTTGTTCAACACATTCATTACCTCAACGGCGAAAAATGGAAGCGCACGGCGATAAGCCCGTGCAGCATTTTATTTCACCGGGGCAGCGAATGCTGGCCAATGATACCTTTTAAAAGGTGCACTCGTTGTTGAAATGACATTGATCAATTAGGTCTGCCTACATTCAGGAGAGACTAATGCTCACCGTTTGATTGCAAGAGGCGTAGCTCTGAAGGGCAGAGGCTACATCCAAAGATTTCTTCTTCAGGCTCTGCGATACCTGAAAGTAGCATGTACACAATATAGTTAACATTACATTTCTGTTAAAACGATAGATTAACATGAACTTATTCATAACCCATTATTTATTTGCATACCGTGTACTACAAATTTTGGTGTAATGTTTTTTTTATGCTCCAATTTCAAATGCCAAATTTGTAAGTGTTAACCAACACTAGTATGTGTCCTCGAAACGCATGCAACCACCGGCAGGTTGTGTTCACTCTGCAAATCCACCGGCTGAGCTGTGCATTCATACTGCCGGAAAACCGCACAGCTGGTAAATCTTCAACAAGCAGATGGGAAGTGCCGGAGGCCAGAGCCTCACGAGTTGCAGGGATTACCTTGCCAACATCAGGCTTCCCTTAGATTTGATCTGCACCGAGCGCCAACTGTGTTTTTCCACAGAAAGAACCTCAGCGATGCCTCATAAACACTGCACGTCATTCACCGGGGATGGGAACTAAAAGCAGTCAACATTTTTTTTTTTGGCCCATTACATTATAAATAAAGGGTGAGGACCTTCTCAAGGACATTTGTGTCAAACTAATTTCGACCAGACACACAATTCATATCCAATTCACAATTCATAACCTCCATTGGCTTTCACCAAATGAAAAAAAAAACAACCCTCTTTTAAAACGGCAGCGAACAGTGTAGATGCACCACCTCAGTCCTGGGGAATGTGAGCTGAGCCTCCCTCTGCAGCTCCTTGGCCTGATTAATCACGTCATCCAAAAGGACGTGCATGCCTTTGCAGGCTCCCTCATACAGGGATGCCGCTAAGGAGCGCTGGAGAAAGAAAGGGAGACAATCTGGCTAAAGGTCTTAAAAGGACAGCCATAACATACAACTTATTACAATGCACTCATTTGGATCCATAGCTGGGAAACGGTGTTAGGCATTATGAAGAGCTACTCTTTAACATCCCGAAAGCCCTGTGCAACAATAAGGTCACATTATTTTTTATAGCCCGTCTCTTTTCAACAAGAGGCAAGAGAATGTGTGTCCTTTCACCTTGCCAACAGCCTCTGAGCCCACTTCTGTTAAGTGGAGGTCTGTTCCCGTCACAGCTGAAAGCTGGCTGATGAAGCCAACGGCCACATCCAGGCACTGGCTGATCTTGCTCTGAGCCTCCGTGACCATAGAGGAAATTTCTGAATCGCAGCCCTGAAAACGAATGAATGCAGTTTGGCAATCAAACGGTCTGCAATTATCATTTTTACTCATTTCCAAAAAATGGCATTTGGCATTTAAACCAGTTCTTTAGTTACCCCATCAAGTTCGTTTTCATACAGGTTTCTACAAATAATTTTATATATTAGTCATAATCAATACGGTCTTACAGTACAGTCCTGTATCACAAATGAACCCTGAAACCCTCATTTTAAAACACTGAATTCTTCACATCTCTGTGATCCAGGCAAACTCCATGTACCTGGATAAGAAGCTGAAAGTAGCCTCCCATTTTCTTGACTTCTCTCTTGAGCTCCTCGGCAGTGTGGACGACGGGCCCGGTGATTGGCTTGACGCTGGTGCTCCAGTGCAGGGTGATGAACACCGCTCTCTCTATGGCTGACGTAGCCCTCACAAGCAGAGTTTGAGCCTCTTCATTACACACAAACACTAACAGACACGAAGCAGGAGCATTTTACATAGATGACATTTTTATAAAATGTTTTAATTCATTACTTTTTTTTTTCCATTTAAAATTAATAAATAAACCAACCAAATTCTGAGAAACTAAAATGGTTTTTGAGTCGATAAATACTTTCAGTGAAACCAGTCGTTTCAGGTTAATAAATGACCGACAGAACTACAAAAGCTTGGTGTGTCTGTTCCCATGGCATGTCAAGACCCCAAATAAATACTGCATTTTTGTGGAGAGCTGGTAACGGGAGACCTCGTGATTAATGACCGCGCCGTTTCCGCGAGACGCTTGAAACGCACGCGTTAATGCGGACAGCGAGGCGACGGCTTACTGTTCTCCTGGCTGTTGTCGTCGAGGCTGTCGTAGATGCTGGACATGGACGTGACCGCAGCGTGCACGGCGACGAGGTCGGAGATCAGCCTGTCAGCCATGCTCTCCTCCGCCCCGTGGTTCCCCCGCAGTCGGGCCAATGCAGAGCCGATCAGGTCTTTACAGATCCCGGGGAGGGCCGAGTCAGAAGCACTTGGGTGCAGGGACGGGGGCTTGCTCACACCCATCAGCCCTACAGGAAGTGGCGGAGACTAGATGAAACATGGCATCGTGTACTTGCGACTGCACTCAATACATCTGTTGGGCTTGATTCATTATTCTTATGGGTTTCTAAACATCTATTTTAGTCCACAAAGACTACACTGGAAACTGTTAAAACTCATTTTACCATAAAGTTGATGAATGGATGCTGGAAATTATAGGGATGTGTAAATGTAGAGCTAACACAGAATCTAAATGGGACCCTAAATCCACCCCACCCCCATTTGTAATACAAGAACCTATCCTCTTTTTTTAGCTGATGTCAATGCCCTTTTTGGCCTGATGGACAATAATCCCACAAGCGTTGTTACAGCAACTGAGGGGAATGGGGGAGAGCGCCAGTGGGTTTTTATGAGGGAATCCAGGGTCCACCAGGAGTTCAGAAGGCTTTTGTCTGGTCGAATGAGAGCCCCTGGCCTATGTACTGCTGAGGGTGATTTAGGAACATTACCACTGTGGTGTGAGGAGTGAAGGCTCTGAATGGGGTGCACTCTTATTTCATACAAGCGCCCCGAAATCCTCCTGCTCTTTAACAGGCTTCTGCTCCTGAATAAACAAATTAAAAACAAGTGTAATTAATCCACCCACATCACAAGTTATGTATTAGCAGTAATGAATCACTCATGATCACCATCACAAGTTAAACATTAGCATTGCAATGAATCACTCCACATCAAGTTAAATACTGTATTACCATTGCAATTAATCAATTTACGACCTAGCTGCACACTACGTTAGGATAAGAAAATCCTGAGCGAACTGGCACAACAGCAGCTCTGAAAGCAGAAATATAGGGACAATTTAAGCCATAATGTTACTGTAACTTGGTAGGGTGGAGACTTTAGCTGTTCATGAGACTGTTGAACACATTTGGCAAAAGAGCAAGAGCCATCAGCGCAGGCAGAAATCCAGAGACCACAGGAAACATTCATAGAGGCAGAAAATCACCGCAACGCTGCTGTTTACTTTGGCTTTGAATCCTTTATGAGGAGTAAGAAAAGGCAATAGGCATTTCACAAAACATGCGCTTCAGCTTTACATTGGTGGTAAAGACAATATGAAGTATCACCAAAAGCTAGAAAATAATCGAAATATTTTCTAGGTGAATTTGTTTGTAGATGATAAACATGGCTCATTATGAGTACAGCACGTTACGAGTGTACGTGTTAGTTAGCTTGTTGCTTAATGTCGGTGGTACAGAAAAATTCTAGCCATGCAAGACATAAATACGTCTACACATTTTAGTTGGCTCACATATATAGCTAGCTAATTAACAATAGCGTTGCAATGGCTAAATGCGTGAAACACAGCCAGCATGATTAAGTTGATAGCTAACAAGCTAAAGATGAAAGGGAAAAAGCTTAAATTGTAGTTACTAAAATTAATGAACTACCAAATTGTAACCACTTTTAGTTGTAATTATCCATGTTGCTAATTCTGTGACAGACAATGACTTAACTTCTTAGCTAAAATGGAATTTACAAGTGAGATTCAGCTAGCCTGCATGTTTGTCATTCCATTTGTACAATTCATATTTTGATTAGTAGGTAACAGCAGCCCCCACGGTGACCTTTTTAAATAATAGTTTAAAAAAATAATCATTTTAAATAAATAAAAAAAGCCATTTGGGTGCATAGACATTTGAGAATTCCACTCAGGGGCAAAAAAAGGAAAACGCGCTAAAGCAATAAAAACTATTAAGCGGAAGCTTTGAAATCTAACGGGGGTACTAGGTAGACTGAAATCTTGTGTCCCTTCTGTTTAATTAGTGAAAGATTTATTTTTGTCATGAAATGTACCGGAGAAAAAACAAGGCCCAAGAATGAGAAATTTGAAAAACAGAGGAACAAAAGAATTGCTCCAGGTTTGGCCCGTTACGGAATCGGTCACATTTTAACTGTAGCCTATTGTGGTTTTATTGTCAGAAGCATGCACTGTTGGGTAAAAGATGGGAGAAAGGAGCGAAGAGGCATTCCTACCTCCGGCGTGAAAATGATGAGGCGGAGGAAGAAGCCGATATATCCTGTTCCCACTCATCATTCGGGTCATAAAACACATCGTCATCTTTAGATGCACCATCGCCCTGGAAACAATATGGCAACATCATTCAGGACACATTCAAACATAAATAAAATGGCAATAAAACACACTAACAATCAACAATGGATATTCAAAATAAACAATATTTACAGTACTACAAAATGTGAATGAAACAATAATGAATTCTAAATAATTAAATGATGTCCTTACATAACCATTTGCTAAAGAAAAACATAGAAGTGCAAAATATACAGAATGTATAAAAATGTGCAAAATAAATAAATGTCTACAACTGAGACAGTGAAACAAACGCGCTTGCTGCATGTGTTTTGAATCACTCAGCTGGTCCGACAGCTGTCTCTAGCACGATAAGCATTGCCAAGACTGTTAACTCATTGTGCAATGGTTCACCTCCCATTTAATGGCTTTTATGCATTGTTGTCCAGAGAGGCCATTTCTACAATGTGCAAACACACACTATTAAAAATCTGCCTTATCAAAGGAGCACAGTAATGGGCCAGGCATGATATCATGTATGTTTCTGTACCAGTACAGAAGCATCAATGTGACCAATTTCCATTTAAAAAAAATAAGAATAGATGATAAATTCAACAGGAAATGGATTATTCGGAGTCCGCGTGGATGGGGCTGAAGCGCCCGCGCAGACACCACACCTGCTCGAGTTCCCTCATGGCTGCCAAGCTGCTCTGGAACTTCTCCAAGCTCCAAAAGGTGGCGATGCCAAGCTTTGTGTTCTGGACTTGCACCTGTAGCTCCCCCTCCCCGTCTCGCCTGTCCTTATCGGACAGCTCGTGCCTGAGGAACACAAACACCGCTCGCGTTCAAATGTAAACGCATGACTCAGGGATTTAACGCAGCATCCGTCAAGACGACAATGTACTGACAAGGCTCTGGAACGGTTCATCATAAACATTAGAATTTCTCAGAAAAATAGCCTTTAAAGACCTGATGTCTAATCATCGTTAAACAAACCTGCTGAACACAGTGCTTTTCCTGAGCTTTTTGCTAATGACGTTGGCCTCTTCGATCATCACGGACAACTTCATGGCGTCCCACTGCGGTGGAGCTAAAACTAAACAATATAAAGGGTGGAGAGATTGGTGAAGTTTCTGCAAGTCTGCCAAGTGTTCACATAGGCAGTACCACACTGTCTCTGGTCACTAATCCCCAATTGATCTCCCCTCATGTGCTTACAAAAACGTCATGAGGAATACTCAATTTTATGACTCATTTTTACAAAAGAGACAAAAAAATATCCTTTTCATTATGGCCACATTACTGACTGGCGGGCAACGGCAATGCTATGAGAATGTGACATGTCCTTCCAAATTGCTCCATGGATCCATTAACATGATTACAACAGCTAAACGCTTATATTTAAGGAGTACTTCACTTCCATTGTATACCATGTGATTAACAATGATAGTATTCACACAAAATGGGCTTGGAGGATATGTGCCCGTCAATGGCAATGGTTGCCATGAGCATCAAAGATCGGATTTAGAAAAAGAAGCAATAAATGAAATTGCAACGACTAGGATTGTTCTTGTTTTATGCTGGGGTTTTCTTTGTGTCTTACGCACAACACAACTTCACAGACACCCAGATAAACAGGTGGACTGTCTTCCAAAAATGAGAAACTTGTCAGTGTGTAGTTCCCACGTGTGGTTATTAAAAAAAATAAAATTAAAAAATAATCAAAGACTTCAAGCAAAGAGAACATGTACCGTTTCTGTGGGAATGCACTTCTTTTTGCGCTATTTTTTTCTGCATTCTCTCAAGATCTACAGCAATCTTCCTTTTCTCTTCTTCCAAGGCTTCTAAAATCCTAACATGCCGTACGTCGTGGTCCGCCATGGCCTATGCAGTGCAAAGAAATACTTTGAAGAAAAAAAAATCCATCGCAATGCGAATCGTAAATAACAGCATTACACCATGCATTCCCTGTAGTGTGAAACAGTTTAAGAACCAAATACAGACCCTGGATATGAAGCCAGCACACACAAGGGACTCGCCCCAATTTGTTAAGTGGTAAGCCACAGCCCATTTCAAAACATTTAGAATGACTCATAGGTGTCAAGAGTTCTAGACCACGTGCTGAAAGTCTAGTAGCAAGTGGGAAACGGCAGGGGAAATGGCTGCCGGTCTCACTAGTCAGTACCTGTCTGGTGGCCTGAGCCTCCATGTGGAGCCGTTTCTTATTCACGTGCGCCTCCTGCTCCAGAAAGTTCTTGTCATTCTGCAGCTTCTCCATTTTGCTGGCCACCCTCTGCTTGTCCAGCTCTTGCAGTTTCTTCCTCTCGGTCTCCTCCTCCTGAAGAGCACGCAGGGCAGAGGTGGAAAGTCTCAGGGGTCACAAAGTAAAAGTCCTGCTATGCGTTTCTTCCACCCATGAACTCAGACAGCTGATTTCACCAATTAGTTCTACCTCCTGGCTGAAAGATTGTGCTAATTAGCAACTCCAGGTGATTGTAACAAAATACTGTGGAGGACTTTTACTTAGTTTGTGCCTGGAGTCTACACCTCTGTTGCAGGGCGCGAATACCAGCACACAGCAGCTCACGCTTCAAAGCATTGCAGAGAACTGGCAGCATCTGGATGGTTCACCTACCAGCTCGCGCTCCAAAGCTTTGATCTTGTTTTCATACAGCGCCTTCTGGTCCGACAGCTCCTTCTGAGCCATCTCTTTGGCCACTTGTATGCCTTGCATCATTTCCTCTTTGGCTTTTAACCGGGCCTCCGCAATCTCAGCCTCCAGCCTGAGAACAATGCATTGCAATACATTTTACTGCACCAGCCATTACCAAAACTTAAGAATTAAAGTTCTTAACAAAAGCAGAGTCTCACAGGGAGAGTCCCTAACCCCCCACCCATCCCCTTTTCCTGTGCTTACTGTGCTCTTTGAGCCGTCAGCAGCTCGTTCTTGGCAAATTCAAAGTCCTTGTGTCCGTCGCCTGACTGAGTCCAGCAGGACACGCGCTTGCCACTATGCACCTCCACTGGGTGGTTGAACCTGAAGTAGTGGTCCCCACCGAGGATCACCCGGTCGCCCTGAAAACAAGCCCAACAGGGAGTGCGTCAGCTCACCCTCAGTCCACTCTGCTCTCACCTCACTAGTCTGGAGCTACTCACATGGTGGAGGACGGTGGGCTCGGACACTAGGTTTCCATTCACAAAGGTCTTTGCATCCTTGATTGGAGTGATGCTAACTGTACCGCTTACATTACATATCACACTGGGGAAGCAAACAAGAGAATATATAGTATTGCAATATATTTAGCATCATACAACATCAATTTACAAAAGCTTTTTCAACTGCATTTTTTAAAGACCGTTAGATTTTCAGCACATGAGTCATTCCATGTGAAATGAGCCAAGAATTTCCCTTGACCCCTCAGATTTTGTTAAAATTTTAGGAAATGATTGGGAAAGCACCTAGAGAGCTGGTTCAGGTGCCATGTTGAAGCTTATCAGTAGCCCTTTGGATTGGTATATGAAAACCTCCTAAAGTGAACCAGAAAAAAATGATCACAGATTATAAAGTTAAAATCTTTTTTTATTTTCCCGCCAATTCATGTCAGAGGTACTTTGTGATGCAAACAATGGTCACTCTAACAGTTTCTGAGCAATGAGCAATTATGTATTGCAAGTCCATTCGAAAATCGGCAAAATTAAAACAAATAATACAATCACAAACTGGCAAAACCACCAGGGTCCTTAAGTCTTGATTTTTTTTTTTTTTGTGTAATGCAGAATGGGCAGCCATTGTTTCTTTTTTTGAGATCGTATATGTTCTTCCTGTCACTGGTTGGTTGAGGGTCATTCCGTGTCACTTCAACACGATTTTGCACCCGACCCTCACAGATTGAAATTATATTTGGTGTGATGATTTGCCTATATGAGAAACCCCCAGAACTGAATCTTTCATTTTTGCGGTAGAAAGTGTTAGAGTGCCCATCACCAAATTTACAAGAAAGCTTGTTTAAATCCATAGGGCTACTGATAAGCTTCAACATGGCACCTGAACCAGCTCTCTATGTGCTTTACTTCCTGAAATATGGGTGTTTTAATTCGTGAGGTATCGCTAATTTGCTCAAAATTCCTTTGCTTGCATCTCACTAATTAAGAGGCCTAGTGCAACAAAAATGTATTTCTGTCCGTTTCTCATGGGTCCCATTTTTACAAAATCTGAGGGGTCAAGGAAAATTCTTGGCTCATTTGACATGAAATGACTGACATCTTTCAACAATCTAATGATTGTAATCGCATCTCACTGCTCTCAGTCTCTTTAAATCCCTGATGTATTTGAAGTATAACATGGCCACAATGGTTTTGCAATGACGTGTACAACTATTCCCACATTTGCAGTAACGTACGTTTTCCACAGTGATGGATCCAAATATTTTGTGAGGCAATATAAAGTAACTTGTGCCATATCAGAAGTTATTTTCAAATACAAATTGTTTTGTTATATGTATACTCAAACATTTCAATGTTTTCTAATTGTATCATATGCATTCCAGAATTCAAATACTTTCATTAATTAAAGAAAACTACTTTAAAACAGAGATCTAAAAAAAACATTAAATATTATAACATAAATACGCAGCAGTATATAAATGTTAATACCGCAAGCCTTATAATAATTTTTCAGATGCAAAAATGTCCCTCACCAGTGCTTCTCAGCGATGAGAGCTCCAGACAGCTGAATATCATGGGCGGACACAGACCTGTGTTTCCCCACCTTGGTCTGTCCCCCTTTAATCATGTACAGGAGCATCTCTGACAGCTGAGGATCCTCATTCAGGTTCACAAGGTTGGGAAGCCGGTTATCGACTTTAAATGTGATGCCAGCTTTCTGTTCGACGTAAATGAAGGAGGGCGATGAGGAAGATACTGCTGATTATTACCATACAAACAACTTACACTTTACAAACACAGCACTAAAATGAAGGTTGACTTGGGCCGTGGTTACCTGCAGTTCTTTGGCTTCTTCGCGCTTACGTTTCTCAGCCTGCTCCAGCTTTTCTTTCCATTTCCTGAGGATGGAAAGAGGGGACACGCATCATTAGTTCAAAGGGGTTATATATATATATATATTTTTTTTTTAAATAATAAAAAATACATAAATAAAAGGCTTTACATTTTTTAAATATTTCCCCAAATCCATATATATGGTCATTGCATATCAAGTATGGCCAGGGGCCCCTTAATGAAAAGCTAGTACAGCTAGGGGTGGCCAGTGTAGGTGGCCCATGGTCAATCTTGATATGCAACCATCTATAGATTTGGGAAAATATAAAACCTTTTTTTAAATATAACCCTTTTAACTAATGATGGGTGTGTCCCCTGGATGCCTTTGAGCCTGAGTGGGAGGGTCCCTGGATCAGAAGAGGTTGAAAACCCCTGGTCAAGACAACACTTATACTGTGATTCATGTTGAGTTCATCTCCTATAAAACAACCCACTTAAAAAAGGGTGAACTGTAGAACCATGTTTACTTGTGTGCTTCAGCCATTTCCTTCTCCTGTTGAGTTAACTGTGTCTTGAGAGCTGAAATTTCCTGCTGGAAGAGTCTCATTTTCTCAGGTTCAATGCCTTTAGTGCTCATCTGAGCTGCTCTCAGTTTGTCAACCTCTGCTTTAAGCTCTGTTAAAAAAAAAAAAAAAAAAAAAAAAACATGTTTAAAATATACAATATATAAAGAATAATGTGTTTGAAGCAGCCAAAACCTTTTTGCATTCAAGTAGGTTTCCATGTAAATGAAACCGTACTTTCAAAGTAAAATTCTACATTGCAAAATGTGAATTATGGCTCCCTCCTGTGGTAATTACAAGTAGTGTCAATTCAATCTACTGGTAATAATACCTGTGACAGTTTAGCCCTGCTATATTATGATGGTACATAAATATTCCACGGGCAAGGTTAGGATTTGCCCTTACTGAAGTGCGAGGCCTTATGATTAATAGGTGGGAAGCAAGTAAAGGCTGAGCTGACCCCTGATGAGCTTGGCGTTGTTGTCCTCGTTGACCTTGGCGATGTTGATGATCAAGCGAGCTTGTCTGGCGTAGCGCAGGGTACTGAGCGTCTCTTCCACGCTGCTGGCAGCGGGGCTGAGCGTGGCGATCATGGCGGTCTTCGAGTTCCCACCCAGACTCTCCTTCAACAACCTGGACACAAATATGCCACAGCTACAGTTCCGCACTCTTCTACAGGGATAAAGACAACTGACAACTGCAAGCAGCCAAAATGGGTAAGGGCACTGCCGTACAGTACCAATTTTAAACAGTAGAAAAGTGTCTTTCAAAGTTACTCTCACCATGTGAGCACCGATTCTCTGTATGGGGTGAAGACCTTCTTCCTGGACTGACACTGCTCAGAGAGAGCTGAAATCACCTTCCCCAGGGTTAACAAAGACTTGTTGATGCTAGCCCCTTCCTGAGGGAGAAAGTACTAGATTCAATTGTTTCAATTGTTGGCTTAACATTTTAAAAAATTATAAATGAATAATAAATAAAAATATATATATATATTCACTACTGAAGAGATTTCATTTTAATGCACATTTGGTAATTGGAAAAGCACTTGACTAGAACACAGGCATGAACGCCCAGGCCAGCGCGAGGGAGAGTACCCTGAGCCTGTCTCCGCTGGTCTGTGCTGAGGAACAGCGTTCGCTGCCTGCCAGGTCAACCAGGTTGATTTTGCTGGTGATGGTGTGGTCGTGCTCCTCCTCCTCCACAAACTCGGTCTGCACAGAGAAACGAGGCAGTTGGGACATTGTTCTTGAAAGTTCAGACAGCAAAGGGCTGTAGGACTCAACACAAGCATGCATCACACACAAGCCTTTGTTCACCTCAGATAAGCCCTGCATTCACTACAGGCCTTCTGTTGTCTTTCTGAAAACACACAGTATGTCACAGCCATCGGCTCAAATTCAATTACATTTTCAAAGGACAAAAAATAATAATAGCTTAAAACTAGCGAATTGGTATCGACCAATAAACTGAAAATCATAGCCGATATGAGGCATACATACATGTGCAGCATTCATGTTTAAAAGGTAATATAATCATAATCATTTGAGAATCCCATTTATTGTTTTTGATTTATTTTTTAGCAGCTAAACTCACAAGCAAAGCAAACCGAGCTCTCTAGCTTAATAACAAAGTAATCAAGTTTTCCTTCATAAGTTGATGTCTGTGTTCATCTACTTCTTCCATGAATGTGGATACTTGGTCGCAGTTGGAACCTGTGCTATGACGTAAAACAGGGAGTGACTGGCATTGGCTAACGTGGTCAGCCAAATATTAGTTATTGACATGGCTCCCAGAATTCCCATATCCTGCATGCCTACTTTATTGAAAGGTGTATTCATATAAAATCACTCCACTGTGGCCTCAGTGTTTGTATGACAAGTGCGCACACAAAAAATGCACTAGTAGTACAGCGTTGGCCTAATTATGTCGTATTTTTATCACTATCCATTTTATTCACGGTACTGCACTCTGACGTTGCCTAAATTAAAATGAAAAATAATAAAACATTATCATCAGTAGTACAGTACACATGTTGTAATGCATGATTTTGCATGTAGAAATAAATGACAGTTCACCTTGGTCTGAGTCATAACAAGGGTGAAGACGGAGTGGGATCTGGAGCTCTTGTCATTCATACCGGTAGCCGCTGTGGCGCGCTGTTTATTTCCGAGCTGAAGCCAGCCCTGGAAGGAGAGATCATACAGCACACAGCACATTGCGCTACACTAACCACATAAATACAGCCTGCAGGAGTGCTCACATGAATCAAGTACAACTCACCTGGATATCAGCATATGAGCTCACCACGTTCCTAAGGGGAACACATACAGTGACACTCATTGACACATCCATTGACAAGTAAAGGTCTCTACAGTTAAGATAATTATGTATGTGCCTGCACATTCAACTGAAGCACGCCCACATAGCATGTCCATACATTTTCATTCAAATCCTTTGAGTTTGGTCTTCATTTAACTCATGAATCATAAAATCGGAAATGTTCTTACGTTGAAAGATCTGCAACATAGGGCCCAAAGACAGGATGTTCCCTGACCCTCAGCTGAAAAAGGCAGGGCTTTCCATTAACAAAGTTACTTGCATAAAACGCAACAACGTAACATGTATGACTCCAGAATATCGAAAGTAAAAACATGTAGAAAATGATAAATTATATCTAAACAACATGCAAAACAGGACAGAACAGACCATGACATTGCTTTTGTAGTCAGGTTAGGTCTTTTAAAGTGCTTTATTTCAAGATTCCAGATTGAATAAAACTGTCTTACCGGTTGCTTCTTTTCACCTTGCTCATCCTTCACTACAAGCAAGTCATGGATTCTCTCATTGTAAACCTCAAAATAGCTCATTTCAAGGCGGCACGTAACCTAAAAAACATAATATTAATGTCAAACAGTATGCCATATCACTAAGATATACAAGTTAATTTCAAATAGTGAGTCTTAGGTTTCAGACAACAGTACTTCATCAGTCTTAGCCATGTCTGAAACGTCAGTAATTTTTCCATTAATAAAGCTGCAAGCATAGCAAGAGATAGTGTTGCGGAGTTTATTGTTTCATACTTGGCTTTTGCGTATCTCCAGCACCTGTGGTCTACTCTACACAGTCAAGTGAGCAAACTTTTATTCTTATAAATTGTCTGTTAAAATGCATTGAATCTGTTTTTTATTTCTAAAATGCAGCACAGTGATTCAACAAACAATGGCATTACTTAGTGCTGACGAGCTACTATCTATATCTTTCCAACATTTGTATGAAGAGTTGAGAAACTCACTTGATTATTCTGAGACTGGGTGATTCTAGAAAAAAGCTCCTCACAGAACCTTGGTGTTACTCCAGCTTCTTCTCCAAAGCCCATCATTCTACATGTGAAGAAGTGATCGGGAGTTCAGATGTAGTATTTAAATCAACACATTTAAATCACTATATATCAAGGGGCTTACAGCCATTTAAGGAAGTTTTCAAATGCAGCATTACCACTACGTTATTTCTACTGATATTCATTTGTCAACCAGAATAAGCTTGTGAATAAGAGGTAAAATATAATAACTACACTAGGTGGTAAAGCATAAAGATTATGCCTCGGGTTTGCACTGCATTTCAGTTATGCAGAAAAACAGTGGTAAAAGGAATTTAAACCAGAACTTACGTGTATGATTTCCCAGACCCAGTCTGTCCATACGCAAATAAGCAAGTATTAAATCCCTCAAAGGATCTTTCAAGAAGAGGTCTTGCTAACTTTTCATACACTGTCTTTTGACTGGCAAAATTTGGGTCCGTTTTGTCAATCGAACAGAACGAAAAATCGTAGGTGAATGAATAGTTCTGCTTGGAGTCTGGGTGTTGGACAGTGGTCTCTTGGTTATCCATGAAGATCACTTGTTGACCAGTCTTCTCTCTGGTGATTTTAAACACAATATTGACACCATACGATTAAATGAAACTTGGAACAACTTTCCAGGCGCATTAGTATTTAAGGCAAGATAAAGACTGTCGAATGAAAAGGTAGTTGATAATAAAATAACACTAAACTAGATTGAATTGAGATTACAACCAACCTACAAATTGGTGTGGTGACTCATTTGAATAAAATGGGGGAACAGATTAATTAGAACAATAGAAGTGCGGTCTTGAATTGTTTCTCACCTGCTGTTGAGTGGTCGTACTCGTACTGCCACAGTTACTGCACTGTTTTCCATCTTGAGGGAATCTTGCTTCAGTACGGTACTGTCTCTGTTGAGTAGTTCAGTCGAAAAAGTTGTTCTGCCGGGGGTTTTACACCCTGCACCACTTACATCTCCATTCTGAAATGAGCTCGCAGGTGTGGGGGCCCTTTTCACCTGTGTGAACTTCAGACTGGAGGTCACGTTTCTGCCATGACTTCCGACCGGAACATTCCTGGAGATGGACACTTGAGTTGGTTTGTTGAGACTTTCTCCATTCACCAGCCCAGGGTTCCTTTGACGTTCCAAGCTTGCAGATTTTATTTTCGCAGTTTTAAGGATGTCTCTTCCTGCCAGTCTCTCGAAAACATCTTTTTTAGTACTGATTTTCTCAAAGGGCGTCTTTTTGGTTGGAGTTGAAAACACTTTATCATGGTCTTCTGCTTTCGTAGAAACAGCCTTACCCACGGTGGGTTCATTCAAAGTTTTTTGTGGAAACCTTGGGAGCGCTTTATTGTGCGCGTTAATAAGATCAAGTCTTTCATTTGTCACAACTTTAGACCACGCATCTCTCATGCTGGCTGATCTCAAGCCAGCTGTTGCCCGCGGGGTCCTACAGTTGGGCTCAGATAAGATTTTTGAATGACGCAAGTCCTGGTTAATTTGTCCCTCTTGATTTTCTACACTTCTGCTCATTTCCACGTTGGGTTTGTCTATTGAACCAGCCCTTGTCCTACGTTGTAAAGTCAGCCGTTTTTCACGTGCTTCGACATGATTTTCAGTGTATTCAATGACCGTCTTTTCACTCCTTTGGGTGCCTTTGCTTTTTGTTTTCCTTCTTTGTAACGTGAGTCTTCCACGAGAGTACCCATCGTTGATCTGACTAACGTTACATGTACTTGTCGCAGAGACTATATACGTCCTGTTTACCTCTTTGCTCTTGTCAATTGATGTTGACGGTTCCACGCATTCATTCATGTATTCATTCATGTATTCATTCATCATGTTCCCCTAACACCACTAAGTTGAGTTATGTGACAACTTTGCAGAAACTTAGCTAACGTTAGCTAGCTACAGTAACGTTGGCTCTCTTGACATCTCACTCAACTTTGATCTTGTTTCGGCAAAACTAAAATTAATTGTCGCAACGAGCTAACGTTAGTTATCTAGCTACAAATCTAACGTAGATTTCGACAATTAACTATTTACATTATTTTTAGAACTACAACGCTACCAAGTTAACCAGCTCGTAGTTTAAAAAAACTTTTAAAATGGTTAAAATTAGCTAACTTCACCTATATGCCTCAATGACTAACGTTAGCTATTTCAACGTCCAATGTAAAACGCAACGTTAGCAAGTAAGTTAACTTATGTCTTACCAATCAAGACGAGTGTTACATTGGCTGGATGTCATTCGCTACTGATTACACAAAAAAAGCAAGAAATCATCCATGTATGAAGGTAACTTTGAAACGATTATTGAAACCGCAGATCTAACTTCCAATAAAATATTGTTTAGTGAGCTAAGCATACGCTTGCTTACAGACCTTACTTCCGCTATCGCGCCGCTTTCAAGTTTCAAACCTTTCCACGCCTTCAGTTATTGGTTGAGCGTAAATAATTACGTCACCGCTAAAACCAAGACAACCCAAAATAGAAGGCAATGTCTTTAGTCTGCGACTAGATGGCAGCATTTTCAAATGCAATGGACGCTGTTATGTATAAGAACGTGGAAACGAACTTCAATGTTCACATTTTAAAACTTTCAATATCATAGAGTAATACAGCCAGGATAATTAATGTCATGTTTGTATTCAGGTGAACACAAATAAGGTATTTTATATCATCAAAAATTTGGTGACAATAAATTCTGGAAATTTAGGTTTTTATAGTGGAGTATTTCTCATATTTTGACAAAACATTCAAGTCAGTCTGAAGGTTCAAGCCCTGTGAGATTCCTCCCTCAGATATATGCTAAACCCTAAACGATCCACACATGTACAAAATCTATCTTAGTCACTATAAGTAAGGGTTTATACTTTTTTTTTTCTTTAAAACTTAAATTCACAAGAATTTGCAGGTGAAAAATTAGACTATTATTTGGTTAAATTATTGTTCAATCCATAACTACAGAACATGCAAATACAGTATTTCAACTTCAAAGCACACAAGACATTTCTCAAGAAATCAAGGCCAGAAAATATATCCACAACACAGGCTTTATTTCTTGACATTTCAGATTTAAAATAATTAACTTCCCTACAATAATCAGAAGATTATTTGAACATATTTTGCATGTGAACATATAAATATATTTGAAAGCATCGTATATACATAGTACATACATAGACACAACGACTGCGCTGGGGGGTGCATGCGCGACTACTTCTTGAAAGTGCTCCTGTCGTGTTTTCTGATGATGTCGATGAGGTTGTTCTTGGTGACGATGGTGTCCTCCCCTCTCCTGCTCCTTTGCTTCTCCCTCCTCTGCTGCTCATGGAGGTGGGGGGAGTTCAGCAGCTGGGGTGGGAGGAGGGACCCTGTGGGCTTCACTCTGTTCACCACGTCCAGGAATAGACGCTTGTTGTTGTTGTTCGCGAATGTGATAGCGGTTCCTCGGTAACCCAGCCTTCCCGCCCTTCCGACCTGAACACACAGGTACGAGAGTTGAAACCGGACAGAATGCTGACAAAGAGCCCTGGCTGGACTGGGTCAGTTTTAGGGTATACTCTGGAAACATTTGCATATCTACAATACAGTTTCAGATATTCTTTCTTATGCAAGGAATAGCAAATCCCAGGCAGTAAGAGAAGCTGAACTATTACATCTGCCAGTGTGTTCCAGATTCATTTGAAGTCCCGTACCTGATGAACGTATTCATCCATGCTAGAAGGCATGTCAAAGTTGACGACCAGTTTGACGTTGACCAGGTCAAGCCCTCTGCCCAGTACCCCTGTGCTGACCACAACTTCAAACTCGCCTTCAAGCAGACCCTAGATAGAAAAATAAAAAGTGTCTTAAAAGCGCATGCGCCGTACTTAAGATAAACTACGCAGTGCGAGTTAAAACGTGCAGAGCAACACAACTTTGAGGGACAAACACAACATATACACAGTAATCCCAATGAGATTTATACGGGCCAATCCATCTCACTCAGAAAATCTAAAATGATCATTCACAGCAAAATCTGTAAAACAAAAATGTACAAAGGTACCAATGTCAGTTTAAAACCAAGACTAAAAACGAGAGGCGGACAGCATTATTTAAACACCCAGGAAGTCCTCACCTTCAGTATCCTGTTCCGCTCACACTGGGGCTTGTCAGAATGGATGGCCACTGTGTTGAGAGCCATGACTTTCTGCACTGCCTCACACAGCAGGTCTGCACCCAGCTTGCAGTCCACAAACACCAGCACTGGTGGGTGGTACAGCTTCCCGTCCTGTTCAGTAAAGAAACCAGAAAGCCAAAGGCTGTGTGTGAGCAGGCAGCCACACAAAAACAAATATATATATAAAAAATATATATTGTGTGCATTTATACAAATCGCCCATCAGCTTATTGTATAAGTGAAGATGAATTAGCATTAAAACATATTTCATATCACTTCAATAATATACAATATTTCATTAAAACACTGGGACTGGGACAGTGTTAGTGTTACAAGGTATTAGCATTATTACACATCCAAAATAGCTTGTTAGCTAATGTATGAAATGATGGGCTTTGTGCAGCATGTCCTTGTGGGCAGAATGGTATCCTGTTCTTTGCTGTGTCCAGTGCCAGAGGGTATGAGCTGTAACTGGCTCCTGGACCAGTGCCACTGTGGAGGTTCCACCCATTTCCTTTGGAGGGGGGGGGGGGGGGCACTGCAGCAGCCATCTAAATATGGTCTGCTGTGCTTTCTGTGAGGCAGCAGAATTCCCCACCTTCTCCAGAGCGACAGCATGTTACTCTAAACAAAGTATGAGACAATGCACTTCCTGCAGTCGCACTTCACCCATACAAATAACTACGACATTACCATGCAATTCTGAAGGTCAGATATGCATTCAGTGTTCGTACATGCGCAATAATCCGGTAGCAAGTTCTCCAAAGCTGATACTATGAAGCCAAACCACAATCAACCATCAAATTTCCAGGAGCCAGAGTGCACTGTAGCTGGGTTATGTCTATCCACACAAATGTATGCACCCTGTAAAAACCAGTGCCAAGCAGTATCTGAACAAATAGCTGTTTTTCTGTTACTTTTGTTTTTTTATCTCTTCTATTTCTTAGGAGGTAAAAACAATGAATGATCACTCGTTCCCAAAAATATAGCCAGACTGATATAAATGGAATGTTTTTCATACCATAAGCCCATACACATTCATTGTCCATAAATCATTTCTTACACATTTAAGGCAACATAAATAACACATAATATTTACATTTAAAATCTCGAATAGTTTCTTTTTCTTTGAAGGTTCCTCGACCCATAGGACAATCTGCCTGACGTTGGAACAGGGCTGGTTCTTCTCCCCGATGGTGATCCGGACCGGCTCCTGAGTCAGCCGTTCAGCCAACTGCTCTGTTCCCAAAGGGATGGTGGCCGACGCTAACAGAGTCTGGTGGTCTTCTGGGACTTGCTCCAAGACATCGAGCACTTGTTGCTGGAAGCCCAACTTTAGCATGGTGTCAGCCTGTGGGAGCAAGGCAGCAGAGAGTGATGATACAGAAAAACAAAGAGCTACCAATGTTCAGACCATTCAACAAATCACAAACCTCATCAACCACCACAATCCTCACACCATCCAGCTGTACTGCCTTCTGCTTCAGGACCTCAAGGAGTCGTCCAGGAGTGGCTATTATGATCTTTAAAAAGAACAGATGAATTGTTTTGGAAAACATCCCTGACACATTTGTATTAGTGTTCTAGAAAATCGTTTCATTGCAAGACAGAAGAGCTGACACAAATGTAATGGATAAACTAATTATCATCAAAACTGACCAGCCGAAAATTTTACCAGCCTCTTTTCTTTTCACGTGGGTGACATGGCCATTTATTTAACGACATCAGCAGTCTCTGGCCCAATCTCAATGTCCGCCCTGAGCCCAAAGGACTGAGCCCCCACAGACTTTGGGTGACGTCACATACGTGCCCAGCGTGAGTGCATGAGAGTGCAAGGGCTCGAAATGGTACATATAAGAGGAACGGGACAGCACTTTGCGATGTTATGTTGCCTTGACACCGCCTGTGTCACATGCAAGATGTTTATGACAATCGCTGCTTTAGGACTTTTCATTTTAGGTTTGTAGTTGTACCCTCTGAAAGAACTCCACCATGTGTCATTTGTTTACAATTTTTGAGACGCTTCCTGCTGCGTTTCTGTTTTTATTGTCATAAACGCTATGAACTGTGGGTAATTCTCTCAGCAAAGTCTGCAGGACTGTAGACTTGCGGAAAGTCCACATGATTGCAGACTTGCGGAAAGTCCACATAAAGGGCTCGACAAGTCAGCGACAGAGCCCTCACGCACTCGCCGATTTTACAGCGGGACAGCCCTCGCGGACTTATCGCAAACGCGCCTCAAAGTTTGGGCCTCTATGTAGGCTAACATTGTACGACCTAATGCATCTGGGTTGTCTGTCACCATGTATGCCGATTGTGAATATTAAAAGGGGCGGCGGAGGGGACCATATGATGCCTGCCTAACCTAGATAGTGCCCGTTGTGTACCTTGATGTTCTGCTTGAGCCGGTGTAGCTGAGGGGGTAGGGGCATGCCGCCCACCAGCAGAGCTGTCCTCATGTTGGGCAGGCGCATCATCAACTCCTTTGCCTGCCTCTCGATCTGGATCGCAAGCTCCCGTGTGGGCGTCAGAATGAGGCCCGTCACACCACACGGGTGGGCCACTGGTCTCTGAGGGGAAACAAGTGCAATAAGTTCAATCAGTACTGTTTATCGATAACATAGTCTCTGTGGCAGATAACGATTTCCTATAAAGAAGTGTGCTTCCTTCACGTTCTGAGTGGCCACTTACTTGCCTGCTGATATTGTGCTGCCTGGTCCCCTTATTCCAGTACAGCACATGGATATACCACAGCTAAAATATGCTAAGACATGACATGGTTTGTTTACGGCACAAACAACATTAATTAGAATTCTCCACTATCCAGTGGTCAGCCTTTTTTCTTCAGCATGTTAAAACTATTCTTTAGCGCTGGGTGGCTTGTGCAAAAGCTGGGAATTTCAAAAGTGTAGACAAACATTGCTTGATCCAAGGTTCTGAATTAGAAGTACACTCAGGGAAAGAAAAAAACTTTTCAGTTGCCAGCTGCAGTTTACCAACACTCAAAATGCTTCCCCAGCTGCCAGGACACAATGCAGGAACTAGCTCATTTCAAAGTTTACAAACCTCCTCCATTAAGCTACTTCAACCTAAACGGAAACTTGTGTTTCCAGCATTACATTATTCTCAGAGAACAAATGGTAATGTATCAAAACATTCCCCCAAATGTAAATCTATAATTATAAAGCCTAGACCTACCCCCTGTGCATTGGTCGGGCGTGAGAGTCTAGAGGAGGACTTTCAAGCGCCACAGCGAATGAATGCCATGCGTCTGAGCCCTTGTTTCTCAATGGAAGCCTATGGCAGACGAGACTGCACGGGCTGCAGGGGCAGCCCAAGCCCTTCCTGTCTCTCGTTCACTCAATTCTTTACCTCAAGAGCACGCACCACCACTGGAAGCAGGAAGGCAATCGTTTTCCCTGAGCCCGTGTCCGCGCTAGCAATCACGTCCCGCCCAGCCAATCCAACGGGGAGCATTTGCATCTGGACAGGAGTAGGAGCCTCATATCCTGCCTTCTTCAGGTTGTCACTGAGAACTGAGGGGAAGTTGCAGTGTTCAAACTCTACGATGGGCCGTCCCACATTCTGACCCTGCGTCACAATCCCCAGCTCCTGCTTCACCCTCCGAACCTGCTCCTCGGTCAGACCCGAAATGAACTCATCCTCTTTGTAGGAATAGCCCTGCTCACCACTGGTACAAGTGTCTTCGGCACCGGATGTTGTTGAAAGCACCTCTCCTCTCTCAGGTTGATCCTTGCCCATATGGGCTAAGTGAATGGCCTTGCATTCCAAGCTGCACACATCATTATCAGTGCTGTCACAAATATACTCTCCATACCGGCCACACATTACACATATGGGCTCCCCCGGTTCTGGCCATCTTTGACTCTTCCTAAAGGACTTCACAGGTTCTTCATCGTCGTTGTCCTCTGCCTCAGATTCTTTGTCCTCTGATATTCGATCTGAACTGGTTTCAATATGTAGATGGTCAGGGACAGGCTCGCAGTGATCCTCAGGCTGCTCCTCCTTCCCAGAGTCTATGTGTGTCCAATCACAGGTAACTTTATGGGGACTCCGGGAGCTTGTCTTTTCTTTAGAGTCTTCACTGGCTTGTTCCGAGCTCACTTTACATTTCTTTACAAGCTGGTTAGGGTCGTCTGAGGGTCTCTTTACTTTAAGCGCTCTTGGCATAAACATTTTCAATATAAAAAGCGTAAATGTTTCACTATGTTATAGTTAGTAACAAAATGTCTAACGTTATTTACTTTGACTTTCGGGATTACCGACCGATAACGTTAGCTAACGTTTTGCTATCGGCAGGAAGAGGTAGCTAGTGCTAACAGAAAACTAGACAGATAACGTTAGTTAACTCGTTTGAAATATGAAAACTACTAGTGCCCTTCAAATTCAAATTCATTCGTAAAGATTTCAATCTACTACAATTATAATTCCAATCAAACACATCTTGTACACCGTTCAACTACAACTCCTGTTTGCTTGTAATGAGGCTGTCCCGTTTTTATGACGCAATTGCGATTGGATTCTGGGTAATGCAGTTTACTACCAGATTTTTTATTTTGTGTTGTATTATATTGCTAAAACTTAGGCTATAGCTCATAGAACCCAAATCAAGCTTTACAATAAAATGTCTAACTGGTTAATGATTTTATAACTTCATTAAAGCGTTGTCGTGAAGTAGCCTATGCCTAGACTACACATTATAAATAAATTACCGCAAACAAGATTTTTCCAAATTACACCTGTTGCCTGTTTGTCCATGTTAATAATCTGCATCTTCATAACTAACGAAATCAACGCTTTTGGATAGTTTATAAAACCAACTGTCATTTTGAACTTTTTGAGAGTGCAATCTGATTAGGCTATATTCCGTGGATATAACAACAATTGAAGTAGCCTACTGTCACAATGCTCCACAGCAAAAACGATGACGTGACATAAAAATAAAACTCATTTGCCAAAAATGAACCCTCCAAGTAGGCTTGGCCGAACGCATTCTTATTGTCTCCTCTACATTTCGTATAACTGTAAAACTGCACGGCGAAGCCGACGGAAAACAGCTTGTGTCGGTGCCTGGGCGGATCGCGCAGGCGCAATGAGGTGGCTCCCGAAGAGAGTCAGTGCGGCAGGAAAACCGCAGAGAGCAGGGGAAAGCAGATTGAATTGGGAAGGCAACTATAAACAATCTGAAGGAAGAACATGTGGGAATAACAAAGCTAAGTGCAGTCACTTACGAAAATATATCACAGAAGATGGAAACTGGTTCTGCTCGACGGCTAAGACGCACACTTTCCTCTCAAATATTAAAATCTCTTCAGCAATCTGAGGAGGGCAATGCCAGAGAATGGGTGAAAATTACAAGGAGATAGACTGCAGTTGACTGGGCTTACTCCCTGGACTGTCTCGTTAAGCTTCGACTACAAATGGAGTCATAATTTAAGATAAAATAGCGGTAGCCGTCACGTGGGCTTGTAACCAGTTTATATCGCGATCGGCTAGAGTACGGATTTTTATTTATTTAAATAAGCACACAAAGTGAATTTGGTGCATTCAATTCCATTGGAGGGATGTCATCGGCTTCCATTGCTTTATAGTTAAATAGCTAGCTTTTCGAGGACTGGAATTTATTACTATTTCGTTAATATGGATGATGTGGAAGGCTCGAAGGAGATCAAAAAGACTTTTATTGTCCCCGCTATAAAATCTTTTGATCATTACGATTTTACGAAGGCAAAGATCTGTTGTAGCCTGACATGGCTGATAGCCAAAGCCTTTGGGACAGGTAGGTGGCGTCTTTTCTTGTTTTTATTTTGCCATTCATACAGGAAAAAGCGGACTTATGTAATCTGTTATTGTTTATTTTCTATAGTGTTTACTATTTTTGCTAATGAAACAAGGAAATGCGTAGCCTATTTTAAAATAATGGCAGAAAGAACATTTTCAGATTCTGGTCTCCATATTATAGCCTACCACAACAAGCTTGATGGTATGGCTCAACAGTGTAGGTTGTCCTTTGACGTAGGCTACAGATTGTTTAGCTAAGTTATGAATTTGCTGAGGAGTTATGCAACAACAGAAACATTGCACACAAGCGCGGCTATGTTGGGGAGCACTGCTGGAAATGATGGACCATATAGGCTAACTGTTGTGTGTTTCCTTTCAATATGATGTCGTTAAAAAAATTTAATAAAAAAAAGATGGAACAGCTGTGGAACCCTAAGCTGCAGAATCATAACTTGAGGACAACATTGAATAGACAAAATCGTAGTAATTTTGCCACAGCATTAGCCTACATATTCCAATGTATAATACTAATCCATTTTAGTGTTACTATTTTTTTCTCATATAGTAGCATGTAGGGAGGTAGTTTCCAAAATTACCTTCTACCAGAAATCTTCAGTAATTATCTGTAATGAATCTCAGTTGGAAATGGATGTTATAATGGCCTTTTCAATGCATGGACAGCCCTAGGTTAGGCTACAGAGCAAGGTTTGGAGGGCTAGATGTCACAGATATTTTGAACAAAATAAAGCAATGGCCTAGCCTACCTTTTGACCATATACTTGTTTGTTTGCTATTGTAGACTTCCACAGAAATGTCACTTTTCTAGCTCCGCAAGGTTCAGGCTAGTTAGGGTCTGTCATGGTCACTTTGAGGGCTGTCATATTTTATTGCACTGTGTAGTGAACTTTAAAAGAACAAAAAAATGAAAAAGCTTAAAATACTGAAAAAACTATTGGGGGAAATTAACATATCTTAATTTGGTTAACTACAGATAATTACTAAATGGGAAGAGAATGAAGACTTTTAGCCTAATCCATGAGTCATTGTGGTATGAAAAAATGTTGTGCTTCATCGCTTAGGGTTCAGTAACATGTGCGTTACAGTGACTTAGTTGGTTGGGGAGTTATTAGTTTTGAAATTTTGACTTGACCTGTTTGGATGAACATGTCACCAGCAACAGGATCTGAACTTCAGACAGAAAGGCACAACCTGCTTAGCATGAACATTAAAAGTGTAATTCTCTCTAAAAAAAAGTGTAGTATTACAGCTGTTCTAGCAAAGTATTTTACACCAATTGTACCATATTAAATACAAATGTATAAATGGATTAGCATACATAAATTTTTTGTAATAATTACAAATTGTGATCATTAAAAACACCCCTTGATATGAGGAGTCTCCATACAAAATAGATATATAAAATGATAGTAGAGGTCATTTCTGTTGTGCAGTTTCCAGTATCAGTGGCATAACTGGCACAAAAGCATGCCATGCAGATGCAATTAGTACACTGCCTGGCCAAAAAAAAAGTTGCCGTTGCACCCGTCATGCATAGTGCCCACTGTACAAGCCTCTGGAGGCAGTGTTATGATCTGGGGTTGCTTCAATTGGTCTGGTCTAGCTGACAAGTCCTGAATGTACTGAATGACCAGGTTGTCCCATCAATGGGCATATTCCAGGATGACAATGCCAAGATTCATCAGGCTCAAATTGTGAAAGAGTGGTTCAGGGAGCATAAGGAATCATTTTCACACATGAATTGGCCACCAGAGCCCTGACCTTAACCCCATAGAAAGTATTTGGGATGTGCTGGAGAAGACTTTACGGAGTGGTTTGACTCTCCTGTCGTCAATACAAGATCTTGGCCAAAAATTAATGCAACTCTGGATGGAAATAAATGTTGTGACGTTGCATAAGGTTGTCGAAACAATGCCATGACGAATGTGCGCCGTAATCAAAGCTAAAGGCGGTCCAACGAAATATTAGTGTGTGCGAATTTCTTTTTGGCCAGGCAGTGTATTTCTAGTTGTTAAGAGTTATTGTACATTTGTATCTGGACCCAGTTTAGCTTTTATAGGCATGCAATTCTGGAGTATTGAATGTAGGGCTGTCTAAATGGATTTTCTCATAATTGATCTTGTGAAGTATATTTGAAAAAAATATGTATATAATTACAGTTTGTTTACAAGTTTCCTTATGCAAATTTTATGTTATTTAGAAGTCTTGACTTTCGAGCGCAGGAGTAACCTCTATTTAGACTACAATACACAACACAAAAAATTGTCATATCTGTTTACTGTACGGTCTCTACCCAATGGTTTTTTTCAGCCTTAGGCCATCAAATTTTAGAGCACCACATGAGTTTATAATGTAACTGATCAAGCGCAATATAACCTAAATTATTCTCATTTTATCACCATACATGTCTTGATAGAGAGGTTGAGCGCTTGTGTTTCTGAGCATCAGATGGAACAGAATTACCTTTATTCAGTAACTGTTTTACTGTTTTCTGTCAAGCAATAAAAATGTTGTTCAGGAAAGCTTTGGCTGTCTATAGTCCCTTAACTGTATATATGCAACATTGAGGCTAGTTCAAATATTTTGAACATAAAACATTAGGCTGATATATAAATTTCTGTATGAATAGGCAATGTGATTGTGCTTTACATGATGAAATTAGGCCATATATGTTTGGATACGTTCTCAGTTTTTGAATGCCTTATTGAGTGCACATTAATTGTTGTTTTCAAGATGGGAACGTAAAATGTGATCTTTACGATGTTAAAAAAAAAAAAGTGAATGTTCTAAGCAAATCAGATTTCAGCTTGCATGAACTGGAATAAATCTCCCAAATATAGCCTTGTCTTTAGGGAGAGAAGCACTGCTTGGTTTCTAGATCATGACCGAACTCCACAATCAATCAGTGCTTTCAAACAAAGTGAAGGCAACAAAAAGGTCTCCGATTTGAATTAACTGAATTTCTTGAACGACTCCCATCTTCACACGAGTTTCATTCAGCATTGTTGCGATTCTTCAGGGTTAATGATATTTCATGTTTTGTTTTTCTTCTTGGGAAAGCTACTTCCTGAATGTTTCCTGCTTCGTGGTCAGATTCAAAAATGTCATTCCTCGACAGAAAAGCTGTTGATGTGCTTGTGGATGAGATTTTTGTCTGGTTTCACGTTTGTGAGGCAAAGAGAAATGTTCCCTCTGCCTCATCTGTTGTGATTTGCAGTGAAGAGTTGATGACGCCTCGCGCCATCTGGGTCGGATTCCTACCCTCAGTAAAATGTACGCTCGTCTGTTTTTCAGATTCTCAGCAGCAATAAGGAGGCACATTTACTACAATGGCTAGTGTTTGTGTGGAAGCGGTCGTGTATTTTCATAGTACAGGATAGCAGGGTGTCTTCAAGCATAGACGGGTATTATAAGGAGCGTACTGTTGTACCCTCCTCCGAGCCAGTGTCTCCTTCTTTGTTTCACCTGGTTCTCTGGTACCTTCCATTCCTTCAAAACCAGCATGTTTTGTTTTTGTTGTTGTGATTTTAGTCATTGCACAGTTGGAGCACTCCACCATCCTCCAGTTTTCTTTGAACTGTTAAAGGAGGAGTTGCTGCCAGTGCAGCTGATTCATGGAGAAAATGCACTCACTAGCTGTGAGAGAGTCAGGTGTGTGATGTGGGCATCTTAACGGTCACACAAAGATGGATTTCAGATGCAAGAGCTGCATAGATCCAACAGTGTACACATGCGCCCAGCCTTTGAGTCTCAGCCTCCATTATCTGTCCGGGCCTGTGCGATCCCGCCCTACCGAAACTCCAGCGATGCGATTTTCCGTTGCCGTTCCCATGCATCGCAGTCGGAAAAAGAGAGAATATTTTGAGCCTCGCAGTGTGGAGCCCAGTCGTTCAGCTGGTCTTTGTGTTTAAATTAAATCTGGCTGATGGGATGAGACTCTGCTGGTCTGAGGTCAAGTGTAGTAATGAGAGGGAGAACGAATCTGTGGGTGGGCGTGAGACAGTGGCCTTTCCCTACTGAAGCGGAGGAGAGGCTGAACCCAGGCCAGTGGCCTGTAACAAGCTGGAGAGAGACCTGGTTTTGACCTGAATAGTTCTTCTCTTTCTTCTTATTGTGGGCCTGGAAGTATTTCAGATGGGCTTGGAAGCCTTGCATCTGCCCAGCACAGCAGTGCACTCTAGGGACCCGATCCAGAAAGCTTCCCTAAAGGGGGCTGTTGGATAAGCCGTATTGTCGGATATAAGAATGTCAGCCACCTTGTGTCAAAAAAGTTCTTCGGTGCTTAAAAAAACATTTAAAAAGGCGGTTTGTTTTGGCTGTAAGCTTTTGTCAGGCCAGTGTTAAGAAAGACTCAGTGGTTAACATAAGCAAGAAAACTGGCTTTCAAAACCAACTAGTAGAACTGCAAGTGGTAATAGGCCCTATTTTTTTTGTAAAACTAGAATGTGATAGTAAGTCTATGCAAAAAGTATTTCAGCTCTTGTGTGGTTCTTTGTAATTAGATTAAGCTTTTCAGATTGTAATTGAGAAGTAGCTTAACCAGCCAGCTCCCTTTCTACGGTCTATGTCTGTAACTCAAGTGACAGTTTGGCTTCATATCTGAGTAAAGCTACTTTTCACTGCAGTCGATATCCAAACTTAGATAGATTGATACTGGACATTATGCTGGGTGGCGAGAATAGATTGGACGGATGAGTCAGTCAGGAAGCACACCCTGGAGTCCACAGTGGTGGTGGGTTTTGCATCTGAAGGCTGAAGCAGTTATTGGCTGTTGAGAATATCTTACCTTGCATTTCTTTATCAGAGACCTTTTCATCACCACCGGGGCTTCTCGAGTCTGCATGTTTTTAACGATGTAGCTCTGAATTATTGAGGCCCATTTTTCACTAACTGAAAAGACACATGGGCGCAGTGTTAATCCCCTCACATCAGATGGAGGGCTGAGATACTCCTGGAAAACGCACGTATTGTGGATTCATTGACTGGGTTTATCTTACAGTTTCTATGGCAACATGAAGTCCACCCCTTAGTCTAGATGGTCATGTTGCTGGATCAAGGTTGTTGCTCCTTTGTCTTGCAGTATAACACATATAGACTTATTATTCAGGATAATAATAATAATAATAATAAAGTAATAATAATATGATGTAAGTGTGCCATATTTTATCTCCAGCATGTTCTCATATGGCTGTAAAGAAAAACTCCATTGGTCATCATCTCTGTCTCCATGGCTGACAATATCACATTCATTTGCATATTCTGTCTGGAATGTCTTCTCAAGTTATAGTGCTTTTGAAGATAGGAGCCTCCTAACTTGTTAATTGTGAGAATCAATCTCTCTGATTTTTATGAGTGATTTAGCCTAGTTCACAGAAGCCAGAGCTCACCACTGACTCCTCTCTACTTATGTGACATGACAGTGAAAGGATGTACTCCAATGCAAGCTCATCACCAGGTGCAGGACATGTGCCCATAATGTGAATTCATATGTTACTTTCAAAGAGGCAATGCATTTTCATGGTAAACTGCCTCCCTGAAGTACCAGACAAGGTATTGTAGAAAACCTAATAATAATTTAGCATTTTAGCCTATATAAATCTCTTATTATATTATATTAGATTAGATTCTTTATTGTCTGCCAAGAGGAAATTTATCTTCACAGTCTGTACATAATTACACACATAATCCAATACACATACATAAAGCCAAATCCTGTAACTGCAAGTAGTGTGGTGGTGCATTGTGGAATTACTAGAGATAAAGCTGAAGTATGTTTTGGCAGCAGATAGAACACAATACTATTCTAAATTAGGGAGATTGTGTAATATACTACATCTTACTATGGTTTTTGTGATGGTCTAAAAGACATGTACATAAATTCCTTCCCACAGCCATGTGGTGGGATATGACAAGACCAGCAGTGAATGTGGGTGTTAGGCTCAGCTGAAGCTGACCTTGATTTGTCCCTCCGTTCTGTTGTCCCCATAGACAGTGTCCCAGAGGACCTGAAGGAGCCTTTCTACATGGACCAGTATGAACAGGAACACGTGAAGCCCCCGGTGGTGAACCTGCTGCTGTCGGCGGAGCTGTACTGCCGCGCAGGGAGCCTCATCCTGAAGAGCGACACAGCCAAGCCGCTGCTGGGACAGGACGCCGTCATCCAGGCGCTGGCGCAGAAAGGCCTGTACGTCACCGACCAGGAGAGACTGGTCACAGAGAGGGACCTCTGCAAGAGACCCATTCAAATGGTGAGTGAAGGCTCTCTGTCTCTCTCTGTCTCTCTCCCCCCTCTCTCTCTCTCACACACACACACAAGCAGAGCCCTGTGGTAGACATGGGGGACCATCATAGTGCTGTGTCTCAAAGACAAAAGGATGCTTTGATTGCATGACTGGTTCTCTATTGAAAGGTCATTAGTAAATGGTAAAACACGGTGCTTCTCATGCTTTGAGTGAATGAAAAGTATAGTGCTGTCCTCCTTGTGTTCGGCATTCAGCTTGACTTGTTTGTCCAACAGACAGTGCTGCGCATCAGTTTAGTAGTAAAAATAGCACACTTTACCTCACACTGTAACAACAACGCTACAGTGTAGCTGCATCTTCAAATGCCATGGGTTTTGTTTCTCTCCGATATTGTTCTGATATGATTTTCAGCAGAACCGGTTCTGCTTCCTGCCGTATTAAACAATGGCAGTCTTCATTCTCTTCATTCTCTGTGTTTACATACCCCCCAATGAGTAGGGCACTCTTTGCTAAGTGGGCATCTTGAACACAGGTTCAAGAAGAATTAGCCATGTAATAATAATATTATCAATAAATGACAGATTTTTACATATACACTGCCTGGCCAAAGAAAAGTCGCCGTTGCGCCCATCTGTATAGTGCCCACTGTACAAGCCTCTGGAGGCAGTGTTATGATCTGGGGTTGCTTCAATTGGTCAGGTCTAGGCTCAGAAATGTTAAGCAGCAATAAAATGAAGTGAGCTGAGTACCTGAATGTACTGAATCCCAACTGAATATGTATCCCATCAATGGGCATATTCCAGGACGACAATGCCAAGATTCATCAGGCTCAAATTGTGAAAGAGTGGTTCAGGGAGCATGAGGAATCATTTTCACACATGAATTGGCCATGACCTTAACCCCATCTTTGGGATGTGCTGGAGAAGACTTTACGGAGTGGTTCGACTCTCCCGTCGTCAATACAAGATCTGAATGCAACTCTGGACGGAAATAAATGTTGTGACGTTGCATAAGGTTGTCTATACAATGCCACAACAAATGCACGCTGTAATCAAAGCTAAAGGCAGTCCAACGAAATATTAGTGTGTGTGACTTTTTTTTTTGGCCAGGCAGTGTAGATACTGTACATGGTCTGTCTAATTGAGTTACTTAATTTTTATAAAATTTGTGCCCCTCAATATGAATAATAATCATATTTTTGTTAAGATTATTGTTCTTGCTGTTGCTGCATAGCAGTAAAGCAATGTTTTTTCCAGCTTCAAAAGGGAGAAATAATGCCTGTGAGTTTTATTTCTGTCACTGAACTGAAGCGGTACTTTTTTATGAACCCTCCACATTAGTGAATTCTAAATGTCAGATTCTCTCCCATCGCCGCTGCTTTGAGAGCGTGTGCTTCAGCAGCACAGACTACCTCATGCAGACATTTCCCGCTTCCATCTAATCAGCGAAGTAAAAAAAAAAACCCCATTCAAACGCGTCAGGGAACAGGTTCTCACAAACATGAGATGGAGACGATCCGGAGGGTTCCAGTCGAGAGGGAGCATCAGACGTAGTTGTTGTGTTTGTGTTTTCTCTGTGAGGACTTGTGGAGCTCTTCTTTGTCTTTTAATTGCTGCCATTTTTCACCACATAATTGGCTCCTGTTGTGCTTTTAATCATGTGTTGCTGTGTTGTAATGGGGCACAGGATTCTGGGATTTGCAGTCCCCTCCTCTCAGAGCTGAATCTTTATCACCCACTTGAAGTAGCATTAGTGGGCTGTGTGTAGCACATTTCACAAATCCAAAATAAGAAGGGAAGGATCTATAATATACAGTATACATGGAGTGATCTATAATTTTCAGTGTTCAGTTTTATTAAGCTTCTCCAGCCAGGCGGAAGGTGGTCCCATAGCACGGTTGTAAAGCAAAGGTTGCAGGTTCGGTTCCCAGGTAGGGCATTGTCATGAGGTTGCTTAACCAGAACTTGTGCATATCCAGTAGTTTGAGTGGTGGAGTTGTACTGTAACCGTGTGTTTTTGATGTGGTTGTGTGCCAGGAAAATAAATAAATGATACGAAATAACAAATATAAAAAAATACTTTTTTTTTGCGTATATTTGAGCGTACCAACTTGCGTACGAAAATCTCACGTGTGATTGATCAAACTTGTGTAAATCACTGATCTGAGTGTAAATGTGTTCGTAGGTTGATAAATCAGACTTACCATACTCACACGCCAATTTACTAGGCTCCCATATTTGGCAGGGCCACCTTCTTTAAAACACACATGCCAAATTAGGTTTTCTCCAGTATTATAGGCCATGGCAACAGGAAAGCAAAGAAGAATAATTTTTTTATGAGGGTAAAATTGAAATGCTCATGAATGAACACGAACATAAACGTGTTAACTTGCTTATTGTAAGCGTTAGTAGTGGTGTGCAGTCTAGCTCAAAAGCCGCTATGTGCCAGAGGATAACCAGGACTAAAATGCTTCCTCTGAATTGTGAACTACAGCTGAGATAAAAAAGAAAAAAGAAAATATCCATTCACAAAAAAGTTGTGCCGGTACAGGTGGAGGAAAGGGTGTCCCGCACCTCTCACCTGCAGAATAGAGGATGGGGGGGATCACTGGGAAAGTGGCCATGGAAGGGGTGATAGAAGATGGAGACTGCGACTTGATTCGTCAAGACAAGTTTCTCTCACACTGGGTTGCGACGTTTGCTTGGTCTTCTAGGCTAATAAAGCTAGATCGGATTTTTTGAAAAAAATCAAAAAAGGTTACATTTTTGCGTCTTGCATGGTCTACAACATGACTGGCGATGCACAATTATTTTTACATGGCTGTCTCCAATAAATTCTTATACAGAGGCTATTTCTTTTTTCTTTTAATCTTTTTTTATTTTTATAATTTATCCTTTTATTGGCATTCAGCACAGACATTTCTACAGAATACACTTCAAACGCTGCATGTTTTCATGTCTCATAATCTCACTTCTCAGAAATAACATTCACATTAAAAAAGAAAAAAATGATAATAAACAAAACCAAATAATAATAATAATAGTAATTATATACAGTTAGGGAGTGATCTTTTACTTACAACGTCATCATCAATCAGTGAAAACAAGATCAGGTCTACGGGGTGTTACATGTTCAACCCAGTCTTCCCATCGTGAAACAAACTGTTCCAAACCCATAACCAGCAAATGCTGTTCATTTCTCCATACTATGAATATCCTTTGTAATGTCCGTCCATTCATTCAAGGTTGGGCTCACCTGCGATAACCATTTCCTGGTGAGAGCTGCCAACAGTATATTAATTAAATATTTATCCCTTTTCAGCCAATCTTGAGGTATATACGCAAAATATATGGTCTTACGCTCTAAGGGCATTTCACATTTAAAAATATCTTGTAGGGCTTTATGTATTCGTCTCCAATAATCTTTGATAACAGGGCAATCCCAGAAAACATGGTAATGGTTTGCATTTTGGTTTCCGCAATTTCTCCAGCATACAGGAGGGTTATTATCATAGTGGGATTTCTGAGAAGGTGTAATAAAATACCTTATCTAATTTTTCCAGCCAAACTCTCTCCATTTTTGTGAACTGGTACAATTCCATTGATACCTCCATATTGTTGTCCATTCTTCCTCAGATATAATTATCCCTCCTTAATTTTCCCATTTTGTTTTAAGATATGAAGTTGAATGTGTTTTCAGATTTAACAGACTCTTATATATGCATGAAATAATTCTACCATTAGAATCTGAATTGTATGCTTTTCTAAACAATTCTATCAAACATGTACTTGAAAACATGTCAAACATGTCTCGGTTTCATTTTTCACCTTCGTATTAACATTATGCCGCATCTGCAGATATCGGTAAAACTCTTGTTTTTCTAATAAATATTTCTCTTTAAGCATTTCGAAACTGGGCATTGTTCCTTCTTCCATTAAATTGCACAGATCTGTTATTCCTTTAGCTGTCCAGTCCTTAAATCTAGTATCCAATTTAGTAGGTGGGAAGTCTGAGTCATATGCACACCATTTAATAATTACAATATCTTCCTTTAATTTATATTTTTTTATAATAGTTTTCCATATTTCAAGAGCCCATTTCATCCACGGGTTATAAATAGTATTTATGTACTTTTGTAGGTTGTTATCAGCTAAGATTGCCTGTATGGGAATGGGAGGTATTTTCTCTTCAATGTTTTTCCATTGAGCATTATATGATGGGTTGCACCAGCATATCAAAGCTCTCATCTGTGCTGCAAAATAATAGACTAAGAGAAGTTAGGCCCCATCCCTCTTTTTCCTTGGCTAGTTGCAAGTTTTGAGATGAACCCTAGGTCTTTTACCTTGCCATATATACCTTGATAACATTTTGTCCCATTCAGTGAATTGGTTTTGGTTAATTTCTGTTGGTAGGGTTCAAAGAATGGTGCATGAGGAGAATGGATTATATTAGGCTTTATTGGGTTTGTGAGAGTAAGTTAATGAGATGTGTGTTTGCGTGTGTGTGTGTGTGTGTGTGTGTGTGTGTGTGTGTGTGTGTGTATGTGTGTGTGTGTGTGTGTGTGTGTGTCTCCACAAATCAAAAGACCTTCTGTTTCCGTCACCATGATATTACAAATTTTCTGTAAAAAACTTCCTGGGGGTGCATAAGCATTCAATAGAGTAACTAGATTCCATTACTAGAATAAATCTGCCCTCCCTATCTCCCATTTCAAATACTTTTTCAAAATTGAGTCTGCTTGAGATGAGAATAGCAACTCCTCTTCTATGTCCTGATTTATATGAAGAAAAAAACAGATTAGTGAAACCCATTCTCTTCAGTGTTCCTTATCATTTAAATGAGTTTCCTGAAAGAATACTGCATGGGCTTGCTCTTTCTTCATTTTAGATAACATTTTATTGCCTTTCATTTGATTTAAGAGCCCATTGACATTAAAATAAATAAAATGTACTTTGTCACTAGCCATAGGTTTTTAACTGACATTGTATCATTGAAATGAACAAAATAAAACGTGAATCTACTCCCTGAACAAACAATAACAAAAAAACACCAATGAAAAAATAAATAAAGAAGGTGAGATTCCAAGGCTGGGGTCTCGAGTAGATGACCCTGGGTTGAGCTTGAGGAAACGTCTAGCTGTGGGGGAAAGCCTCTCCTACCTGTATGCTGAGGGCCCCCTCTGTAGCATCTGAAAAAGTTTCTGTCCATTACTCCGGAAAAAGTTTTCTGTGTATTCCTCCCATCTATATACTCTCGTTTAGATGGGGGGAAAAAGGGAGTGAATATAGCACCGTCTATTTTCAATTCTTCTTAGCTTACCGACGCTTTTAAAGTTAATCAGAACTTCTGGAGGGAATGAGGGCTGTCTTCTGAAAGCTCGCAGTCTCTCGTTAATATTCCTCTCTCGCTAATTTAATCATTTTAACCGGCTTATGCTCCATTACATTTAGGCTGCATGTGATGAGAAACTAGGCCTAATAGCGGTGTCAAATTACAAATCAACGTATTATAAATCAACTTATTCAAATAATATTTTGCCAATTAGGCCACACAACGCACATCTAGGCTACCGCCGCAACATGTAGGTCAAGTGCATTTTAAAATATTGCCATTATAAGATGCATTAACGGTTTTTAATATTTTCATAAATGCAATGCCGTGGACGTTTTTACGATCAGCTACTCATTTAAGGTGAAATCAGATTTTTAGGCTCACATAACCTATGTTTTTCAAAGAGCACCTTTTTGTTTATCACCTGTTGACTCCGCAGTGCTCTGAACAAAAGTTATTTGTTTTCATTATTTAGGCTGCACAACTATTGTTCCCTCGCTGTTCATTGCATACAATGTCGCTGCCTCGCCACTGGGAAAAAACGCACACAAATCCGGGAGCTGTCATGAGATTTCATCATACCGTACCCCCACATGTAGCCCAACTATTTTTTTATAATAGAAATTTGGCATAAACAGACACTTGTTTTCAACCTAGTTTCAGCTACTAATAAGGCATTAAAATAAGGCTAAACGAAGACACAGAAATCCCATTGACGTATGAGGCAGTGAAAAATCCCATCAGTACTGATGTGTCCAATATTAGCTCACTCCCACGGTGATTCTGGGTGTGAGTCCTAGGTGGGACAGTCCTGTTGTACCTGAATACCATTGGGAATGGCCAGGTACATAAATGGGTCAAAGAGTGTTTCGCAGGGAATAGAACACTGGATATACTCTCGAAATAAACAAGAATGAGTAAATATGAGACACATCTGAAGAAAATGGATGCTCTGCTTTTGTAACAGAGAGATCAAGATATAAGCCTGCCCTTCCTCCAAAGAAAGAGAATCATTATCACATTATGAAACATGTGCAGAAAACAAACTGTTTTATGTCGTAGTTATGTTTGGTCATACGCTTACTTTTTGACACTAGAATGATGGATGTGTTACCCTTTTTATTGCATGAATAATGTAATTCATTGTGACATTCATGCATTCAGTTCTATATGTTTACCTGATATATTTTCACATTTAGAGAGATTTAATGGTGTCTCCAGACCAAATAAATAATTGCATTAATTGTTTCATTTTTCTAACTAATGGCATGGTAATGAAACACATCACGCCTGGCCTACTACGAAGCCCTGTTTTGTATTTTGTGTGTGTACATAATGATACAATTCTTAAATAACAAGGGTGAAGTAGAGGAGGACATTGCTGTACTAATGATAAAATCCGTTAACAGAATGTGGCTGCACTGATGAAGTGATGGCTGGGGGAATGCACCATCAATTATTTAAGGAGGAATGGTTTTCAAGTGAGAGTGCGAGCACAATTGATTGGGAGGATCCATACGCACACACACACACACACACACACACACACGGCTCTCTCTTGATGTTCAAGAAACACTCAATAATGCTTTCGCAGGAGAGCGTAAAGGAGTTAAATCCTCAGGGCATGATCGTATACTAAATTTAATACGTGAATGTAAATGTAGTGATGTACAGAGTGGTGTTTAGCTTTTAGACGTTTGTTAGGAAGCCTTTGCGACGGAGTGAGGTTTTGAAATGCGGTGACTTGCTAATGTGTCATGGCCGACTCTAATGAAAACAGCGTATCGTTAGCACAGCGTTGGCAAAGTTAATTTGTTCTCTCCCCCTCCCACCCCCCGGTCTCTGTTCTGGCCTGAAAACAGCATGGAGGTGCGGGTCTGCATTGCAGTGATTTCCCTACACACTCATCATATTCCGTCCCTGCCAGGGTTTTATTCAGTCTCAGATCTGAATGTACACACTCCCATCTGCTCCTGCTGCCCACACACACACGCTCACGCTCGCGCGCGCGCACACACGGCCACACCCACACATTACTGATCCAGAGAAGTACGCTGTCGAGCGAGGGCATAATATAATAGAACATCATAATAAACTCATCTAATGCAGTTCCAGAATGGCAGTATTTAATAAGTTTCCATGATTATTTTATACTCTGACTGTAACGGCAGTCCCTTTTGCAATTAATTTAAGTCGTTTCTGTTGTATAACTGGAATCAGGTAATCGTATCAAAGTGCATCTGGCTGATGGTGTTGATGGTTGGGGTACTGCTCATCCTGTAGTCTGTGCTGTACTGAGAGACCCTGTAAGACACACTGCTGTCTACATGAGACATTGCATTGGTGAGGGAGGGAGGAAGGAAGGAAGGAAGGAAGGAAGGAAGGAAGGAAGGGAGGAAGGAAGGAAGGAAGGTGGTTTTGGTGCTTGTGAGGCCACAATTAAAGCATGGAAATGCACTTTTAAAACAGACAAGTGCGCAGAAACCAGCCCAAGAGAAGGCATATGGCCCAGCAGTTCAGAGTCCTCCCTTACTGCCCTGTACACAAATGCTGCAGTGTGCAGCGCATCCAAATCAGGCCGTGCCCATTGCTAACGCAGTGGCTTCAGCCTAAGCAGTTTGTATGAAATTGATGGGTGTTCTAGCTTAGAACAATGGAATTTTACTACGCATGTTGCTATTACTGACTGCAACAGAGGGTAAAAGCTGCTGATTTAACAGGTTTGTGGGTGGTTGCTGGCCTGTGTCCAGGTATAGAATAATAACAGTGTGTCTGTGGAGAGAGGATGGGCTCTGGGAGCCAGTCTGCACATGCTCAGATGAACAGGCCGCCCCTCTTCCACTGTGTTTAAACCATGGGGAATGGAACAGTACATTTTAGCACCTCTCCCTCCCTCCCTCCCTCCCTCCCTCTCATGTTCTCACTCCCTCTCTGTCTTGCCCCCCTCGCTCGCTCTCAGGCAGCAGTGCTGCTCCACCCTTATAAGTGCAGAAAAGCAAATGACTTTAGAACAGAATTGAGAAGCTGAATCCCTGTGATAACGCTGGAAACACTTTGCTTCGGGAACGAGCGTGTGTTTGCACAGCATTAGTAACAAAAGAGAGCTCTCGCATCTCTGATCGATCTCTGTAACAACCTGCCAAGCTGGCGAAATAAAGCAATAAAATGCATCGTTTTGTGAATTATAATGTAACGGCGCTACACTACGCTTACTGCAGACAGGTGAGGAGGATAAACACACAGCACGGGGGAATGTGAATATGGAAGGAGTGAGTGGTGTGCATGAGGAAGATTGTAAAGGGCACTGGGGCCTGGCACGTTACTGAACGGCGCCTAGATTTTCCACTGTTGAATGAAAAAGCCTTAGCCTGCAATGCGCGGTGAATACAGATTTCCTTTTCTCGCTGCATGAGTCTAAACGCTGGAGAACACGCCGTCTGTAGAGAGGAGAATGGCGACGGCCCGGGGTGGAGATTTGTGCCATTTCTTGTCCTTGGGATTGTCTGTTGTGGCAGAAAGCCAGAAAAGAACTGCATTCATTCAATGTTTTACCAGCAAATAAAACTCCGCCCTTCTCCGAGACTCAAAAGAACCTATAATTTTCTCTATTATATACGTGCTCGTGAATAATGGATTCTACCTGCGCAGTGCAAGCTTTGGATTGGTGAATAACAGGGGGCGTTTATAAGGTAGTGTAAAGTGTGAATTGTTTGGCAGGGCGTGCACTCAGCCGTGTGAGGTAGGGTCTGACTCTGAGGTTTGCTCTGTGTGCGTACACATGCCCGGCTTCCACCGGAGACGGAGCGTTTGTCACGCTGTGGAGTGGAGAGCACAGCCTCTCTCAGGTCCCTCCGAAGCTCCGCGTGCAGCACACTGCGCCCGGTGCATTTGGACAGGTTTCGATTTGTTTGTCTTCATTATCAGGGGAGTCAGTTGGCAGCACGTTGCAGCACAACCCGGTTGCGTCTTGTGCCTTTTAGTCTAAGGCAAGAGCGACACCGCTGTTTCGGAGACACGCATTAAAGGTTTTTTTAGTGGAATATCTTACGTGCTTCAATATTTAATGAAGTTGGAAATGGTTCATTTATTTCAGTTGTCTTCCCTGTTCAGCGGGGCTGACGTAGGGCTTTCTCTCATAACCTGTCACCATTATCACCATGGTGACACTGCAGCCTTTACCAGTCTTGGTATAAAAACAGAACCATATAAGGTGTCTATGTTGCTATATTTCCAGTACAGTGACACCGAGGCATAGTTTTAAAGGGGTGTAGGACTGCTGTGTAAAGACAGGTTGTTAGCATTGGGAAGCACCGCGGTGAGGCTTTTAAAACTGTACTATAGCGTGCTGTAGAGTAGACTATATAGTAGACCTACCAATTACCTTGGTTCCAAAAATATTATCAAGTCCATTACACACATCATACATTGTTTTACAACTGACAGTTTTTCATACCTGTAATTTAAATTAATTAATTTTACAAGCAACAGCCACATACTTTTGCGTAATTTTTACATAAAGTTGGGATGCCGTTCGCTTTTTTAGTCAAAATGTGTGGTATTCTCATGATTCTGGCTACATGTACATTCTAGGTCTGCAAAATTATATATTCAATATCAGCATGAAGTATTATGGGGGAAATTAAATAATTGTGTTTTTTTAGTAATGTTTAAGGAAGTTAACTTTCAAAACAAATAATTCCCCAGCACAGAGGTACAATGTAGTTTGTAAGTTTAATTGGTTTCAGTATGGATTATTCCTGGAAATTCAGGAATAATGGTGGCAGGTCTTTTCTATAAACAGATAGCCCCTTTGTACTGTATGCTTCTAGTCTCTTGAGGCCTTCGCTAAAATGTTATTGCTTGAGACACAACTTGATGTATAATTCACATTCTAGCCCAGTACACTGAAGCATAAACATTGACCTACCTTTTCACTGAGCTCAACAGTATTCACTTTCCAACATGCAGATGCTTACGGTGTAAGTGCATGGGATGGGAAAAAACTTGTTTTTCCATTGCGGCATTCAGAAAACAGGGTTTACATGGCATTTAGCTTTATAACTATCATTTCATCTATGCTCTATAAATCTATAGGATAAAAGAAGTCTGAACTTTATAGATAAAAAGGCAGATGCCATTAGAGACAACTTGTAAACACCTCCTTCCAAGTTACGGAGTTTATTATTAGAGCTACAGATACAGAACGTGCAGTGATGTATTACCAGCTAAAATCTGGTATTATTTACGACATGCGAAGCAGACTGTTTTAGTGTTTTTGATGATAGGATTTAATTTCCATGGCTTGTAGTGATAATATAGTCAGGCGCTAAAATGCTAGAACGAGTCCTCATTAAAAGCACTGAGCATTGGTAGCGATTTAGCTTTGAAGCACTGCGGAGCGAGTTCCTCAGGTGAGCACTTGGGGTTCCTGCGCTGCTTTTCGAGGGAGGCGGCAGCAAACGTAGCTCTCCTCCATGTTCTGCCTCGCACGCCCCCCTCTCCCACTGCGCCACTGCTCCGTTGCCATGGCTACCTCTCGCGCGGGCGAGAGGGAGGTCTGTCGTGTTTTCAGGGAAGATTTCTGAAGTGCTGAATGCACACAGACAGAGCAATTTCTGCATCCCCCTCTTCCCCTCTCACATAATAGATGCCTCGGACGCCAGGTCTAAAGGTGGATATGTGTCTTTGTCCTCACTAATGGACAGTGACTCACAGCCTTTATAAAGATTGGCCTTCAGAGAACATCATTTTGGCATTAAACGTGAAATCAGTGATTCGTTTTTGTGCACCAGTGACGTTGCCAGTACATCCAAGGAAGAAGCATGAAATGATGACAACATTTTTTATTTATTTTTATTGCATTTTAATAAAAGCTGTCCTTTTCTCCAATCTCTTTCCACTGTACAGTATATATTACCTCAGAATACCTATGTTATCAGAAGGATAATGACAGCTGTGATATCTCAGGTTTGGCGAGTCTGTTTGAAAGACAACACCGGCATGCTCGTTTCCGCCAAAGCAGGATATCGTGTTCTTGGCCGGGCGGCGGCACCGATGCAGAGGGACGATCCGGGGGTCACGGCATATTTGAAATGCCGCTCACAGCTCAGACCTTTTTCCCCTCTGAGCTAACAAAGAGGCGTGTTTATGCAGAGCCATAACTCTCTGTGTGCGAGCCAGAGAGGGCCCTATTGTAGCTCAGCGGCTCTCAGTCCCATGCCGTCCTGCAGTGGGTGGAGTATGTGATGACCACGCCCCCTCCCCACCCCCCTTTCACATGGGCAGGGAAACAGCAGGTCAAAGGCAGCTTGCTTTGTCTGAATGTGCATTCTATGGGGTCTTGCAGTTTTGTGATGCAATTCAAGTGTTCTGTGGAAATGGGATTTGCTTTCAAATTCTTCTGACTTTAATTAAATGGGTACTTTTTTTTTGCTGCCAGTTCTAATGCCTTCGATTGAGTAAACCTGATGCCTAGCGCAGTATTAGTAAGTCTGTCTCGCATCAGAATGAACAGCTCTTCTATTGATATACGCACAACAGTACATCACTAGTCAGCTGCTTAATAAAGAGAATTAGATTGGAATGACTTGCTGTTAGGGTGATGGATTAACGTAATGCACCAATTAAAGCAATGCAAAATAATCCTCAGAAGAAGACGGAGGCAGTTTCTGTCTCCAGTAACTGTTATTTAAGTCTCACTGGATGAGATTGCAGTGATTATATTACCGTGTACTTAGACAGTATCTTCATTGTATGAATACCAGCCAGTCACTTACAAAATCCACACTTCTAAATTGAAAGCGATTTGGGTGTAACGCTGAAGGTCATTTTATGGTCTTCAGTTCATATAAATGACTTCATCAGTAATTTTTCATACGTAAATCTAAAACACGAGAGGTTTTTTCTCGTTCTTTTTTGCCTGCTCTGTGCAGAATACTTTCCTTTCCTGACCTACAGCAATCGCTGAGGTTGTGAAAGGTCAAAACAGGTTCAACAGTCAGTCATTGCAGCAGTTTGCCATTTCACTTTTGTCTCGGCTGAGAAGCCAATGGGGAATGAGTCCAGGAGAACCAAGGGCTGAAAGATCACGTGTGTTTGACCTTCGGGTCAGGACTCAGAGGTCTTGCGCATTGGTCAGTGTTTAGACTGTGTGAAATGGACCCTGAGCACTTCTTTCCTTTCCCACATTGGCCAATGAGCCACATCTAAGCTCACCAATAGATGGACTGTCTCTTGGTGCATTCAGGAAAGGGCAAATGCAGGCTATATGTTCACGTGAGAAAAGAAGACTATACCATTGAACATAAAAGAGTGAGATGTGGGGTTGCCATGGTTGCGCGTCTAGCTAAACCACTGGTTATTATTACGGTCAAGTACAGACAGTAATGAACCCCGAGAATTGGATCCTGGCTGTGCCAGTAGTGTCGACTGTAGCCTCCAGCCCCACAGGACAGCGCGTTATTGGCCCTAGCGCCACTGTGGGAGCGAGGATTTCTGTCAGAAAGGTACTCCTCGGCTCATAGGGGAACTCCTCCAGCTGATAAGGACTCTGCAGTGTCCTGGTTCCAGCTGTGTAAGCTGTGCAGTCCTTCGGTGTGATGACTGCACAGCCGTGCTGACAGAGTGCTGAATAGCTGCTTACACGTTTCAGAGGAAGTACAACATCAGTAACCTGATGAACCACTGTTATTAGTGGTAGTGATATTTCTGCATGGCAAATAATTTACTTGTAGATGTTGTAGTGTAATAGAAAAACAACAAACCCAACTGTCATGACATGCACACTGCTTGTTCTGAGTAATTGACTCATTCATTGAAAGGGGCGTGTTCAAAATAATAGCAGTGTGGAGTTTAGAGAATTCATTCATTCTGTGAAAAAACAGGTGTCATTAATTGTCCTTTATTAAGGAAGAAGGGAAGCAAATGTTTCACACATTGTTATAAAATATATTTCCTTCTGAATTGCTAAGTAAAATGGGCCTTTCCAAACATTGTTCGGAGGAACAACATAATTTGATTAAAAAGTTGATTGGAGAGGGGAAAAATTTATAATAAAGCAAATTATAGGATGCGCAGCTAAAAATATCTCAAATGCTTTAAAATAGCAACAAAAACCCGAAACACATGGAAGAAAACAAGCAACTACTGTTAAAACGGATCGAAGAATAGTCAGAATGGCAAAGATTCAGCCGATCATCACCTCCAGAAAGATCAAAGATGGTCTAAAATTACCTGTAAGTTACAGTCAGAAGACGTTTGATCGAAGCTAAGCTATCAGCAAGAAGCCCCCGTAAAGCACCATTGTTGAAAAAATGGCATGTGCAGAATCGGTTAAAATTTGCCTGAACACATCGATTGGCCCAAAGAGAAATGGCGTAACATTCTGTGGACTGATGAAAATTGTTCTTTTCGGGTCTAGTGGTCGTCGACAGTACGTCAGACGACCCCCGGGTACTGAATTCAAGCCACAGTACACTGTGAAGACGGTGAAGCATGGTGGGGCAAAAATCATGGTATGGGGATGTTTGTCATACTACGGTGTTGGTATTTATCGTATTTATCTATTTATCGTATACCAGGGATCATGTATCAGTTTGAATACATCAAAATACTTGAAGAGATTATGTTGCCGTATGCCGAAGAGGAAATGCCCCTGAAATGGGTGTTTCAACAAAATAACGACCCCAAACACACGAGTAAGCGAGCAACATCTTGGTTCCAGACAAAAAGGATTGAGGTAATAGAGTGACCAGCTCAATCCCCCGACCTCAACCCCATTGAAAACTTGTGGGGTGACATTAAAAATGCAGTTTCTGAAGCAAAACCCAAAAATTCACAGGAGCTGTGGAATGTAGTTTGTTCATCCTGGGCTGAAATACCTGTTTCTAGGTGCCAGAAGTTGGTTGACTCGATGCAACGCAGATGCGCAGCAGTTATCAAAAACAATGGCTATGCAACTAAATATTAATTCAGTAATTTAAAGTGAAGTTAAATCTTGAAAAAAATGTTCAGTTTATACAGTAAGTGTTTGAGTTTGAAGAGAAAAATGTCGACACTGCTATTTTTTTGAACAGATTAATATTCTTTCTTTTTTTTTGCTTCCTGTAAAAAAATAACGCAGACATGATCAAATTTGTTAATGCTTTTATTTGGAATTGATTGTGTAATGTTTCCACTACATTTGAAATATGGAACTAAAAGCTATTAAAAAATATTTGCATTCACTTTTTTTAACGCACTGCTATTTATTTGAACACCACTGTCTGTGTGCTCTCTCCTGAATCGGTGTCGGATGTTGCAGTGACCGGACAGGTCTACAAACACCGCCGAGCATCCCAATCTGAGGGGTATTGAAACACTGCGTAATTACAGGATGCTACAATAAAATATCTTCATGAGTAGTCTATTTTAATATAATAGTAGACCTCAATGTCTAAAAAGATGAGAATGATTGATGTCTTCAGGTACTTTTCTTTGTTAAAAGCAAATAGATCTTCCATGTCTGAAATTATACATACAGTTTGCGAAGAGTCAGGAAAGCAGTTGTAGCAGGCATGCAGTTCCATACTTCTTATATGATCTGATGAGTTTACAGTATGCAGGCTAGACTTGCGTCCTTAAGTAAGAGTGCAAAGTTACCGGAACATGACCAATGAAGCCATTTCCAGCGACACTCTGTACAGAGAGCCTTTTAACATTATAAAATCATTAGTGAATAGATTTTCTTGAATTTGGAGAAACAGAATGGTAACAATGGATCATGTGTTATATTTCATGAGAATTATTCTCCATCAGAGAACACGAGGTATGATGAATATGTTTTTCTGCTGGGCTTTTTTTAGCCTTGACAGGATGAGCAGCATGAGAGCTGTTTTGATTTGATTCTTGCGATAGCTGGTCATGCAGGTTTTTGTGTTATTTGGCTCATGTCAGTGTGTACACTCACATATGTAAATCTCCGTACCTATAGTATACAATGCAGAAATCTCACAAGAGATTAGTGAAATTTTAACAATTGTTGATCTGTGAAAAAGCACACCAGTAGAATTGCTGTCGATATTTCAAAGAAATTAGAGCTGTTTATACGTAATCTGAATTATACATCATAATACCATGAAGTGCTTCAAATACTACACTACAGTAAACCAAGGTTTATCCTCGGAATGCCAGTGGAGTAGTGAATGATAAAATGAGAAGGCGCAAATTAATTTCTACCTGAGGATATTAAATCAGTAATGGATTTATGTGTTAAACATTCTTTAATGTGAAAGGGTGTTGGCGTGAAGACTCAGCCGTTGTTTGAAAGAAACTGCTGGCTCTGCACCCAATCGAAACCTCCCGTCTGCAGCTTGTCTACCCTTTTTAAAGAGTAGCATAGTCACATTACCGTTGTCTCTGGTTGCTTGGGGGAAGGACAGCGACTTGTCTTGCTCAAGGATAATTATTCATTATTGGTCTGAAGCAGTGGCAGATCAATAAACACCCGTTCATATCAAACGGAGACCATGTAAATAAACAGGAAGCCTGCCTGACTTGTTCAGTATTTGATTTGATCAGGGCCTGAATGGTAATGTCATTTTTTTATGTACTGAGCTTTATTCATAGGACCTGTTCATAGCAAAGGTGTCTTACGCTGTCCCCATCCAAACAGATTGCAAACACTGTGTAAGAAACAAGAATTTGCCTATCTGCCTATCCTAGCAGGCATGGTGGAGGACGAAAGCAATATTCTTTCATTGATGTCCAGAGGAAACCATGCGTAATTGTGTTTGCATTGGGACCTTGGAGAAGATGCTCTTCTTAAAGTTTGTTCTTGAAATGCCTAGTTTGTTTTTCTAAATGGAATGGAATGCGTTAGTAATGGTACCCCTCGATTAACTCGTAAAGCAATGTTGCTTCTTTATGTGGATCAATAAATTAGAGGCGAAGTCAAGTGCGGTCGCCCTATGTTATTAGCTGCCTGAAGGATAAACACCCCCTAGTTGGGAGAGTTTGGGTACAGGGCTGGCTGGTTGGAAGTAATTATTCACTGACTTGACGGTGACTTGTAGGCTCAGCACACCTAACAGTGCAGCTGATCAGAGAACAGCGCTAAATGAACTTTTCTTGGAGAGACAATTATCCGTATGTCATTGTTATTTCCTCATAGGGTGACGGGATATTTAATTAACTGCAGAATGCTGTAGCATTCATCTCTCACCTGGGATGTCCGCCATCCATTGTCTTGCACTGCAAAAAATGTCTGTCTTAACAAGTGTTTTAGTCTCGTAATGAGTCTTTCCTCGCAAGTAGAAAATATTAGCTTTTTTTAAGGTAGCCTACTTTTTGCTTGACAAGTGAAATTATCTTACCCCATTGGAAAATCTTGAAATGAGTAAAACGATCTCACCCCATTGGCAATCTTTTTGTCTTATTTAGCAAAGAAGTAATAGAAATAAGATTTTATGTCTAAATATAAGACTAAAATGCTTGTTAAGATGGCTTTATTGTTTGGTTTTTGCAGTGTTCTTCTTGCTCATGGTTCGTCAAACATGTGAACAGGCACCCAAGGAATGTTTCACCTTTAAGTGTCGCTCAGTTCTCTTCTGTGGCTGATTTATTTATTTTTTGTATTCACAGTTGGTGAGTCTCATGAGCTTACATAAGGTGACACTGATTCATGCAATTAGCCAATGGAACACACAGAAACATACAGGTCTTGTTATGGTTTTGCGTAAATGTTTATGCTTAAAAATCCTTACAGAGCATATAGCGGAAATGCAAACTAAGCAGTCAGATTGCTTGAATTTATTTTCGTTCATGATGGGACCATACTTCGGAGTTTGTTTTTCGTCAAAGCAGCCTATTGCAGTGCATTACGTGGACTCCCTCGCCAGCGCTGCACGCGGAGAACGTGCCCAGCAGACGGTGATGTCTTTCCGTGATCTGTTTGGAGAACTCTTGGAAAAGCACCGTAAAACAGAACAGCGTAAAGCTTGGCCCACCTCTATAGGTCAGCGCTTCTGTTTCCCATTTGAGTGGTACCGTGTGTTTGGAGTTCAACTCTCATGCCTAAGTGCCTTAATTGGGTTTGGCGCTAATAGGATGGCAGCAGCGTAGGCGTAGCGGCTTTAGCCTTGCTTATTTGTGTGCACGGTATGCTGGAGGACGCACTTGTAAATTGTACCGAGAGGCCACTGAAATGAAAGAGAACGTGGGGTTGGCCACAGACTTCGAGGAGTGATTCCCTCTGATGAGACAGATACTGTTTGTTGTGCTCATCTGTCTTTTTTCCTGCCTTTATATTATTTTTGAAATGTTTTTTGGGAGTGCACACAAGCACGTTCTATCCTCTGAAGCACCGGATGTTAGCTACCGCTTCTTATCACACCGCAATCGGCTAGTCAGGTTCGCACAGAGTTGGACGAAGACACTTTGCGTGCAGCTCAACAGGAGAAGATTTGGGTGTCTGATTAATCTGTGTTTTACCACGAGGCACTAACATGTCGGTCGACTGAAACCCTCTTACCCCTGGGCGACAGTAGGGCTAGGGCTGTGTTCTTCACCTCCTTTCCTCCACTCCCCCACTACCACTCCTCTTCTACCCGTAAGTATGCAAAACTGCCTGAACGTTTCGAGTACAAGTATTTGCATGTACAGTATACAATGTACCTGGCATTGCGGTTTGCGTCGAGACATTAATTAATATGTAACCATTAATATGTAATTAAGATGTAATCAGCAACATTAGATTAAAACACAAAGATCCGTTTCCGGGGCACGGAGGAGAGGAGGTGGTAGTGGAGGAAAGGAGGGTGCATTTTTCGAGTATTGGGAAAATTGTGCATCGTTCTGAGAGGCTTCCGGGCCCAGTCAGTCCGGATTCAATACCAGAACCAGATCAGTGAGGCACATCCATGTACTAGAACAATACCATAACAGAATGAGTCACTTAGTAGCCCCTTTTTCATATTCATTTATCAAGAATATTAATAAATAATGAGGATTCATTTACATTTGTTATTGCAGGGAAACTGGTGGTTGTGTTTTTAGGGTTTATACAATGTACATTAAAGGGTGCCTTAACTAAAAATGTAAAACATAATTTATTGTTCTTTACCTATCATATTAGTCAATTTGACAGGCAAGGAATGCCTTTCAAAGCAGATAAATCTATTTCTTTCCAGAACATTTTTTAAAGCTGTCATCTGTGTGTTAAGTTCTACCTCTAAAGAAGGAGTGATGAATGGACATTTGTTTTACCCCCTGCAACAAGAACTCTTTTGTTCACATTTGAAAAGGCAGTTTAGATGTGCAGCTGACTGTTAGTTATTTATGCCTAAGTTATTTATTTCTATCTATCTTTTTTCCCCAAAAATATTAGTTTGAATCGAGAGCATTCTAAGTCAGAATGCACCGTGAAGTTTGCCACACTTCTCCTGCGTGTTAGTATAATGCGGGCACCATAGTCGTAGATTGGATGTAAAATCTAATTGCATGTGAGTCTTGAAAACTGCGGTGTGAAGACCGTTTGGGCAGTATAGTGGTGCAGTGGTGTACTGTCACCTCATAGCAAGAAGGTCCCGGGTTTGATTCCCGGCCGGGGCCTTTCTGTGTGGAGTTTGCATGTTCTTCCCATGTCCGCATGGGTTTCCTCTGGTTACTCCGGTTTCCTCCACAATCCAAAGACACAAAGCAGGTAAGGCTAAACGGGAGGGGCGTTACCCGGGTGTTTCTGTAAAAGAGCATGCATGCTCAGTCAACCTACCATGTATAAATAAGGGTTAATAAAAGACGGAAAAACTGAACCTGATAATTGTGTTTCAGAAGGAACAAGATTTATACAAAAACATGTCACAACCATCCATAGGCCACTCATTGAGTATTAAGTGGGGTATTTCAAGCGTGGAAACTACAGCTCTCTTGTGTGCGCTGCACGTTTGCAAGGTGCAATTAACCATGAGTTCCAAGTCCAAATTGCCAAATAAATGAAGGCGGCAATCTCGGATTCATTCCGCCGAAATACTGGGCTCTGACTGAAAGTCTAAATTGGATAAATGATCAACAAATGTATAGAATTGATGTCCATGATGGGAAAGGAACTGCATATTACATAATCTCAGTTACCCAGCCATGTGTCAGGCCTGCCTCGTTTACCCAGCCGTGTGTCAGGCCTGCCTCGTTTAGCCAGCTGTGTGTCAGGCCTGCCTCGTTTAGCCAGCCGTGTGTCAGGCCTGCCTCGTTTAACCAGCAGTGCGTCAAGCCTGCCTCGTTTACCCAGCCGTGCGTCAAGCCTGCCTCGTTTACCCAGCCGTGCATCAGGCCTGCCTCGTTTACCCAGCCGTGCGTCAGGCCTGCCTCGTTTACCCAGCCGTGTGTCGAGCCTGCCTCGTTTAGCCAGCCGTGTGTCAGGCCTGCCTCGTTTAGCCAGCCGTGTGTCAGGCCTGCCTCGTTTAGCCAGCCGTGTCAGGCCTGCCTCGTGTACCCAGCCGTGTGTCAGGCCTGCCTCGTTTAGCCAGCCGTGTGTCAGGCCTGCCTCGTTTAGCCAGCCGTGTGTCAGGCCTGCCTCGTTTAGCCAGCTGTGTGTCAGGCCTGCCTCGTTTAGCCAGCCGTGCGTTTAACTGAGAAAAGGTACACAGACTGCAGGCAGGAGAATGGCTTTTTGCCCACTTGTCCCTTCTGTAATGAACTTGTACTGCAAGCTGATTTAGCAGGTAAAACACCCTCCCAGCTGTTGTACATACACTCATTTCATTTAGTGTGTGTGTGTCCTGGCATGTTGTCAGGACTGACAAATAGCAGGTATAAGGGATTGCCTGTATTGTAGTTTTTCCATTTCGGTTGCCCTGTCCAAAAATTTGAAGTTACCCTTCAAATTGCGGTCACAGTTCTGCAGTGTTCCACTAGAGCTGCAGTGCTTAATTACGTCGCTGTAAGACGTGGGAAGTTGAGCAAGGCTCTCGGCTTGCCTTGTGTACCTATGTCATCGCTTTCAGTTGGCATTTTATCTTTATTTGCAGCGTCTGTTGCCATGTCTGTTTTGTGTAACACAGGAGTGGGGAGCTCCGTTCCTGGGGGGTCGTATCCGTCTCTTATTTAGTTAATCTCACAATCTTTCACATTAGCAACGTTTATTGATATGCTTGTTGTTATGTCCCTTCATTTTACAGTTGCGTAGTCTAAGTGAACCAACATTGATATACGGCTAATTTGTTAATTGAGCTAAGATAATTGGAGGAAATGAAAACCAGAAATGGATACTTTCCCTCCAGAAACAGGATTCCCCACCCTGATGATATGTATTTATATTCATTACATTTAGTGTTTCCGATGTAATATGTAAATGTCAGAGGGGTTTGGGAGCACGCCCTCCCTCTCTTACTCTGTGAAGTCATACCCTAGTGGACCTCCACAACTGTTCCCAGAGCAAATGTCACATGGGGCTGCCCAACTGGGGACAGAGTGCTACTAGGCAGAAATGAACACAAAAGAAGAGCTCTAGGCAAGGGAGGCTGGTACTGTCACCAGAAGGTAGACGGTGTGAAAGGTTAGTTATTGTTAATTTGCTTTGTGTGTTTCAGAGTGCACACCTGGCCATGATCGACACTTTGATGATGGCATACACGGTGGAGACGGTCAGCGTGGAGAGGGTGGTTTCCTGCATCCAGCAGTATCCCTCCTTCGAACCCGACGGCGACGTGCCCTACGACACCGGGGACGCCGTGACGAGCTGGATAAACAAGGTTCGGACGCCGCGGCTGAAGTGCCCCTTTGCCGTTAGCATGGAAACGCTGTCGCTCCATCGCCTCTCGCGTGAGGGGCAGAACGGCGAACGCTCAGAACACGTTCCCCTGGGTTAGGAGGGCGCAGCCCCTCTCGGTTCGGCTCAAACTGCAGTCCCCTTGAGAACTGTCCCATTGCAGCTGGCTCTCCGCTCTCTCTTTCTCTCGCTCTCATGCTCTAGAGAGTGTTTACCGATGGTGAGTCAGGGAGCAGAGCTCCGCCTCTTGAAAGAGGGCCCGGTCTGTTTACATTCTTGTGCAGGGAACACTTGTGTGCTGCCTGCTCGCCTCGGCCCGGAGACCCGTGCAGCAGCGCGCTGCTCGCCACAGTTGTCCTGCAGGACTCTGAGGCAGCTGTGGAAGACTTTACAAAATCCCTCCAAGCAAGTGTTTCATATCCAGTATGTTTGCTCACACACAGAAAGGAAGTGGCCTTGGAGACACGATAAGCCTTTGAGGGGAACTGCTCTGGAGAGATTTGTGTTTTTGTACCTCATTCTTTTTTTCACTTCATTTTAGGCAACAATCAATAAGTCAGTGTGTACAAGGGGGAAGAAAACAGGCGTGTTGTGATTCTAAGGGGACGACACTGCTATCGCTCAGAGGTCTTATCATTGTATTTGAAAGGGAAAAGATAAGGAAAAGGTTATTGCTCAAAACCATAAGTACAGCAGGTCCACATGAAAATGAAGGATATTTATGCTAAAAGATAAATTGTAATGTCTTGGAAACCGACAGAGCACAACCGTATGTGGACGCACTGTATTGTTACTGATTTAAATTATTCTTGCCGGCCTGGCTGTGGTGGGTTATGGCTATGAATAAACTGTGTTTTTCCTCCACCGACAAGGTAAATGAATATTTGAAAGACATTATCATCCAGGAGCAGAAGATGAGGGAGACGCAGTGCGCCGCCGAGCCCCCGGAGGCCTCACGGGTGAGTCTGTCCTCTTCGTACAGCTGCACCTGAGAGTGCCTGAACATGTGAGCAAAGTTCAACTACAGCCCCCTCGCTATACTGTTAGCTGCTGTGTGATGTATGGATTCAGAAAGGTTTAATAACCCTTACACTTAGCGTGTAATTGTCAGTCGTTGAATATGATCTATGGCTGAGATTCAATCAACATTTTTCCTGAACAATTTTGTTCTTAGCCTGCCAGTTGAAGACAAGAATTAGTTCGAACTGAGTTTGTGAAGAAATGTACGCTTCCGTTTACTTAAGTTAAGGACAAATGTTGAGTGAATCCCAGCCTACTTGGCAGTTTTCTAGTTGACGGCCTATTTGGCACGATTTCTCTGAAAGGATTTGGGTCAGTTATTTATGCTCTAAATGTTATAGGGTACTCTTTTTGGTTCAGAAGTATCGTAAGGAATGTATTTATCAGAAGAACCAGCCTTGTATTGTCACAGAGATATAACGGTGAATATCTCGGTGAATAAACTTTACCCATAGTTTTTGGCAGGTCTGTTATGGCACAGAAATTGCCCTGAAAAAGTGAAATGAGCTTTTAAGCAATACATTTCCAAGTCGCATATCTGTAGGCTTTACTGCGGCATTGTCTTGTTTCCAATCGTAACGTAACCATGTTAAAAATGTTACACAATACTACCACTATTATTATTATTGTATCTGCATGACCATAGTTCTAATTAATAAAAAGATGGGTGCGTAACTGTACCTTAAATGTGAATATTTATTGGAGATTAAGCCATGATACAGAGACCAAACCAGTGCAGGTTCAGATTGGAAATGAAGGATTCTTATTTTTCCCAGCTGTGTAATGATGATAGCTAAAATGACCCAGGAGTGTTGAAGTAATTGATCTGCATCGCACTTGAAGAGGCGTTTCTTTTTTTGTCTGCTGGATGAATCCAGGGCAGTGAAATAATCCCCTGGGCCAGACGGTGGTGGAGAAAGCTTTCCGACTGTGGCGGTGGATCTGGAAAGGGTCTCACATGCCCAAACCGCAAGGTTTAGTCTCGGTGCCCCAGCCAGCCACCCAGCATAGACAGAGCTGGACCTGCAGTGTGGGGCTGTGAGCTTGTTTGCATGCCATTGCACATATCTGAACTTGGGCCATGAGGCTACCACTGCTACAGCAGACAGACCATCATATAGCACACAGAACACTACCAGCAGAGCCGCCTCTTTACTGACCGCTCACGTTAGCCTCAGCGGCCCGGACGAGTGGCGGCCTCGAAGGGAGACCGCTGTGCGTGCGCCTCGTCTCTCCGGCCTGCAGCTCGAGTGCAGCTGCCTGTCACAAGCGCTCTGCACCACCGGCGCGGGTAGGCGAGCGTACCATGCCTCTGCTTTCAGCACAGACTGCGCTCTGGCCCTGATAGGACGATGAAGAACTGCACTTCTCAGGCCCATTGCTCTGCTGGTAGAGGTCTGTGTGTGTGCTATGTGCTACCAGCAGAGAGACCATCACATAGCACACAGACATCTGCCAGCAGAAGACCGTAACATAGCACACACAGACCTCTACCAGCAGAGAGACCGTCACATAGCACACAGACCGTAACATAGCACACACAGACCTCTACCAGCAGAAGACCGTAACATAGCACACACAGACCTCTACCAGCAGAGAGACCGTCACATAGCACACAGACCGTCACATAGCACACACAGACATCTACCACTAGAGAGACTGTCACATAGCACACAGACCTCTACCCTGTCTTAACAAGTGTTTTATTTTTGTAATGAGACTTAAAATCTTATAATATTAGCTTGTTTTAAGGCAAATCTTTAAATTAGTCAAATTATCTCACCTCATTGGCAATCTTTTTGTCTTATTTAGCAAAGAAAAAGTATTAGAACTAAGATTTTAAATCTAAATATAAGACGAAGATGTTTTTTAAGATTTTGGTTTTTGCAGTGCAGACGATTGGCCATTCAAAATAGTAGGAATTGGATATGTTCATTACATTACATTACATTACATTATAGGCATTTAGCAGACGCTCTTATCCAGAGCGACTTACACAACATTTTTGCATTTATACATAGTATCCATTTACAGTTGGATATATACTGAAGCAATTCAGGTGAAGTACCTTGCTCAGGGGTACAACGGCAGTGTCCTACGTGGGACTCGAACCTGCGACCTTTCGGTTACAAACCCAGTTCCTTAACCACTGTACTACACTGCCGCCCTGTTCAGCCCCGCGTTGGGTGCCAAATTTATATGGGGAAAAAAATTTCTGCTTATGATTATACACATCCGTGGTATAACCTTAGAACGGTCTAAACCAAAAACAGAAGCAATGGGCCTGACCAAGATAAATATTTCCCACATATAATTACACACATCCCTGATATAGCCTTAACCACAAAATAACCTGTTTAACCAGACCTCAATTGACTTCTGTTCATTCACAAAAAACATATTCAAACATGTTTAGACTGCCAGATTGCTCAGCAGGCGTACTTAATCACACTACGTAAACACACTTCCATGACAGGGAATGTTACAAGTCACCAAATAAATTTCTCTTAAAATTATATTTATATTTACTTTTCAGCTTTATTGGACGGTACAGTGTAGAGAGACTGGAAGAATGGGAGCGAGAAAGAGGGAGGGATATGCGACGAAGGTCACGCAGCCAGATTCGAACTGCCGACGTTGCGGCTCGCAATGAGCATGTGGACGGTGCTCTTTACAGGCTACGCCACAGAGAGTCCCCTGGATGTTTCTTTTTTTAAACCATTTACAGCCTTCTTGTGTTCTTTAAATGTCTCTCTTCATCTATATTCACAATGAGTCTTGCAGAATACCTAAGCTTTGCAACTTTAAATTCAAGCCACCGGCTTCCGATCCCTCAGGCAGGCCCGATAATATGAGATTGTTTCTTCGACTCCTAGCCTCGAGATCAATCACCTTTTTTCCTAAGTATCTGGACATTCTTGGAAAGCTCACCGGAAAGTTCACCCTTGTGAACCAACTTGCTCCTTGAGGGAGCTGATGCGCTTCTCTGCATTATCAGAGCATGTGGACGGTGCTCTTTACAGGCTACGCCACAGAGAGCCTGGATGTTTCTTTTTTTAAACCATTTACAGCCTTCTTGTGTTCTTTAAATGTCTCTCTTCATCTATATTCACAATGAGTCTTGCAGAATACCTAAGCTTTGCAACTTTAAATTCAAGCCACCGGCTTCCGATCCCTCAGGCAGGCCCGATAATATGAGATTGTTTCTTCGACTCCTAGCCTCGAGATCAATCACCTTTTTTCCTAAGTATCTGGACATTCTTGGAAAGCTCACCGGAAAGTTCACCCTTGTGAACCAACTTGCTCCTTGAGGGAGCTGATGCGCTTCTCTGCATTATCAGACTTATAGAGTCTCTCTTCAACAATTGGACGGCTTTATCAAGTATCATTGAATCTTTTTTTAAGAGTCTCTTTAACACCCGACATGTTAGAGAGCAGGTGACGAGCCCAATTGGGAGTATCGTCTGTGACATTCGAGAAGCTCAACACAATTTTGTTGTCCTCCGTAGTTTGTTTGGTGGGACCGCGTCCTCCATGGCTGTAGCTCTGGTTAGGTGTCCCTTGCCACTCATTCAAGCACCGATATGTCAAAGGCAGTTAGACCGCTTCACGACTGTTTTGATAACTTGCTATGATTTAAGTTTGATTTTAGATCCAATGACTGCTTGCAATACAGCTCCTACTACTCCAAACACTCACATGATCCTATCATTCTGGTAGATATCATTGTGTCTCTCTGCTGGTAGAGGTCTGTGTGTGCTATGTGACGGCCTCTCTGCTGGTAGAGGTCTGTGTGTGCTATGTGACGGTCTCTCTGCTGGTAGAGGTCTGTGTGTGCTATGTGACGGTCTCTCTGCTGGTAGAGGTCTGTGTGTGCTATGTGACGGTCTCTCTGCTGGTATAGGTCTGTGTGTGCTATGTGATGGTCTCTCTGCTGGTATAGGTCTGTGTGTGCTATGTGATGGTCTCTCTGCTGGTAGAGGTCTGTGTGCTATGTGATGGTCTCTCTGCTGGTAGAGGTCTGTGTGTGCTATGTGACACAGAGAGACTCATCAAATAGCACACACACAGACCTCTACTAGCAGAGCAATGGGCCTGAGGAGTGCGGTTCTTCATCGTCCTATCAGAGCCAGAGCGCAGTCTGTGCTGAAACGAGAGGCATGGTACGCTCGCCTACCCGCGCCGGTGGTGCAGAGCGCTTGTGACAGACAGCTGCACTCGAGCTGCAGGCCGGAGGGACGAGGCGCACGCACAGCGGTCTCCCTTCGAGGCCGCCGCTCGGCCGGGCCGCTGAGGCTAACGTGAGCGGTCAGTAAAGAGGCGGCTCTGCTCCGCGCCGCCTGAATGCGGCTCGTTGTGCAGTGCTGGCCTCTCCAGAGAACAGCAGCACCAGCGACAGGGCCGGGCATTGTGTCTCTCAACAACAGAAACGGCCCCTCAGCTGCAGCCTCCCACGCAGGGCAGGGCCGAGCCCACAGGGGGCACTCTTCACTCTGCGGAGAGCTCTGTGGAGTGTGGTAGACCAGGCAGTCAGGCTGTAAACACAATACGCACATTCAGACTTGTGGCTGTCATTTCAAAAGTGCAGAAATTTCAGTACAGTATTGTCATGTGAATGTTGGACGTATTGAGACCTGAATTCAGTACTGTATGGAGCTGAATGTGCTCAGTATGTATTGATTCAAATGCTAGTGTTGTGATATGAATGCTGTAGTATTGGGATAGGAATGTTGTGTAGTGTTGAATTCAAAATGTGACGTTAGTAACGTTAGTGTTGGGTTGATTTAGTGTTGTGATGTGAATGCTGCACAGAAGCTGTTGCTAGTTCCTGAGGGAATTTTAATCTCTACCACTAAACTGTAGACAACAAGAAGTGTTTTATTCAGCGTGTCCTGAAATTACATACACACACTTCAGGTCATGTCTAGTCAAAGGCTGTTCACGTGCTAAGTAAATAAATAAATAGTGCACTAATCCTTTCGAGCTGCATATCTGTGCCAGGAGGAATTGAAAGTTTATAATTTCGGAGGACATGATTTGTCAAAGTGTGAGAAAAGGGCAGATTGAAAGCGCGGATGACCCAGCCGGACATGCAGGAAGAGCGGCGGAGAGGAGACGGCCCGGCTGACCTGTACTGCCTTCACTTTGTCCTGGCTGGAGGGGGATAGACCAAGGCCTCGGGCCTTGACAGACATCCAGGATGTCACCGTGATGTAGCCACGTTGGCCTTTTTCCAAGTAAAACGGTTTTCAGGCGGGGCTAAGCCAGAGCTTGTACCCCACACGGGCTGGCTCTGTGCAGCCAGTGTCTAGTTGAGCGCCATTGCCCTCTGTAGAGGTTAAGCAGCGGCAGTCGCACATTGTCAACAACTCTTTTTTTTCTCTTTTTTTTTCCTCTTTTTTTCTCTTTCCACAGATGAGAATTTTTTCTAAAGTTTTGGACTGAGGGCTGTCATTTGCTCTGTGTGGTGTTTATGCGCTAGTACACACACCTCTTCTTGTTTTTCTGACTCACTTCAAAAGTACATTGTGTGTTATATATTACATTAATTGTGTTAAAGAATGCATTCATGGAACGGTTCAAACCTTTTTATTGTGCAGCGGATACCAAGGTGTTCAAAGGTCAAGTAGAAACAGAAGTGTTCTTTTAAATGCAAATTTAAGTCTATCTATCATCTAACAAGTTAACGGTGTTAGACACACGTGAGCATGAGGGGGACTTTAATCCGCATTCAAAGAGCCTGATAATTCAATCAGCGAAGAATGCCAGGACAGACGATTTGTCAGATGGGTTTGTGGGTTCGTACTGTGTATCATGCTTTGTTTTTCTGCTGTTATAAGGTAAAATAATACATATATTTTACAAGCCTTTATAAAGAAAGTCGCTTGTTTTAAGAGCAAACATCACTTTCAATTAGAGTACAAACACAGGATTTCTGTGCTCTCTATTAATAACAGAAATCAATTTGATTGAGCAGGTATCAGTTCCCATTTAGTTCCCAGTGTAAAACAGTTGGCAGGTCTCAGCTTGGTCATATATCTTCTGTTTTAATGGGTAAAGTGTTAGAAAGGGTGGCCAGTGAGCCTTTGTACATTTGGCTCGTGTGTGACAGTCTTAGGAATGAGTGTGGTGGTGCTTGGCAGGTACACCAGGAGATGTGCAGGGGAGAGGGGGAGGGGCTAGCATTTTGGATGGGTTCCTCTCTCACTGTTGCACGCCCTTGATGGTTCTCCCTTTCTTTTTCTTTCCTTCCGTCCTCCTTGTTTCGGCCCCATGTTTTTCGGGCTGCTGAAGTCTCCAACCAAATGGTATTGGAAACTGGTTCCTGTAAGTCCACCAGCTTTATTTCCCCTTCTACAGCATTCCCTCTACACCCCGTCCCTTCCCGTATACCTCCATAACGCATGCCGCCCCTGTGTCAGCACCCCATCCAATGGTCCCAACCCCTCCACCAGTCCCTGCTTTAATCCTGGTCTGTCCAGCCTACGAACGCAGTCGCAACACTGTGCTGTGCATCAGTACATAAGGGCTTATGCCCAGCTGCTTATAGATGCAATGTGCACGGCTCCTTATAAATTAGAGTAAATGCTTTAAACACACCTATGTACAGTAAGTCCAGTTAATTTGCTCACATTGTATTTGTGGTACTGAACTCCTGCCTAAAGTTAACTAAGCTAACTAAAGTTAACACTCAATTTTTCTGTGTATTGAATTTGTTCGTTCATTCGTTTGTTTGTTCATTTGTTCGTTCGTTCATTCATTCATTTAAAGCAAAGAAGAGATATTGGAGCCTTTTTGGAGCCAGAATTACTGTTCTTTCATGTGAGCTGATGAAAGAGAAAGAATAGCTGTGTATGGACGAGTAAAGACACAAAGACTGTATTGTGCGGCCTACACTCTGGCCTGCTTTCATGTATGGATAAGGCATGCAGGAGACTGAAGCTTCTGTGTGAAGTTCAGTTCACAGGAGCACAGGAATGATGAAAAGGCTGATCATTCGCCTTGTGAAATAATAACCGTAGTAACCTTTTCACTTCTGGATAAACTGGGAAGTTAAATGACCCAGGAGGGAATGCACGTGGAACACTGTAAGCAAGGCAGTGCAAATTTGTTTCAGTTCACCCTTATAAGTATTGCCATTGTTAAGCTATTTAGTAAACACTAAAATGCATTCAATCTTTACCTAATGCTATCTCAGAATCGGAGTAAAATCCTGCTATCAAATCCTACATAATCTGTGCCATGCATACGTGGCCTCAATGACAATGGACAGTGTGGGGAAAACAGGAGATTTGATTGTAAGATACTTTGAGGTCAAACAATAAAATGCTGTTTCTCACCTGTACTGAGGCTGATTTTGTGGAATGGCTGTAACTTTCCCACATTGATCACATCAGTAAGCACCCATATATCTAGCCGTTTGAGTGCTGATAACAGAGAGTTAATCTGATTAACAGCTGCAGTTTAAATAAGAGGACAGGACCCCGCGTTACTCAAGCAGTAGCTTTGCTGAAAGAAAGGACTGAGGCTTGCAGTGGCCGGAACGATATCGTCACTTGGAGGAGACCAGAGGAACGCTCTCCATGCTGTAGTTCCAGCTCTGCATGCAGCAATACCCTCACTGTTGTGCTGTCACATCCAAACTGCCATCGCTGAAACACCCCTCAACTGGACATTATCAGTCTGTATGTTTGGAGACTTTGTGTGTGTTTTCTTTTTGTTTTTGTCTGTATACATGTGTATTTATATATAGATATTGTGATGTACAGCATTGTGTGTGTATATATTCCCATGTGCATGTTTGTTTGCATATATGTGATCTTATGAGTGCGTGTGTGTGTGTGTGTGTGTGTGTGTGCGTGCACGCACGTGCGTGCGTGCGTGCGCGCGCGTGTATATGTTTGTGTATGTGTAGGTGTGTGTTTGTGTGTGTGACTGCTTCTGTGTGTGTGTGTATATTTGTGTCTGCATTTGTGTGTATATGTTTTTGTGTGTAGTGTGTGAGAGAGAGTGTCTGTTTGTGCACATGTGTGTGTGTTTGTATTTGTTTGTGTGTGTGTGTGTGTGTGTGAGAGTGCTTTCTCTCTGTAAGTGACCTGTGTGTTCTGGCCCAGGCTCGCTACAGGAAGGAGCAGGCTCTGCCCAGGCAGGTCCCGTGGATCCCCCCAGTGGATAACCTGCTGAAGGACAGCACTGACGGCAGCGCCCTGGCTGCTCTTCTCCACTTCTACTGCCCCGACATCATTAAGCTTGAAGGTACAGTTGAGCCCTCTGCTGACATGCACAGAACATTGCAACCCCCTATGGAAGGAGCGCTAACTGTCTTCTGGCTTTTTTAACTGGGTGTTCTCTCAGAGCTCTGTAAAGTATCAACACCTGCACTGAGCGCTCTCAGAACATTAGCATTTTTTAAAGAGAAATTCCTACATAACATCTATACTTAATTAAATTCTGTTCTGCCCAGGAAGGATGTGTCGATGTAGACTCTTTGTGTTGAGGCACACCCCGTGCATGTTTTCCTTTAACATTGTGTTTCATTCTATTGGCAAAAGATTAGCCCTCAGAGAAAATGTGATGGTGAAAAGCAGACGCACAGCTCAGCTATTTAAAGTCAACGTAAGAGGTAGTTTGTTGAATGAAAGAGATTATTACAGCTTGCTTACTGCCAGTCCTCAGTACTTGTTAAAATGCCATTTTAGGGTGGCTTTAGTGTGATTGGCCGTGCCTTGGTGGAGTCAGTTTCAAATACGGTTGCTGTTTGAAGATAAACAGAGTTTCCTTGTGCCGTGTGAGTGATTGGAGTAATCTCCCAGGCGGAGTCTGATGACATCACCGCTCTCCCACCCCTTCACAGATATATGCCTGAAAGAGACCATGTCACTGGCAGACAGCTTGTACAACCTCCAGCTGATTCAGGAGTTTTGTCAGGAAAACCTGAACCGCTGCTGCCACTTCACACTGGAAGACATGCTGTATGCCTCCTCTCCCCTAAAGGTAAGTACTGACATGCTGTATGCCTCCTCCTCCCTAAAGGTAAGTACACATCTTTTGCACAGACGTTTTCACACCACCTTACCCTGGGGGGCAAAGCTGTCCGTTACAGACTGAGCCACACCCAGTGGATGTTAGGGGTGCTGGAGAGGGGAGGCATTAGCGTGCTGTTCTGCGCTGATGCCAGTCAGAGGAGTGAGTCATCGGTATGTTTAGTGCTGTCTGAGAGTGAGGCCTGAGGAACGGAGGCTCTTCAGATACTCAGCCATCACTCAGAGCCAGTCACGGCCCTGGGCCCGGGCCTGAGTCCTCCGTTTGTGCCTTTCCGTTTGTATCTGTGAGCTTTCAAATGAGTTTATTCATGATGGGCGCGCACATGGATGCTGTGTGTGTGTGTGTTTGGGTGCGCGTGTGTGTGCATGTGTGTGTTTGGGTGCGTGTGTGTGTGTGTGTATGCAACGTGTTTGTGTGCGTGTGTGTGTGTGCACATTTGCGTGCTTGTGTTTATGTGTGTGTGTGCATGTGAGAGTGTGTGTATGTGTCTGAGTGTGTGTGTGTGTGTGTGTGTGTATGCAACGTGTTTGTGTGCGTGTGTGTGTGCATGTGTGCGTGTGTGTGTGTGCACATTTGCGTGCTTGTGTTCGTGTGTGTGTGCATGTGAGAGTGTGTGCATGTGAGTGTGTGTATGCAACGTGTGTGTGTGTGTGTGTGAGAGTGTGCGTGTGTGTGTGCCTGTGCATGTGAGGGTGTGTGTATGTGTCTGAGTGTGTGAGTGTGTGTATTACTGTTGGCCCATGAGGTTGGGACGGGCTGTGTGGTGTAATTATACGACATATTCCTCTTTTCCTTGCCTGGAGACCTTGCAAACAGAGGCATGGTTCTTAAAGGCAGATTATAATGAGGTCCTGTATTTCAGCGGAAAGTCTTCTCATTATTTGTGAAATGCGGTCACTGCAAGCTCTGTCAACAAGTGCACTGTGGAGCTACAGTTTCTTTATGCTTGTTTGCAACTCGTACAGTAAGTGCAGTGGACTCTGAAATCCTGGCCCGTCTATTGAGATGGAAATGTGAGCTGGCTGTACTGTCAGTTCCTTTGACTTCCGGACGCAGGACACCGGGCATTTCTCAGCACGGTCCATGAGACGACTCAGTGTTTCAGTCAGGCACTGGTCCCCTCCAACTCCTCCTGCAAAACGTGACTTAACAAACACGGCAGGTAGCACCGAGGGCCCGGAACAGTTTATACCTGCAGTAGTGGCAGCACAGAACATAGCTGGATAGTGAGAGTGGACAAATAGAATCCTAGCAGAAGACTCTCTGGCCTGGGGTCAGGCCGCAAGGTCTGAGCTAAGGACAAGACAAATTAAGCTTTCTGTCAATAAACCAGCAGTCACCTTTTAAACTTAAAATGTGGCCTGCGCTATTGGAGAGCCTTCTGAGCATAAGGGAATGTGCTTTCAGTTAACAGCTGTGTGTGTTTTTCTTGTTCGCATCTCTGTGTGAAAAAGGGAAGGCGGAGAGAACTGAAAATTGACGGTTTATTTGGTGCCATGTTTGTTTCTGGGACTGGGTTTGTACTGTTCTGGAAGTCTGTGCTGCTCTAAATTGGGTGCTGTTATTATTTCAGAGCTAATTGTTTGCTCAGTGCTCCGCAAAAGCCCTCTAATGAACGCATTCCCTCTCATAATTACCAAATTTCTGCTTCTGCCCCTCTGCTGCAATCTTAACAGACAAGCTCCCAGAATTCTATGCTCGGAGCCCCGCCGCGTTCCTATTACACGCTCGACTGCAGGCCTGCGACTCCCATCAAAATGAAAAGCGGGTCACGTGACGTTAACCTTGACCCAGTTTTCTCGTGATCCCACTACGCCAGCGCGTCCGGGTGAATTAATGAGCAGTCTCGGTTCAGGAGTGGCGCGCGCACGGAGACGACCTCCTCCGGTGGTTCAAGGTGACGCTGCTGCGGGCGTGCTCCTCGCTTGCGCTCGGCTGGGCGGCTCGGGCCTGCCCCCTGCTGTCGCTCACAACAGGTGCGCCGTGTTTGGGCTCTGTTTATGTTTTTCAGGGGAACGACAGAGTAACGAGCTTCCAGAGTTTTCAGCCAGCTGCTGTTGGTACCTGCTCTGTTGTACATTTTTCTGTTTTACTGCTGCACGTGGACCCCTGCAGCCGTTAGCTTGTGTCAGTTGACTAAACAGCATTTCACACAGCCTTCTTGGTGGCTGTATTTTGTTAGTCAACCCTCCTCACTTTTTTTGCAATCACGCACATATCTAAATGGGCAGCTTTTAATTTTCAAAAGAAACACGGCATGCGGTTTATTCCGTTATTCATTTCCCTCATGGGCAATATCACAGGGCGTTGATTTGAGTGGTGAGAACATTTCTCATTGGCTATGCATCACCTCTGCTGTGATCACATGTACACTGCAACGGTGTGCTTTAGAAAATGACTCCGCCTGGCTTTCAGAGAGTCAGGTGACATCATCCTCAGAATGTTAATGGGACCGTGTTTCACGTCCATGTTCAAGGCGACACTGCTTACACTCTCCTTGAAGGAGGATTAAAGGCTTAGTGGCAGCTTTGTCTTATTTGCTTGTTGTGTTTGTGTCTGTCAGTCTTTTAAGTGAGATGTCATGTTGCAGAATTACTGACATTATCAGTTTATGAAATTATTATGGTAACTTGTACCAGCCTAGAAGTGTGTGTGTTTGGTGTTTATGGGTGATTGGAACAAGCAGGTAGACAGGGCAGGTGGAGTGAAGGCAGACACCTAAGGCCTGATTACTAAGACCTTTAGTGTGTGCAAAACCTTTTAGCACACAAAAAACCAATAACATGACCAATGATTGGTCATGGTATTTGTCTGGCACCAATCATTCGTTATGGTATTAGTTTTGTGTGTGCTAAAAGGGTTTGCAGACACTTACGGTCTTAGTAAATCAGGCCCCTAGTGGACCATCTGGACAGTTGTCTATTTTTGGGTTTGTCTTTCAAACAACATCCATACATGGTTAGCAGGTCAATGGGCAAATGCTTTATACTTTTAATAAAAGGTCATATTAGAATGCAGTTATACATGTATTTTCAAAGTGATGCTCTGGGCATTATAATTAAGGTAAATAATATGATAACACGAATACACTTAAATCAATTTTCAATTTTGCTTGGCAGGTCAAAGATCATTTGTGAATGAAGCAGCTGGCAGCTTTATCAAGACCTGTCATAGCACTGTATGACCCATAATTCTCTGGGTTCGCAGTATAGGAAGAATGTTAATGTCCTTTTGTTTGTTATTTTCATCCGGGACGAGTTGGGACCTGGATGTCTATTTACTATGACCCCCACAGCATCTGAAAAGGTTTTTTTTTTATGAAGGAAATGCAGCACCTTGATTCAAAGGCTTCATCAGAACCTCTTTTCATTCTTCACCTCTGAAGTGGGAGTAGTCTATCTGCTCTCTGAACAAGCATGGTGAATGAGAACAAAAGAACCATGGAGTCAAGTATTATTAAGAAGCCACCTCATATTAACCAGTCCTTCCGCCTCAACATGTTGCTAAACTAAAGTGCACAGAGGAAATTTTGCTGGGGGAGGTGGTCTTCAATGTTGCTCTCTTCAATTATTAAATTATTGCCCTGTGATGTTAGTTTTTTGGTACACAGATAACGTTAGAGACTGTATCCAAATTATTGCTCTGGATGCTCCCCCTTCTATTTTTGTTTGTTGACATATCTTATTGATATGTGCATACAAAATGCACTTTCAGCAATCGCAAGCCTATTAAACTATAAGTGGATTGGGGAAATGGATATGTCAGGCTGATGTTTGTCCAGAATAAGTACAGTAGCTTTATAAGGATATCCATGTAGATTTGCCCAGTGTTCTTATCTACATTTGCACTTGACCATGTGATTTTCTGTTCCTGCCAGCACCAGGATTGCATGGCTAGTGAAATCCATCAGGTTCCCCTTGAATCCTCACATTACATATAGGAAGCAGAGCCAAATAGGTTTTTTTTATATCTGGTGTTCTTGTTGAATGAATAATACATTGGTTTAGCTTAAACATTTTTGTCTGACTAAATGTGACACCTACATATTCATATTTCTTATAGAACCTGAGCGATTTCTCTCAAGATTATAATCTTATCCGCATTTGAATAAGGACTGATAAGAAACAGACAAAAACTACATTTGAAAAATAGATTGTAATAGTTTTTAGTTTATTTGTGTACCCAAGGAAGAATGGGCTTTCAAAGACAATTACTATTTTATGAGACAGCCATCTCACGCAGAATCTCGTCTTTACTGCTGTCTCCTCCAGAACATTGATCTGCTGTCTTTTGCAGTGCCATCTTGTGGAGACGGACATAAACTGCAGTGACGAGGACCAAAGTTGCTGAGCCGAACTAAAGGGACCACACTTGTTGTTCACATATATTTAATGGCAACTTTCTTTTTGTTTTGTTCCCTCACAGAATAACTACCTTGTGTTCATGGCAGAGCTTTTCTGGTGGTTTGAAGTGGTGAAGCCTTCCTTTGTGCAACCTCGAGTTTTAGATGTTGAAGGTAAGGGTTGGAGAAAAGCATGAACTCATGTGACATAGCATACACTGGTTTGCATAGGCGTAAGTGTTGATCTCTAGTTCATTAGCTGCAGCTGTGTGAAAGATGTACTGTATATATGATGTGCTTGCTTGTTGTCAGCTGCAGAACCAGCCCCCTCGCTGAGAAACATGCCCACAGTGCCCATTTCCAATGCCACCAAACGAAGCTTTATGGAGAAACCTCCCAGTCCAGACCGCCCCAGGTTCATTTCCATCCTTTTTTACTTTGCAGTTTATTTTTTTATTTTTTATTCTGAGGTGCAAGTTCTTTAATGCTTCACTAGTACTGGAATATGGTTTCCACTGCTGAGGTCAGGCTGTATATTGGTATTTCTAAACTTGTATGAACATTTTTCTTTTTGGTTGGCTTTCAATATATTTTTCATGAAAAGGGAAAACAGATGTTTGAAATGTGTTTGACCTGCACTGTTTTTGACAACACTTTATTGTGTTATCATAGGCCATCTCAACAATGTTTCTGTCTTATTTTTCTGTCTCTAAAGTCTGCCTCTCAGGCCACAACCTCAGACTTCCACTTCAGGTAAAGACAAAGTGCATCAGCGTTGTGTCTGTATGTCATCTTTTATTTCCATGGTGTTAGTGAAATGTGGTGTTTCTGTTGAAAGGTGGTGTTTCTGTTTTTAATCCCAGGTGTAATGAAACGATCGACCTCATTGTCTTTAATGGACGGCGGTGTGGGGACTTGGTCGAAGGAGCAACGGTCAGTATGGCAGTGCAGTGCAAGTCAAATCTGAAGACTTTGAAGTCTTTCATCATAATTATTGATTATTTATTTTAAAGTAAAAAATTACGGGAGTGTCTCAGTGGCGTAGCCTGTAAGAGCACCGTCCACATGCTCATTGCGACCCTCAACATCAGCGGTTAGTCCAGCCGCTCAACTTTTCTCTAATGTCTCTCCCTCTATTTTGCTCCCATTCTTCTTGTTTCTTCTCTGTGCTGTCCAATAAAGCTGAAAAGCCCTAAAAATAAAGCTTAAATTTATTTATGTATAAAAAAGATAGTATGATAGTAAGTATAAAATTGTGCTGATGATGTGCTGAAATGACACCTCCCTTTGTAATGCCATAAAGTGTTTTGGTTTCACTCCGCAGATCTTCCCCTCATGGAGTGTCTTTTGACATCCCTTTGGATAAAGCGAACACCAGCCATACGGCCCCGCCCCAAGGTCGAAGAATGACCAGGTCCATCAGCACAGATGGACTGGGGTTCGAGGTCAACCATGTGTCCAGGAACACAAAGAGAAACCTTTCCTTCCAGCCTGTGAATGGGCAGACGGAAAGATCAGCTATCGAAGAGGAGGGGTGTCCAGAGGACCTTGCGAGCAGGGATAGCGACATATGGTCGGGGGAGCACCACCCCAGGACCCAGCGGGGTCTCCCAAACGGACCGACCCAGGACAAGCACGGCAGTCCCGCAGCCACCCCCAGCATCGAGGAGGCCCTGAAAATCATCCACAATTTGGAAAAGCCCCACGGCAGCCTCCAGGCAGACGGGACCAACAGTGGCTTCTTCTTGCACAGCCTGGGCAGGGAGGGTCCGGGCTCCGGGGCCAGGTCGGAGGATGGTGACCTGGAATCTGTGTCCGTGTCGAAGGGGGCAGGAAGCGCCGACACGACGGAGGTGGACACGGGGATTCACGTGCGGACGGAGGACATACAGGAGACCTTGGACGACGACTCCTCCCTGAGGGACTGCACGGTGAGCATGGAGCTGGACGTGGACCAGGACTATGAGCTGAAGGCCTGCAACCCCCACGAGATGACCAGCCCCTGCCCCAGCTCGGTCAGCGGCCGGTCCCACGGCAGCAGTGCGGCCTCCACCAGCCCAGGTATCAAGATGACCAGCTTTGCCGAGCAGAAGTTCCGGAAGCTCAACCACTTTGAGGGAAAGAGCAGCGGGAGTAGCTCCCAGAAGACCACGCCTGAGAGCTCAGAGCTCAACGTCCCACACATGGTGTCCTGGGCTCTGACCCCAGAGGAAAGCCCCGTCCACCAGGCACCCAAGGACCCTGCCCAGATGATGGCATCAGAAATGGTGCAGCTGCGGATGAAGCTGGAGGAGAAGCGGCGGGCCATTGAGGCCCAGAAGAAGAAAGTGGAAGCTGCCTTTACACGGCACAGGCAGAAGATGGGGCGGACAGCCTTCCTCACCGTGGTGAAGAAGAAGGGCGATGGCACGTCACCGCTCAGGGAGGAAGCAGCTGGGTCTGAGGACGAGAAGGTCTCCACCGACTCCCAGGCTCTCAAGTTAGCCGATGACAGTAACCTGCGGCCGGGGAAGAGCAAGCTGGAAACGCCAGATGGTGCCGACTATGGCCAGGCGCGGTGGCTGAAATCACCCAGCGACGAAAGCCTTGGGGAGGCGGATCTTCAGGAGTACACTAAGTCCATCGAGAAGCTGAATGCCTCCCTCAACTTTCTGCAGGTGGAGATGCAGAGGTTAGCCCAGCAGCAGGAGGTTATCATGCAGATGAGGGAGCAGCCGTCCTGGGTCATCCCCACCTCCGAACCCTCCCCGCAGAAGCAGGTGAGGGACCTCCGCAATGCCACGCGCTCCTCAGGTTCCCCGTCGCCCACAGAGTCTCCGCGCACCTCCCACCATTCTCCCACCAGCATCAAGAGGAAATCGGCCTCCTTCCACTCCAAGTGTCCAAGAACTCCCAGGCCCAGCGAGCTGAAGATCAGCCCCTTCAATCGGGTCCTCACCGTCCCTCAGTCTGTCGACAGCCTGCCCCGTCTGCGGAGGTTCTCCCCCTGCCAGCCCCAAACCACCCCTTTCACCAGTCTGGGGAGTGACTCCAAGCCACCATCAGAGACCGAGCCCACTGAGAAGAGCGAGGTACAGGAACCCGAGCCCGAACACCCTGCACGCAATGACTCTGTTTTCACGGAGCTGCCAACCTCCCCAGCCAAAGAGACACCACAGAAGAAGAGTGGTAAGGACGTAATTGGCAACAAGGGGGCGCAGGAGTATAAGAAGATGAAGCCAGTGGAATCCACTGTGTCAGAGGTGTTGTCGCAGCCCATAACAGAGACCTTCACAGTCACACCCACTGAACATCCATCTGACATTTTCAGCCAGAGCAACAAGAACCTGATAGAGGTGCCACTGTCTGTGCTCAAGCCCCTGGATGGACAGATGCAGCTGGAGAGCGAAGAAGTCGAAGGGGCCAGAGACAACTATGATGATGACCAGAAAATGTGTTGTGGATTTTTCTTTAAGGTTAGTGCACATTTCTGCACTTTTATACAACAAAGAAATCTGAGTGACACCGTGTATGATTGTATATCAGTTTCTATGATAGTATGGTTATTGTGCAGTGTTGTGTAGGCGAAAGAAAATATGTAGAGCTCCATGAATCAAGAGCTTCATGTCCTAGTTTCATGACAGTGCAGTTTGTGTAAATTCCCATGGCTGACCATGTATGCTTTTTTAGGAACGTGGACTTTGTAATGTCCTCAGGCAGATGGTTGCGTATATAGGGCAAAGTAGGAGTAGTCTGCCGTTTAGATTCAGGTCAGGAAAGCGTGGTTGATTAAAAATTGATTTGTGATTTTGCAGATGCTTTTTTGCAAATTAGCAAAAATCCGTTTGAAAAGAATTTGAATCTTTTTTGCGAGAAGAAAAAAGTTGTTGAGCAGCATTTCGTCAATGTTTGGAATAAAAAGTGCCGCATTAACTGGCAGATAGGGAAAAAAACGAGTCCATGTCATTGCAAGTATTTCCACCAATCAGAGTGGAATAGATTTGATGTGTAGTAAGAGGCTGTGGCGCTGTGTCCTGAGGCCCTGTCGGTCACATGTTGTCTCCAGGATGACATGAAGGGTGAGGATGACATGGCGATGAAGCGGGCAGCACTGCTGGAGAAGAGACTGAGGAGAGAGAGAGAGACGCAGCAGAGGCGACAGCAGCTGGAGGCAGAGCTGGAGCAGAAGAAGGAAGAGGCGCGGTGAGTTCCTTCTCTGCTCCTTCTCACGGACCATTTCCTGGGGACCTCTCTCTCTAGAACTGCTGTAAATAGATTCTAATTAGCATCAGACATTACCTTAAACTAAGTATGAACAGCCCCAATATGTTCTGGTTTTAAAGAACAGAAGTCCTGTTTCTCCCTTGTTTTTAGTATTACTTCTGAGTGTAGTGGTTTTAGAGAACAATCGTCCTGTTTCCATCCTTGTTCATCTGAAGGTTGAAAGCGGAGGAGGAGCGTGTGAAGAAGGAGGAGGAAAAGGCGCGCAGGGAGTTCATCAAGCAGGAGTACCTCCGCAGGAAGCAGCTCAAGTTGATGGAGGACATGGACACCGTCATCAAGCCCCGCCCCGCTAGCACCAAGAAGAAGCCCCGCCCCAAGTCCATACACAGGGACATTTTGGAGTCCCCCAAGACCCCTGGCAGGGCAGCGGAAGGTAGTCAACCAGCATCGCCTGGCAAGGAGTCTGTTCCCCTGGCGCCAGCTAGCTTTGTGCCACCTGCAACCCTCCCACTGCAGCTCTCTCGGCTCTTCCTAGCACTCTATTTGAATGGACTGGTGTCAGGCCTGCGCACGTGCTGTATGCATGCCGATCTCTAACTGTACTGCTACAGTACTAATCTTTTATCCCTCTCTAACCTGAGCCTTCACTGATTTCAAACAGTCCTTCCCTTCTAATGTGCTTAAACTAATACCCAGCTCATTCTGCCGACTAATGCAATCAATTTCCCATTAATAGCTTTTGAAAGTACAACTCAAATGTGATCGTGCTCTGTAGGCTTAAGAGATTTAGAATATACCATTCGTGGTATTAATTGGTTGTCATTGGCTTGGGTTTCCGCGGTTGGAAAGCCATTGCAGAATTGATTTTTTTTCATTCAAATTTGAACCCATCACACTGCAGAGGACTGTTGAATATAGTATATGCAATATAGTATATAGGTTAAGTTAAAGTCCATGTGAATTCCGGAGGAGTGCATATGTTTCAGCACACTGCTGCCGTGAGCTGTAGTAAGTTGCACAGGTGTGTACAAAGTGTGTGCTGTGAACAGAGTCTTTGTTGCGGATGTAACGGTATGTTTTCGCACGACTTTCTGTTTTACATCCAGGTTCACGACCTCGTGTTTTTTCAGTCTCCAGTCTGTCCCTGGCTTCACTCAACTTTGGCGACAATGACAGCGTGCAGTCAGAGAAGAGGACCCCCAGGTGAGGTCACAGCCCACCCCCACTCTCCATATGCGAATGTATTCGCCGTGTGAAGTAGTTGATACTCAGGACACTCATTTGGCTACGCCAGCAGGTCTAGCAGGTTGAGGGTGCTTTGGGTGTGTTGGAGTTATGTTTAGAGGGATTCATGTACAGTAACTCATTTTGACAATGAGAGGAGCTCTGTATTGCTAAATGTATTCACTTCTCTATTTCTTATACACCTTGTGCATACTAAGGGCTAAACGTCTGAGAAAATCATCTGATTTACACATACACACACACACACACAGACACACACACACACACACACACAGACACATACACACACACACACACACACACACACACATACAATTTTAATAGCAGTCCTAAACATGTTACAAACTTAAATTTTTTCATACAGACTGTAAAAGTTTATTCTTTTTGTTAAAGTTCAACAAGGCTATTACACTCACATCTATTTAATGCTGTAATCTCAACTCTTCCAGTTGTGAGCTTCCAGTCACCTCACACTTGCTAACCAATAACTACAAGCTGCTACGTCTCTTTTATCCAGATTCTTGTGTCTGTTCTTTCCTCTTTTATTCTTTCACTTTCTGGAATTTTCAGAAGCAGTAACTTAGCTTCTGGCAGCCTTTACCCCTTTTTGAACTCTTCCAAAATGAAAAGGGCAAGGTCAGTCTTCGTGTAGACTCTTCGAGTCACATCACTGCCCGGCTTCATCTCCGGCTTCATTGTGGGGGGGCAGCTTCAATGAAACTAGGCCCACCTACTGCAACTCCACTGGAGTAGCTAGGCCTCTGCTCTGCTTCCCTCAAGCTGTCATGGAGTAAGGGAAACATAGCTACTCGCATAATGGGAGTGTTGGCTTCTTCTGGTGAACACATATGAGGTCCCAGTTGGTTAGTAAATAAATTAAAGACAAATTAATCTTGCATGCGCCATGTCTCTTTCCCAAAAAGAGTTTAATTCCTAGATACTATACGAACCATCCTAGATTTAAGTCAGTAGCTTAAATTCATCAAGAAATAATGCTAGAAAAATTATACATGAGCAAAAAGTCATTCTACTGAATAGATATTTCAAATGTATTCAATTAAAACTCACAAAAAAAAAACATTTTTCGTTAGGATACATGAACAGCTAAATAAAATGGTATTTTACATAGTGGCACCATATATTAAAATACCTTTCCTGCACATGCTATACATACTGTATGTAACTAACAAATCTGACCTACATCCACAACACATCCTGTGCTTTTCATTTCAGTTCTCCTGTTCTCTGTTGAGCCTCACTGTAGGTGCTTTAAGTGCATATTGCTGAAAAACATTACTCAAAAAACAAATGAGTGAGGCCTGGCTTCTATGCATGTACTTGCTTCCAGTAGATTTACAAGCACTGGAACAGATGTCTTTTGAGAGCTAGTTAGAAATAATGATATATATTGTATAGCTCATTTATTTAGTCAATGGGGGGGTTTAAGGCCCAGTGGTCTTGGAATGAGATTTAAAATCTTATTTTTCTTTCAAAAGTGGAAAATATTAGTTTGTTTTAAGTTACTTTTTGCTTGACAACTGAAATTATCTTACCCCACTGGCAAATCTTGAAATGAGTAAAACTATCTCACCCCACTGGCAGAACAGAAATAAGATTCTAAAGTCTAAATATAAGATTAAAATGCTTGTTAAGATTAGGTTTTTGCAGTGTGATTCTTGCTGTGCATAAATATCTTAGCAGTGGAAATCTAAAATGAAGACAGGAGGTAAGTGTTCACTGTGAAAATGTGAGTCTCTCCCCTCCAGGCCTGACTCTGCAGATGGGTTTTTGTCTCCATGTCGAATGGGAAGCCGCAACGGGGAGAAAGACTGGGAAAATGGCTCCACAACCTCATCTCTAGCTTCCAACACAGAGTACACAGGTGTGTGCGTTTGTACGCTTACAATAAGTCTGATTCCTGCTCTGTGTTCCGTTTTCATTAAAGAAATATAATAAACGGGCCGTAATTTAAACTTGGTTTCACTTCCAATGCACCAGATGGTATGGTACATTAGGTCTTTGTCCAAATGGGCATCAATGTAGGATATGTACAAGATGCTGTTTGAATAAAATGATTCCTATCCATTTGACCAACTTTGTAGTGCCAAGCTCGGTCCTGGGGACCCCTGTGTATTCTAGTTTTTCGTCCCAACCACAGTTGCAATCCAAGAATTGTACCAAGCTGTTCGATGCTTTTCATGTTTAGAGGGATTATTTACCCTTTTAAACCACATTATGTCAGAAATAGTTATGCATGCCATGAAGAATAAAAATCCTATGTTCACATTGTGCTTATTTTAACTGAATTAACGAGGTAAATCAATAGGCTCCTTTTCAGGTTGTTGAACACATGTGTTTTAAGTTCTTTCATAATTTTTTCCTTAAACTTAACACAATGAAGGTTCGGCTTGGCATTTTGCTTCGTCTGCATTTACCAAATGGTTAGTTTTAGTAGACATGTGTTCTCACTTTCACCAATTAGGAGCCTATTGATTCACCTCAGTCTTTAATTTGATCAGTTAAATAATTTTGTCATCTATTTTTATGTAATTTTTTGCACTATGGCACAATTTAGCATACTGGGAACACGATTGAAGTCCCAAGCGGGGTCATTTGCACAAAAGTGAATGAGCAGTGTTCACAGAGTGCATTTGTCAGTACAGCAGTGTGCAGCTGGTTAAATAAGCAGGCTGATATTACTGCAGAACACAAGTTGTATTACACTGGAGGGAAATATATGCTGAATAAATCAGACTTCTCTGTCTGTTTCCTCACAGGACCAAAGTTGTACAAGGAGCCCAGCGCCAAGTCTAACAAACACATCATCCAGAATGCCCTGGCCCACTGCTGTCTGGCAGGCAAGGTCAATGAAGCCCAGAAAAATAAGATACTAGAGGTGAGAGCTCACTGCTTCTGCTTGTGCCTTAACGCATGGGTCTTACTGCCTTTACTCACTGCTTTGGACTGTTTATCCACCATGTTTGAATGATGTGGAGCTTGTATTCAGTTTGGTGATGTTTGGTTAGAGAATAGGGAGACTGTAGACTAGAGTATGGGCATTTTTTAAAGAAACAGGATTAGCTGACAAAATTCTGGACATGGGTGAGCAAGTAGCCTCTCAAATTCTGGTGGATTTGTTCTTTATTTGGGAGTGTTTTTCAGTATGTTCTCTACAAATCTGTGAAAGAAGCAGGTTTATATGTTCAGCTCTACTGATGTTTCTGATTTATTGGTTCATTACTTTTCCTATTGATTGCATGTGCTTTCTACAGGAAATCGAGAAATCGGAGGCCAACAGCTTCCTGATCCTGTTCCGAGACTCAGGCTGCCAGTTCCGGTCTCTGTACACATACTGCCCTGAGCTCCACGAGATCACCAAGCTGGCGGGCATCGGCCCCAAAACCATCACCGGCAAGATGATCGAGGGCCTGTACAAGTACAACTCGGACAGGAAGCAGTTCAGCCACATCCCCGCCAAAACCATGTCGGCAAGCGTTGATGCCATCACCATCCACAGCCACCTGTGGCAGACCAAGAAACCAGGAACCCCCAAAAAAGTGTTACCCAACAAGTCCTAGTACAGAGAACAATTTCCTTTCTTTTCTTTTTAGATTGAACAGTTCACAATAAATTTGCACTTCACTGTATGTACATAACCGTGTGGATTTGGCACATCCCGTGCCAACGTATGAATACATACTTCATTTCTGCAGCATTCCTCTTGGTTATCTTCCTTTTCCTCACAGTTCCAACTGGACTGGACACAGAACTTTGCTGAAATTATGCACAACTGGAATGTAAAAACACTATTTAAGAGTATTTAATGGAGATCACTAATGTGTTTAGTACAAGAGATCGTCAAATCTTGAGTAATTTTATTACAGCGCGCGTGTGTATATGTGATTTTGTACGTGCCAAAACGAAAAGGATGCCATGATGTTCTGATCTGGTACACTGAAGCACTGAATGTTCCTCATCTGTATAGATCGATTTTGTGTACCTGTTGACGTTTGTGGCCTTATGCTCTTTTGATTTTTTTGTACATGAGCACCACAAGGTGTTTGTAAAGTTTTTCATGAGTGGCTTTTGTATGAAGATGGAGCTTTTGGGTTTTTTTGCTGGATTTTAAATACTATCTGGTTTTGTCTGTATAAGGTGTGAATAACGTAGGTAGGACAAAGTGGAGTGAGGAAATAGCCTTTGATGAGCGCAATGAATCGGGTTGCCATTGCTTTGAATAAATACATAATGGTAAGCCACAATGTATCCAAGGATTTTCACTGGCTGAAAAGTGCCAAAGTAGCACCCACATATTTTTAGTGATGTATATTTTAATAAGGCTTCTAAAATCACATTTCATTGGCTCTTTTCCACCAGACGTTTCTGGAATAAAATATCTTGAAAAGCAAAAACTATTTTTTTCATAGTTGCTTTATTAAAATTCAAACTGAATGGAAAAAGCTTCAATTTACTAATTTAATTACTAAAAATGCTTGTCCATTTCCTCATTATTATCAATATTGTGAATAGAGCTGAGCTTTAGGACATTAAACACATCTTGTATATTAATATGTAATGAATTCTCCATTTGAAGTTTTTTTGGAAACTGTTGTGGGTGGACCTGACAACATTTTCATTTTGAGATGAATGGTGATTTAGTTTTTATGTTTCGCAGTGATTCCAAAATTCTACGTGAAAATCTTTCCAGAATGCTGTTTTCAACGTCTCAGTTAACTCATCGCCCATATTAGAATATCACATTAGAATGTGCTTCTGCAGGACTGTACCTATCAAAACTGTTTTCTTTGTCATTGAATAGAATTTCTTTTGTTTTTTATAATGCATTTCATTCGTGATGTGTATATATTTAGGTTTATAATATATTTTATTTGTAAAGACATGACATTAACAATTTTAATTTATGAAAAATTGTCCTTTTTTAATTGCATGGTCTTGTAATGGGGATTTTATTGATATGAAGGTTAAATGGGAAGTGGGGTACAAGATGGTAGTTTTGAAAGCTCCTGACAGCAAAAGGTTACATAGCTTTCATCGGTATATGGTTTATTATAGAAAAACCATATAACCAATTTTAGTTTCCACCAGCAGTGTTCACATCCCAGTATATTGATTGTGTAATAGAAATGGCTTGCTTTGGCTTGTCCAGTTCTCTGCATGAACCAAATTATGATCATTAATTTGTGAGATTAAAAACTAATGTGTAAGTAAATGTGTATGAAAAGCATCTACACTGCCTATATAAATTACAACCTCACGACATCAGAACTATCAAGGTAAAGTGCTGACACAGTAATGCATTTTTTAAATGTTCATATTTCAGCCAAAAAGTAGTTATCAGTGACCATTCAAATGGAACAATACTTAAATTTCACAATTATTTCCATATTCTTATTTTTTGAAAGCAGTCAGCATGTTTCTGTAAGTGATGTCGAACCTTACTTTGAAATAGCCCAATTGATTTTCACAACTTATTACAAAAAGTAAATCTTTTGATGCTTTCAGTAGCAGTCCATAATTTCCCACTGCACATTGAATATGCCTATGCAGATATGTGTGCAGTTATCATAGTAAAAATGTTCAGGCTATTTTCCTTTTTTAAACTAATTTGGTGATGGTTTGCCCTGCCTTTAAAGCAGATACTGTATTTACACAGTAAATCAATATTGATCAGTCCCCTACACACATAAGATGGAACAAGCTGAGCCTGTGTGTACATTGGTAAAGGCTGTATCTGGCTGTATCTTAAATATTAGTCAACATTGTCCTTTCTTTTTTTAAGCCTGGTATCATTAAATCGTCTTCGTATTTCGGGTTACAAGAAAAACTGTATGCAGGTGGCAGATTTCAGTGTCTGCTTATAACAAACATATACACACACTGGTGCTTTCATCTGGGGTATTTGTAAAGAATTGCAGATTGACCAATTGTATTGTGTTCCTGAAAATAAACTATATAGGCAGTAACTGGTTATTGAAACCTTTTTGGTTTCATTGTGTAAAAGAGGTGTTAATGTAGGATGACTATTATAGTTGTCTTATTTGGCTGTTGAAAACCAAGATGAGTAGTTATTTAATTGCAAATGGGTACTGTTGAACATTGTACAGTGTGCTGTGAGCTAACCTGTCCACCATAATGAAGCATCGCTTCCTTTTTTTCAGATGCTGTGCTGTCATATATTGTCAACATATTGCTGAAGTATCATGTTGTTGTTTTTTCCATTTTGCATTAAATAAAATGAAGCATGGCCTCAAAAAATATTTGGTGTTTATCAGCTGTTTACAGCATCAGCATCTGAAATGATGACTCTCAAAATAAAAAAATAAAACTTAACTGTTATTTATGATAAATCTAAAATGTTAACTACTTATTTAAAAAAAGGATTATTTGGAGATGTAGAAAAACACTGAGATACTGCACAAATAATTATATTAGTGTTTTCTAATCAATACAGTTGATTAAGCTCTTTGTTACTAGTGTGCTATTTCCTTTGTATCTAAATACATTTCCAATTTTGATTTCCTCCAAATAACAACTTTACAGATGAGACCAGTACAGTTTGTCATATGAATAACACCATTATGTCTTTTTCAGTAGCATTCAGTGTTTTTGCGCATCAGAATTACATCAATGTATGTGATCTGGACCTGCACCTGACAAAGACCTTGAGTTTCAGAGGGGAACCACGGTGACTGCCGTTTCATTTAGCAGTTCATCACGCAAGAACATATCGTCATTTACAGTATAGCTACTTCTGCAAATGTACAAATGACAAGTCCACCTAAACCCTACAGATCTGATCTTTAAATAAAATGTTTAAATAAAAAGATTCGATCCATCACTCTTGAACCTTCAGTAAATTATAATATGTTCACCAATCAATGTGACAATTAAACGTAGGCATTTATCATATTTCCAACAAGGAATGCTTTAGCAATCAAACTGGCTGGATACAGATCGAGCATCCATTTCCCAAACTGGATGACCTGGTGTTTTGTCATCATGCAGGCTCCTTTCATAAACATTCACTAATCAAACTATAGTTCTGGCAAGTGCACATGCATTCATTTTACATTTAAATAGATATGTTCCATATTTTAATGTATCAGAGCTATGTTTTAATAAGGGATTAACCGTGTAAAATGGTAGGCTACTTATTCCCTCAATGAACAAGTAATCGATTCTGAAAGGGTATTTGATTTACAGTTTTGGAACCGCTGGCAGTTGATCTGCTTTATTCATTAATGTTTTAGAAATACGAATATTGGATGTGTTGTGTTCACCACACTGTACATATTACGTGTTTACATTATGAAAAGCAATCACCAAGATCCAACTCTTGGTGATGGGTAATGGGGTATGCCTGGCCAACCCATAATTAGGTGGATGACATACCTGCCATTCATTACACCAAACATTACACACCCATCTTGCTGCTGGTGCATGCAACTGCATTATAGAATCCAGTTTGCCATAAAAGCACATGGCTATGCCTTGACATCTAAGCTGTAAAACACCATTAATTTGAGGAGAATTACGCTAACATGGATCTTACACTGCTGTAGGCACTGTGCGGACAGCTTGTGGTCCCCCGGGTGCCGGTGTACAATGCTCAAGTTTGATTGGTGCTGGATAGCAGTGATCCTCTTGACAACCAGGGGCTGGGCAGAAGCATAAACTGGGTGGGAGACAACAACACAGAGAAAGGAGATTCCGTTCCTGAAATATCGAACTGCAGAATCGGCGAACATAATTGTCCTTTACACAAATTGGCACAGGATCCCTTCTACAATTCATGTATTTGTAGAGACGACCAGGTGAGGTTTAAATCGGATTGTGTGGTGATACTTTAGTTGCTAGGTGGTTAGCTATAGCACCTGGCTAAAAAATAAATGGGCTAGGTAGTTAGCTTGAGCTAATTGCGCAAATTCTGGTTACGTTTGTTGGCTACTTTCCCCCATGATCTCCGATGTGCCACGCCGGTCTCTGCGGTGCGTATTGCGATCTGCGTAGTGCCATAGCTGTGCTGTTACGGGAGGAATTGATGACTCGGCCAGCTATAGCTGGTAACTTATCTATCAAGCTTAAAGTGGTAACCCGGCTTTGAGATCTTTTGTAGCTAGGTGCCTAGTTAGCTAACATGCATACTGACAGCCGTACTATTAAATAATAAAAACTCAATAGGACAGTTTAGCTTTCCTAACGTTAGCTTACATCATGAATCCAGTTGCATGCATGGCGAGGTAAACGGCTAACGAGCTAATTATGTTGACTTGAAAAGGCTGATAGGATAGCTAGCACTGCTTACCGTTAGATTATTTCTGATCGTGATAGCATTGGTTTCATTCTCCTGGAGACTGGCCTGTTTTCAGATTTAGAAGATACATTTTCTAAAAATTTCTATGCCATTTTTTGTTTAAAAAAATAATTAACGTTATGCTATCTATGGTTGTTTTCTAAAGATTAGCTCATAACTGGAAATATCCAGACGTTTTCTAAAGAAACAAGTTAACGTTATAGCCTAATTATGAATATTATACCTACCAGAGGCTATGATAGCAGTTATTGTTTTACCGACTAGCCAACAAGCTGTGACTGTAAAAGGTAACAGTAGGATATATTGTTGATAATTATTTTAATCACGGATGAGTAGTACTTGCTTTTTAAACTAACATTTAGCTTATGATGGATAGACATGTTCATTGCGGTTCCATGTTGTGCTGAAGATACTTAATCATATCAATGTAATTTTGTGACATTCCACACTGGAGATGGATTCAGTGTTATAGGCAGAGAGCTCAGATCCAAATAACTTGATCAGCATTCAGCAAACATAAATGCACGTAAAACAATGTAACAAAAAAGTAGCCAACTATACGACATATATTAAAATGAGCATATACTGTGTATTCATCTGTGAGAATTTTGTGTTACATTTGTTTTATAGCCAAGATCTTGGGCAAAAACAAGTGGTACAGTGAATAACATCAAGCCTAATATAAGTGCAGCAACCAGCATCTCATATGAAAGGTTACAGTTTACAGTTACTCACTTTTCTCTACAGTTTACAGTCTGAGTGTCAATGAACAGCACATACTACAATCTAAAAAATAGTGTATTGATCAGGAACCTTCGGTTATTATGAGCGATTAAACCCCTTTTAAATGTAAACTATAACTTATAACCCATGTTCTGGTTTCAAAAGTCAGAGGAAAGCTATTGCCGAAACGTGTTGGTTTTTAATGAAAATTAAAGGTCTTTATCTTCTACCTCACTTCAAGTGTAGCTGGATTTTCCCCCTTATGTTTCTTATTCCATGCTCCTTCGTTGTGTAGTGAAGTGAAGCCAGAGTTTTCTTTTTTCCAAAATTCCTATTATTCCTATTATACCCTCGGTTCATTGTTTGCTGTTGACACGGAGTCATTCAGTCGCTCTTGCTTTTCTTCTGCTCACTTTAAAGCTGACACCATGACTGCGGAGGAAACCATCAATATCAAGGAGGTGGAGATCATTAAGCTGATCCTGGACTTCCTGAACTCTCGCAAGCTTCACATCAGCATGCTGGCTCTGGAGAAGGAGAGCGGGGTCATCAATGGCCTCTACTCAGACGACATGCTCTTTCTGAGGTAGGCTTCGCACTGCCGCTGGGCGAGAGCTCGCCCGACTGAGCGTCCCATTAGCCCGTTGAAAATCCACTGGCCCTGGGACGTTCACAGGGCACTGAAATGAAAACGCTCCACGATGACATAGGCTCCATTTGCCCAGACGTTCACAAAGTGGCCATTTCTAACTTTCTGAATCACTGGAATGTCTGTTCTGCTAGTGCGGCTAAGGTCTGTGATGCGACATGGCTGTGAAACTCAAGTTAATGCTTCATCCAGGACTTACTCATAAAAGATAACTGGTTAATATGAGAGATTTTTGTTACATTTGTTACGTCTGCCATTTTATTTTATATTGTGGTTGAAGCCTTGCTATTTTTGAACTGGAAGTAGATTTTCTAGCTTTTGAATTCCAAAAAAGTGCTGTGCGTAGGCAAGTACCTATCTGCACAGGCAAGTAAATCTGAGTGGTTAGATGGCATTGCACAATATGATATTTCTTTCCTGTGCAGGCAACTGGTACTAGATGGCCAGTGGGATGAGGTCCTTCAATTTATACAACCCTTGGAGTGCATGGATAAGTTTGACCGAAAGAGGTAAATCCGATAAGAGTCTTATATCACAGCAGAAACTCTGCATGTAGTCACAGTAATATAGTACTCTCATTGCTCACAAAAGAGTGGTTCTTACCCTTATTCCTTGAGCATTACAGGGGACTTTTCTTTACATTAATTTTAATCGGTAGGTAATCTTATAACAGAATTTTCATTTGCAATTACAACCTGTGGTATCTGGATGGGTAGGGAATCCAAGGTATTTTGTAGCCAGATCAGATCTAGGGGATGATTAGGTGACCAAATGTAAGTGATCAATTTTTGGGGAATTTGACCAGGACACCTGTGTGAACAACCCTACTCTTTTGCTCAAATGTAATTCAGGTTTTAATAACAGATTTGGGATAGAGGAACCCTGCGTCAGACAGCCTGTATAAACTCAAACCCAATTGTCTGCTCACAGAGTCACCTATGGCAGTTATTGTGCCTATGGCCTTAGAAACAACTGCGTCCATGCGGCATGCTTCTGTAGTGATCCTCGCATATTTTCCAGGTTCCGCTACATCATCCTAAAGCAGAAGTTTCTGGAGGCCCTGTGTGTGAATAACGCCATGTCAGCAGACGACGAGCCGCAGCATGTAAGCGTGGGAGTGCCAGACTATCGCCGCCTCTTACCCGCTCGATTAGCTCTAAGGTGTTGCTCGAACACTTTATTTACTGTACACTGCAGATTACCCCTTTGTGTATTGTATCCTTTCAGTATGTTGTCCATGCGTTCCGCACACACGTCAATCTGATTCAAAGGTCATTTGCTGCTCGACCTGTTTAACAAGGCGTAAATATCTGACCGTTTCTATGTTGATAAAACCAAAGGACTTCTATTTCTAATTGTGTGTGTTCCCTTTTGAGAGGGGGGCATCTCTGGATCAGTTCTTTACAGAAGTGTTCACGTCACTGTTTTTTTTGTTTGTTAAAAACGCCCTTGTGAACAGACTGTCCATAGTCGCGAAAGGTTGCAGGTTCGATTCCCAGGACACTGCCGTTGTACCCCTGAGTAAGGTACTTCACCTGCATTGCTTCAGTATATATCCAGCTGTATATGGATACTATGTATAAATGCAAAAATGCTGTGTAAGTCGCTCTGGATAAGAGCGTCTGCTAAATGCCTGTAATGTAATGTAATGTAATTGGTGACGTGCGATATTCAGAATCTATGAAAGACGCGCTAAATTGACGCAGTAGCTGCTTCACTAGACTGACAGCGGCGTTGACCGTTTCTATTCTGTCGGGTGTGTCAGCGTGCAGAACTAACAGGAACAGCTTTAGCCCCGCGTTAAAGAGAGTACATCCAGTACCTCTCTAAAGCGATGGCAAGTGGGGAAACGCAGTGAAATATTTGTTTCAATTTAAAGCCGGATTGTGATGAGTCGTTTATCAAAGGCGTGCCCTGCTGCACCTTTCGGGTGGATTCCTTCCCAAACGTTTTGCATATAAAATAGGTTTAATTGTAGGTAATAAAACAGGAATTTTACTCTGACATTTGAAATGTACTTAAGGTTAGTAGTTACAGAGGGAGAGAGTTTTACAGGGCTTGTTGTTGCCTTGTCGGGATGCAGGCCTTTCTCCCAGGCTGGGTAAGGTTAAGAAATGCACATCTTCCTATTGTTATTTTTATCCTGGATGTTTTAGTGTCGAGATTTTCTTGCTATAACCCAGTTTTATATTGTACTGTATGTGCTTCTCCCTACTTTCCACCTGCCTGTGCTAAACTTACACACTGCTGTTAGACAAAAGCGCACACGCACAAGTATTTTTGTAGGACACAAGTCAATATGAAGAAAATTATTTAGAAAATTTCAATTGAAATATTTTGTGACACAGATGTTAATTGTCGCTCATCGACGTCAAAGCAAACTGAAGATACACCAGGGTTCGGTTTTTATATTACTGAAAGGTCTCTCAGCCTCCCCTCCCCTCCCCCTCTCTGTTTCTCCCTGCAGCTGGAGTTCACCATGCAGGAGGCGGTGAAGTGTCTTCACTCCCTGGAGGAGTTCTGTTCCTCCAAGGACGACTACAGCAAGCTGTGCCTGCTCCTGACGCTGCCCCAGCTCACCAACCACGCCGAGTTCAAGGACTGGAACCCCAGCACGGCGCGCGTGCACTGCTTCGAGGAGGCCTGCCTCATGGTGGCCGAGTTCATCCCGGCCGACCGCAAGCTGAGCGAGGCCGGCTTCAAGGCCAGCGGCAACCGGCTCTTCCAGCTCCTCATCAAGGGCGTGCTGTACGAGTGCTGCGTGGAGTTCTGCCAGAGCAAGGCCACGGGCGAGGAGATCACCGAGAGCGAGGTGCTGCTGGGCATCGACATGCTCTGTGGCAATGGCTGCGACGACCTGGACCTCAGCCTGCTGTCGTGGCTGCAGAACCTGTCCCCCGGCGTCTTCTCCTGCGCTTTCGAGCAGAAGGTGCTCAACATCCACGTGGACAAGCTGGCCAAGCCCTCCAAGGCGGCCTACACCGACCTGCTCACGCCGCTCATCAGCAAGCTGTCGCCGCACCCGGCCTCGCCGCTGCGCCGACCCCAGTCCGCCGACACATACATGTCCCGCTCCCTCAACCCCGCCCTGGACGGCCTCTCCCACGGGCTGTCCAAACAGGACAAGCGAGCGGCGGACCTCAGCAGCAAGGCCTCGCCCATGTCTCACTCCTTCGCCAACTTCCAGTACCCCGGGGGTCCCAACCAGACCCGCAGCATGATGATGGAGCATTCGGACTGCCATCGCATTCATGAGGAATCTCCTGAGAGGTAGGCCAGGGTCCTCTCTTTCAGCCTTCCGTTATGGGAACAATGCATTCACAATGAATTTCATTTCCTCGACTATGATTTGTGATAAAACGTGACATTCAGAGAGGTTCGGATGGCTAGTATTGCACACTCTGTCAGAACACACATCCTGTATGCGGTTCTGGCCTTGAGGAGATATTGACCTGTCAAGAAATGAATATACAGTTGTCTGTACTTTGCAGTGTAGAATATTTCCGCCAGCATACATTCCCTGACCAAGTCTGTTGACAGCCAAAACATTGCAGCAGCCAGTTCAGCTCTGCAATGCAGAGGGATGTGTGTGGCTTTATTAGTTTCTTCATGTGACTTTCAAAGAGGGACGGTTTGTTTGGATGGACTGTCTTGCCTCACGTTACTGCGCTTCACGTTACTCCCGTATGCCGTGCTCACCCTCAGTAATCCTGTTACACACGTATTATAATTAAGCTCCGCCCGTGCCAACGATTAACGTCTCAACCTGAGGGTGTAATGCAGCATATGCTAACAGCCAGCCTAGTGGGATTGCCTGCAGGAAAAACATTGGTGGTGAAGGTTTTGTCCCTTGTGTTAAATTAGAGAAAACCAGAGGTGCATCCCAATATTCTTCACTCCCCACCTCCCTTTCTCCACTCCCCCACTACCACTCCTCTCCTACCCAGAAGTATCCAAATTGCCTGAACGTTTCAAGTTGCATGTACAGCATACAATGCACCTGACATTGCGGTTCGCGTCAAGACATTAATTAGTGTAATTATTATGTAGCAATTAATATGTAATTAATATGAAATCAGCAACATTAAATTAGGAGGAATCTCTTTAATGTGCTCTATTGCAAGGAGAGGTCACGGATAGGTCAGCTTGAACAATGCGGCTACATTAATCAGATCTGTTTGCTAAGCAGCCACCCATATGCAGGTCAGGTTATATTGCTTGTACCAGCATGCTGGTCAGGTCATATTGCTTGTACCAGCATGCAGGTCAGGTTATTTTGCTCCGTTTATATTGATCCGTTTCAGGATTTTGTGCCAACTTCTGCTCGTAATTTTTTAAATCTTGAGCTGACATTTTTATAGGCACCAGCTACAGTCAGACTGTAAGTGCATCTAAAGATTTTACTGTGCTCAAGTACATGAGTGAACCAGCATAGTTTACAAAGTTCTCAGAAAACTAAAACTAAGGTAATTGGTTGGAACAGAAACCCGGACCAGAGCAGTGCACCCCTACTTTAACCAGTCAGTCACCCCTTGTACTGTAGTACTGTAGTACTGTAAAACAAAAATACAAGAGATCCCACTCTGTAAATTGGCATGTGTCTACATTGGACTGTATAGAACAACATCTGAAAAATTTAGCACAATTTTAGAAAGAGATTGTTTTTGAAAGAGATTATTCATTTAATTCTTAATTAATTAATGCAAAGAATTAAGTCAAAGTATTCAAGCTTGACCCATGTAGAGTAGTGTCCCCAACCCTGTTGCTGGAGATCTACCTGTAGGTTTTCACTGGTCAGGTTATGTGCAGGTCATGTTGTATTGCTTGTACCTGTATGCAGGCCAGGCTATATTGCTTGTACCCGTATGCAGGTCATGTTATATTGTTTGTACCCATATGCAGGCCAGACTATATTGCTTGTACCCATATGCAGGTTAGGTTATATTGCTTACCCCATATGCAGGTCAGGTTATTTTGCTTTGTACTTGTACAGGTTATAGGTTATATTGCTTGTACCTATATGCAGGTCAGACTATATTGCTTGTACCCATATGCAGGTCAGACTATATTGCTTGTACCCATATGCAGGTCAGACTATATTGATTGTACCCATATTACATTACATTACATTATAGACATTTAGCAGACGCTCTTATCCAGAGCGACGTACATAGTGCATTTTCAAACTAGGAACAAGAACGTTAAAGAAACAACCCTAAAAAGGCAGATATGAATCTAAGTACTAGGCGCAGTCAGTACGATTGGGGCTTTGCTTTTTTTTTTTTTTTATTACACTATATGCAGGTCAGACTATATTGCTTGTACCCATATGCAGGTCAGACTATATTGCTTGTACCCATATGGGCCAGGTCAGACTATATTGATTGTACCCATATGCAGGTCAGACTATATTGCTTGTACCCATATGCAGGTCAGACTATATTGCTTGTACCCATATGCAGGTCAGACTATAATGCTTGTACCCATATGCAGGTCAGACTATATTGATTGTACCCATATGCAGGTCAGACTATATTGCTTGTACCCATATGCAGGTCAGACTATATTGCTTGTACCCATATGCAGGTCAGACTATATTGCTTGTACCCATATGCAGGTCAGACTATATTGCTTGTGCCCATATGCAGGTCAGGTTATATTGCTTGTACCCATATGCAGGTCAGGTTATATTGCTTGTACCCATATGCAGGTCAGGTTATATTGCTTGTACCCATATGCAGGTCAGGTTATATTGCTTGTACCCATATGCAGGTCAGGTTATATTGCTTGTACCCATATGCAGGTCAGGTTATATTGCTTGTACCCATATGCAGGTCAGGTTATATTGCTTGTACCCATATGCAGGTCAGGTTATATTGCTTGTACCCATATGCAGGTCAGGTTATATTGCTTGTACCCATATGCAGGTCAGGTTATATTGCTTGTACCCATATGCAGGTCAGGTTATATTGCTTGTACCCGTATGCAGGTCAGGTTATATTGCTTGCACCCGTATGCAGGCCAGGCTATATTGTTTGTACCCATATGCAGGTCAGGTTATATTGCTTGTACCCATATGCAGGTCAAGTTATATTGCTTGTACCCATATGCAGGTCAGGTTATATTGCTTGCACCCGTATGCAGGCCAGGCTATATTGCTTGTACCCGTATGCAGGTCAGGTTATATTGCTTGTACCCATATGCAGGTCAGGTTATATTGCTTGTACCCATATGCAGGTCAGGTTATATTGCTTGTACCCATATGCAGGTCAGGTTATATTGCATGCTCACATTCTGTCTTGCGGGTGCACAGCTGGAGATTAAGAGGTGCAGTTGAGGTAACCATGTCCTATACAGAAGGGTGCGCCAGCAGGGTGTTTTCAGGCCCACAATCATCAAGTCTTACATGTTCTAACCACTGCATTACAGTGTTCTATGGTTCGATATTGAACTGACAGCTTGCCAGTCTGTCTTGGTAAACGTTGGTGTTTTGGTTGATGTCCAGCGTGATTTATCTCTCCTCTGTTCCAGAATGCATGCCTCTGTGGACAGCATGCTGGGCTCGGTGACACCCCTCGCCCCGCGGCCCTCCTCGGCCCCCGGCGGGGAGGCCCCGCCCCCGGGTTCATCCGAGAGGAACGAGGTACTCACACGGTCAACGCCCAGCGCGGGCTTCTTCCCGAGAGCTCACTGTTGCATGGCTGTCGCAGTGAGCGAGACCAGCGGGTCCTGCCTACACAAAATGTTGTTGTCGAGTTGGTCTCAGCACTGCAGACTGAGGTGTACCGCAGAACAGGGCATCCTGCATCTTCTCTAACTTTAACGGCTCGTAAATCCCCAACGGTGATTCATGAAGCCCTGTTCAGACCACTGCGTCTCCCGATGAACCAAACCCTGAGTCACTGCTCCCGTCCGCAGCTCGTCACACACAGCAGCAAGGGCAGAGAGCTTCATGAGCATTTTTGTGTGTGTGCGCGTGCGCGTGCGTGTGCGTGTGTCCTGGTCTCTCCGCTGAAGGGGCTGTTTGTTGGATACTGTACCTGTTTAGGCAGCCGGCCAGCTCATCTCCGGTTGAGACTGAGCCAATCTGATGGTGGGGGGGAAGCTGAGGGGACGTGCGGGAAGCCGTCTGTCCTCAGGCCTCCCAAAGTCAAAGGCAGCGGAATATCCTTTGCCACCGGCGGGATTCCGCTCCCTGAAGGTCTCCATTCATGGGCGTGAGACGCACACTCCGCTGTGCTGATTGCTCTCCCCGCTGTAGCGCATAGCCGTGCTGAAATGTGCTGAAATGAATACCGCTCATCTTCCTGTCAGAGCCGTAATGGCGGTGCCGCTACCTCGCGCACCATTAGATACGCTCAAAGCCTCCATTAGCCAGGAAATGTGCAGGGATATTAGTGGAGATATGATCACATTGTACGGGGCTGCTTCTCAGGAGCTGCCGTAGCTCCAGTAATTGTTTGTAATGGCAGGTGTAATTTGTTGTTAAGTAATGAGGTTCTTTCATGTCCCCCCTCTTTGTGTGCTACCCAGGGACTTGCCACAAGCTTGCATGAGAAAGCAGGGTTGATGGATTAGTTTACACAGATGGCTGTGGATTAGATGTGTTTGTCTGATTATTCAGGTGTGCTGTCTGCTACTTTGAATGAATCGTAAACCTTCTTTGTTAATCATGGAATATTTACAGGCGATAGCAGAGGGGGTTGGTAAAAATCAGAAGACTGTATTCAAACATGTTTGTATGAAATATAATATTTTTAATGGTGAAATCCGATGCAGGTGTAGAGAGGTGGCTGTAAAGAGCTGCTTTTACAGTGTATGCCAGGCCCATTGTGTAGACATTATCCTTTATGTCTCGCTGAGCAGGTCTGACCCTGCTTATACTCTTGTGTGTGTGTGTGTGTGTGTGTGTACGTGTGTGTGTGTACGTATGTGTGTGTGTGTGTGTACGTGTGTGTGTACCCGTGCTCTCAGCTGCGGGACTCCTCAGAGCAGTTCCAGGAGTACTACAGGCAGCGCGTGCGTGTGCAGCAGCACCTGGAGCAGAAAGAGCAGCAGAGGCAGCTCTACCAGCAGATGCTCCTGGAGGGCGGAGTCAACCAGCAGGAAGGCCTGGACGGACAGCACAACCTGACTGAAAAGTTCCTCAACAAGTCAGTCATCCTATGGTCTTTTCTGCACAACAGCCAGCGCAGCGCCTCTGCCTGCTTGCATCTAACGTGGGACAGATGCAGCGTCCACAATCGAGGCTAAAACTGCAAGAGTACTGCTGCTCTCATCAAAGAAAGCAGTCGAAATACTGAGCCTCCAGACTCTGCTACCCCCCCCTGAGTCTCAGTTAAATCCCAGAATTCATTATGCTCCCTTATCTGGCGCCAGTGCCCTGGGACGCACGCCGGGGTGTTGTCAGGTCAGAGGCTGGTGTTCACCCAGGTGTTCACAAGCTTGTTTGTTTTTTGTTTTTTGTTTTTTTTGGGGGGGGGGAAATATATATTTTTTTGGAATATATATTTTTATTTTCTATTAAAGAATTTTTATTAAAGACAAATTGATCTTGCGTGTTGCGACAGTGCTTTGTACGAGCGGTTAAATAAAAACACGCTGAATTCAGCACTGCGCCGAGGGAATTCACCGTCCCCCTCCCCCCTCCCCCCTCCCCCCTCTCAGTCTGCGGTGGTGTTTTGTCCTCACAAAGCCAGAGAAACACGAATGACTGTTTTTATTGTTGTGTTGTGTTCAGTCTTTCTTTAAAAGGAAACAAATAAACAGGACGTTTATTTTGCCACGGCCCATAACAGGTTAAGCGTGTCTGTGTGTATGGGCCTCAGACAATTCAATTCAATTCAATTTTATTTGTATAGCGCTTATTACAGAGGACTGTAACAAAGACGCTTTACAGAGAAACAGATTGGTCAAAAACCAGGCCTGAACCCCAAAAAGAAAACGAGGTTTAAACTCCCCAGTGGGGATAAAAACTCCTCAATGGGAAGATATCTCGGGAGGAACCTGGCTATCGGAGCCTATCCTCGGCTGGCCGGCCTGGTATGAAGTAAAGGTGGAATGGATGGTAGCAAAAATATAATGAGGGATATATCACTGCAGATAATCAAATGGGTTGAGATGGTTACAGTCTGAGATATTAAACTAGCTGGTAAGTAGAAGTCGAAATGAAGAGATGTATAATATGTGATTCAGAGGGGCGGGGTGATACATCTGGGACTCCTGATTGCGTCATGGCCACGGCACCTGACGGCGAGGACCTCTGGGGATGAGATGGGGTATAGGCTTTTATTTTGAAATTTGAAGCCTCATTTCACTTAGTTGTTTATTTAGTTCACTTTTATGATGAAGAACTTAAAGGACAGCATAATGGTATGATGGATAAGAGAGAGAGAGAGAGAAAGAGACAGAAAGACAGAGAGCTATGTGCATTTATCCAACAAGTGAAAGTAATGAGAATCTTTAGCTGTACATGGGGTATGTAACCTGGGTGTATATGCAAGTCTCTCCTGTACGGGGTGTGTAATCTGGCTGTATGTGTTGGTCTCCCCTGTATGGGTTAGCTGTACGTGGGGTATATAATCTGGGTTTATGTGCAGGTCTATACAGAAGCTGGAGCAGCTGAACGTTGGGATGGATAACGTTGGGGAGGAGGTGCAGCCTGTGTGTAATGGGAAGACAGGAAACGTAGGCCCCGCCCCTGCCAACAGCATCACACTGACGCCCGAGCCGGGACAGGCACAGGACCGTGGCGCCGACGTGGTCAGCAGCACCCCCTGCAGGGGCGGGGACCGGGGCGTGCTCTCCCTGGACGAGTCGCCAGTCCTGGTATCTCAGAGGTAAGCAGGGACATGCCGACTTCTTACAGTGCACTGCCTCCTGTCCTGCTTAAAATGAAAGTGATACTCTATCGACCACTTAAAAATTCACGAAATTCTTGAATATACTGATTGAGAGATTATTTTTCTTAATATGTTCTTTTTCAGGGAGGACAAAAGTTAGATTTCTGTTTGGTGGGGGGGGGGGGGGGGGTTATAGAGCTGTTGCGATAGTTCTGAAGTTCATCCCCCATCTGTATGTATTGCACAAGTATGAGTGGAAATAACAATCCCCCGCTAATGAATTGATGTTTTTTCTGTGGTGCATCACTTCAGTGCTGTATTAGAGAAATATTAATGTTGCAACTGCATGAAATGTATAGGCGGTAGTTTGATTTTATTCAGTTAAATTATTGAATACTTATGTGTGTGTGTGTGTGTGTGTGTGTGTGTGTGTGTGTGTGTGTGTGTGTATGCGTGTGTGCATTGTACAGCGTGCAGAAGGACAGAACCACCCAGCCGCCTGCTCTGAATGACACAGAAAGCTTTCCAACAATGAGGACTCAGGAGTCTCATGAGGTTGGTCTTCACAATAATCATGTGACTGGAGGTAATCTCAGAAAGAAGTACAATAATAAAGCATTTACTCAGGGATATAATGTGTAGAGTCTGATATATTAGTTATCTTCATTTTTATGCCTTTTGTAGAGTATACCATTACAATTGTTTACTGTACATTAGTCAGAGAAAAAGGGGCACCATTTTTCCACAAGATGATTTGTTTGTGGAGGTGGAAAAAGCCGTCTCAAGCATCATTCCAGAATCTCTCATCAATCCTTTGAGTGTCCCCACATGCTCTGTGGACAGGAGTAAAAAACAGCTCTTTTTACTTAAGTTCTGTTCCAGATATCCGGGTTCCGGGTTTTACTCAGTCCGGTTATCCAGCTAACTCGGTAATCCTGTTTAGTGAAATACCCCCCAGTGCACATAAATCAGGCCAGGAAAGTGCATCCCACTCCATTACGGAACCACCAAAACCCTGCACTGTGGGAACCAAGCACTCAGGCCCGTAGGCTTCTTAAGTTGTGCGCAGCACGTGACGAATGACTCAACTGACCCAATCACCTTCCTCCACTGCTCAGAAGTACATTGCCTGTGCTCCTAACACCACTATACTCACACACGTGGATTAACAGGTTAATTCGCGCACTGCTACCTGACTATGGTTACATTTAATTTGCTGCTAGGTGATTTAGAGTTTCTCGCCTGTTTAGCCTTGCACGTCTGAGGAATGCACAGGCATCATGTTCCAGGAGTGTGCACTTCTGATCGTCATTGCTCTTTGTTGGTGATGTGATGTCTTTCCCTAGGAGTTCAAGCTGATATTGTCCTTACGCTGCGTTCTCACATCGAGCAACTTCGGTCGCCCAGTCGCCGGAAGTCCATTCATTCTCTATGAAGCTGAGCGACGGTCAGCGACCTGAGCAACTAGGCAACTGAGCGACCAAAATCGGCCGATAAATGTTGCCCGCAATTTAACTTTTGAGCGACCATCGACCGTAAGAGCCAATCAGAGTTCCACGCTTCATATTTCTCCAACCGACACATTTTGTGAATAATTGTTCCGCCCGATTTCACTCAAATTGCAGCAATGGAGGAGCAACTAATAATGGTCCAAGCTGGAGCCGCCGCGGTGGTACAACGGTAAGAGCGCTGACTTTCAGTCAGCGCAGTTGTACTCCGAGGATCGGGGTTCGCGCCCCGGTCCTGCCATAGCCGAGCGTGGCCGGTGCCCTGTGGAAGCGGCAATTGGCGGCCGCTTCCGGGTGGGGGGAGGGGCTCGGAGAGAATCGCTGCGCACGGACGACCCAGGAGGAGGTGGGGTCACGGTCAGGAGCTCGAGGAGCCGCGCCCTGTAGAGGACGTGGCGCCCTCCTTCCTACTACTAATACCGGTTGACGGGGTTGTGTAGCAGTGGTTCTCAAGCGGTTGCTACATGGGGGGAATTGAATTAGAATAGGGGTTCAATTGGCTACCAAATTGGGAGAAAAAGGGAAAAAATCAGAAACAAATTTTTAAAAAAAATATAATAATAATGGTCCAAGCCTACCACGTTCAATGTATAACATAACCTTAAAGGATACATGTGGCTGTTCTACCAATATCACATTGAGCCCAAACTACATGTTCAGTTTTATACATAAATCTATCTATGTATCTATAAGATCACTAGCTCGCGACGAAGATAGATATAGGCTAGCCTATCGCTGGCTAGCGAGAACACATAATTATCAGTGTCTTGACGTAACTATAAAGAATAGGATGCATCGCAAATATGTCTTTGTTATATGTAGGCTACTGCCGTTTCTCTTCATCAAAAAATTGTAGCTGCACGAGCTGACTTGGATGACACAGTGGAAAGCTCTTGCCCCGCCCCCAGCCTAGTAGAATTGACCAACTCAGCGACCAAGTTGCTCGCTGTGAGAACGCGGCGTTAGAAACTTCATTTTAAAACATCAGCAAGTTGAACTGTCTTCATCCCTGAATCTCCTGCCAAACGTGCCCCAACATCACCTCTCTATAAAAGTCACATGAGGTCTCAAGCTTCTTGCCATGCTAGCCATAATTCTAATAAACCGGGCCTGCACAGCATTTTTGTACACAACCATGAACATGCTGGGATGTTAAGTGCTTTTAATTAACTCTGGAACCACACCTGTGTGGAACCACCTGTGTTCAGTATACTTTGCTCTCTCATTTAAGCAAGAGCTTCCACCTTTTTGGGCACTATGTTATGGAGCATGATCCTTTATTATATTGGGATTGATTTATGGATAGAATATATTAATGTGGAAACCTGTTTTTTTGAGGAAAACTCCTCAGCTTATGGTACTAACAGAGATGTTTGGTCCCTGTTTGGCTCAGGGGGAGAAGCCCAAGGCTCAGTTTGTGGCAATCAACACACTGGAGGACACGCAGGCCGTGCGCGCTGTGGCCTTCCACCCCTCGGGTGCGCTTTACGCCGTGGGCTCCAATTCAAAAACTCTGCGGGTCTGTGCTTACCCAGAAGTGCTGGACACCAGGTACACCCCCCTGCCGTTTTCTTGGGCTGTTCACTGTTTCAAACACGGTGCACATTCATAACCCTCTTAAACAGCAGTCACACAAGGTGTACAGTGCAGTTCATTGTTTCAATATTTCCGCTTGTGGAGTTCAGTGCTCTACTGATTGGTTTTACTCTAACACAGTTAGTGGCGTGAGGCACTGGAAGTGTTTCTATCAGTGCTCTGGGAGTTGTAGTTCTGTACCGTTTGCCATCGGTATTACAGTGTTGAAACATGGTTTTTCTTCCTCGTCTCCTCAGCGGGTCGGACCCCACTAAACAGCCAGTTGTTCGCTTCAAGAGGAACAAGCATCACAAGGGCTCCATATACTGCGTGGCCTGGAGTCACTGCGGTCAGCTGCTGGCTACCGGCTCCAACGACAAGTACGTCAAAGTGCTGCCCTTCAACGCCGAGTCCTGCAATGCCACAGGTAAGACTCACTCTTGATGCCCTCTTCGGCTTTCCATTTTCCAAATGGCAGAGCCAAAATCAAGTCAATAGAGACGAGTACTGATGTGACTGTGTCCCTGTAAACCTCGGGTGGATTGATTCCTTTCGACGTGTACACACGTGCAGGGCCAGACCTGGAGTTCAGCATGCACGACGGCACCATCCGCGACCTGGCCTTCATGGAGGGCCCGGAGAGCGGGGGGGCGATCCTGATCAGCGCCGGCGCTGGAGACTGCAACATCTACACCACGGACTGCCAGAGGGGCCAGGGGCTGCACGCGCTCAGTGGGCACACAGGTACCAGTACACACAACCTCAGGATTACTGCTGGAGCTGATACCACCGCAGCACCTCACACACAACCTCAGGATTACTGCTGGAGCTGATACCACCACAGCACCTCACATACAACCTCAGGATTACTGCTGGAGCTGATACCACCACAGAACCTCACACACAACTTTAGGATTACTGCTGGAGCTGATACCACCACAGCACCTCACACACAACCTCAGGATTACTGCTGGAGCTGATACCACCACAGCACCTCACACACAACCTCAGGATTACTGCTGGAGCTGATACCACCACAGCACCTCACACACAACCTCAGGATTACTGCTGGAGCTGATACCACGACACACACAAACACAGCTCAGGATTACTGCTGGTGCTGATACCACGACACACACAAACCACCACAGCACCTCACACACAACCTCAGCTCAGGATTACTGCTGGAGCTGATACCACCACAGCACCTCACACACAACCTCAGGATTACTGCTGGAGCTGATACCACCACAGCACCTCACACACAACCTCAGGATTACTGCTGGAGCTGATACCACCACAGCACCTCACACACAACCTCAGGATTACTGCTGGAGCTGATACCACGACACACACAAACCACCACAGCACCTCACACACAACCTCAGGATTACTGCTGGAGCTGATACCACGACACACACAAACACAGCTCAGGATTACTGCTGGTGCTGATACCACGACACACACAAACCACCACAGCACCTCACACACAACCTCAGCTCAGAGTTACTGCTGGAGCCTTTCAGGTCATGCCGAGGTTGAGAATGTATGTCTGGTTTTAAGGTCACATCTTGTCTCTGTACACCTGGGGTGGCTGGATGATTGCTTCGGGCTCCCAGGACAAGACGGTGCGGTTCTGGGACCTGCGAGTACCCAGCTGCGTACGGGTAGTGGGGACGGCCTTACACGGAACAGGTGAGTCTCCATGGGTCTTATCAAGGCTGCTGCTGTGTTCATAGCCAGTCTGTGTCAAATATTATGATACTTGGGGTCTGCTGGATGGCTCATTCGGCTAATTCACAATGCATTTCTTGGTCTTTGAAAATCAAATAATATGTACTTAATCTAACCTATTAATTGAACAAATTTCAATGGAACAAAACCACAGATGCAGTTTTGGCGCTGCCGAACCCAGGGTTGCCTCCTCATGTGGCAGGAATAACACTTGCAGGAGTAATTATTGCATTTGTCCACCAGGGGTCACTGTGTATTCATTTGTTGCCTTTCAAGAAAATGATCGTGATTAACTTTATTGATTACATTTTTAAGGTGTGGTTGCTGTGGTAAAGAATGATCTTTGTGAACCTTGGGAAGGCCGACAGAGACATTACAAGCAGATGTAATGTTTCTGGGGCAGAGCTCTCATGGCTGTGTTGCTGCTCTCCCTGCAGGCAGTGCGGTGGCCTCTGTAGCCGTGGACCCCAGTGGGCGGCTCTTGGCCACAGGCCAGGAGGACTGCAGCTGCATGCTTTATGACATCAGAGGAACCAGGATGGTCCAGACGTTCCGCCCCCACACCAGCGACGTGCGCTCGGTCCGCTTCTCCCCCGGGGCTCACTACCTGCTCACCGGCTCCTACGACAACAAAGTCATCGTCACTGACCTACAAGGTATGGCCTTACTCACACACCAAGGGAGGGAGAGAGAGTGCACATCAGCACTCATACACAGGGTGAGAGAGGCGCATTATCACTCGTACAAGAGAAGGAGAGAGGGAGAATTACCACTCGTATGCCGAGGGAGAGAGAGGCCACCCAATGCTTTGTTTTCTTGCACCATTGTGTTTTTCTCAGTCGACTGTCCATCAGACACATCAGTGAGTGAATGAATAATCAAGGTTTTTAATTAGAGATCCCTTGTGGTTATTTGCATGTTGTGTTGAATGTCCAGTGTGAGCGTGATGACTCCAGATTGTTCCTCCCTGTGCCTGTGTGTCCTCAGGGGACCTGACCAAGCAGCTGCCCCTCACGGTGGTGGGTGAGCACGGGGATAAGGTGATCCAGTGCAGGTGGCACACGCAGGACCTCTCCTTCCTGTCCTCCTCGGCCGACAGGACAGTCACACTGTGGGCCCACAACCCATAATAGGCCCGGCGCACTGGGAACGCTGCTGGCCAGAAGAAGCACAGTGACCCCCCTCCCCCACCCGAACCTCCATCCTACACTCTGACGCTTACCTACCCCCCCACCACCCTCCCTTCTCACACCAACAAACAAGGCGATCATCCTGCTGGGAAGGGCACACGGAAGTGGAATTTATACGTGTGTGTGTGTGTCCGTGTGTGCGCGTGTCCGTGTGTGCACTGTTGTGCTGATGGCGGTGCCTTGCACATTCATGCTTCGATGACTTAACCGTTTAAATTGTACATAGAGGCACCTCTGCCTCTGTAAAGTCAAGTGCTAACTATGTTCAACACTCACATTGCTCTTTTCCTAAACCATGGAGAAGGACAGCACATCATCTGAACCCACGTCAAAGTAGCTTAGCTTTCATGTCACACACTTCAGTGAATGACTTTTCTTAACTTGAATAAATGAGTAAAATCAGACCATGGGAAGGTAGTGTCCATAGACAGCTATATGTTTCAACATTTTGGTGTGTCACATTTTTTAAAAGGCATGAAACAACTTTCAGAACAGCGGCATTACCATTTATTTAAGCACATTGTTTATGACAGTGTGTTTAATCATGCTATGGATTTTTGGTTCTGGGTGTTGCGTTGTCACCAGTCAAGTATGGCCCTAGGTGCTGACGAAACAGAAATGCTTGTGGTCAAAAGCGTACACGTACACGTCCACGCTGTAGACTTATTGGTTCCCAGGCTTATTGGTAACACATTTCTTCGTAAGGAAGATGTATAAAGGAAGCATTGTTTCGTTAAAATATCTATTTTGCGATTTTAGAGGTGTGTATAAGCTATGAGTTGTCACAGGACTCCTTTTCAAAAGGCTTTCTTGTCATTGAAATGATATGCCTGGCAAATACCAACAAAGAAAGGCATTTAAATCATGCTTTAGTTGGGTCATTCTGACGTATACTATATGCTTATTTTGGGTTCAGCCTCAGAGTAATGTTTTTACAGAGAGCAATTCATATCCAATGATGAATAACTAGGAAACTAATGTCACTTATGCAGTCATTTTAAATGCAGTTTGCCTACATAAATAATTACCCTTTTAACTCCAAATAAAATGGGGAAAAGAGCATGGCATCTCACTGGCATGTTTTCAAGAAAGAAAAAACGAACACATTTCCTTTTCTCCTTTACGCCAACCCCCCCCCCCCCCCCCAAAGGTTTTAAGTCTGCACTTTCTTTTGGGAACACAACTGCAGTTGATGTTTCTCACAATTTGTACTGAATGTAATGCCTAATGATTTATTTTCTTCTTGTATGATATTTTATGTTTAACTTAAAAACCAAAATAAAGGGAATCGTTATTACATTTTATAGTGTGATGTGTGTTTACGTCCATCTTAGGATGAACCTGTCTGTGTTCTTCTTTTATGAACCCTGTTAAAATGTGACTGAGATAATGGTTCTTAAAATGTAACTGCTGCCGTTTCATCTTAATAAATGCCTGTTTGAACCAAGTTTTGAGTTTCTGGTCAAAGGAAACGTCCTTTAATTGAAATGGACCGATGTGATAGACTTTGGCATGGTTTTATTGAACCAAGTCATATAATATTGTGGCGATCCGGGGCGATTACGAGTGATGTAAATTATTGTGTATATCGAATTGTGTGTGTGTACTTGTGCTGTGCAGACCAAGTGCACGAGTGATGGTTGATGTAATCACATGATCAGAGCGTGTTCAAAAGCTCTGACGTGTACAGTAACAATGGCGGTTAGCATTTGAATATAACCTCCCGCCAGAACGGCGACTGTTGTGATAAACAACAGTCGTATACAGTTCAGCTAAATGTGATAGCATGCGCTCAACCAGGTCCCCTCTAGAGAATGTTCGAGCGGAGCCAACGGTTGTTTTTGAGTATGACTGAGGGGATTACGTGTGATTGGTTAAGGTGAGCTGCAGGGCACCTATTAGAGGTCGCCCTTGTTAGCATGCTCATTTGCATATCGAGGCTATAAAGCTGGCTACAGTCCAGCGCACGTTGTCTGTTCTGCCTGTACGCTGAGAAGGAAGTAATAAGAGATTGTGCTCTTCATAATAAATTATTATACCCTCAAGCAAACCTGACTCCAACTCCATGGCTCGCCACAATGGTGTCAGAAGTGGGATGGCTGCTCCGGAGATGATCTGGGAACAGATCCGCGAATTGGAACGTCAGGTTACAGAACAGATGGACGTTATGGCAGGAGCATCTGCAAAGCGGCCCAAGAGCAGACCCGGGGGGCTCCCCGAAGGAGCCAGCGCAGCAAGACCGGAGCGAGGAATGCCCATTGGAGACCAGGCGGAGGTGCACGCGCTGGTGGCTGACCCCGCAGCCGGGAACGGAGCGCAAGTAGGTCGGCTGGAAGCCAACGAGGACGCCCCTGCTTCCAGGCCGAACCAAACGGCGGTGCTGGTGCAGCGACCGACCACACCGTTAAAGGCGGTGATCAAGCTACCCCGCTACACGGGAAAGGGTGAGCTAGAGTCGTACCAAATCCAGGTACGACTCGCGGCTAGCTACAACGGCTGGGACGAGGGCCAGACAGCCACCCACTTAGCGTTAGCCCTGGAGGGCGAGGCCTGCCAGGTGCTTTTAGACCTGGACAGCGCCGAACCACTGACGCTACCGGCACTGATGACAGCGCTGGAGCGCCGGTTCGGACAGCGGCAATTCCTGGAGGTGAGCCGGGAGAAGCTCACCACGCGACGGCGGACCGGAGCAGAGAGCCTCAGCGTCCTCGCCGCCGACATCAGGCTGTTAGCTCGCCGCGGCTACCCCCAACTCGACAACGCAGGCCAGCAGGAGCTAGCCTGCCAGACCTTCATGCAGGCCCTCACTCCGGAGCGCCTACAACAACAGGTCCGCATCGCCAAACCGGCGTCCCTGGACGCAGCGCTTCGCGAGGCCGAGCGACTGGAGCTCATTCTGGGCACCACACCCAACGGGACCCCGGCTAACGAGCCCCGGGTCCGAGCTGCCGATTGCGAGGAGGTGAGATGGGTCCAGCGGAACCCCGATCGACCGCGGCAACGACAGGAACGGGAGCGACGCTGCTTCCGGTGCGACGAACCGGGGCACCTCGCCCGCGACTGCCCCGCCCCTGCACCAAGAGCAAAAGTTCCGTTTGATGCTCTTTTAAGAGCAGAGGAACAGGCCCACGGGGCCGAGCCCCGTATTGGCAGACTGGGGACGAAGACCGGGCTGTACTTGCCTTGCAGTTTGGACGGACAAGCCTGCTGGGCGCTGGTCGACACCGGAGCCACTATTTCCCTGTTAAGGCCGGGGGTACTTCGGGGTACTAGCGGGCTGCTTTCGGGTGCATGGACCCCTACCTCTACCCAGCTAACCTCCGTCACTGGGCAGAAGATGGGCATGCGTGGTAGTAAACAATTACAAGTGTGTGCAGGAGCCCAGCGAGTGAAACACGAGTTTTGGTTAGCAGATATAAAAGATGCATGCATTATCGGTTTAGATTTGTTAGCCTTGTGGGGAGCTAGCATAAATGTGATAGCCGAAACTATAACTATTGGTACCGAAACGCTGGGCCTCCGATCGAATTGTGAATTAAAAGCAGCCCGCCGAACTAGATGCCCTGGGGTACCCCCCAAACACTGCCGAACTTGCACTGGAGCCGAGCGGCGCGAGCTGAGGACGCCCGTCGACTTGGTGTTCGGAGCCCCGCCCGGACCAACGGAGCACCACCAGTCAGAGGCCGGGTACGCACGGGCCTTGATCGAGCGCCTGGAGACCGCTCACAGCTTTACCCGCCAGGCCCAATCCACCGCAAGTGTTAAGCAGAAGCGAGCGTATGATGTGCGCTGTCGGGGGCAGCCCTTCAACAGCGGAGACAAGGTATGGATCTACTGTCCGATCCGTAAGAAGGGTCTGTCCCCGAAATTGCAGTCACATTGGCGGGGCCCTGGTGAAGTGGTGGGCCGGCTTAGCGAGGTGGTCTATCGAGTGTGCATGCCCGGCCGAAGGAAACTGGTGGTGCTTCACCGGGATCGTCTAGCTCCTTACCGGCCGCTGTTGGACGGTGTTGAGGAGGGGATGGGCGTCGGCGAGGATCAGCCCGCTTTACGTGCGCCCACCCCTCCTCCACCAGAAAACCCAGCGGCAGCTGAGGGCCCGAATCGCCCTTCTCGCCAACGGAGAACTCCTGCCCGTTTCCGGGACTTTGTGCGTGAGTGCGGACAGTTTAAGGGGTCGCAGGGGACTGCTGACCCCTTAGGTGGGGGCAGTGTGGCGATCCGGGGCGATTACGAGTGATGTAAATTATTGTGTATATCGAATTGTGTGTGTGTACTTGTGCTGTGCAGACCAAGTGCACGAGTGATGGTTGATGTAATCACATGATCAGAGCGTGTTCAAAAGCACTGACGTGTACAGTAACAATGGCGGTTAGCATTTGAATATAACCTCCCGCCAGAACGGCGACTGTTGTGATAAACAACAGTCGTATACAGTTCCGCTAAATGTAACAGCATGCGCTCAACCAGGTCCGCTCTAGAGAATGTTCGAGCGGAGCCAACGGTTGTTTTTAAGTATGACTGAGGGGATTAAGTGTGATTGGTTAAGGTGAGCTGCAGGGCACCTATTAGAGGTCGCCCTTGTTAGCATGCTCATTTGCATATCGAGGCTATAAAGCTGGCTACAGTCCAGCGCGCGTTGTCTGTTCTGCCTGTAAGCTGAGAAGGAAGTAATAAGAGATTGTGCTCTTCATAATAAATTATTATACCCTCAAGCAAACCTGACTCCAACTCCATGGCTCGCCACAATATGTTGTGAATCCATCGCTGTGGTCCATTGTGATATGCTGTGGGCCGTTACCGTGATTGGTCTGATAATCTCGGGCTGAACTATATTTCCCAGAAAGCCCCTCTCACGGTTTGGAATCGAAGCACGTGTTTGTGTGAAAGGTCACCCAGAAAAGCGCAATGTAAACACTGGTTCCATTTTTCGGTTGTCGGGTTTGAAATAGTTTATGGTATCAGAATTGCACGAATACCAAACAGTAGTAGTAGTAGTAGTAGTAGTAGTAGTAGTCTGTTGAGCGACAACCTATATATACATTACAATTTTATATAGCTACCATTTCACACAGCTTTCTAGCTAACTACTCTTTCTAGAGTGCATTAATACGCGTGCAAACGTTAGCTAACCTTTCTGTTTCTCTTTCGCTTGACTTGCTTGTTTACGTTTAGAGTCGCTTCGCCACGTAGGCCAATTTACGCATTGATCTTGATATCCTTCTTCGAACATTGTGATTAGTAATATTCGTGTCCAGTTTAATTGAGCAGCAACGGATATCGCAGACACTTGTACTTTAATGCTGGGAAAATGCGCGTCACATTTATCCTGTGCAGCCTTGTTTTGGCTGTTCACGGGCAAGTTGATGAAGATGAATGGGTCGACCCCACTGACATGTTGAACTACGATGCTTCTACGAAAACCATGAGGAAACACACAGAGGTACTGCAAGTGTATTCCGCCATTGCACTTTCTCAGCTACCTTCTCACCCTCTATTGTTTACTTCTTCTAAAAAAACGAATTGTGCGTTTATCTAACTATCCATCTATTTACAAAGACGAGCTATGCCAGCGTCCACACAAAAAGGAGGGAGTACACGCAGGATTCATGTCCGAAGGCGGCTTCCTGCCCAGACATTACCGAGTGCAGTAATAAAGTCGCCAGTCTACAGAGAGAGGTGGGTGAAGAGTGGGGTCATTGTAGCTACTGCTTGTTTAAGATTAATCGTACATTCTGTGACCTTCGTTCACGGAAAAATCTATTCTAACATTTACAGATCGTCTTTTTTGAAGGTGGTTTGTGACCTAATACTAAATGGTTGGTTCAGTTAAGATTTCTGGTCATGATTCTACCTTTTACTTAATTTCTATTTGATTTCAGATTCAAGGACTAGAAAAGAGGATTGCATCAGCATCCAAAAAGCCTACTCTTCACCCAGTTTTTAAACGATACCTCACCAGGCTCTTGAAGGGAATTAAAAAGCTGGGTCTTGTAAGTTTAAATCAACCCAAATACACAATATTGAATATGTTAAAAATATATATATATATATATATATAACAATTTTGTGAAGATGTTGAACTTGGTGCAAAAGTAGATCAATGTTTTGAATGAGTAATCTTATACAATTGTACAACCAGCCTTTCTCCTCACACATTTTCTCAAATGTATTTTAATCATAAGCCCAGTGATGTCCAGAGCGAAGTCCACTACGATGCTGAAGTGAAGCTAACACGGCATGCTGTGGCTGATATGCAGAAGGTTTTAGATGAGGACGATAGCATGCGAACAGGGGCCTTGGATGATTCCCTGAGCCAGATACTGGTCAATTTCAAACAGCATGATTACGAGGCCTGGAAGTGGCAGTTTGAGGACACTTTTGGTGTGGACATTAGCACTGTTTGGCAGGTGAGGAATTGCTTTTGAAGTAATGGCCTATTCAAGAGATGAGCTTTGTATCAGTGATAAAACCGCATTACCAGACCACTGCACAGTAAACCATCTTACCTGCAAAATTTCTGCAAAAATCAAATTTTCCATATGTATAAAAAAACTTTATTGCATACTGGCTTATTTTGAAACGAGAATGAAAATCAGTTTAAACACTTATCATCCCAAAATTACAGCACACTCTGTAAGAATTAGTTTAATTCTGTTTCGAATGCTTTATTGCATGAGTATATCCAATGAGGCACAAACATTTCTAATTTCATCTTTTTCTTTCAGGTCTGTGCCTGCGTATTATTCATCGTGCTGATAATATGTAGCGAGCTGTGGTCAACAGTGTCTTGGTTTGTCCAGTTCAAGCGAGTCTTTGCCGTCTGCTTCTTCGTCAGTATTGTCTGGAACTGGTTCTACCTGTACAAGGTACAGTAATTACCACCTGTTTTAGTTTAGTCTTCCAATATAAACAAATGTATGCTATCTCGGTGAAATAGGTATTTTCAAACTAGGAACTAGGTATGGGCTGGTATGTTAACCTTACCCAGAAATATCACGGTTTCACAGTACTGCAGTATTGTACACCTGTATAATGTGTTATTGTAAATTCACCCAGGTAAAAAAAAAACTCAGCTTAAATTTTTTTTGGCATTGAACAAAATGCATTTTATTTTCAAATAACATATAGAACATTAGTGAACACATATTGACATATAGAACATAATTAAATTATTTTCTGAAAATAAAACAACAAAAATGAAATAAATGCAGTCAGTATCCATGTTTTGGACGCATGCCCCAAAAAGCTCACTTTTGTGATGCAGGAAGTTTGCAAATTCTTTATTTCACAAAAATAAAGTCATGTTAATGTAACCTACATCTGTAATGACAGTTAACGGTTGCGCAGATGTGTGTCCCTAAGTCAAATATGGTACTATTATTCTTACTGGAATCGACATAAATGTAAACGGTTCAATTAATTTAATTGAGTTTATGTCCAAAAATCATGGGGTGGACATACTATTGATACTGTTATTTCTGTGTGGATGCTCACATACACACAGCACACATAAACACATAACACACATAAATCCTCTTGCTTTGTCTGTGTGTGCACACTTATGAATGACATTAGCTCAGTGAAGTGAGGAAAGAAAACTAGCTAATTAGCCATGTTATCTCCCTCACTAGTTAGCCTACCTAAATTGGTTCACTCATGTTAGTTAGTTAGATAGCTAGGCACAGTATCTAACTACCTAGCTATTGCCAAAGTTAATTTCAAGACAATGTTACCTTAAGTTTGGCAAAGAGCGATGGACGGTGCTCCAAAAAATGTGTACTTCACCAGTACTTTTTACAGGTTGGGTGACCTTCCTTCTCTAAGCCATGGCCACCTGTGTTTTTTCTTTTTTTATAGTAACCAAAATATTTCCATACCGCTGACATTGTCTTTTTCGATGGGGGGGGGGGGGGGAGAATTCAGGGGAGTTTGCCTCCTTCTGCTATAATACACAAAGCTACATCCATGCTCGCTGGATCCACGTGAAATTACCTCATGTTTGTTCTTTTTTTTTCTCTCTTCCAGCTGATTGCTCAATGGTTAGTAGATAAGTCAGTATAAATCACATTGGTACAAAGTGTGGAGTAATGGTGCCATATCATGTCTGTGGTAAACATTACAAGTAAATTCTCGATGCCTATTTGTGAATAGTCCTTTTTAAAAATAAAAAAAATAAACGTACGGTCAGAACGGTATGTGGGGAAATTTTAGTGGTTTTGGACCATGACTTTTTAAAAACTCTGGTATACCGTAAATCCGGCAACCGGCCCATGCCTGCGCTGATTTGAGAATTTTTCAGCGCCATTGTTTCCATTTGCTATGATACTTTGTCCTTTACATGTACGTTTTCGTATATTATAGATAGCCTTTGCTGAGCATCAAACCAATATTGTAAAGTTGGAAAGTTTCAATGAGAAGTGTACTGGAGTGAAGAAGATTGACTGGAAGGATAACTTGAAGGGTAATAAAATGACAGAATGATCTGCATTGATATTGCTTGTGTTATCCTGTCATTGAATGTATGAATGTGTGTAAATCTATGGTCTCTTGTTTCTACATCACAGAATGGTTCAGGAGTACCTGGACTCTACAAGATGACCCTTGTAAGAAATACTATGAGATCCTTCTGGTGAACCCTATTTTGCTGGTGTCTCCAATCAAGGTAAGCATTTTAGAACAGAGTGCCCAGTTATTACATTCTGTGTACGGAGGGCGATGCACAATTCATGGTTGCATCACCCAGGATAGGGGAGGGTTAAGTCGGTTCGAGGGTCTGTGTTTCATTGCACTCTAGCAACCGCCACTGGTTGATCAGGCACCTGTGGACTACATGTCAAAAGCGCATATGCTGGGGCCTTCCTACGACTCTGCTCTATGTGAGCTTAGCTGTGGTCTGCAGTGTGAAAAGCAGGATGTCGACGCCGCGTGTTACGGAGGAGAACCACGGACGTCTTCACTCTTCCGATTGGGCAGTAGGGACCACTGAACGAGGCTATGGTGGCAAATGTCGAAATGGACATTACAAATTAGGGTGGGAATTGTAAATGTATAGCCCCACGTATGCGCCAATATAAAATAAATACAATTCCATGAAGTTAAAATCAATATAAACTAACGTCAATTTTTTGTGTTTTTTCAGGCACTTTCTATGACCATTACCACTTTCATTACGGAGCCAATGAAACATATTGGGCAGGGTATCGGTGAGTTCCTCAGAGCTCTCCTCAAGGACTTGCCAATCACGCTACAGATCCCTGTCCTTCTGACTATTGTGCTGGCCATCTTGGTAAGTCTCGTGGCACTAAGTAGAACGAGTGGGCAGATCCTAATGAGTAAAGCAATGTTAGTCAGTCACACTGCAGCAGTTAGCAATGCTTGTTTAAAAGTAGAATAAGCCTGTGAAGCCTGTTCTCATTGCTGTCCTTGCACTAAAGTGAAGCTGGGAGACATTCGGGAATTATACAAAGTTAATTTCTGTTTGTCAGGTCTTCATGTATGGAAGTGCCCAGGCTACGATCCATCATTTGATCCCCAGGGCACTGGGGGGTCGCCAGGACCCACCCCCACTTCCACAGCGTCAGGTCCCAGGAGTGGCAGCTCCAGACCAACCAGCGGGGGGAGATGCACCCCATCTGGCTCCACCCCCAAGAAGACAGGCAATCGAGGGGCAGCACGGAGCCCCTCTACGCCAGAGAAGGCAGAACGGACACAGGGAAGACCAGCCGCCAGTGTTCGTGGAGACCCTGCGTCGAGCCGACCAGCCAGTCGGCGAGGATGGGATTGATGCAGAGCAGCAAGAGGATCACTTTGAGGAACATGAACTGCCAACAGAAGGTGCTGTTTTTGAGGAAGAGGAGGTAGTCGCTGAAAATGAAAATCCGTCCGGTGACTCGCAGTGTAATTCAAACAAGGACAGCTTGAAATCTGAAAGTCCAAGTGCCAAAAGCAAGTCTGCTCAGCAAAAAAGGAAGGGTCCCTCACAGAATTCCCAGAGACCAAAGGTAATTTGAATCATGTTTATTTTCACTAATGTGAAAAAGTGCTGCGATGATTACTGCAGGCTTAACTTTAAGCACAATGTGTTAATGTACAGGTAACTGCCAAAATGAAGGAAGCACTTGCATAAATGAGGGGTACCAAGTACATTGAAAGCAGGTGATTCCACACAAGTGTGGTTCTCCAGTTAAGCAGTTAACATTGCAGCATGCTTTTGGTTGTGTATAAAAATTCTGGGAGACCTAGTTGCTCATTATTCTGTCTGTCATGTCTTTAAGGAGAGATCTCAATGAATTTGAAAGAGTGGTGATTGGGCACGTTTCACTGACTAAGACTGTTGAACTTTGAACAGTGACTAAGACTGTTAAACTACAATGTTTCACAGGGAACGGTGTCTTGGGTGATGTTGACATGGAAATCTGAGGGAAAGACATCAACTGGAGCCAACTGTAGTCAAAAGCGCATGCTCTTTGACCGTGCATTGTTTCGAGATGCAAGGCAAAAGCGCATGCTCTTTGACCGTGCATTGTTTCGAGATGCAAGCACATGCTCCTTGACCGTGCATTGTTTCGAGATGCAAGGCAAAAGCTCATGCTCCTTGACCGTGCATTGGTTTGAGATGCAAGGCAAAAGCGCATTCTCCTTGACCGTGCATTGGTTTGAGATGCAAGGCAAAAGCTCATGCTCCTTGACCGTGCATTGGTTCGAGATGCAAGGCAAAAGCGCGTGCTCCTTAACCGTGCATTGGTTTGAGATGCAAGGCAAAAGCGCATTCTCCTTGACCGTGCATTGGTTTGAGATGCAAGGCAAAAGCTCATGCTCCTTGACCGTGCATTGGTTTGAGATGCGAGGCAAAAGCACATGCTCCTTGACCGTGCATTGGTTTGAGATGCAAGGCAAAACGGATGAGCACCTCTAAATCAGTTGACTACAAATATCTAGGCTGTGAACAGTTTCTTCAAAAACAGTCCACGGAGAAGTGTACAGAGAGGGATACTATCGCTGGCATTTCCTTTATCTTGGCATTTACCAATATAATACTCTTTTGATTTGCATGGCCATTTTTAGTAAATCTGAAAAAATTCCCCTGGCCTCTGTGCCCCAACACCAAAGAACTCTAATATCAGTTATGGTGAGAAATTGGTTATATTAGCATTACCTAATAGAGCCCTAATATAGACTATTTGTTAGTTGTTCTGTCTGTAATGTGGAGCTTGTGCATTCTGCTGTGCCCTTTTGATTTTGCTCTGTATTTTCATTGACCTCTGACAGTGGAGACCCACGTCACAAGAAATGGTGACTAATGTTTAGTTTCATCGCTTCCACTGGACTATTGGAGGGTTCTACAGTGCTCCCATTTTAGGAGCATTAGCTCCTGAAAATTGATATGTGCAAAACTGGAAAAATAATTTAGGAGCACTAATTGGGATGCATTAGTGTGCTCCCAAGTTGAAAAATCTTTCAATTTAGGAGCAAATGTGCTCATTGGAATAATGTTAATAGAGCCCATCATCGACTTGAAATGAGCTTCAACACTTTGCTCGCAAAGACCACCAGCTGGATTACATAAAACAGATGGATTCTGTCGACACAGCCTGAAATGTCATATTACAGTTCACGTACCCATGTTTATGTTTCCAGGTGCCGGATGGTTTGTCAGAAGAGAAGACTACACCTGTCACTCAGGAAAACATTGAAAATGTTGGAGCACCGATACAGGAAACCTCCCTTCAACTTTAATAGCCACAAATGATTTGTCTAATGTTTATGTACTGTACATGCAGGGTAACCAGGAGAGTGTCCCCATCACCATACAACAGGGGTGGCCAATTCCAGGCCTCACGGGCCGGTGTGTATGCAGGTTTTTACTGCCACCAGTTACCACGGTTCAATCAGCTAATTAGTCATACACACAATCACCGATTCACTTGTAAATTACAGAACGATAAAATGCTACAATACACGCATTGACGCATACCGGCACAAGAACATTCATCAGCTGCTTTTCATATCGCGGATATGTAGATTAAAATATCAGATCGTGTAAACGATTGGGCTAATTAAATAATTGTTAACTGGCGGCAGCAAAAACCTGCATACACACCGGCCCGCGAGGCCTGGAATTGGCCACCCCTGCCATACAGCAACATTTTGGGCTGTTAGGATGATTTTCTTTTTAATCTGTCATTTTGTGGGGGAGGGGGGGGGGATTAATTATGCCTCACCATTCATAATCTGTATTGTTCCTTTACTTTTGAAATTGCATATCACTTCTGTGGTCCCAGTAGCAGGACGGCACCCCAATCCAGCGGCAGCTGTGGCCTATTCCGCTTTTTCTGTCAAATATGGAAACGGGTGGTGCGAAGTGGCTGCGTTAATGTAAATTGTGTGGTTGCACACAAGAGTGGTGCTGTTGGATGTTCCTGTAGTACTTGTAACATTATGCAATACTGGATTTCACTTCCAGTGTGAAATCCAGTGTCTTGTTTCACTATAAATGCTGTAAAATATTTGGTAGTGCTTTTCTGGCTACACATTTATTAATAATTGCATGTAAAATTCTTGTTCATATTCATTTAATGCAGTAAAGGATACATTTTGTACATGGCATCAGGATGGTGACCCACAGCAGTTTCACAGGCGTTTAACAATAAGAACACACAATATTATAATCAACAATATAAAATTGTACACAAAAATACAAAGCAGCTGGAAATTGGTAACATTGTTTTTGATTGAGAGATTTGTGTGTATTTATTTATTTTTGGTTTTAAAATACTTAGTTTCCATGTTAAGTTTTCACTTAACTATTCTTTTTTAGATTGTGCAGTAGCAAATAGTACACCTAACCCTCGTGTTCCCTCGTCAAAAATGACAAGCAGTGAAAACCCCTTAAATTTAATTATTGCAGCATGACATTCGTTTACTTTTCCTGGACCCTTAAAGGGTTTTTTTTATTTTTATAAAAGCGGTACACCGTCAAGGTACAAAGATTGTCTTTTTTATTATATGTTGTGGCGAGCCATGGAGTTGGAGTCAGGTTTGCTTGAGGGTATAATAATTTATTATGAAGAGCACAATCTCTTATTACTTCCTTCACAGCTTACAGGCAGAACAGACAACGCGCGCTGGACTGTAGCCAGCTTTATAGCCTCGATATGCAAATGAGCATGCTAACAAGGGCGACCTCTAATAGGTGCCCTGCAGCTCACCTTAACCAATCACACTTAATCCCCTCAGTCATACTCAAAAACAACCGTTGGCTCCGCTCGAACATTCTCTAGAGCGGACCTGGTTGAGCGCATGCTGTTACATTTAGCGGAACTGTATACGACTGTTGTTTATCACAACAGTCGCCGTTCTGGCGGGAGGTTATATTCAAATGCTAACCGCCATTGTTACTGTACACGTCAGTGCTTTTGAACACGCTCTGATCATGTGACTACATCAACCATCACTCGTGCACTTGGTCTGCACAGCACAAGTACACACACACAACAACTCGATATACACAATAATTTACATCACTCGTAATCGCCCCGGATCGCCACACTGCCCCCACCTAAGGGGTCAGCAGTCCCCTGCGACCCCTTAAACTGTCCGCACTCACGCACAAAGTCCCGGAAACGGGCAGGAGTTCTCCGTTGGCGAGAAGGGCGATTCGGGCCCTCAGCTGCCGCTGGGTTTTCTGGTGGAGGAGGGGTGGGCGCACGTAAAGCGGGCTGATCCTCGCCGACGCCCATCCCCTCCTCAACACCATCCAACAGCGGCCGGAAAGAGCTAGACGATCCCGGTGAAGCACCACCAGTTTCCTTCGGCCGGGCATGCGCACTCGATAGACCACCTCGCTAAGCCGGCCCACCACTTCACCAGGGCCCCGCCAATGCGACTGCAATTTCGGGGACAGACCCTTCTTACGGATCGGACAGTAGATCCATACCTTGTCTCCGCTGGTGAAGGGCTGCCCCCGACAGCGCACATCATACGCTCGCTTCTGCTTAACACTTGCGGTGGATTGGGCCTGGCGGGTAAAGCTGTGGGCGGTCTCCAGGCACTCGATCAAGGCCCGTGCGTACCCGGCCTCTGACTGGTGGTGCTCCGTTGGTCCGGGCGGGGCTCCGAACACCAAGTCGACGGGCGTCCTCAGCTCGCGCCCGAACATGAGCGCAGCGGGGGAGCACTGACTGCTTTCCTGCACGGCGGAGCGGTATGCCCACAGGACCAGGGGCAAATGGCGGTCCCAGTCCCGCTGGTGCTGGCTGGCTAGAATTGCTAACTGGGTGGCCAGTGTTTTATTAAAGCGTTCAACAAGCCCGTCGCTCTGGGGGTGCAACGCCGTAGTGCGGGTTTTGGCCACTCCCAGCCGCTTACACACAGCCGCCAGCACCCGCGACTCAAAATTTCGCCCCTGGTCGCTGTGTAGCTCCTCGGGGGCTCCGAACCGGGCGAACATCTCGGTTACGAGCCTTTCCGCCGTCGTGTCCGCCGATTGGTCCGGCACTGCGTACGCCTCGGGCCACTTAGTAAAGTAGTCCATGGCCACAAGCACGTAGCGGTTGCCGGACTCGGTGACGGGGAAAGGCCCTAAGATGTCTACCCCGACCCGTTCCATCGGAGCCCCCACGACGTACCGCTGGAGGGGGGCTTGCGACCGCTGCGTCGGCCCCTTCTTGGCCGTGCAGGCGTCGCAGCAATGGACGTGCAGCTCCACGTCCCGGCGGCAGGCAGGCCAGTAGAACCTCCTCCGCAGTCGGTGCAAAGTCTTGCTGATGCCAAAGTGCCCCGCCCCCACAGAGCCATGTACCAGTCCAAGTACCTGGGGGCGGAGCGCACGGGGCACCAGCAGCTGGAGGAGGTCCTGGTCGGAGCCGGGGGCCTGCCACCGCCTATAGAGCAGCCCACCCTGCGACGTCAGGCTCCCCCACTGACTCACGTAAGCCTTCACAGCTGGGCTACTGGCCGACACTTCCCCCCATGCAGGCCGTGCCCCCGCCGTGACCCAGCTCTGCACCTGCTGCAGCTCGCCGTCGCCCTCTTGCGCTAGGCGCAGGTCCTGCTGGCTAAGAGGCAACCATTCAACCTCACCCTCTACAGCCTGAACCTGGCATGCTATCGCCGTCACCTGCTCTCGCTGCTCGGCTTTAGTGCAAGGCCTACAGTCCAGCTCTGCACAGGGCCTCCGGGAAAGCGCATCTGCATTACCGTGCAGCTTTCCGGGCCTGTGCTGAATCTGGAAATCGTACTCCTGCAACAGCTCGAGCCAGCGGGCTACCTGGCCTTCCGGATCTTTAAAATTTAAAAGCCAGGTTAGTGACGCGTGATCTGTCCTAATGAGGAAATGGCTGCCTTGCAGGTAAGGGCGAAAATGGCGAACCGCTTTGACCACCGCTAACAGCTCGCGCCGAGTAACGCAGTAGTTTCGCTCTGCCCTGCTCAGCGCGCTACTGTAGTAGGCTACCGCTCGTTCCCCGTCTGGTCCCACCTGGGAGAGCACGGCCCCGACTCCGACATTGCTAGCATCCGTGTCGACGATGAATGGTCGCGCGACATCCGGATATGCTAGAATGGGAGCCGCCGTTAGGGCGTCTCTCAACTGGTCAAAAGCATTCTGGCAGTCCCCTGTCCACTCGAACTGTTGACCTTTATTGGTCAAGCGATGAAGCGGACTAGCCAGGGTGGCGAAGCTCAAGACAAAGCGTCTATAGTACGACACTAGCCCCAAGAAGCTCCGCAGCTCACCCACATTGCTAGGCGTCGGCCATTCCCGCACAGAAGCCACCTTAGCTGGGTCAGTGGCTACACCCTGCTCACTAACGACGTGCCCCAAGAAAGCTGTCTCCCTCCGGAGCAGCTGACACTTTTTGGGATTGAGCCGTAACCCAGCCCGGCCAATCTCAGTAAGCACGTCGTTTAGATGAGCGAGGGCTTGCTCGAAGTCGCTGGCGTGTACTAAGAGGTCGTCCAAGTACACGACACAGGAACTCCGCGGGACGGACGACAGCACCCGCTCCATCAGTCGCTCAAAAGTGGCAGGGGCGTTACAGAGCCCGAACGGTATGACCCGGAACTGCCACAACCCTTGCCCTATGGTGAAAGCTGATTTTGCCCTCGCTTCCGGGGACAGCCTTACCTGCCAATAGCCACTGCGGAGGTCCAGCGAGCTGAACCAACTGGACCCCGCGATATGGTCTAAGGCCTCGTCAATGCGGGGAAGTGGATAGGCGTCTTTCTTTGTGATCTGATTAAGACGCCTATAATCTACACAAAAACGCCACTCCCCGTCCTTTTTCTTAACCAGGACAGCAGGGGCCGCCCATGGGCTTTCAGAAGGCTCGATAATGCCCGCAGCTGCCATCTCCCTTATCTTGTCCTCCGCCACCTCTCGCTTGGCTAGAGACAGCCTGTGCGGACGTAACCGAATGGGCACAGCCGAACCAGTATCAATCTGGTGTTGAACCAGTTCGGTCTGTGTGCATTCTTCGTCCCGCACAGCGAATAGGTGAGTGTAACGGACAAGCAGGGCTTTAAGCTGCTGGCTCTGCTGCGGTGTGAGCCCTTTGCTGCTGCGCGTCCATAATGCTAGGACGGCTTGCAGCACCTCCGCAGAGGGCTGGGTAGCTGAGGCTAGCCCGCCCGTCTGCGGTGGTACTGTAACCTGAGGTGGTACCACGGTAACAAGCGGCGAATCAGCGGTGGTCATGGCAAGCACAGAACTGGGGCGACAGTGTTTGGGGGGCACCCCAGGGCATTTAGTTCGGCGGGCTGCTTGTAATTCACATTTTGATCGGAGGCCCAGCGTTTCGGTACCAATAGTTATAGTTTCGGCTATCACATTTATGCTAGTTCCCCACAACGCTAACAAATCTAAACCGATAATGCATGCATCTTTTATATCTGCTAACCAAAACTCGTGTTTCACTCGCTGGGCTCCTGCACACACTTGTAATTGTTTACTACCACGCATGCCCATCTTCTGCCCAGTGACGGAGGTTAGCTGGGTAGAGGTAGGGGTCCATGCACCCGAAAGCAGCCCGCTAGTACCCCGAAGTACCCCCGGCCTTACCAGGGAAATAGTGGCTCCGGTGTCGACCAGCGCCCAGCAGGCTTGTCCGTCCAAACTGCAAGGCAAGTACAGCCCGGTCTTCGTCCCCAGCCTGCCAATACGGGGCTCGGCCTCGTGGGCCTGTTCCTCTGCTCTTAAAAGAGCATCAAACGGAACTTTTGCTCTTGGAATTTTTGCTAGGATGGGCAGGCTGGGCGCGTGAGTGCTGGTTTGGGGCCGGGCCTGGTTGAGGAGGAGTGTGGCATGGGACGGTGGTCTCCTCATTGGGCCGTCCCGTCGTCGTTTCCCGTCGGCTGTGGAGCTCTCGCTTTTGGCGCAGGGGCGGTACAGTCGCGGGCGAAATGCCCCGGTTCGTCGCACCGGAAGCAGCGTCGCTCCCGTTCCGGTCGCTGCCGCGGTCGAGTTTGGTTCCGCTGGACCCATCTCACCTCCTCGCCGTCCTCGCAGTCGGCAGCTCGGACCCGGGGCTTGTTAGCCGGGGTCCCGTTGGGTGTGGTGCCCAGGATGAGCTCCAGTCGCTCGGCCTCGCGAAGCGCTGCGTCCAGGGACTCCGGTTTGGCGATGCGGACCTGTTGTTGTAGGCGCTCCGGAGTGAGGGCCTGCGTGAAGGTCTGGCAGGCTAGCTCCTGCTGGCCTGCGTTGTCGAGTTGAGGGTAGCCGCGGCGAGCTAACAGCCTGATGTCGGCGGCGAGGACGCTGAGGCTCTCTGCTCCGGTCCGCCGTCGCGTGGTGAGCTTCTCCCGGCTCACCTCCAGGAATTGCCGCTGTCCGAACCGGCGTTCCAGCGCTGTCATCAGTGCCGGTAGCGTCAGTGGTTCGGCGCTGTCCAGGTCTAGAAGCACCTGGCAGGCCTCGCCCTCCAGGGCTAACGCTAAGTGGGTGGCTGTCTGGCTCTCGTCCCAGCCATTGTAGCTAGCTGCGAATCGTACCTGGCTTTGGTACGACTCTAGCTCACCCTTTCCCGTGTAACGGGGTAGCTTGATCACCGCCTTTAACGGTGTGGTCGGTCGCTGCACCGGCACCGCCGTCTGGCTCGGCCTGGAAGCAGGGGCGTCCTCGTTGGCTTCCAGCCGACCTACTTGCGCTCCGTTTCCGGCCGCGGGGTCAGCCACCAGCGCGGGCACCTCCGCCTGGTCTGCAATCGGCCTCTCTCGCTCCGGTCTTGCGGCGCTGGCTCCTTCGGGGAGCCCCCCGGGTCTACTCTTGGGCCGCTTCGCAGACGCTCCTGCGATAACGTCCATCTGCTTGGTCACCTGACGTTCCAATTCGCGGATCTGTTCCCAGATCGTCCCGCTTCTGACACCATTGTGGCGAGCCATGGAGTTGGAGTCAGGTTTGCTTGAGGGTATAATAATTTATTATGAAGAGCACAATCTCTTATTACTTCCTTCACAGCTTACAGGCAGAACAGACAACGCGCGCTGGACTGTAGCCAGCTTTATAGCCTCGATATGCAAATGAGCATGCTAACAAGGGCGACCTCTAATAGGTGCCCTGCAGCTCACCTTAACCAATCACACTTAATCCCCTCAGTCATACTCAAAAACAACCGTTGGCTCCGCTCGAACATTCTCTAGAGCGGACCTGGTTGAGCGCATGCTGTTACATTTAGCGGAACTGTATACGACTGTTGTTTATCACAACAGTCGCCGTTCTGGCGGGAGGTTATATTCAAATGCTAACCGCCATTGTTACTGTACACGTCAGTGCTTTTGAACACGCTCTGATCATGTGACTACATCAACCATCACTCGTGCACTTGGTCTGCACAGCACAAGTACACACACACAACAACTCGATATACACAATAATTTACATCACTCGTAATCGCCCCGGATCGCCACAATATGTGTTCTGTAATAAAAAAAAATGGTGGTGTAGACCTACGAAATGCAGTCTGTCTGGACTGTGAAAGCAGTTAATCACCCATGTATTGACGAATTGTCTGACAGGTTGTGAAAATAGATTTAGGGTTTAAAATTCAATGAAGAAGCTTTATCACAAGGTCTGGTGCGGGTGGGTCATTTTTTACCCTGGACACGGGGTCCATAGACTAGCTAGCTACATAATATGAAGAAAACACAAGGGTTAATATACGGTCATCTCAAATGAGACAATATTGTAATTGCAACCTCCACACAAAAAAACAAGTACCTGGTATATTTATTTACACGACATTACCCTTTGCCACCGTACAATTAAATCATTTTTAACGGCAATATTGTGTCAAATCCAGACAGCCAAAAAGTGGCAGGATTTATCAGCTGCCACTTCCAATAACACATCTACGCACACCATCTTGCTTAGAGGCAGCTGCGAAAACGAAACTGGAAAATAACTTACATTTCCTGCTAACTGCTGTATCCGGTCGTGAATATTGTAGACAGAACAAACGTATCACGCATCTGAAACCATTATTTACGTGAACATGCCGTTGGTTATACTGTAACTGTCGGAAGTACAGCGCTTACCGTAGTGTAACTAGCGTACCGGACCCTATTATCGGGCGGAAAACAGAAATTTTTGTGTTCAACATACGATACTGATATTATTCGGGCACATACCATTGGACATATTATATTTATTAGGTTCACAAAATGATGAGCTAACTTTTAAGCCAACAAACATCTAGATATAACCGGTAGTTTTTTTTTGTTTTAACGTCTTTTATAAGAGAAAGTGCTGCAAAAAAAGCGGCGCCCTTTATCGGGCGGCTGGAGTAATCCATAAAGAAGCTCACGATTTTTGTTGAAATAAACTATTCATTGATTTTTAAAACATCAAGAAAGATACCGTTTGAATAACCAATATGTTGACAAAATAGCTGGCTAACTGGATTGTTCACCTGGCAGTCCGGAAGTTGTCCATCTCATTGAATTTATTTATTCACAAAACGATAAACTAACTTTTAAGCCAATGTAGAAGTGACCGGTATTTTTGGGTTTTAACGTCTTTTAGATGGGACAGTACTGTCCAAAAAGGGGCACCCGTTATCATGTATTGGCTCAATCTTATTGGACTTGTTTCTTCACAAAAACAATAAATTAACTTTTAAACCAATAAACATGTAACGTTAGACATGACCGGTAGTTTTTTTTGTTTTGTTGTAACGTCTTTAAGATGACACAAGACTGCCAAAGGGGCGCCCATTATCGGGCGGCTGTTGTAATCCATAAAGAAGCTCACGATTTTTGTTGTTTTAAAAACCAATTAATAGTTTATAATCATCAAGAAAGATAGCTACCGTTTGAATAACCAATATGTTGGCAAAATAGCTGGCTAACTGGATTGTTTACCTGGCAGTCCGGAAGTTGTCCATCTCATTGAATTTATTTCTTCACAAAAACGATAATCTAACTTTAAAACCAATAAACATGTAACGTTAGACATGACCGGTAGTTTTTTTTTTTAACGTCTTTTAGAAGAGAAGTGCTGCAAAAAAAAGCGGCGCCCTTTATCGGGCTGTTGTAATCCATAAAGAAGCTCACGATTTTTGTTGTTTTAAAAACCAATTAATATTTTATAATCATCAAGAAAGATAGCTACTGTTTGAATAACCAATATGTTGGCAAAATAGCTGGCTAACTGGATTGTTTACCTGGCAGTCCTAAAGTTGTCAATCTCATTGGATTTATTTCTTCACCTACCGCGCCCTCAAGTGGACATGGCACTTATTGATGTTGGCGCTTGCTAGTTCAGGCTAGTTGAGTGCTAATATTGTAAATGTGCTATACACATATCAGTCTATTAATGGTTAATATATATTTTTATTTTATTATTAATGTACCTGTATTGTAAACAATAATCTTATTATCAAACATACTGTATATCTGAAAGCACAAACACAGAGCACTTGAATTCTATAAAAAATATATATTTTTATTGTTTTTTTATTTTAAGCTGCAGTAGCTGCAGAAATAGTCCTCGTTTTCCCTCAGGTTGTCTAACACCCACTGCACAGACAGTGTGGAACCACTGCCACAGTGGCTGCACTGCACCCAGGACACCACCTCCCCTGATGTTTCTGGGTTTCTCAGGCCGCAGACGCCATACACCGCCATTTCCTCCTCCTCCTCCATTGCCTGCCATTTCCTTGTCCTTTTTCAGAGGTGGAGGTAGATGCGGAAGTGGAACAGTACGGGTAGAGGACACCGCAGAGTAGGGTCGTTTTACCAGCCTTCGTTGCACTAAAAAAATAAAAATAAAATGTTGATACAAATAATAGAAAGTAACAAGACAGGCGGCAAAGTAATGAAACAAGAATAGGCAACAATTTGTTTATGTATAATGTTAACTACCTCTACGGTTGTTGGGCCACGTGTTATGTGAGAGGGGGTTGGTGTCGGAAGAGACAGGAGGCGATGCTGTGGCTGTGATGTTGATTTGCCCGGTGGGGTGGTGGCATTAGAGGAGGCCGGTCCTATGGTGTTGTCTGACAGGGCAGGCAGTGTAGGCTGCAGGTGCAGGTGGTTGTACTGGTGGTCGAGCTGGTGGATGGCTGTGCGGCTGCAGGCAGAGTGGATGTTGTTGTGGAGGAGCTCAGAGAGGTGGTGCTGGTGCCAGGATCTGGTTGCACGTCAGATGGCATCGAAAGGGAAAATGCCCGTGTTCCTAAAGCCTGCCACCGCAATCTTCTTTTCCTTGCAGTTCTTGTATGGGATGTTGAATATTTTTAACAGACATGTTTAGCGCCTCTATGTGACAGAACTTTCTCCCTACCCCTCTCCATTGCAAACCCAGTCTCATCGCAGTTGTAGATTTGACAGGGTTTGTCCTTCAACCTCAGGGCCTCCAGGGTCGTCCAGCAGGGTGTAAAACTGGACCACCACCACCACCTCCCGCGTAGCACAAGCTGCCCGTGCCCTGACAGGGTTGTCCGACCTTCTCATGCTCAGGACATCAGTGTACCTGGCTCTGAAATTTCTCCACCACGTCTTTTCCAGTTTTGGGATATTCCCCCCCGGGTGCCTCTTCCGACGCAGCGCCGTTACAAATGCTGCCAGGATGTGGCGGGTCAAGGGAAAGCCACGGGGCGCGCAGTAGAGGCAATACTGTACCAGAGAATTCTCATCCTCTGGTGACAGCATTGTGGGTCCCCCACTACGGCTCCCGTGGCCAACCCGGCCACTTACCCCATCCTGCAGGGTCTGCCTCGGCACCTGATGGATCTGAATATTACAGGAAATAAAACAATATTTTGATTAACATTTATGCTTGTTATTTGCTTATCGTTTAACAAAGAATATTGACTTTGGTTGTCATTGTTTCTGCTGTTGGTGATGGTTTACTGACGTGTATTCATTCACAAACTAACCCGCAGCCTTACGGACAGCCATCCCCTCTCACAGTTCTCCATGGCCGCTGTCATGTCCTCTTCCTTCCACGGCTTCGTCTTCTCGGGCTATAACATATAACTGATTTAGATACTGCATTGTCTTTATTGATAAAGATTATTGATATATAAGGGGGGACACACATGTTCATAGTGGGCATGATGTGATGGTAATAGGCTAATGTCTTGTCTCTATTAGAAAAGAGCAATGTATCATTATTGTGCATGCAAGCTCAGTCATACCAGTAAGGTGTGTATACATATACAGCAATGACGATTTGTAGCTTAAGGTTTAACAGAGTTAATGGGCGAAATAACAGACATATCGCTCAACGCAGCAGATGGGTGAAAAATCCGATAGGAAACATGAACAACATCGGTTCATATTCGTTGTACAGATTGTCTATACTAATCGTATCTTCATATCAGGGTAATATGACATTCTCTCAACACTTGGAAACATCGCTAGCTATCTAGCTAAAGTTTTAGCCACATTTTATTTCAGATATGGGTCGTGATAAAAATGCTCACAAAATGTGTAATTATGGTCAAATATTCATGATATTGAGCGGATACATACCTTATTTGGTTTGAAGTGGGTGGAAAATAGTGGTTTTCTTTTTTTCCGTTGGCAAATCGGCTTTCGACGAAGTTCAAATATCATCGAACGCGGCTGTGCCCGATAAAGGGCGCCGCCCGATAATGGGCGCCCTGTAGCTAGTGGCGTGAGGCACTGGAAGTGTTTCTATCAGTGCTCTGGGAGTTGTAGTTCTGTACCGTTTGCCATCGGTATTACAGTGTTGAAACATGGTTTTTCTTCCTCGTCTCCTCAGCGGGTCGGACCCCACTAAACAGCCAGTTGTTCGCTTCAAGAGGAACAAGCATCACAAGGGCTCCATATACTGCGTGGCCTGGAGTCACTGCGGTCAGCTGCTGGCTACCGGCTCCAACGACAAGTACGTCAAAGTGCTGCCCTTCAACGCCGAGTCCTGCAATGCCACAGGTAAGACTCACTCTTGATGTCCTCTTCGGCTTTCCATTTTCCAAATGGCAGAGCCAAAATCAAGTCAATAGAGACGAGTACTGATGTGACTGTGTCCCTGTAAACCTCGGGTGGATTGATTCCTTTCGACGTGTACACACGTGCAGGGCCAGACCTGGAGTTCAGCATGCACGACGGCACCATCTGCGACCTGGCCTTCATGGAGGGCCCGGAGAGCGGGGGGGCGATCCTGATCAGCGCCGGCGCTGGAGACTGCAACATCTACACCACGAACTGCCAGAGGGGCCAGGGGCTGCACGCGCTCAGTGGGCACACAGGTACCAGTACACACAACCTCAGGATTACTGCTGGAGCTGATACCACCACAGCACCTCACACACAACCTCAGCTCAGGATTACTGCTGGAGCTGATACCACCACAGCACCTCACACACAACCTCAGCTCAGGATTACTGCTGGAGCTGATACCACCACAGCACCTCACACACAACCTCAGCTCAGGATTACTGCTGGAGCTGATACCACCACAGCACCTCACACACAACCTCAGGATTACTGCTGGAGCTGATACCACCACAGCACCTCACACACAACCTCAGGATTACTGCTGGAGCTGATACCACCACAGCACCTCACACACAACCTCAGGATTACTGCTGGAGCTGATACCACCACAGCACCTCACTCACAACCTCAGGATTACTGCTGGAGCTGATACCACCACAGCACCTCACACACAACCTCAGCTCAGGATTACTGCTGGAGCTGATACCACCACAGCACCTCACACACAACCTCAGGATTACTGCTGGAGCTGATACCACCACAGCACCTCACACACAACCTCAGGATTACTGCTGGAGCTGATACCACGACACACACAAACACAGCTCAGGATTACTGCTGGTGCTGATACCACGACACACAAACCACCACAGCACCTCACACACAACCTCAGGATTACTGCTGGAGCTGATACCACGACACACACAAACACAGCTCAGGATTACTGCTGGTGCTGATACCACGACACACAAACCACCACAGCACCTCACACACAACCTCAGCTCAGAGTTACTGCTGGAGCCTTTCAGGTCATGCCGAGGTTGAGAATGTATGTCTGGTTTTAAGGTCACATCTTGTCTCTGTACACCTGGGGTGGCTGGATGATTGCTTCGGGCTCCCAGGACAAGACGGTGCGGTTCTGGGACCTGCGAGTACCCAGCTGCGTACGGGTAGTGGGGACGGCCTTACACGGAACAGGTGAGTCTCCATGGGTCTTATCAAGGCTGCTGCTGTGTTCATAGCCAGACTGTGTCAAATATTATGATACTTGGGGTCTGCTGGATGGCTCATTCGGCTAATTCACAATGCATTTCTTGGTCTTTGAAAATCAAATAATATGTACTTAATCTAACCTATTAATTGAACAAATTTCAATGGAACAAAACCACAGACGCAGTTTTGGCGCTGCCAAACCCAGGGTTGCCTCCTCATGTGGCAGGAATAACACTTGCAGGAGTAATTATTGCATTTGTCCACCAGGGGTCACTGTGTATTCATTTGTTGCCTTTCAAGAAAATGATCGTGATTAACTTTATTGATTACATTTTTAAGGTGTGGTTGCTGTGGTAAAGAATGATCTTTGTGAACCTTGGGAAGGCCGACAGAGACATTACAAGCAGATGTAATGTTTCTGGGGCAGAGCTCTCATGGCTGTGTTGCTGCTCTCCCTGCAGGCAGTGCGGTGGCCTCTGTAGCCGTGGACCCCAGTGGGCGGCTCTTGGCCACAGGCCAGGAGGACTGCAGCTGCATGCTTTATGACATCAGAGGAACCAGGATGGTCCAGACGTTCCGCCCCCACACCAGCGACGTGCGCTCGGTCCGCTTCTCCCCTGGGGCTCACTACCTGCTCACCGGCTCCTACGACAACAAAGTCATCGTCACTGACCTACAAGGTATGGCCTTACTCACACACCAAGGGAGGGAGAGAGAGTGCACATCAGCACTCATACACAGGGTGAGAGAGGCGCATTATCACTCGTACAAGAGAAGGAGAGAGGGAGAATTACCACTCGTATGCCGAGGGAGAGAGAGGCCACCCAATCCTTTGTTTTCTTGCACCATTGTGTTTTTCTCAGTCGACTGTCCATCAGACACATCAGTGAGTGAATGAATAATCAAGGTTTTTAATTAGAGATCCCTTGTGGTTATTTGCATGTTGTGTTGAATGTCCAGTGTGAGCGTGATGACTCCAGATTGTTCCTCCCTGTGCCTGTGTGTCCTCAGGGGACCTGACCAAGCAGCTGCCCCTCATGGTGGTGGGTGAGCACGGGGATAAGGTGATCCAGTGCAGGTGGCACACGCAGGACCTCTCCTTCCTGTCCTCCTCGGCCGACAGGACAGTCACACTGTGGGCCCACAACCCATAATAGGCCCGGCGCACTGGGAACGCTGCTGGCCAGAAGAAGCACAGTGACCCCCCTCCCCCACCCGAACCTCCATCCTACACTCTGACGCTTACCTACCCCCCCACCACCCTCCCTTCTCACACCAACAAACAAGGCGATCTCATCCTGCTGGGAAGGGCACACGGAAGTGGAATTTATACGTGTGTGTGTGTGTCCGTGTGTGCGCGTGTCCGTGTGTGCACTGTTGTGCTGATGGCGGTGCCTTGCACATTCATGCTTCGATGACTTAACCGTTTAAATTGTACATAGAGGCACCTCTGCCTCTGTAAAGTCAAGTGCTAACTATGTTCAACACTCACATTGCTCTTTTCCTAAACCATGGAGAAGGACAGCACATCATCTGAACCCACGTCAAAGTAGCTTAGCTTTCATGTCACACACTTCAGTGAATGACTTTTCTTAACTTGAATAAATGAGTAAAATCAGACCATGGGAAGGTAGTGTCCATAGACAGCTATATGTTTCAACATTTTGGTGTGTCACATTTTTTAAAAGGCATGAAACAACTTTCAGAACAGCGGCTTTACCATTTATTTAAGCACATTGTTTATGACAGTGTGTTTAATCATGCTATGGATTTTTGGTTCTGGGTGTTGCGTTGTTACCAGTCAAGTATGGCCCTAGGTGCTGACGAAACAGAAATGCTTGTGGTCAAAAGCGTACACGTACACGTCCACGCTGTAGACTTATTGGTTCCCAGGCTTATTGGTAACACATTTCTTCGTAAGGAAGATGTATAAAAGAAGCATTGTTTCGTTAAAATATCTATTTTGCGATTTTAGAGGTGTGTATAAGCTATGAGTTGTCACAGGACTCCTTTTCAAACGGCTTTCTTGTCATTGAAATGATATGCCTGCCAAATACCAACAAAGAAAGGCATTTAAATCATGCTTTAGTTGGGTCATTCTGACGTATACTATATGCTTATTTTGGGTTCAGCCTCAGAGTAATGTTTTTACAGAGAGCAATTAATATCCAATGATGAATAACTAGGAAACTAATGTCACTTATGCAGTCATTTTAAATGCAGTTTGCCTACATAAATAATTACCCTTTTAACTCCAAATAAAATGGGGAAAAGAGCATGGCATCTCACTGGCATGTTTTCAAGAAAGAAAAAACGAACACATTTCCTTTTCTCCTGTACTCCAACCCCCCCCCCCCCCAAAGGTTTTAAGTCTGCACTTTCTTTTGGGAACACAACTGCAGTTGATGTTTCTCACAATTTGTACTGAATGTAATGCCTAATGATTTATTTTCTTCTTGTATGATATTTTATGTTTAACTTAAAAACCAAAATAAAGGGAATCGTTATTACATTTTATAGTGTGATGTGTGTTTACGTCCATCTTAGGATGAACCTGTCTGTGTTCTTCTTTTATGAACCCTGTTAAAATGTGACTGAGATAATGGTTCTTAAAATGTAACTGCTGCTGTTTCATCTTAATAAATGCCTGTTTGAACCAAGTTTTGAGTTTCTGGTCAAAGGAAACGTCCTTTAATTAAAATGGACCGATGTGATAGACTCTGGCATGGTTTTATTGAACCAAGTCATATAATATGTTGTGAATCCATCGCTGTGGTCCATTGTGATATGCTGTGGGCCGTTACCGTGATTGGGCTGATAATCTCGGGCTGAACGTTTGGAATCGAAACACGTGTTTGTGTGAAAGGTCACCCAGAAAAGCGCAAGATAAACACTGGTTCCATTTTTCGGTTGTCGGGTTTGAAATAGTTTATGGTATCAGAATTGCACGAATACCAAACAGTAGTAGTAGTAGTAGTAGTCTGGTGAGCGACAACCTATACATTACAATTTTATATAGCTACCATTTCACACAGCTTTCTAGCTAACTACTCTTTCTATAGTAACTTAATTAGTACGCGTGCAAACGTTAGCTAACCTTTCTGTTTCTCTTTCGCTTGACTTGCTTGTTTACGTTTAGAGTCGCTTCGCCACGTAGGCCAATTTACGCATTGATCTTGATATCCTTCTTCGAACATTGTGATTAGTAATATTCGTGTCCAGTTTGATAATTTAATTGAGCAGCAACGGATATTGCAGACACTTGTACTTTAATGCTGGGAAAATGCGCGTCACATTTATCCTGTGCAGCCTTGTTTTGGCTGTTCACGGGCAAGTTGATGAAGATGAATGGGTCGACCCCACTGACATGTTGAACTACGATGCTTCTACGAAAACCATGAGGAAACGCACAGAGGTACTGCAAGTGTATTCCGCCATTGCACTTTCTCAGCTACCTTCTCACCCTCTATTGCTTACTTCTTCTAAAAAAACGAATTGTGCGTTTATCTAACTATCCATCTATTTACAAAGACGAGCTATGCCAACGTCCACACAAAAAGGAGGGAGTACCCGCAGGATTCATGTCCGAAGGCGGCTTCCTGCCCAGACATTACCGAGTGCAGTAATAAAGTCGCCAGTCTACAGAGAGAGGTGGGTGAAGAGTGGGGTCATTGTAGCTACTGCTTGTTTAAGATTAATCGTACATTCTGTGACCTTCGTTCACTGAAAAATCTATTCTAACATTTACAGATCGTCTTTTTTGAAGGTGGTTTGTGACCTAATACTAAATGGTTGGTTCAGTTAAGATTTCTGGTCATGATTCTACCTTTTACTTAATTTCTATTTGATTTCAGATTCAAGAACTAGAAAAGAGGATTGCATCAGCATCCAAAAAGCCCATTTTTTTTCTTCACCCAGTTTTTAAACGATACCTCACCAGGCCCTTGAAGGGAATTAAAAAGCTGGGTCTTGTAAGTTTAAATCAACCCAAATACACAATATTGAATATGTTAAAAAAATATATATATATAACAATTTTGTGAAGATGTTGAACTTGGTGCAAAAGTAGATCAATGTTTTGAATGAGTAATCATATACAATTGTACAACCAGCCTTTCTCCTCACACATTTTCTCAAATGTATTTTAATCATAAGCCCAGTGATGTCCAGAGCGAAGTCCACTACGATGCTGAAGTGAAGCTAACACGGCATGCTGTGGCTGATATGCAGAAGGTTTTAGATGAGGACGATAGCATGCGAACAGGGGCCTTGGATGATTCCCTGAGCCAGATACTGGTCAATTTCAAACAGCATGATTACGAGGCCTGGAAGTGGCAGTTTGAGGACACTTTTGGTGTGGACATTAGCACTGTTTGGCAGGTGAGGAATTGCTTTTGAAGTAATGGCCTATTCAAGAGATGAGCTTTGTATCAGTGATAAAACCGCATTACCAGACCACTGCACAGTAAACCATCTTACCTGCAAAATTTCTGGTCATGATTCTACCTTTTACTTAATTTCTATTTGATTTCAGATTCAAGAACTAGAAAAGAGGATTGCATCAGCATCCAAAAAGCCCAGTTTTTTTCTTCACCCAGTTTTTAAACGATACCTCACCAGGCTCTTGAAGGGAATTAAAAAGCTGGGTCTTGTAAGTTTAAATCAACCCAAATACACAATATTGAATATGTTAAAAATATATATATATATAACAATTTTGTGAAGATGTTGAACTTGGTGCAAAAGTAGATCAATGTTTTGAATGAGTAATCTTATACAATTGTACAACCAGCCTTTCTCCTCACACATTTTCTCAAATGTATTTTAATCATAAGCCCAGTGATGTCCAGAGCGAAGTCCACTACGATGCTGAAGTGAAGCCAACACGGCATGCTGTGGCTGATATGCAGAAGGTTTTAGATGAGGACGATAGCATGCGAACAGGGGCCTTGGATGATTCCCTGAGCCAGATACTGGTCAATTTCAAACAGCATGATTACGAGGCCTGGAAGTGGCAGTTTGAGGACACTTTTGGTGTGGACATTAGCACTGTTTGGCAGGTGAGGAATTGCTTTTGAAGTAATGGCCTATTCAAGAGATGAGCTTTGTATCAGTGATAAAACCGCATTACCAGACCACTGCACAGTAAACCATCTTACCTGCAAAATTTCTGCAAAAATCAAATTTTCCATATGTATAAAAAAACTGTATTGCATACTGGCTTATTTTGAAACGAGAATGAAAATCAGTTTAAACACTTATCATCCCAAAATTACAGCACACTAAGAATTAGTTTAATTCTGTTTCGAATGCTTTATTGCATGAGTATATCCAATGAGGCACAAACATTTCTAATTTATTCTTTTTCTTTCAGGTCTGTGCCTGCGTATTATTCATCGTGCTGATAATATGTAGCGAGCTGTGGTCAACAGTGTCTTGGTTTGTCCAGTTCAAGCGAGTCTTTGCCGTCTGCTTCTTCGTCAGTATTGTCTGGAACTGGTTCTACCTGTACAAGGTACAGTAATTACCACCTGTTTTAGTTTAGTCTTCCAATATAAACAAATGTATGCTATCTCGGTGAAATAGGTATTTTCAAACTAGGAACTAGGTATGGGCTGGTATGTTAACCTTACCCAGAAATATCACGGTTTCACAGTACTGCAGTATTGTACACCTGTATAATGTGTTATTGTAAATTCACCCAGGTAAAAAAAAACTCAGCTTAAATTTTTTTTGGCATTGAACAAAATGCATTTTATTTTCAAATAACATATAGAACATTAGTGAACACATATTGACATATAGAACATAATTTAATTATTTTCTGAAAATAAAACACAACAAAAATGAAATAAATGCAGTCAGTATCCATGTTTTGGACGCATCCAAAAAGCCTACTCTTCACCTAGTTTTTAAACGATTCCTCACCAGGCCCTTGAAGGGAATTAAAAAGCTGGGTCTTGTAAGTTTAAATCAACCCAAATACACAATATTGAATATGTTAAAAATATATATATATATATAACAATTTTGTGAAGATGTTGAACTTGGTGCAAAAGTAGATCAATGTTTTGAATGAGTAATCTTATACAATTGTACAACCAGCCTTTCTCCTCACACATTTTCTCAAATGTATTTTAATCATAAGCCCAGTGATGTCCAGAGCGAAGTCCACTACGATGCTGAAGTGAAGCTAACACGGCATGCTGTGGCTGATATGCAGAAGGTTTTAGATGAGGACGATAGCATGCGAACAGGGGCCTTGGATGATTCCCTGAGCCAGATACTGGTCAATTTCACACAGCATGATTACGAGGCCTGGAAGTGGCAGTTTGAGGACACTTTTGGTGTGGACATTAGCACTGTTTGGCAGGTGAGGAATTGCTTTTGAAGTAATGGCCTATTCAAGAGATGAGCTTTGTATCAGTGATAAAACCGCATTACCAGACCACTGCACAGTAAACCATCTTACCTGCAAAATTTCTGCAAAAATCAAATTTTCCATATGTATAAAAAAAACTTTATTGCATACTGGCTTATTTTGAAACGAGAATGAAAATCAGTTTAAACACTTATCATCCCAAAATTACAGCACACTGTAAGAATTAGTTTAATTCTGTTTCGAATGCTTTATTGCATGAGTATATCCAATGAGGCACAAACATTTCTAATTTATTCTTTTTCTTTCAGGTCTGTGCCTGCGTATTATTCATCGTGCTGATAATATGTAGCGAGCTGTGGTCAACAGTGTCTTGGTTTGTCCAGTTCAAGCGAGTCTTTGCCGTCTGCTTCTTCGTCAGTATTGTCTGGAACTGGTTCTACCTGTACAAGGTACAGTAATTACCACCTGTTTTAGTTTAGTCTTCCAATATAAACAAATGTATGCTATCTCGGTGAAATAGGTATTTTCAAACTAGGAACTAGGTATGGGCTGGTATGTTAACCTTACCCAGAAATATCACGGTTTCACAGTACTGCAGTATTGTACACCTGTATAATGTGTTATTGTAAATTCACCCAGGTAAAAAAAAACTCAGCTTAAATTTTTTTTGGCATTGAACAAAATGCATTTTATTTTCAAATAACATATAGAACATTAGTGAACACATATTGACATATAGAACATAATTTAATTATTTTCTGAAAATAAAACACAACAAAAATGAAATAAATGCAGTCAGTATCCATGTTTTGGACGCATCCAAAAAGCCTACTCTTCACCTAGTTTTTAAACGATTCCTCACCAGGCCCTTGAAGGGAATTAAAAAGCTGGGTCTTGTAAGTTTAAATCAACCCAAATACACAATATTGAATATGTTAAAAATATATATATATATAACAATTTTGTGAAGATGTTGAACTTGGTGCAAAAGTAGATCAATGTTTTGAATGAGTAATCTTATACAATTGTACAACCAGCCTTTCTCCTCACACATTTTCTCAAATGTATTTTAATCATAAGCCCAGTGATGTCCAGAGCGAAGTCCACTACGATGCTGAAGTGAAGCTAACACGGCATGCTGTGGCTGATATGCAGAAGGTTTTAGATGAGGACGATAGCATGCGAACAGGGGCCTTGGATGATTCCCTGAGCCAGATACTGGTCAATTTCACACAGCATGATTACGAGGCCTGGAAGTGGCAGTTTGAGGACACTTTTGGTGTGGACATTAGCACTGTTTGGCAGGTGAGGAATTGCTTTTGAAGTAATGGCCTATTCAAGAGATGAGCTTTGTATCAGTGATAAAACCGCATTACCAGACCACTGCACAGTAAACCATCTTACCTGCAAAATTTCTGCAAAAATCAAATTTTCCATATGTATAAAAAAAACTTTATTGCATACTGGCTTATTTTGAAACGAGAATGAAAATCAGTTTAAACACTTATCATCCCAAAATTACAGCACACTGTAAGAATTAGTTTAATTCTGTTTCGAATGCTTTATTGCATGAGTATATCCAATGAGGCACAAACATTTCTAATTTATTCTTTTTCTTTCAGGTCTGTGCCTGCGTATTATTCATCGTGCTGATAATATGTAGCGAGCTGTGGTCAACAGTGTCTTGGTTTGTCCAGTTCAAGCGAGTCTTTGCCGTCTGCTTCTTCGTCAGTATTGTCTGGAACTGGTTCTACCTGTACAAGGTACAGTAATTACCACCTGTTTTAGTTTAGTCTTCCAATATAAACAAATGTATGCTATCTCGGTGAAATAGGTATTTTCAAACTAGGAACTAGGTATGGGCTGGTATGTTAACCTTACCCAGAAATATCACGGTTTCACAGTACTGCAGTATTGTACACCTGTATAATGTGTTATTGTAAATTCACCCAGGTAAAAAAAAAACTCAGCTTAAATTTTTTTTGGCATTGAACAAAATGCATTTTATTTTCAAATAACATATAGAACATTAGTGAGCACATATTGACATATAGAACATAATTTAATTATTTTCTGAAAATAAAACAACAAAAATGAAATAAATGCAGTCAGTATCCATGTTTTGGACGCATGCCCCAAAAAGCTCACTTTTGTGATGCAGGAAGTTTGCAAATTCTTTATTTCACAAAAATAAAGTCATGTTAATGTAACCTACATCTGTAATGACAGTTAACGGTTGCGCAGATGTGTGTCCCTAAGTCAAATATGGTACTATTATTCTTACTGGATTCAACATAAATGTAAACGGTTCAATTAATTTAATTGAGTTTATGTCCAAAAATCATGGGGTGGACATACTATTGATACTGTCATTTCTGTGTGGATGCACACATACACACAGCACACATAACACACATAAATCCTCTTGCTTTGTCTGTGTGTGCACACTTATGAATGATATTAGCTCAGTGAAGTGAGGAAAGAAAACTAGCTAATGTTAGCTAGCTAATTAGCCATGTTATCTCCCTCACTAGTTAGCCTACCTAAATAGGTTCACTCATGTTAGTTAGTTAGATAGCTAGGCACGGTATCTAACTACCTAGCTATTGCCAAAGTTAATTTCAAGACAATGTTACCTTAAGTTTGGCAAAGAGCGATGGACGGTGCTCCCAAAAATGTGTACTTCACCAGTACGTTTTACAGGTTGGGTGACCTTCCTTCTCTCAGCCATGGCCACCTGTGTTTTTTCTTTTTTTATGGTAACCAAAATATTTCCATACCGCTGACATTGTCTTTTTCGATGGGGGGGGGGGGGATTCAGGGGGGTTTGCTATAATACACAAAGCTACATCCATGCTCACTGGATCCACGTGAAATTACCTCATGTTTGTTCCTTTTTTTTCTCCTCTCTTCCTGCTGATTGCTCAATGGTTAGTAGATAAGTCAGTATAAATCACATTGAATTGTCTCCGTATTTACTATAGTGTACTATTTAGGCGGCCAGTCATCTTGCTCTAGGGTCCGATTTATGAAATCAAATTTTGCATACATTTTAGGGCACTAAAAAGATCCCACAATGCACCGTTATCGAGTGAGCAACCGTCGGTCCCAATGCTTCACGCCTCACCTCTTTTCCTCCGCTCCCTCACTACAACTCGTCTCCTACACAGAAGTATGTGGAGGAAAGCAGGGGAGATAACAAGGAGGTGTGAAGACAATTGGGACAGCTTATCTGCTTCTCCATCATCAAAATCAACATCAACTATTGATGAAGTAGCACTATCATAACTTTGACTGATGCCAAGCCTACAAATAGTCCCATAGCCAATCACAGATCATACACATGGTCAGCCCAATTAAAGCTGCAAAATAGCAAGTTTCAAGTACAAGTAGTCGCATGTACAGAATACAAACATGCCTGACATTGCGGTTTGTGTCGAGACACTAATTACAGTGCCCTCCACTATTATTGGCACCCATGGTAAAGATGAGTAAAAAGGGTTATACAAAATTCACCGTTTGGAGAATTAGCTTAATCTCACACTGAAAAAATTGAAGTAGATTTATTATGAGGAAAAAAATGTGCTCATCAAGAAATAATTATTTTTTAACAAAACCATGTGTTCCAAAATTATTGGCACCCCTGCATATATATATATATAGAATAAAGTAATAATTTTAAATCTATGGTCGGATATCCTTTGCATGCCATGACTTCCTGATGTCTGTGACCCAACAACATCAAAAGACTGTTGATATCTTATTTTCAGGTACTCTTACAAGCGATACTATAACCTCTCTGCATTTGAATGGATCTCTATGGGAATTGGGGGGGTGGGACTAGATTTAGCTGTAAATTACACTGGAACAGTATGGAACACATGAAATATGCCATCATGCATTTTCACTATTTTCCATTCTAGCCAATTGAGGATGATTTTTGCCATGTGCCATGGCAGATCACTTATCTTGAGGAGGCCAGAAGATGCATTTCTGTAAGTCTTCAGGCAAATTAAGTTGCTTTACATTTGTTTCTTTTTTGTAACAGTATCTAATTATATGTATTTTCTTCTGGTCTAGGTGGGGTTGCTCACAATTGCAATACACTTCACAAACGTATCAGATGTCCTGTTTCAACCAGATGTCACATGCTGGCTGGTACCAGTGGGCTGGTTTGTTACCATTCTGATCTTGGTATGTAAACCCAATTGTTATATTGACTTTCCTTCTTTATTCAAAGCAGGGGTTTGGAGCACTACATTGCTCATTTTGTAGGGGACATTTTAATGAGATATACGGTGTCTCTTCTATGGGGCACTGGAACATTCCCGAGCCCCTAGGAGAGGAGGAATTTTTGACATTGTCCTTTTATCAATAGAATAAAGTTTAACTCAGTCTTCCACAATAACATTTACAGTACGATTCAGGCATTTACCCTTTATATTGCTAATGGCAATGCATCTTTATGATTACTAGTTAGACCACGGTGTTCTTAGTGATTTTCTTTGTAATATGCTTTCCTTGTTTTTGGCAACTTGCATCCCATTGGTGCTCTGTGACACAGCACAAAATGTATGAGGCTAACTAAGCCCAATATGCTGCAGTAGCTACAAACACTGACAGCTAATGTCAAAGTCAGAGATAAAATAGCAAACTAATAAAATTATTATTATAATCATACATGAAAAGGTTTAAGAGCACCACAGGTGTTGTAAAAGACACAGAGGGTTTGTCAAAGCACGTGTTGTCAACTGCCGCTTCTTACACCGCAGTCAACAAGTCGTGCTCACACAGACATTAATCAGAGGAAGACACTGTTTTCCAATCAACAGGAAGACTTGTGGGGTCACTAGGCTGAGATTCTGTAATATACCCTGGGCAATTCTAGAGCTAATAATATTGTGCACCACCCTGTGGGACAGCCTTCAATAGTCAGCATTGAAAAGGTCTGTATTCTAAAACCAGACTGTGGGGCCCATCCGTTCACTATAACAGTGCCTTAACAGAATGAGCCACCAATGGGTGGTAAATTAAGTGGCTTTCGTAAGCTTGATCATTCCTCCTGTAGGTAAAATTAGGAATTATTTGAAATATTATAAGGCACTTTGTCACAAGGAAACATTTAGGGTTAGTTGTGTGATAACCTGAATAATACAACATCAGTCTCTGATGTTCACATAGGCTAGTTTAACAACTTCATACAACCAGGCTTTAGTTATATTGTAGACAGTGCAGGTTTTGTTTATGTAGGTACAGATTCCATGGCTCATAGTCCTGATTAGTACAGATTCCATGGCTCCTGTCCTGATTGAGCTGCTTTTGAATGCGATTCATAAATTGTGACGTTTTAAAGTGGTGATGTTTCATTCCATCGTGTCACGTTTCTGCCCTCTACCCTCAGTTGGTGTGCATAGCAGTTAAATGGCGGCGGAGACAGCCTGACCACAGAGACGGACGTGAGCAGAACCAAGAAAATGACTTGCAGAATGACGACAGGGAACAGGAACACCAGGAAGGAGACAGAGACAACTTGGATCCTGAGGAGCGGGGCCAAGAACCGGCTCCGCTTGTGGAAGATGTGGGTCCTGAACAGGTAGATGGGAGCACTGCTTCAGAACCACCAGGGCAGGTATGTGACAAAAGCAGATCTCTAGATGTCTGCAGCAATGTAGTTGACAGAGATCAGGGGTGAAATCTCACCAGTTATTTAACTTTAACCTCACAGGAGCCCGAAGCTTCCGAAGATGAGTGCTGCGATGAGAACTACTCCGTTATTAAGATGCCCGTATCCGAGACTCAACCAGAACTGACACACTGTGCAGAGTAACAGACCGCATGTCTGACTTCAGTAAATACCTCAGAAAATAGTGTCAGTATAGAGGCGAACTACACGGCAATGGGGGTGAATTATGGATATTTAGTATTTGACCACAGAGAATGTTAATTTGGGATTGCAATATAAAGGTTTTAAATTTCTAAATGACAGATCTTCTATTTTTTTTGGTTTGCCAAGTTAGTTAGAATGTACGTTCATTATGTTGTTTGTATGTTTGTAATTTTTTTGGTGCATTGGAATAAGGACAATAAAAAAGTATTTTTTGAAATGAGGTTTTATTCCTCTGTCATCTGCACTGAAATACAAATCAGCAAAAATGTGGACACTGACCATCATCTGGATATTTGCTTATGGATGGTTTTTTCTATCCTGCACTTCCCTTTAGAAAACACCAAACATTCCAAGTTCCTGAATTAGAAAAAAACTATTTTTCCAAGTATTTACCTTTCCTAACTGACACAAAGGGGTGTAATGGCAGTAAACATGAGCTTGCTACGCTGTGTAAGAAGTAAAAACAACATTCAGGATTCAGGAATCCCACCATGCAGCAGTCATTCTGAGGGTGGAATGCTGTGCTGTGCTGAAAACTCACCGGAGCATCCCTGCAGTGTCTGAGAAGAGTTTAGTCTGTAGTGTCCATTGCGCAGGGCATTGCATGGTCTCTTCACTTTGTAACAGAGTGCTGTGTACGCAGTGTCTCCTGGGAAACTGACAGTGAAGCGCTCCTTTCTGAGTCTATAGAAGTACACAGAGCCGCACTGCTGCAGTCACAGTGTACGGAGCCTGAGGGGGCCTTTGGGACACGACGGTTCAGTCGGGGTTCGGCAGCCCGGAGTCGGAGGGCGGGGGGACCCGCTGCTCGTCCATGCGCTTGGCCTGAGAGCGCAGAATGAGGCTGAAGAAGTCCTCGTCCGGGACCGTGGGGCCCTTGGTAGCAGGAGGGGGCGCTGCGCACCTTTGGTCATCCAGCCTGGAGCCCTGCAAGAGTGTGCATGAGACGGGGGGAGGCGTTTAAGCCCACGACAAAGTGAAGCAAGTAGACTGCTGTATTAGCATTAACACCCAGTCCAGACTTGTGCAGAAGATAAGCTGCATGAAACTATAAGCAATAATGAATTAATCTGTGCCCACAAAAATCAGACAGCGGGAATGCTGCGTCCTTCATTAAGGACCTATGCTAGCTAACAACACCACAAACCCAATGCTGCGTCCTTCATTAAGGACCTATGCTAGCTAACAACACCACAAACCCACTGCTGCGTCCTTCATTAAGGACCTATGCTAGCTAACAACACCACAAACCCACTGCTGCGTCCTTCATTAAGGACCTATGCTAGCTAACAACACCACAAACCCACTGCTGCGTCCTTCATTAAGGACCTATGCTAGCTAACAACACCACAAACCCAATGCTGCGTCCTTCATTAAGGACCTATGCTAGCTAACAACACCACAAACCCAATGCTGCGTCCTTCATTAAGGACCTATGCTAGCTAACAACACCACAAACCCACTGCTGCGTCCTTCATTAAGGACCTATGCTAGCTAACAACACCACAAACCCACTGCTGCGTCCTTCATTAAGGACCTATGCTAGCTAACAACACCACAAACCCACTGCTGCGTCCTTCATTAAGGACCTATGCTAGCTAACAACACCACAAACCCACTGCTGCGTCCTTCATTAAGGACCTATGCTAGCTAACACCACCACAAACCCACTGCTGCGTCCTTCATTAAGGACCTATGCTAGCTAACAACACCACAAACCCACTGCTGCGTCCTTCATTAAGGACCTATGCTAGCTAACAACACCACAAACCCACTGCTGCGTCCTTCATTAAGGACCTATGCTAGCTAACAACACCACAAACCCACTGCTGCGTCCTTCATTAAGGACCTATGCTAGCTAACACCACCACAAACCCACTGCTGCGTCCTTCATTAAGGACCTATGCTAGCTAACAACACCACAAACCCACTGCTGCGTCCTTCATTAAGGACCTATGCTAGCTAACAACACCACAAACCCACTGCTGCGTCCTTCATTAAGGACCTATGCTAGCTAACAACACCACAAACCCAATGCTGCGTCCTTCATTAAGGACCTATGCTAGCGAACAACACCACAAACCCACTGCTGCGTCCTTCATTAAGGACCTATGCTAGCTAACAACACCACAAACCCAATGCTGCGTCCTTCATTAAGGACCTATGCTAGCGAACAACACCACAAACCCACTCGTGTTATTGCTTTTGGTCTGTTTTAAAGCCATCATATGGAACAGTGGAGCATTGTTGCTATTGCACACACAGGAATATTTACATTTATACAAAGCAGTTATAACAGCACAAACGCATTTTGATAAAGTGTTCTTATGCCCCACCCCCACCCTGTTCGGGGGAAACAAACCTGGCACTTGACGAGCATGTCGAAGAAGTCATCGTCGGGCTCCTTGCCGTCGGCGCTAGCCATCAGGTGGCTGAGGACCGACTGGCCGTTCTGCTGGTTGAGCCGCAGGCCCGGCAGGTTACCGGCGCTGGCCCGCTGGTCGTCCAGACGCCGGCTCTGCGAGGTGGCCACCATGTCCAGGAGCTGGCGGTGGTGCGGGGAGGCGTCGGTTGCGGAGTGAGCTGGAGGTGGGCGGGCAGTAGGGGAAGGGCACAGGGATCGTTACTCTCAGGGCGGCATTTACACACGCTTCTGTCTAGATCAGGCTCTTCCCATCACACATCATGACTACACAGCAACACCTATAGCATGTGTGACGGCGAGAGCGCAGTATTATGTGCACAAACAAGCAACTACATCATGTTTGTGAGCTGAACCTAAGTGTCTTGTGACTGTTGTAGGTGAATGTAGGGGGTGGTAAACTCACATTTGTGACTGCTATAGGTGAATGTAGGGGGTGGTAAACTCACACTTGTGACTGCTGTAGGTGAATGTAGGGGGTGGTAAACTCACACTTGTGAATGCTGTAGGTGAATGTAGGGGGTGGTAACTCACACTTGTGACTGCTATAGGTGAATGTAGAGGGTGGTAAACTCACACTTGTGAATGCTGTAGGTGAATGTAGGGGGTGGTAAACTCACACTTGTGACTGCTGTAGGTGAATGTAGGGGGTGGTAAACTCACACTTGTGAATGCTGTAGGTGAATGTAGGGGGGTGGTAAACTCACACTTGTGACTGCTGTAGGTGAATGTAGGGGGTGGTAAACTCACACTTGTGAATGGCTGGGGCTGGAGAGGAGGAGGGACTGGATGGCACAGACAGACTGCTCTCCTGTATAGAGCACCTCTGGTCATCCATGCGGTTGCTCTGGAAACGACTAAGGAGGTCGAAGAAGCCCTCGTCTCCCAGCATGTCCGGGCTGTCTCTCTGTAGCAAACAGCATGACACAATCGGGGGATCAAACGCCGCACACTCGCAATCAATGGCTATTAAACCAACATGAAACACAGGGCTAAATGAGCAGAATCAACAAGGTCTTGCTAAACTCCTCACAGCAAGATTAAGACATTTTCATACATGAGAATTTTTGCTGGGACAGCACCAGACTTCTCCAGATCCCCTTGTAAAAAAAGAAGTAAATTAAATAAAGAGAAAACACCGTGGCCTGATCATATGAACAGCGGACTAACTCTAGTGTTGTGGTTGTGTTTCATTGTGCTGGAGATTTTCACCACAGGAGAAACTGATTTACTGCACTTGGAAGGGGCAGCAGTGTAACATGATTAGGGAGCCGGACTTGTAGCTCAAAGGTTCTAGGTTAAATTCCCAGATGGGGAACTACCCTTGGGCAAGGCACCTAACCTGAATTGCTTCAGTAAATATCCAGCTATATAAACAGACTTCCTGTTGTGTAAGTGGCTCTGGATAAGTACATGTAAATGATTGGCAGAGTGGGACAGATCTCACATTCTTAGGCTCCTCCTCCACCTCAGGCACAGCTAGGGTGTTGCTGGTATCCTGTACAATGTTTCTGGACGGGTCGCTGCTCTTGTTCTTCTTGCCCCGTAAACGGTTGATGAAGAACAACTTGGAGGACGTCTTGGCCAGAGATGATTTGGGCTGCTTGGTAAGGATGTCATTGTTCCAGTTCTGATCCTTTAAGGGACACATACATTTAACAAAATAATAAACAAAATATGTGGATTGAAGGATAATAAACTAGTGTACAATGCCCACCAGAATTATTGGCACCACTGGTAAAGAAGAGCAAAGGTGGTGAGTTTGGTGTAATAAGAGGCATAGTTACACAGAAAAAAGCCCACTCTGAAGTATGGTGGTGGATCTGCGATATTGTGGGGCTGTTTCACTTACAAAGGCCCTGGCAACCTTGCTAGGATAAATGGAAACATTAACTCAAATACCAGCTGATTTTAGATCAAAATCTGGCTGCCTCTGCCAGGAGGATAAATCTGGGTCATGGTTGGATCTTCTAGCAGAACATACCTCCAAATCCACACAAAAAAAATGGTTCACTGACCACAGAATCAAGCTTTTGCAATAGCCTTCCCAAAACCCTGACCTAAAACCCCATTGAAATCCTGCAGGGTGAGCTGAAGAGGAGAGTCTACCGGCGAGGACCAAGAACGCTGAAGGATCTCAATAGATTTTGTATTGAGGAATGGTTTCAGATCCCTTTATATGTGTTCTCCCACCTCATTGAGAATGCACTGTGTGTGGTAGATGTTGCTCAATACATTCCATTTCCTCGTGGCTCTCATTCCTGAACATTCACAACCTTTTATTTCCTACCGTTTCCTCAACTCAGACAAAATATTCGCAATACAATCCTGAATGTGAAACGCTGCGCACTTCATAAAATGTATTTTGCTTCACACAACTAGTTGTCGTGATATACTGCTTATAGACTGATATGAATTTATTTCGTAAAGTCATTTTAATTTAAAAAGTGTTCATAACAGGTGAAGGTTATAGAAAGTTAAGAGCTTACAAACTGCACTCACGTTGATCTTATCTGGGCTCAGTTTCACCAGCTCCATGTTCTCCATGCTGTGCCTTCGTTCCATTCTGGGTCTTGCCCCTGAAAGTCAATCTCCTGTTATGAATGGGGGTGCGGAAAATTATACATAAAGGGAGAACATAAACCCTAAAGCTTCTAACCCAACTAAAGGACTGAATATATGATTGGTGGAATTTTTTTAAATTTTAATTAATTATTTATTTAATTTCTCTCTTTAATTATCGTTTTCCTACCTTCTAACTTTTAGCCATTTGTGGAAGTGACCTGTGATCATTAAGAACAGAATAAGCTTACTGTGATGGTTATAGTCGACATCCTGATTTTCAGGTACAGCAGGATTCTTGGCACTGCAGTTTAGACCCAGGACCAGCTGCAGGTCTGACACGTTCATTCTGGCTGTCAGCTCACCATTATGGTCTCCAATCTGAATAGGACACAGCGAGAAGTTAACATTAGAGGAGAGAGAGATTCATACAAGCATACTCTTGCACCAAAAAGTTACATTCAAAACAGGCTCTCATTGCCCGAGATGAATCCTAGCATGCCAACTATGTGAATTTACTTTAAATCAAGTTTATATTTATAGCAGCTTCCAGATGAAATATAGGGAAATTATTTCCTGTGATAGGATATCGCACAATGGTTTCCCCTTTCAGGAGACTCAGTTGGATAGTATTTATCAGCTGACATAGGTGAATGTAATGAGAATAATTGTACACAGAACATGTGCAGGAGTCTCTGTACCTCTCTGGAGATTTCCAGATGTTTCTCTGCAAAGTGCATGGCCTGGTCATGGTTCCCCAGGGCTGTGTGGGCATTCCCTAAACTCCAGCAGGCTCTTCCCTCTCCAATTCTGCACCCACGCCCCACGCACACATACACACAAAACAAACGGCAAAGACTAAGAGGACCGCTCAAAAATATAAAGTGATAAAGTGAAGGTATTCAACTAAACTAATAGATTAAATAAACAGACACATGCTAAAACAATGCAAAGTTTCTTTTGATGTGATCTCTGTAGTTAAAGTGGGGCGGCTGTGGCTCAGGAGGTAGAGCAGGTCGTCCGCTAATCGCAGGGTTGGCGGTTCGATCCCCGGCTCCTCCTGTCCACGTGTCAAAGTGTCCTTGGGCAAGACACTGAACCCCAAATTTCTCCCAATGAGCAGGCTAGCGCCTTGCATGGTGGCTGCCGCCATTGGTGTGTGAATGTGTGTGTGAACAGGTGAGTGACAGGCCATTGTAAAGCGCTTTGGATAAAAGCGCTATATAAGTGCAGTCCATTTACCATTTACCATTTAAAGGGCTAGTTAACATGGTTGGTGTTTTGTGGAATACCATCATGCTGGGAGTAGAACATCTCCAAACAAAAAAATAACTTATCAGCATGATAAGCACAAAGCGGTAAGGGGCTATCTGATGCTGGTGGCTCTGGCCTGTCCTGACCTGTCGTTGAGGTCCTGTGCGATGATGAGGTGTTTGAGGTGGTAGTCGATGGCCCTCTCGTAGTCCTGCAGTAGGGTGTAGGTGTTCCCCAGGCTGTACCAAGACACTTCCCTCTAGACAAAAAGCTTTTACCCATACCTCACCTTCAGCCATAACATCCCCTCCCCTCCGTAACCACATTCTCACTGTTTTTACAAAAAAACCTCCATTCCATAACAATGCACAACTGCATTGACTGTATTTACCATAACCTCCCCTCCAAAACAGAGAACTGCATTCTCCTTGCTTTTATCAAAACCTCCTTTCCCAAAATTCTTACGAACTTCCATAACAGAAATACAATATTACAGAACTTAAAGGTCTGTGTCGTGATAATGACCAAAAATTGTTCCTTCCAGTACCTTTGTAAAGGTGGATTAAATAAGATATTTGTATACTCAATTTTAATGTGTGATTATCAAGAGATGATTGGTTTCAGTTGAGTCTGCTTACTTGTAATGTTCAGCTGCCACTTCAAATTCTCCAAGAAAAATATATGCATTCCCAAGGTTACAATATGCCCTCCTCTCTGCCGATCTGTCACCAAACTCCTTTGCAATCAGGAGGCGCTTTAAAAAAAATCAAACAAGACCATTTATTTATTCATTATATTAGTAACAGTATCTTAGAGGCTAAGTTCCATAATTAGACCTGAAATACCTAATTAATAAAACAGTCCTCTACTGTGAAGCACAGACTGGTTTCTATCAAGAGGCTAATTTCACTGGAACTAACTATGATTAACCATGGCACTCAGACTCAGGCACTCGGCACCTGGTCAGGGTCAGGTCATGATGGTGGTACTCCAGGGCGTTGGCGTAGTCGTGCAGATGGAAGTAGGCGTTCCCTAGCTGACTGTAGATAGCGCTGAGGATCTGAAGGTCTTCGGTCCCCACCTGGATGGCCGCTTCGAAGAAAGAGACGCCGGCGCGGTAGTCGCCCGCCTTGCACAGCCTCTCTCCCTCCAGGGCAAGCTCCAGACACGAGGCTTCCATTCTACCAGCGGGAGAGAAGAGCCCAGAGCTCAGCCGAGGTTACCAGCCCACAAAAACACCTCGCTTCTGACTGACCCCTCAAAAGGATATCCTTAGCCTCTGTGGTTTGCTCTAGCCATCCCAATGATAAACCAAAATGTGGATTCATCACTAGCAACACATTGAAAACACTGCCAAAACAAACTGTAACTGGAGGAAATTGAATTGATATAACGGAAAGCGAACACAATCTTAGGTTAGGCATCAGTGCACTTAATGCAGTTTTTGGATTAGTGGCTTATGCGATCCGGGCCCTGCATGCTGTTGCCTGTTGAAGATAATAGTGTTGATTTCTCCAGGGAATGTGCTTTGTTTTAAGATGCAGCTCTTCCTCTTGCATTCTTCACCGATACTGAAAACAGGCGTTCAACTCGCTTTTAAACCAGAATCTACACTACCGAGACTAGTGCCAAGGTTTCACAGAATTGCTTAATTCATATGAACAGAGCAGCTGTCATACAATTACGGCACACATATTTATGCACACGGACCCAATTATTTGTCGTGGCTGTCGTTACGTTTAGCAAAGTCTTCCACTGTTTGCGATTCTTATCAGTACAATCGATGTCTTTATTGAAATTGAAAGATTTGTTTCAACCACCTCCAAGTGGTTAAATACACAACTACCTGTGCTATGCACAACACACAAAAAAACCGAAGGGCATAGAAATATACAGTACTTCTTTCATCCGTGATATTATAAATGTATTTCATCATTTAAAACTGAAAATAAAACACTTCACTTTGTGGAGAAAAAAACATCGAAGACAATAAGTCTACTGAATGCTTTCAATACGAAGGCGAAGAGACTGGTTGACCCTTTTGACATTTGCATATAACTACCAAAGCAGGCTTTTTAAGCCTGTACAGTAGGCTACAAAATGACAACCTACCTGGGGCCTTTCTGCTTTAAGCAGTCAAAACACTTGGACATGAAAGACATCTCCAGTTTTTGGATTACAATCTGGATTCTAGTGTCACGGAGGCGGTACAGAGACTCCCAGTGTCCGTCACAAGGCTCCCACGGAAAAATATTCCTCAAAGCCAGCTTTCTTGCGTCCATGCACATAACTCACATAGACCGTTACTGTCACCTACCAACTGAACACCTCACAGGGAACCCTAAAAAGCTAAATGAAAGGGGCAGGTTCCAGCGAACAACCGTACCTGCCCTGTGCTGGCTAGCTCTCAGGTCCTTTGTTGATGCTCAGTCAGGGTAACTTTTGGTTTGGCAGACACCCGTTAGACAGACTTAAGCTCTGATAATCTGATCGCGAGGTTTCTCTCCTATCGCTTGCCCCTCAGGCACCTGATGTTGGCTGTCACTTCTGATTAGTCTGGAAGTCCCTGCAGTGATTGTAGTCACTCTAAGGAATATTAATGTAGTTTGTTACAACTGCCTTCAAACTCATTATGCCTAGTGGAAAGGTTAGCACACGTCTACATCGTCCGGTGCGGGAAGTCGTAGACTTTTATTTGTTATTTTATTATTCTACAAATATTGGAGTAAATGAAAATAGCTCTATCAGCTGGAATGTTAACCAAAATTTTAATGCAATTATCCAACCTCTTCAAGTCAGGGAAGGGAAAATGTATGCCTGTAGCAAATAACACTAAAACAGGAATGTTGGATATAAGTACACGAATTCCATTTCTGCAATGAAAAAATGCATTTCTCTGAAAGTGATTTAACAAACAATGATAAAGCGATAAGGCTTTTCCTGTAACCACTATTCCAGTAATTGAGATAAAGCTTAGAAAATTCGCTTGTTGTGTTAACTTGGATGCGCACCAGTATGTTGACATAGGTCCACAAAGGCCCCTCTCTTCTTCAATGGGCAGGATCCACTTCAACTGTACACTATTTCTTGGGCAAAGCCACCATAGCACATAAAGTTAAATATCCTACTAATAGTCCAGGAGGGAAATTTCTACAGACAGATGTTTAGAACTCCACTATAAAAGAAGGCATTTTATAGAATATATGAAAAGAAGATGACCAACAATCGATGATCAGTTTAGCCTATACCCAAATGTTCCGATGAAGCTTCCTGTAGTGAGAAGCATTCAGGAGACTGCCACACAAATCTGACTTAATTTTACATAAAAATAATTACTAATGATGACAATGCAAACGTAACCAATAATGAAATATGCATCGTTGGTGGTGTGGGGGAAAGATTATTAGAGAATCTAGCCATAATAGGTACATAGAAAAGCTTAAGAATAAATATCAACTTTATGAGGTCACACAAAACTGCCACCTGAGGAATCAAACAGATGTGAATATTGGAGACAAGTGTCCTTTGACTGCAGGATAACAGCAAACACAGGGGACAAAACAGTGGATTCTCCTCATCAATGTTTCAGAACCGTATTAAATATTGACAGAGCTGAAACTTAGTACAAGCCCCGTCTGAACTCCGTTTCATTGGCTCGCACCAGGTGTTGCCTTACGTCAACAGTGTTGAAGAAACTGCCTACAGAAACTGGTCACAAAAAAATTAAATACATAGATATCCAATATTTACCAAGCCACACCCGAGAGAAAGATACAATTTCCATGTTAGCATTATAACAGAGAATCTGAATCAGGCTTTCCATTTGAGTAATGCAATTAAGCTTCCTCTTCCTCACAATAAGCGGATAGAATTATCTGTAATGTAAAATTTGCTTGGGTGTGTGCTTGAGTTAGAACATTTGCAGGCCATTCAGCCCATTGAGATGGGGGTTCTCCGCTATAAAGACGGAGTTGATCAGCTGCCATCATGCAGACACCAGCTGAAAACTGTAAGGCTCGTGTATCAGCTGCTCACAATGGGGAATGGCTCTAATGCGGTGTGAGGTGTCTGTCTGGTGTGGAACACGCATATAGGTTTGGGTGTGGCTCCCTTATTCCATCTGCTCCCGCATCTGACAGGTGGGCCCCCTCTTTGTGTGCGTTTCATCAATTCATCTTTATTTTTCATTATTCTGCATTATAGCCCTTCTAAATACACCTATATCTCCCTTTTCATTTTATTGTAACCGTTTTATATCTTTTAATATCATTTCAATTCTGCTTTCATTTGCATTGTCATTAGCAAGGCATGCTAAAACCTTCATGACCGGTGCTTCATGAATACAATGGATATTGATAATAACTATTTATTATTATTATTACTATTAATTATATGCAGCTTGTCTGTGGAGCACACCAGTGAGAAACAGCACTGTGTGTAATGGTCAAGCTCCTGGGCCAGATCTCCTACATATTGAGAACCTTCTGATTACTCTTACAAAAATTAATTCAGGAACCCTTTGAGAAAGACAGATTACATTATTATATATAGATTACACTATTATACAGATTACACTTCCAACTATTCTACAGTTCAGAGGATTCTAACTGTTCTTCTTCACCATAACAATAAAAACGCACACAAACCAACATCAAAACACTAGTTTATTGCAATAAGCTAGCTATCAGTATAACAGTATACAAGCAACTTTTATATTTAATGGCAACAAATAGGCCATATTTGTAACCATGAATTCATTAATAACGTAAAAACATGAGGAAAACGCATTAGGGGTGCAACTTAACTTGAAACAAAGAAAATGTATTTTCCTACCGGTAACGGACATGAAAGGACTGGTCCTCATCTCGCACGCTAAGCAAAAAACCACTTTCATCCATTGAGTAGCATAATAGGTGGGGCGATCCTAAAGAAGTCCAGAAAAGGGGTGAGTGGGTAAAATCCTGGTGGATCCGGCAGGTCCAGGTCCAGTTAAAGAGTTCAGTAAGAAGAGGAGCAGCCGCCTCTGACCAATCCTAAGAGCCTCACTGCCTCCTGACCGCGAAGCAGCAGACAGATGCAGGGACCACATTAACGAGCCCAAAGACACAGGCTGTCAGGCTCTCTCTGCGAGGGGAACATTAGACACTGTGTGTCAAAGCCTCACTCTCAGTGCGCGGCGCCATAGCAACACCCACTAACGTGTGAAAGCCCATCGGGTTGCCAATCGCTGTGAGGCCGTTGGTGGGGCTGATGCCCGCCCCGCAGGTAACCATGGGGATTTTGGGGGATCTGCATGCACGGCCCCCAGCGGCGCTCGGGGGTTCAAATACACGTCCGTGCCAATGTGGCCCGTTTCATTCCTTCACTGCTTGCTTAGTTGCTGAGGGGCGACTATAGAGACATTTAACTCTGTGAAACACTTTTATTTCCTCTCCTATGTTCCCACTGTGACATCCCAAAGTACCTGCCACATCACCTACAGTTAGGTACCGAACAGCAGGTATGTGGTCTCCAAAACCAATAAATTATTTGCATTTTATTTTTTTTAAATTAGGAGCAGATGACTGGTTGCCACACAAAAAAACATCAATCTTTCAGATACTGTACCGGCACTCGGAGCAAAAACGTACATGCAAACCTTAGACAATATCGTGACATTTTAATCAATAGCTGAAATATCAAATGATGCAATACGGTGGTGTCCAGCCCCACAGATAGACAAACACATGAGAGGTTCAGCTGTTCAGGGCTTATCAGATCAGGCCTTTTTTTGATTGTGGCTGGTGGATTTTCTACTCTAGCAGTCACTTTGGCAGGTAACCAACCAGGTTGTGTTATATTGTAAAAGGTAATGTGGCTGGTACAATGTTTAAAATGGCTTGTTATTTTTAGAATCCACTAGCCACTCTGGCCAGTGGGTGAGAAAGATAATTGTATTCCCTGACCAGCAATATTTTATTGTACTATGGACAATATTGTAAGTCTGTTGAAAATGAGTTACACAAGTTGTGAATATTAGCACATGGGATCCTTAGTACTGTAGTACTGTAGTACTGTAAAACAAAAATACAAGAGATCCCACTCTGTAAATTGGCATGTGTCTACATTGGACTGTATAGAACAACATCTGAAAAATTTAGCACAATTTTAGAAAGAGATTGTTTTTGAAAGAGATTATTCATTTAATTCTTAATTAATTAATGCAAAGAATTAAGTCAAAGTATTCAAGCTTGACCCATGTAGAGTAGTGTCCCCAACCCTGTTGCTGGAGATCTACCTGTAGGTTTTCACTGGTCAGGTTATGTGCAGGTCATGTTGTATTGCTTGTACCTGTATGCAGGCCAGGCTATATTGCTTGTACCTGTATGCAGGTCATGTTATATTGTTTGTACCCGTATGCAGGCCAGACTATATTGCTTGTACCCATATGCAGGTTAGGTTATATTGCTTGTACCCATATGCAGGTCAGGTTATATTGCTTGTACCCATATGCAGGTCAGGTTATATTGCTTGTACCCATATGCAGGTCAGGTTATATTGCTTGTACCCATATGCAGGTCAGGTTATATTGCTTGTACCCATATGCAGGTCAGGTTATATTGCTTGTACCTATATGCAGGTCAGACTATATTGCTTGTACCCATATGCAGGTCAGACTATATTGCTTGTACCCATATGCAGGTCAGACTATATTGCTTGTACCCATATGCAGGTCAGACTATATTGCTTGTACCCATATGCAGGTCAGACTATATTGCTTGTACCCATATGCAGGTCAGACTATAATGCTTGTACCCATATGCAGGTCAGACTATATTGCTTGTACCCATATGCAGGTCAGAGTATATTGCTTGTACCCATATACAGGTCAGACTATATTGCTTGTACCCATATGCAGGTCAGACTATATTGCTTGTATCCATATGCAGGTCAGACTATATTGCTTGTACCCATATGCAGGTCAGATTATATTGCTTGTGCCCATATGCAGGTCAGGTTATATTGCTTGTACCCATATGCAGGTCAGGTTATATTGCTTGTACCCATATGCAGGTCAGGTTATATTGCTTGTACCCATATGCAGGTCAGGTTATATTGCTTGTACCCATATGCAGGTCAGGTTATATTGCTTGTACCCATATGCAGGTCAGGTTATATTGCTTGTACCCATATGCAGGTCAGGTTATATTGCTTGTACCCATATGCAAGTCAGGTTATATTGCTTGTACCCGTATGCAGGTCAGGTTATATTGCTTGCACCCGTATGCAGGTCAGGTTATATTGCTTGTACCCATATGCAGGTCAAGTTATATTTCTTGTACCCATATGCAGGTCAGGTTATATTGCTTGCACCCGTATGCAGGCCAGGCTATATTGCTTGTACCCGTATGCAGGTCAGGTTATATTGCTTGTACCCATATGCAGGTCAGGTTATATTGCTTGTACCCATATGCAAGTCAGGTTATATTGCTTGTACCCATATGCAGGTCAGGTTATATTGCTTGTACCCATATGCAGGTCAGGTTATATTGCATGCTCACATTCTGTCTTGCGGGTGCACAGCTGGAGATTAAGAGGTGCAGTTGAGGTAACCATGTCCTATACAGAAGGGTGCGCCAGCAGGGTGTTTTCAGGCCCACAATCATCAAGTCTTACATGTTCTAACCACTGCATTACAGTGTTCTATGGTTTGATATTGAACTGACAGCTTGTCAGTCTGTCTTGGTAAACGTTGGTGTTTTGGTTGATGTCCAGCGTGATTTATCTCCCCTCTGTTCCAGAATGCATGCCTCTGTGGACAGCATGCTGGGCTCGGTGACACCCCTCGCCCCGCGGCCCTCCTCGGCCCCCGGCGGGTAGGCCCCGCCCCCGGGTTCATCCGAGAGGAACGAGGTACTCACACGGTCAACGCCCAGCGCGGGCTTCTTCCCGAGAGCTCACTGTTGCATGGCTGTCGCAGTGAGAGAGACCAGCGGGTCCTGCCTACACAAAATGTTGTTGTCGAGTTGGTCTCAGCACTGCAGACTGAGGTGTACCGCAGAACAGGGCATCCTGCTTCTTCTCTAACTTTAACGGCTCGTGAATCCCCAACGGTGATTCATGAAGCCCTCTTCAGACCACTGCGTCTCCCGATGAACCAAACCCTGAGTCACTGCTCCCGTCCGCAGCTCGTCACACACAGCAGCAAGGGCAGAGAGCTTCATGAACATTTTTGTGTGTGTGCGCGTGCGTGTGCGTGTGTCCTGGTCTCTCCGCTGAAGGGGCTGTTTGTTGGATACTGTACCTGTTTAGGCAGCCGGCCAGCTCATCTCCGGTTGAGACTGAGCCAATCTGATGGTGGGGGGGAAGCTGAGGGGACGTGCGGGAAGCCGTCTGTCCTCAGGCCTCCCAAAGTCAAAGGCAGCGGAATATCCTTTTCCACCGGCGGGATTCCGCTCCCTGAAGGTCTCCATTCATGGGCGTGAGACGCACACTCCGCGGTGCTGATTGCTCTCCCCGCTGTAGCGCATAGCCGTAGCGCACGTGCTGAAATGAATACCGCTCATCTTCCTGTCAGAGCCGTAATGGCGGTGCCGCTACCTCGCGCACCATTAGATACGCTCAAAGCCTCCATTAGCCAGGAATGTGCAGGGATATTAGTGGAGATATGATCAGTCACATTGTACGGGGCTGCTTCTCAGGAGCTGCCGTAGCTCCAGTAATTGTTTGTAATGGCAGGTGTAATTTGTTGTTAAGTAATGAGGTTCTTTCATGTCCCCCCTCTTTGTGTGCTACCCAGGGACTTGCCACAAGCTTGCATGAGAAAGCAGGGTTGATGGATTAGTTTACACAGATGGCTGTGGATTAGATGTGTTTGTCTGATTATTCAGGTGTGCTGTCTGCTACTTTGAATGAATCGTAAACCTTCTTTGTTAATCATGGAATATTTACAGGCGATAGCAGAGGGGGTTGGTAAAAATCAGAAGACTGTATTCAAACATGTTTGTATGAAATATAATATTTTTAATGGTGAAATCCGATGCAGGTGTAGAGAGGTGGCTGTAAAGAGCTGCTTTTACAGTGTATGCCAGGCCCATTGTGTAGACATTATCCTTTATGTCTCGCTGAGCAGGTCTGACCCTGCTTATACTCTTGTGTGTGTGTGTGTGTGTGTGTGTACGTGTGTGTGTACGTATGTGTGTGTGTGTGTGTACGTGTGTGTGTACCCGTGCTCTCAGCTGCGGGACTCCTCAGAGCAGTTCCAGGAGTACTACAGGCAGCGCGTGCGTGTGCAGCAGCACCTGGAGCAGAAAGAGCAGCAGAGGCAGCTCTACCAGCAGATGCTCCTGGAGGGCGGAGTCAACCAGCAGGAAGGCCTGGACGGACAGCACAACCTGACTGAAAAGTTCCTCAACAAGTCAGTCATCCTATGGTCTTTTCTGCACAACAGCCAGCGCAGCGCCTCTGCCTGCTTGCATCTAACGTGGGACAGATGCAGCGTCCACAATCGAGGCTAAAACTGCAAGAGTACTGCTGCTCTCATCAAAGAAAGCAGTCGAAATACTGAGCCTCCAGACTCTGCTACCCCCCCCCCCCCCCCCTGAGTCTCAGTTAAATCCCAGAATTCATTATGCTCCCTTATCTGGCGCCAGTGCCCTGGGACGCACGCCGGGGTGTTGTCAGGTCAGAGGCTGGTGTTCACCCAGGTGTTCACAAGCTTGTTTGTTTTTTGTTTTTTGTTTTTTTTGGGGGGGGGGAAATATATATTTTTTTGGAATATATATTTTTATTTTCTATTAAAGAATTTTTATTAAAGACAAATTGATCTTGCGTGTTGCGACAGTGCTTTGTACGAGCGGTTAAATAAAAACACGCTGAATTCAGCACTGCGCCGAGGGAATTCACCGTCCCCCTCCCCCCTCCCCCCTCCCCCCTCTCAGTCTGCGGTGGTGTTTTGTCCTCACAAAGCCAGAGAAACACGAATGACTGTTTTTATTGTTGTGTTGTGTTCAGTCTTTCTTTAAAAGGAAACAAATAAACAGGACGTTTATTTTGCCACGGCCCATAACAGGTTAAGCGTGTCTGTGTGTATGGGCCTCAGACAATTCAATTCAATTCAATTTTATTTGTATAGCGCTTATTACAGAGGACTGTAACAAAGACGCTTTACAGAGAAACAGATTGGTCAAAAACCAGGCCTGAACCCCAAAAAGAAAACCCCAGTGGGGATAAAAACTCCTCAATGGGAAGATATCTCGGGAGGAACCTGGCTATCGGAGCCTATCCTCGGCTGGCCGGCCTGGTATGAAGTAAAGGTGGAATGGATGGTAGCAAAAATATAATGAGGGATATATCACTGCAGATAATCAAATGGGTTGAGATGGTTACAGTCTGAGATATTAAACTAGCTTGTAAGTAGAAGTCGAAATGAAGAGATGTATAATATGTGATTCAGAGGGGCGGGGTGATACATCTGGGACTCCTGATTGCGTCATAGCCACGGCACCTGACGGCGAGGACCTCTGGGGATGAGATGGGGTATAGGCTTTTATTTTGAAATTTGAAGCCTCATTTCACTTAGTTGTTTATTTAGTTCACTTTTATGATGAAGAACTTAAAGGACAGCATAATGGTATGATGGATAAGAGAGAGAGAGAGAGAAAGAGACAGAAAGACAGAGAGCTATGTGCATTTATCCAACAAGTGAAAGTAATGAGAATCTTTAGCTGTACATGGGGTATGTAACCTGGGTGTATATGCAAGTCTCTCCTGTACGGGGTGTGTAATCTGGCTGTATGTGTTGGTCTCCCCTGTATGGGTTAGCTGTACGTGGGGTATATAATCTGGGTTTATGTGCAGGTCTATACAGAAGCTGGAGCAGCTGAACGTTGGGATGGATAACGTTGGGGAGGAGGTGCAGCCTGTGTGTAATGGGAAGACAGGAAACGTAGGCCCCGCCCCTGCCAACAGCATCACACTGACGCCCGAGCCGGGACAGGCACAGGACCGTGGCGCCGACGTGGTCAGCAGCACCCCCTGCAGGGGCGGGGACCGGGGCGTGCTCTCCCTGGACGAGTCGCCAGTCCTGGTATCTCAGAGGTAAGCAGGGACATGCCGACTTCTTACAGTGCACTGCCTCCTGTCCTGCTTAAAATGAAAGTGATACTCTATCGACCACTTAAAAATTCACGAAATTCTTGAATATACTGATTGAGAGATTATTTTTCTTAATATGTTCTTTTTCAGGGAGGACAAAAGTTAGATTTCTGTTTGGTGGGGGGGGGGGGGGGGGGGGGTTATAGAGCTGTTGCGATAGTTCTGAAGTTCATCCCCCATCTGTATGTATTGCACAAGTATGAGTGGAAATAACAATCCCCCGCTAATGAATTGATGTTTTTTCTGTGGTGCATCACTTCAGTGCTGTATTAGAGAAATATTAATGTTGCAACTGCATGAAATGTATAGGCGGTAGTTTGATTTTATTCAGTTAAATTATTGAATACTTATGTGTGTGTGTGTGTGTGTGTGTGTGTGTGTGTGTGTGTGTATGCGTGTGTGCATTGTACAGCGTGCAGAAGGACAGAACCACCCAGCCGCCTGCTCTGAATGACACAGAAAGCTTTCCAACAATGAGGACTCAGGAGTCTCATGAGGTTGGTCTTCACAATAATCATGTGACTGGAGGTAATCTCAGAAAGAAGTACAATAATAAAGCATTTACTCAGGGATATAATGTGTAGAGTCTGATATATTAGTTATCTTCATTTTTATGCCTTTTGTAGAGTATACCATTACAATTGTTTACTGTACATTAGTCAGAGAAAAAGGGGCACCATTTTTCCACAAGATGATTTGTTTGTGGAGGTGGAAAAAGCCGTCAAGCATCATTCCAGAATCTCTCATCAATCCTTTGAGTGTCCCCACATGCTCTGTGGACAGGAGTAAAAAACAGCTCTTTTTACTTAAGTTCTGTTCCAGATATCCGGGTTCCGGGTTTTACTCAGTCCGGTTATCCAGCTAACTCGGTAATCCTGTTTAGTGAAATACCCCCCAGTGCACATAAATCAGGCCAGGAAAGTGCATCCCACTCCATTACGGAACCACCAAAACCCTGCACTGTGGGAACCAAGCACTCAGGCCCGTAGGCTTCTTAAGTTGTGCGCAGCACGTGACGAATGACTCAACTGACCCAATCACCTTCCTCCACTGCTCAGAAGTACATTGCCTGTGCTCCTAACACCACTATACTCACACACGTGGATTAACAGGTTAATTCGCGCACTGCTACCTGACTATGGTTAAATTTAATTTGCTGGTAGGTGATTTAGAGTTTCTCGCCTGTTTAGCCTTGCACGTCTGAGGAATGCACAGGCATCATGTTCCAGGAGTGTGCACTTCTGATCGTCATTGCTCTTTGTTGGTGATGTGATGTCTTTCCCTAGGAGTTCAAGCTGATATTGTCCTTACGCTGCGTTCTCACATCGAGCAACTTCGGTCGCCCAGTCGCCGGAAGTCCATTCATTCTCTATGAAGCTGAGCGACGGTCAGCGACCTGAGCAACTAGGCAACTGAGCGACCAAAATCGGCCGATAAATGTTGCCCGCAATTTAACTTTTGAGCGACCATCGACCGTAAGAGCCAATCAGAGTTCCACGCTTCATATTTCTCCAACCGACACATTTTGTGAATAATTGTTCCGCCCGATTTCACTCAAATTGCAGCAATGGAGGAGCAACTAATAATGGTCCAAGCTGGAGCCGCCGCGGTGGCTTTCAGTCAGCGCAGTTGTACTCCGAGGATCGGGGTTCGCGCCCCGGTCCTGCCATAGCCGAGCGTGGCCGGTGCCCTGTGGAAGCGGCAATTGGCGGCCGCTTCCGGGTAGGGGGAGGGGCTCGGAGAGAATCGCTGCGCACGGACGACCCAGGAGGAGGTGGGGTCACAGTCAGGAGCTCGAGGAGCCGCGCCCTGTAGAGGACGTGGTGCCCTCCTTCCTACTACTAATACCGGTTGACGGGGTTGTGTAGCAGTGGTTCTCAAGCGGTTGCTACATGGGGGGAATTGAATTAGAATAGGGGTTCAATTGGGTACCAAATTGGGAGAAAAAGGGAAAAAATCAGAAACAAATTTTAAAAAAAAATATAATAATAATGGTCCAAGCCTACCACGTTCAATGTATAACATAACCTTAAAGGATACATGTGGCTGTTCTACCAATATCACATTGAGCCCAAACTACATGTTCAGTTTTATACATAAATATATCTATGTATCTATAAGATCGCTAGCTCGCGACGAAGATAGATATAGGCTAGCCTATCGCTGGCTAGCGAGAACACATAATTATCAGTGTCTTGACGTAACTATAAAGAATAGGATGCATCGCAAATATGTCTTTGTTATATGTAGGCTACTGCCGTTTCTCTTCATCAAAAAATTTTAGCTGCACGAGCTGACTTGGATGACACAGTGGAAAGCTCTTGCCCCGCCCCCAGCCTAGTAGAATTGACCAACTCAGCGACCAAGTTGCTCGCTGTGAGAACGCGACGTTAGAAACTTCATTTTAAAACATCAGCAAGTTGAACTGTCTTCATCCCTGAATCTCCTGCCAAACGTGCCCCAACATCACCTCTCTATAAAAGTCACATGAGGTCTCAAGCTTCTTGCCATGCTAGCCATAATTCTAATAAACCGGGCCTGCACAGCATTTTTGTACACAACCATGAACATGCTGGGATGTTAAGTGCTTTTAATTAACTCTGGAACCACACCTGTGTGGAACCACCTGTGTTCAGTATACTTTGCTCTCTCATTTAAGCAAGAGCTTCCACCTTTTTGGGCACTATGTTATGGAGCATGATCCTTTATTATATTGGGATTGATTTATGGATAGAATATATTAATGTGGAAACCTGTTTTTTTGAGGAAAACTCCTCAGCTTATGGTACTAACAGAGATGTTTGGTCCCTGTTTGGCTCAGGGGGAGAAGCCCAAGGCTCAGTTTGTGGCAATCAACACACTGGAGGACACGCAGGCCGTGCGCGCTGTGGCCTTCCACCCCTCGGGTGCGCTTTACGCTGTGGGCTCCAATTCAAAAACTCTGCGGGTCTGTGCTTACCCAGAAGTGCTGGACACCAGGTACACCCCCCTGCCGTTTTCTTGGGCTGTTCACTGTTTCAAACACGGTGCACATTCATAACCCTCTTAAACAGCACTCACACAAGGTGTACAGTGCAGTTCATTGTTTCAATATTTCCGCTTGTGGAGTTCAGTGCTCTACTGATTGGTTTTACTCTAACACAGTTAGTGGCGTGAGGCACTGGAAGTGTTTCTATCAGTGCTCTGGGAGTTGTAGTTCTGTACCGTTTGCCATCGGTATTACAGTGTTGAAACATGGTTTTTCTTCCTCGTCTCCTCAGCGGGTCGGACCCCACTAAACAGCCAGTTGTTCGCTTCAAGAGGAACAAGCATCACAAGGGCTCCATATACTGCGTGGCCTGGAGTCACTGCGGTCAGCTGCTGGCTACCGGCTCCAACGACAAGTACGTCAAAGTGCTGCCCTTCAACGCCGAGTCCTGCAATGCCACAGGTAAGACTCACTCTTGATGCCCTCTTCGGCTTTCCATTTTCCAAATGGCAGAGCCAAAATCAAGTCAATAGAGACGAGTACTGATGTGACTGTGTCCCTGTAAACCTCGGGTGGATTGATTCCTTTCGACGTGTACACACGTGCAGGGCCAGACCTGGAGTTCAGCATGCACGACGGCACCATCCGCGACCTGGCCTTCATGGAGGGCCCGGAGAGCGGGGGGGCGATCCTGATCAGCGCCGGCGCTGGAGACTGCAACATCTACACCACGGACTGCCAGAGGGGCCAGGGGCTGCACGCGCTCAGTGGGCACACAGGTACCAGTACACACAACCTCAGGATTACTGCTGGAGCTGATACCACCGCAGCACCTCACACACAACCTCAGGATTACTGCTGGAGCTGATACCACCACAGCACCTCACACACAACCTCAGGATTACTGCTGGAGCTGATACCACCACAGAACCTCACACACAACCTCAGGATTACTGCTGGAGCTGATACCACCACAGCACCTCACTCACAACCTCAGGATTACTGCTGGAGCTGATACCACGACACACACAAACACAGCTCAGGATTACTGCTGGTGCTGATACCACGACACACACAAACACAGCTCAGGATTACTGCTGGTGCTGATACCACGACACACACAAACCACCACAGCACCTCACACACAACCTCAGCTCAGGATTACTGCTGGAGCTGATACCACCACAGCACCTCACACACAACCTCAGGATTACTGCTGGAGCTGATACCACCACAGCACCTCACACACAACCTCAGGATTACTGCTGGAGCTGATACCACCACAGCACCTCACACACAACCTCAGGATTACTGCTGGAGCTGATACCACCACAGCACCTCACACACAACCTCAGGATTACTGCTGGAGCTGATACCACCACAGCACCTCACACACAACCTCAGGATTACTGCTGGAGCTGATACCACGACACATACAAACACAGCTCAGGATTACTGCTGGTGCTGATACCACGACACACAAACCACCACAGCACCTCACACACAACCTCAGGATTACTGCTGGAGCTGATACCACGACACACACAAACACAGCTCAGGATTACTGCTGGTGCTGATACCACGACACACAAACCACCACAGCACCTCACACACAACCTCAGCTCAGAGTTACTGCTGGAGCCTTTCAGGTCATGCCGAGGTTGAGAATGTATGTCTGGTTTTAAGGTCACATCTTGTCTCTGTACACCTGGGGTGGCTGGATGATTGCTTCGGGCTCCCAGGACAAGACGGTGCGGTTCTGGGACCTGCGAGTACCCAGCTGCGTACGGGTAGTGGGGACGGCCTTACACGGAACAGGTGAGTCTCCATGGGTCTTATCAAGGCTGCTGCTGTGTTCATAGCCAGACTGTGTCAAATATTATGATACTTGGGGTCTGCTGGATGGCTCATTCGGCTAATTCACAATGCATTTCTTGGTCTTTGAAAATCAAATAATATGTACTTAATCTAACCTATAAATTGAACAAATTTCAATGGAACAAAACCACAGACGCAGTTTTGGCGCTGCCAAACCCAGGGTTGCCTCCTCATGTGGCAGGAATAACACTTGCAGGAGTAATTATTGCATTTGTCCAAAAAAAAAAAATGATCGTGATTAACTTTATTGATTACATTTTTAAGGTGTGGTTGCTGTGGTAAAGAATGATCTTTGTGAACCTTGGGAAGGCCGACAGAGACATTACAAGCAGATGTAATGTTTCTGGGGCAGAGCTCTCATGGCTGTGTTGCTGCTCTCCCTGCAGGCAGTGCGGTGGCCTCTGTAGCCGTGGACCCCAGTGGGCGGCTCTTGGCCACAGGCCAGGAGGACTGCAGCTGCATGCTTTATGACATCAGAGGAACCAGGATGGTCCAGACGTTCCGCCCCCACACCAGCGACGTGCGCTCGGTCCGCTTCTCCCCTGGGGCTCACTACCTGCTCACCGGCTCCTACGACAACAAAGTCATCGTCACTGACCTACAAGGTATGGCCTTACTCACACACCAAGGGAGGGAGAGAGAGTGCACATCAGCACTCATACACAGGGTGAGAGAGGCGCATTATCACTCGTACAAGAGAAGGAGAGAGGGAGAATTACCACTCGTATGCCGAGGGAGAGAGGCCACCCAATCCTTTGTTTTCTTGCACCATTGTGTTTTTCTCAGTCGACTGTCCATCAGACACATCAGTGAGTGAATGAATAATCAAGGTTTTTAATTAGAGATCCCTTGTGGTTATTTGCATGTTGTGTTGAATGTCCAGTGTGAGCGTGATGACTCCAGATTGTTCCTCCCTGTGCCTGTGTGTCCTCAGGGGACCTGACCAAGCAGCTGCCCCTCACGGTGGTGGGTGAGCACGGGGATAAGGTGATCCAGTGCAGGTGGCACACGCAGGACCTCTCCTTCCTGTCCTCCTCGGCCGACAGGACAGTCACACTGTGGGCCCACAACCCATAATAGGCCCGGCGCACTGGGAACGCTGCTGGCCAGAAGAAGCACAGTGACCCCCTCCCCCACCCGAACCTCCATCCTACACTCTGACGCTTACCTACCCCCCCACCACCCTCCCTTCTCACACCAACAAACAAGGCGATCTCATCCTGCTGGGAAGGGCACACGGAAGTGGAATTTATACGTGTGTGTGTGTGTCCGTGTGTGCGCGTGTCCGTGTGTGCACTGTTGTGCTGATGGCGGTGCCTTGCACATTCATGCTTCGATGACTTAACCGTTTAAATTGTACATAGAGGCACCTCTGCCTCTGTAAAGTCAAGTGCTAACTATGTTCAACACTCACATTGCTCTTTTCCTAAACCATGGAGAAGGACAGCACATCATCTGAACCCACATCAAAGTAGCTTAGCTTTCATGTCACACACTTCAGTGAATGACTTTTCTTAACTTGAATAAATGAGTAAAATCAGACCATGGGAAGGTAGTGTCCATAGACAGCTATATGTTTCAACATTTTGGTGTGTCACATTTTTTAAAAGGCATGAAACAACTTTCAGAACAGCGGCTTTACCATTTATTTAAGCACATTGTTTATGACAGTGTGTTTAATCATGCTATGGATTTTTGGTTCTGGGTGTTGCGTTGTTACCAGTCAAGTATGGCCCTAGGTGCTGACGAAACAGAAATGCTTGTGGTCAAAAGCGTACACGTACACGTCCACGCTGTAGACTTATTGGTTCCCAGGCTTATTGGTAACACATTTCTTCGTAAGGAAGATGTATAAAGGAAGCATTGTTTCGTTAAAATATTTATTTTGCGATTTTAGAGGTGTGTATAAGCTATGAGTTGTCACAGGACTCCTTTTCAAACGGCTTTCTTGTCATTGAAATGATATGCCTGCCAAACACCAACAAAGAAAGGCATTTAAATCATGCTTTAGTTGGGTCATTCTGACGTATACTATATGCTTATTTTTGGTTCAGCCTCAGAGTAATGTTTTTACAGAGAGCAATTCATATCCAATGATGAATAACTAGGAAACTAATGTCACTTATGCAGTCATTTTAAATGCAGTTTGCCTACATAAATAATTACCCTTTTAACTCCAAATAAAATGGGGAAAAGAAAAAAAAAATAATAATTTCCTTTTCTCCTGTACTCCAACCCCCCCCCCCCCCCCCAAAGGTTTTAAGTCCGCACTTTCTTTTGGGAACACAACTGCAGTTGATGTTTCTCACAATTTGTACTGAATGTAATGCCTAATGATTTATTTTCTTCTTGTGTGATATTTTATGTTTAACTTAAAAACCAAAATAAAGGGAATCGTTATTACATTTTATAGTGTGATGTGTGTTTACGTCCATCTTAGGATGAACCTGTCTGTTCTTCTTTTATGAACCCTGTTAAAATGTGACTGAGATAATGGTTCTTAAAATGTAACTGCTGCTGTTTCATCTTAATAAATGCCTGTTTGAACCAAGTTTTGAGTTTCTGGTCAAAGGAAACGTCCTTTAATTGAAATGGACCGATGTGATAGACTTTGGCATGGTTTTATTGAACCAAGTCATATAATATGTTGTGAATCCATCGCTGTGGTCCGTTACCGTGATTGGGCTGATAATCTCGGACTGAACTACATTTCCCAGAAAGCCCCTCTGACGGTTTGGAATCGAAACACGTGTTTGTGTGAAAGGTCACCCAGAAAAGCGCAAGGTAAACACTGGTTCCATTTTTCGGTTGTCGGGTTTGAAATAGTTTATGGTATCAGAATTGCACGAATACCAAACAGTAGTAGTACTAGTAGTAGTCTGGTGAGCGACAACCTATACATTACAATTTTATATAGCTACCATTTCACACAGCTTTCTAGCTAACTACTCTTTCTAGAGTAACTTAATTAGTACGCGTGCAAACGTTAGCTAACCTTTCTGTTTCTCTTTCGCTTGACTTGCTTGTTTACGTTTAGAGTCGCTTCGCCACGTAGGCCAATTTACGCATTGATCTTGATATCCTTCTTCGAACATTGTGATTAGTAATATTCGTGTCCAGTTTGATTGAGCAGCAACGGATATCGCAGACACTTGTACTTTAATGCTGGGAAAATGCGCGTCACATTTATCCTGTGCAGCCTTGTTTTGGCTGTTCACGGGCAAGTTGATGAAGATGAATGGGTCGACCCCACTGACATGTTGAACTACGATGCTTCTACGAAAACCATGAGGAAACGCACAGAGGTACTGCAAGTGTATTCCGCCATTGCACTTTCTCAGCTACCTTCTCACCCTCTATTGTTTACTTCTTCTAAAAAAAACGAATTGTGCGTTTATCTAACTATCCATCTATTTACAAAGACGAGCTATGCCAACGTCCACACAAAAAGGAGGGAGTACACGCAGGATTCATGTCCGAAGGCGGCTTCCTGCCCAGACATTACCGAGTGCAGTAATAAAGTCGCCAGTCTACAGAGAGAGGTGGGTGAAGAGTGGGGTCATTGTAGCTACTGCTTGTTTTAGATTAATCGTACATTCTGTGACCTTCGTTCACTGAAAAATCTATTCTAACATTTCCAGATCGTCATTTTTGAAGGTGGTTTGTGACCTAATACTAAATGGTTGGTTCAGTTAAGATTTCTGGTCATGATTCTACCTTTTACTTAATTTCTATTTGATTTCAGATTCAAGGACTAGAAAAGAGGATTGCATCAGCATCCAAAAAGCCTACTCTTCACCCAGTTTTTAAACGATACCTCACCAGGCTCTTGAAGGGAATTAAAAAGCTGGGTCTTGTAAGTTTACATCAACCCAAATACACAATATTGAATATGTTAAAAATATATATATATATATAACAATTTTGTGAAGATGTTGAACTTGGTGCAAAAGTAGATCAATGTTTTGAATGAGTAATCTTATACAATTGTACAACCAGCCTTTCTCCTCACACATTTTCTCAAATGTATTTTAATCATAAGCCCAGTGATGTCCAGAGCGAAGTCCACTACGATGCTGAAGTGAAGCTAACACGGCATGCTGTGGCTGATATGCAGAAGGTTTTAGATGAGGACGATAGCATGCGAACAGGGGCCTTGGATGATTCCCTGAGCCAGATACTGGTCAATTTCAAACAGCATGATTACGAGGCCTGGAAGTGGCAGTTTGAGGACATTTTTGGTGTGGACATTAGCACTGTTTGTCAGGTGAGGAATTGCTTTTGAAGTAATGGCCTATTCAATAGATGAGCTTTGTATCAGTGATAAAACCGCATTACCAGACCACTGCACAGTAAACCATCTTACCTGCAAAATTTCTGCAAAAATCACATTTTCCATATGTATAAAAAAACTTTATTGCATACTGGCTTATTTTGAAATGAGAATGAAAATCAGTTTAAACACTTATCATCCCAAAATTACAGCACACTCTGTAATAATTAGTTTAATTCTGTTTCGAATGCTTTATTGCATGAGTATATCCAATGAGGCACAAACATTTCTAATTTATTCTTTTTCTTTCAGGTCTGTGCCTGCGTATTATTCATCGTGCTGATAATATGTAGCGAGCTGTGGTCAACAGTGTCTTGGTTTGTCCAGTTCAAGCGAGTCTTTGCCGTCTGCTTCTTCGTCAGTATTGTCTGGAACTGGTTCTACCTGTACAAGGTACAGTAATTACCACCTGTTTTAGTTTAGTCTTCCAATATAAACAAATGTATGCTATCTCAGTGAAATAGGTATTTTCAAACTAGGAACTAGGTATGGGCTGGTATGTTATACCGCTGACATTGTCTTTTTCGATGGGGGGGGGATTCAGGGGGGTTTGCCTCCTTCTGCTATAATACACAAAGCTACATCCATGCTCACTGGATCCACGTGAAATTACCTCATGTTTGTTCCTTTTTTCTCTCTCTTCCTGCTGATTGCTCAATGGTTAGTAGATAAGTCAGTATAAATCACATTGGTACAAAGTGTGGAGTAATGGTGCCATATCATGTCTGTGGTAAACATTACAAGTAAATTCTCGATGCCTATTTGTGAATAGTCCTTTTTAAAAATAAAAAAAATAAACGTACGGTCAGAACGGTATGTGGGGAAATTCTAGTGGTTTTGGACCATGACTTTTTAAAAACTCTGGTATACCGTAAATCCGGCAACCGGCCCATGCCTGCACTGATTTGAGAACTTTTCAGTGCCATTGTTTCCATTTGCTATGATACTTTGTCCTTTACATATATTATAGATAGCCTTTGCTGAGCATCAAACCAATCTTGTAAAGTTGGAAAGTGTCAATGAGCAGTGTACTGGAGTGAAGAAGATTGACTGGAAGGATAACTTGAAGGGTAATAAAATAACAGAATGATCATCCCCTTGATATTGCTTGTGTTATCCTGTCATTGGATGTATGAATGTGTGTAAATCTATGGTCTCTTGTTTCTACATCACAGAATGGTTCAGGAGTACCTGGACTCTACAAGATGACCCTTGTAAGAAATACTATGAGGTCCTTCTGGTGAACCCTATTTTGCTGGTGCCTCCAACCAAGGTAAGCATTTTAGAACAGAGTGCCCAGTTATTACATTCTGTGTACGGAGGGCGATGCGCAATTCATGGTTGCATCACCCAGGGTAGGGGAGAGTTCAGTCGGTTCGAGGGTCTGTGTTTCATTGCACTCTAGCAACCGCCACTGGTTGATCAGGCACCTGTGGACTACATGTCAAAAGCGCGTATGCTGGGGCCTTCCTACGACTCTGCTCTATGTGAGCTTAGCTGTGGTCTGCAGTGTGAAAAGCAGGATGTCGACGCCACGTGTTACGGAGGAGAACCACGGACGTCTTCACTCTTCTGATTGGGCAGTAGGGACCACTGAACGAGGCTATGGTGGCAAATGGCGAAATGGACATTACAAATTAGGGTGGGAATTGTAAATGTATAGCCCCACGTATGCTCCAATATAAAATAAATACAATTCCATGAAGTTAAAATCAATATAAACTAACGTAAATTTTTTGTTCTTTTTCAGGCAATTTCTATCACCATTACCACTTTCATTACGGAGCCACTGAAACATATTGGGCAGGGTATCAGTGAGTTCCTCAGAGCTCTCCTCAAGGACTTGCCAATCACGCTACAGATCCCTGTCCTTCTGACTATTGTGCTGGCCATCTTGGTAAGTCTCGTGGCACCAAGTAGAACGAGTGGGCAGATCCTAATGAGTAAAGCAATGTTAGTCAGTCACACTGCAGCGGTTAGCAATGCTTGTTTAAAAGTAGAATAAGCCTGTGAAGCCTGTTCTCATTGCTGTCCTTGCACTAAAGTGAAGCTGGGAGACATTAGGGAATTATACAAAGTTAATTTCTGTTTGTCAGGTCTTCATGTATGGAAGTGCCCAGGCTGCGATCCATCATTTGATCCCCAGGGCACTGGGGGGTCGCCAGGACCCACCCCCACTTCCACAGCGTCAGGTCCCAGGAGTGGCAGCTCCAGACCAACCAGCGGGGGGAGATGCACCCCATCTGGCTCCACCCCCAAGAAGACGGGCAATCGAGGGGCAGCACGGAGCTCCTCTACGCCAGAGAAGGCAGAACGGACACGGGGAAGACCAGCCGCCAGTGTTCGTGGAGACCCTGCGTCGAGCCGACCAGCCATTCGGCGAGGATGGGATTGATGCAGAGCAGCAAGAGGATCACTTTGAGGAACATGAACCGCCAACAGAAGGTGCTGTTTTTGAGGAAGAGGAGGGGAAGGTAGTCGCTGAAAATGAAAATCCGTCAGGTGACTCGCAGTGTAATTCAAACAAGGACAGCTTGAAATCTGAAAGTCCAAGTGCCAAAAGCAAGTCTGCTCAGCAAAAAAGGAAGGGTCCCTCACAGAATTCCCAGAGACCAAAGGTAATTTGAATCATTTTTACTTTCACTAATGTGAAAAAGTGATGCGATGATTACTGCAGGCTTAACTTTAAGCACAATGTTCATGTACAGGTAACTGCCAAAATGAAGGAAGCACTTGCATAAATGAGGGGTACCAAGTACATTGAAAGCAGGTGATTCCACACAAGTGTGGTTCTCTAGTTAAGCAGTTAACATTGCAGCATGCTTTTGGTTGTGTATAAAAATTCTGGGAGACCTAGTTGCTCATTATTCTGTCTGTCATGTCTTTAAGGAGAGATCTCAATTTGAAAGAGGGGTGATTGTTTGGGCACGTTTCACTGACTAAGACTGTTGAACTTTGAACAGTGACTAAGACTGTTAAACTAAAATGTTTCACAGGGAACGGTGTCTTGGGTGATGTTGACATGGAAATCTGAGGGAAAGACATCAACTGGAGCCAACTGTGGTCAAAAGCGCATGCTCTTTGACCGTGCATTGTTTCGAGATGCAAGGCAAAAGCTCATGCTCCTTGACCGTGCATTGGTTTGAGATGCGAGGCAAAAGCACATGCTCCTTGACCGTGCATTGGTTCGAGATGCAAGGTAAAAGCGCATGCTCCTTGACCGTGCATTGGTTCGAGATGCGAGGCAAAAGCGCATTCTCCTTGACCGTGCATTGGTTTGAGATGCAAGGCAAAAGCGCATGCTCCTTGACCGTGCATTGGTTCGAGATGCGAGGCAAAAGCGCATTCTCCTTGACCGTGCATTGGTTTGAGATGCGAGGCAAAAGCGCATGCTCCTTGACCGTGCATTAGTTCGAGATGCAAGGCAAAAGCACATGCTCCTTGACCGTGCATTGGTTTGAGATGCGAGGCAAAAGCACATGCTCCTTGACCGTGCATTGGTTCGAGATGCAAGACAAAAGCGCATGCTCCTTGACCGTGCATTGGTTCGAGATGCAAAGGCAAAAGTGCATGCTCCTTGACCGTGCATTGGTTCGAGATGCGAGGCAAAAGCGCATTCTCCTTGACCGTGCATTGGTTTGAGATGCAAGGCAAAAGCGCGTGCTCCTTGACCGTGCATTGGTTTGAGATGCAAGGCAAAAGTGCATGCTCCTTGACCGTGCATTGGTTCGAGATGCAAGGCAAAAGCGCATGCTCCTTGACCGTGCATTGGTTTGAGATCCAAGGCAAAAGTGCATGCTCCTTGACCGTGCATTGGTTCGAGATGCAAGGCAAAAGCGCGTGCTCCTTGACCGTGCATTGGTTTGAGATGCAAGGCAAAAGCGCGTGCTCCTTGACCGTGCATTGGTTGGAGATGCAAGGCAAAAGCGCATGCTCCTTGACCGTGCATTGGTTGGAGATGCAAGGCAAAACGGATGAGCACCTCTAAATCAGTTGACTACAAATATCTAGGCTGTGAACAGACCGTTTCTTCAAAAACAGTCCACAGAGAAGGATACTATCGCTGGCATTTCCTTTATCTTGGTATTTACCAGTATAATACTCATTTGATTTGCATGGCCATTTTTAGTAAATCTGAAAAAATTCCCCTGGCCTCTGTGCCCCAACACCAAAGAACTCTAATATCAGTTATGGCGGGACATGGGTTATATTAGCATTACCTAATAGAGCCCTAATATAGACTATTTGTTAGTTGTTCTGTCTGTAATGTGGAGCTTGTGCGTTCTGCTGTGCCCTTTTGATTTTGCTCTGTATTTTCATTGACCTCTGACAGTGGAGACCCACGTCACAAGAAATGGTGACTAATGTTTAGTTTCATCGCTTCCACTGTACTATTGGAGGGTTCTACAGTGCTCCCATTTTAGGAGCATTAGCTCCTGAAAATTGATATGTGCAAAACTGGAAAAATAATTTAGGAGCACTAATTGGGATGCATTAGTGTGCTCCCAAGTTGAAAACTCTTTCAATTTAGGAGCAAATGTGCTCATTGGAATAATGTTAATAGAGCCCATCATCGACTTGAAATGAGCTTCAACACTTTGCTCGCAAAGACCACCAGCTGGATTACATAAAACAGATGGATTCTGTCGACACAGCCTGAAATTTCATATTACAGTTCACGTTACCCATGTTTATGTTTCCAGGTGCCGGATGGTTTGTCAGAAGAGAAGACTACACCTGTCACTCAGGAAAACATTGAAAATGTTGGAGCACCGATACAGGAAACCTTCCTTCAACTTTAATAGCCACAAATGATTTGTCTAATGTTTATGTACTGTACATGCAGGGTAACCAGGAGAGTGTCCCCATCACCATACAGCAACATTTTGGGCTGTTAGGATGATTTTCTTTTTAATCTGTCATTTTATGGGGGGGGGGGGATTAATTATGCCTCACCATGATTCATAATCTGTGTTAATAATTATGCAGTCTAATGTCAGTTACTGCCCGGCGGCAACCTCTACAGGTGGTCCAGTTAGAACACAGGGAGGCGGATGTCCGAAACAGGGTGTTTATTTTCTTCAACGCACATCACAATTATCACCACTCTGTCTTATTGTTAGTATGTGGTTCTGTGTATAAAAAGGAGATGAACGAAATAAAGATACAAACTAAGAAATTACTATTGTCTCAAGTTGTTCAAGATAATAAGTCCACTCTAGCGTTAACGTTACTCCTAGGAATATCAGTGTATAAACCTAGGCTAACAAGTGAGGCTAACTAGCTAAGTAGCTACATCTAATGGGTTAACTACATTTGTTTAACGAGTAATATGAACACTGTCCAAACATTACAATTACAATTGCTAACATTCAAGACTAACTAATATTATCATTATACATTTACTCACTTCTTGATGCACGCACAACTAACGTCGGTCAAACTTGGTGCAAAACGAAACTCTGACGCTGCAACATGCGATCATAACAACATTGGGGTCCTACCACTAGGTGGCCACACAGCTGCCTGACTAAATAATAGTCTTATTGGGGAGTAAGGCTGAGTTCGCTGGCCTTTTGTACAGCCGCCCCCAAATCTGTTATACAGATTTGCTTATTAAAGGCCATCTAATTGTCATCTTTAGGGAGAGCCGGCAGTCTGATGAGTCGGGCAACAGGTCGAAGGTACTCACGTTCCTTGACCTGAACTTCGGCGGTCCTGACCCTTCCATCTGCTCCAGGGTGCGCTGCCTTTACGGTGCCAACAAGCCAAAGGGCCCTCGGAATCTGTGGGTCAACAATCATCACGACTGTCCCAACAGTTAAGTCCTCTTTCTCCTTGGTCCATTTCTGGCGAGTCTGGAGTGCTGGTAAGTAATGACGAATGTATCGGTTCCAGAAATGGTCCGCTAATACCTGGCTGTGCCTCCATCTTTTCCGGCTTAGTAGTTCAGACTCTGAGTATATCACTTGTGGGAGCGAGGAGTCGGGCCGCCCCATAAGGAGACTGTTGGGAGTGACTGGATCAGGGTCAGCAATATCGGATGAGACGTACCCCAAGGGCTTGGAGTTGAGCATCCCTTCAATCTCGACCAGGACTGTTCTCAGCACTTCTTCTGAAATGGTCTGTGCTCCCAGGGTGGTATGGAGGGCTGTCTTTATGGACCTAATCTCCCTCTCCCATGATCCACCAAAGTGGGGGGCACTCGGAGGATTGTAGTGGAAGTCGATCTGTTGAGCAGCTAACTGGAGTCTGAGAGATGGCTGAAGAGCATCAAAGGCTTCCTTTAACTCAGTGTCGCCGCCTCTGAAGTTGGTTCCGTTGTCACAACGGAGATCATGTGGCTTTCCTCTTCGGGCCACGAACCGACGGAGTGACATCAGAAATGAATCCGTGTCCATACTTGATAGAAGATCGATGTAGACAGCTTTAGTAGTGAGACATTTGTACAAGATACCCCACCGCTTCTCGTTTCGCCTACCTATCTTGATTAGAAAAGGACCAAAGCAGTCTATCCCGGTCGAGAAAAAGGCTGGGCGACGGAGTCTTAGGCTGGAGGGAGGCAGGTCAGACATTTTAGGGATATCTGGCTTACCCCTCCACTTCTGACATTCTGGACAGGTGTGTTGGCTCTTGCGGACAGGTGTGTTGGCTCTTGCGGACAGCTTCTCTGCCTCGAAGGATCCAGTAACGCCTTCTGATCTCCGCAAACACTCGCTCCGGCCCGGAGTGGTGAAGTTGGCCATCATAGTACTGAATCAGTAGTTTGGTTATCGGATGTGCAGGATCGAGCACAATTGGATGTTGAGCATCTGGGTTCAGATCATCACACCTTCGGAGTCGGCCACCAACCCGGATAAGGCCTGAATTAGCGTCGTACTCTGGGGCAAGTAAAGCTAGTCGGCTATTTGTTGGGACCGATTTCCCCGCCTTCAATGGGGTGCAGTCGTCAGGAAAGCTCTCCCTCTGGGCCTGTCTCAGAACTTCGAGTTCTCCTTGCCGGAAGTCTTCTGCTGAAGGAATGTCGGTTCCTCCTGCCGCCCCGTGAAACATCTGGGCTGCAGCTTCTGTCAGCTCGGGGAAGGTACAGTATTGGCTAACGTCCAGATAAAACGGCTTGGGGTTGCATATTGTGGCTCCACAAAAGGTTGGCTTACGCAGCTCTTCTACCTCTTCAGAGGGTGTGCCTTCGGGCTTTCTTGGCCAGGTCGGTTCTGATTGCCAGAGAAAGGATGGACCATGACTCCAGCGGTTGCTTTCAGACAGGTAAGACAATGTCTTTCCGCGTGTAATATCATCTGCTGGATTATTCTGGGTGTCAACATACCGCCAAGTCTGAGCTTCTGTTATCTCCTGGATTTCAGCTATTCTTGTACCTACGAATACCTTGAATCTACAGGACTCGGTTTGAAGCCAGGTAAGGACCGTCATGGAATCTGTCCAGTAAACGAAGGACTGGACATCGAGGGTGACTTCCTTCTTTAGAACTGTTGCTAGCTGTGCTCCAGTTAGTGCGGCGCAAAGTTCTAGCCGAGGGATTGACTGTTGTCGTTTAGGGGCTACCCTAGATCTGGCTGCAAGGAATGCTACCTGGACAGTTCCACTGCTGTCTTCTGTACGGAGATATGCTACAGATCCATATGCTTTCTCTGATGCATCGGTGAAGATGTGGATACTTCGGCTAGCGGTTAGGAGATCAACCCTGCTGGATGTATAGCATCTGGGCAGTATAACCGTAGGTAGTTGAGGGAGTTCCTCTTCCCATGAGTGCCACGCTTGCAGCAAGTCCTTGGGCAGATCCGGGTCATCCCAGTCACGTTTTTTTTTCCCAGAGCTTCTGTACTAGGACCTTGGCACGGATGGTGTATGGCGTGAGGAAGCCTAAAGGGTCATATTGCTTGGCGAGAACCCTGTATATATTACGCATGGTGGGCTGCATTGGCTTTATCTGGCCATGCTTGTAGCCGAGCGTGTCAGACTGACAGTACCAGATCAGACCGAGGGCCGGTTCTTCAGGGTCTGACCTGTCTTGCGTGAACCAGAGCTCACTGCTCTCTGACCTGGACTCTGGCGGCAGGTGGGAGATGATATCAGGGTGGTTGCTGGCCCACTGCCGTAGGTTGAATCCACCGTCAGCCAGGAGGGTGCGCAATTTCTCCACCAGCTGTTTAGCCTCTTCCTTTGACCGTAGACTCTGTAGACAATTATCTACATAGAAACACCCTTCCACTGATGCCCGCACGTCTTCACCAGGCTCTGTGTGGTCTACCACATGCTTCTGCAGGGCGAATGAGGCACAGCAAGGGCTCGACGTGGTTCCAAATGGAAGCACCTGCCATTGGTAGACATCAGGGGGGTCACTCCTCCTCATATCTCGCCACAAGAACCTCAGCAGAGGCTGGTCTTCAGGGAGAAGTCTGATCTGATGGAACATCCCCTTTATGTCACCACTAACAGCAAAGGGATGTTCTCGGAAACGGAGAAGAACTCCAATCAGTGTGGCGGTTAGTACAGGTCCGGGTAACAGGTGTTCGTTCAGGCTAGTGCCCTTGTAGGCGAAGGAACAGTTGAACACGATCCTGTTCTTTTCGTTGTGTCGGACCATATGGTGGGGGATGTACCAGCCTGGGCTAGTTGCTACTTCTTCTGGAGAAACCTTCCTCACGTAGCCAGAATCCGCCAATGTACTGATCTCTTTACAGTAGGCTGCAGCCTTATCTGGATCGCCCGCCAGCCGTTTCTCTGTCCCCCTCAGGTGCGCTAGTACAGCTTCTTTGGGGGCCACCAGTGGAGGTAGGTTGTTTTTCCACAGCAAAGGGGTGACATATCTTTGGACTCCGTCCACCTCCTCTCTGACAGTCTTCTCTTCTAGTATCCGGATGGCTTCTGCGTCCTGCTTGGAGCGTGTGACTAGTTTTTCACTCCGGTACGGTAGTGTGTCCATCTGCCAGAGCTTCTCCACATTACTGAACAACTCAGCGGCTGAGGGGGTGAGTGATATGTGAAGGCACTGCTGGGGCGTGAGGCTGTGCTTTAGCAGTTTTGAAGGACCTTGAAGAGTCCATCCTAGCTGGGTCTTGACCGCAGCAGGTCCCCCCGGTGGACCCAGACGCACTGGCTCAATCGGTGAAATCAGGTGCGGGTGGTCCGATCCAATCAGAAGTAGTGGTTGTGCATTATCGATGGACTGGAGAGGTAGCCCCTTGAGATGTCTGTGCATCTTCTTGAGAGCAGAGATTGCATACGATTGGGGACCAAGGCGCAGCTCTTTGGCGGTGAAGGCTCGGTGGATGTTGAAGGTCTTATTCGGCTGGTTCGCGGGGGCAACCGAAAATGACACTGTAGTGCCCTGGATGGTACAGATGTCCTGACGCACTGTACGAAGGGCCAGCTCCTCCGAGGTACCTTGTAGTCCAAGCTGTTGAGCGGCTTCATACAGCAGGATGGTACGCTCTGACCCATCATCAAGCAGGGCGTAGGTATCCAGTGAGTTCTCCCCATTTCGCAAGATGACCCTGCTCAGCTTTAATAGTACCTTGCTGCTGTTGGTAGGTCTATCAACGTAGAGGGCCTCCGCTGTGGAGCTTGATGACTTGACTAGTTGATTGGGTCGTAGGGAGGCAGAGCTGGTGGTTGGCGGAACCTCCTTTCCACTGTTTCCCATATTGACCTGGTGTAGGACCTCAAGATGACGCTTGTCACATTTCTTGCACTTGGCTTTCAAGGTGCACTGTGCTGCTGTGTGTTCTCTGCCGCATTTCCAACACCTCTTATTAGATCTGATCCAGGTTTCTATCTGTTCTTTGGTGAGAATCTGGAAGTTCGCACATTGGTTTAGGTAGTGCTGAGTTGTGTTGCAGAAGGGACAAAACTTCTTAGGTTTCTCTCTTTCTTTCTCGTCAGCAGATATGCTCTGTATTGCGGTCTCTGATCTGCCGTCTTGCTCCTCAGATTCATACTGCTCTTCACTCCCATGGAGGACAGTGGCTGCCTTGAATTGGGGCTTTCTGTCTTTGCGTTGCTCTTTGACGTAACTCCGACATTCTCCGCCTTGGCCGTACTGGGCAGTGATATCAGCCTGAACCCTCACCTCATATTCCAGCCATGCTGCCAAGTCCACTAGAGTTGGAATGGGGGTCCTGATGGGGTTCACGTACCTTTGAAAGCTGGCTCTCAGGTCATGTGGTAGCTTGGCGAGAAGTCGAGAGACGTGGGATCCACACCTGAGCTCTGTCCGACCATTGCTACCCAGCTGCTCCAACATTTCTACAAGGGCACGCACTTTCAGGGCAAAGCAGCGGAATGTCTTCGTGTCACCAGTCCGGATGTTGGGCTCTTCCATCAGAGTAGAGATTCGGTGCAGCGCAAGCTGATGTGGTTAGCCATATAGTTCTGTGAGCGATTCCATTGTGTCACTGTATGGGTACCGGCTGTTAGTATAGGAATCAGCTATGAGTAAAGCCTTCTCACAGTTCAGGTGGTCCAACAGTATTTGGAATTTGAAGCGCTCTGTAGCATCTGAGGGAAGCAGGTTATCGAGAGCAACCTTCAATCTTGCAAACTCTCGTGGGTCTTCGTGAACCAGATCAGGGATGGATGGTCTTGGTCCGCGATAGACGTTCTCCTCGATGGGTGGAGAATGGCGTCGGGGGAGAGGAGGCGAGAAGGAGGGCTCGCGTTGTCTGTACCTATGGCGTTTTTCTGGCTCATAGTGGTGGCTCCTATATCGGTCATAGCCAGGGTGGCTAGGAGAGCGGTGACGACTATAGCGTTCAGGTGAGTCGTAGTAGTCTCGCGATGCTGGTCTGCGATGGTGGCCTGGGGACTCCTGACGTCTGGGTGAGTCATGGTAGCGGCGTTCGGTAGACACATGGCGGGATGGTCTACGAAGGTCATGATAGCTGCTCTCAGGCGGTTTAGGCTGACATGGGGCTGGGGCGTCATAGTACTCAGGTAACCTATGATGGCGGCGTTGTGTAGAACCATAATGGCGGTTATCAGCGGTGTCGTGGCGTTGCCTAGAGCTCCGTCCCAGCCCCTCTACACCCTCAACTATCTCATCAATCCTTTCCTGCTCATATGCAGATTGCTGTGTGTCCTCTCTGGCTATGTCTATTGACAGCTGCCCGAATTGACGTGGATCCTGGTGACCTCTTGTAGACGTCATTGTGTACTGGGAGACCGGCAGACTACGCTCAGAGATGGTTGAGGCTTTATCCTCAATGTCGCTATCCTGCCTGTGAGGTGAGTTGGAATGGTGATGGGGGGAGGAAGTATGAGGAGCATGCCGCTCTGACAGTACCTGTATGTCACGCTTCAACTGCTCATTTTCTGCTTGGAGAGCTCTAACACGTCTCTGGATTGTGCTAGAAGATGATTCCCCTCTCTCTTCTTCATATGTGGGGAACTGAGTTATCTGTTCCTCTCCCTCGTAGGAGTGGTGTTGTGATGTGGGTGATGGTCTCCGCCTAGTCTCATACTGGTAAAGGTAACGTGGTGGTCGAGTTACCCGGCGGGGACGTTCTCTCTTCTCAAGGTGTTCCTGTTCTTCATCCGACATGATTGCAAGCTGTAGAACTTTGCCTATCCGGCTCGAAGGACCATGTTAATAATTATGCAGTCTAATGTCAGTTACTGCCCGGCGGCAACCTCTACAGGTGGTCCAGTTAGAACACAGGGAGGCGGATGTCCGAAACAGGGTGTTTATTTTCTTCAACGCACATCACAATTATCACCACTCTGTCTTATTGTTAGTATGTGGTTCTGTGTATAAAAAGGAGATGAACGAAATAAAGATACAAACTAAGAAATTACTATTGTCTCAAGTTGTTCAAGATAATAAGTCCACTCTAGCGTTAACGTTACTCCTAGGAATATCAGTGTATAAACCTAGGCTAACAAGTGAGGCTAACTAGCTAAGTAGCTACATCTAATGGGTTAACTACATTTGTTTAACGAGTAATATGAACACTGTCCAAACATTACAATTACAATTGCTAACATTCAAGACTAACTAATATTATCATTATACATTTACTCACTTCTTGATGCACGCACAACTAACGTCGGTCAAACTTGGTGCAAAACGAAACTGACGCTGCAACATGCGATCATAACAACATTGGGGTCCTACCACTAGGTGGCCACACAGCTGCCTGACTAAATAATAGTCTTATTGGGGAGTAAGGCTGAGTTCGCTGGCCTTTTGTACAATCTGTATTGTTCCTTTACTTTTGAAATTGCATATCACTTCTGTGGTCCCAGTAGGAGGACGGCACCCCAATCCAGCGGCAGCTGTGGCCTGTTACGCTTTTTCTGTCAAATATGGAAACGGGTGGTGCGGAGTGGCTGCGTTAATGTAAATTGTGTGGTTGCATACAAGAGTGGTGCTGTTGGATGTTCCTGTAGTACTTATAACATTATGCAATACTGGATTTCACTTCCAGTTTGAAATCCAGTGTCTTGTTTCACAATAAATGCTGTAAAATATTTGGTAGTGCTTTTCTGGCTACGCATTTATTAATAATTGCATGTAAAATTGCTTGTTCATATTCATTTAATGCAGTAAAGGATACATTTTGTACATGGCATCAGGATGGTGACCCACAGCAGTTTCACAGGCGTTTAACAATAATAACACACAATATTATAATCAACAATATAAAATTGTACACAAAAATACAAAGCAGCTGGAAATTGGTAACATTGTTTTTGATTGAGAGATTTGTGTGTATTTATTTATTTTTGGTTTTAAAATACTTAGTTTCCATGTTAAGTTTTCACTTAACTATTCTTTTTTAGATTGTGCAGTAGCAAATAGTACACCTAACCCTCGTGTTCCCTCGTCAAAAATGACAAGCAGTGAAAATATATATATAAAAGCGGTACACCGTCAAGGTACAAAGATTGTCTTTTTTATTATATGTGTTCTGTAATAAAAAATGGGGGTGTAGACCTACGAAATGCAGTCTGTCTGGACTGTGAAAGCAGTTAATCACCCATGTATTGACAAATTGTCTGACAGGTTGTGAAAATAGATTTAGGGTTTAAAATTCAATGAAGAAGCTTTATCACAAGGGGTCTGGTGAGGGTGGGTCATTTTTTACCTTGTGGACACGGGGTCCATAGGCTAGCTAGGTACATAATATGAAGAAAACACAAGGGTTAATATACGGTCATCTCAAATGAGACAATATTGTAATTGCAACCTCCACACAAAAAAACAAGTACCTGGTATATTTATTTACACGACATTACCCTTCGCCACCGTACAATTAAATCATTTTTAACGGCAATATTGTGTCAAATCCAGACAGCCAAAAAGTGGCAGGATTTATCAGCTGCCACTTCCAATAACACATCTACGCACACCATCTTGCTTAGAGACAGCTGCGAAAACGAAACTGAAAAATAACTTACATTTCCTGCTAACTGCTGTATCCGGTAGTGAATATTGTAGACAGAACAAACGTATCACGCATCTGAAACCATTATTTACGTGAAAATGCCGTTGGTTATACTGTAACTGTCGGAAGTACAGCGCTTACCGTAGTGTAACTAGCGTACCGGACCCTATTATCGGGCGGAAAACAGAACTTTTTGTGTTCAACATACGATACTGATATTATTCGGGCACATACCATTGGACATATTATATTTATTAGGTTCACAAAATGATAATCTAACTTTAAAACCAATAAACATGTAACGTTAGACATGACCGGTAGTTTTTTTTTTTTAACGTCTTTTAGAAGAGAAGTGCTGCAAAAAAAAGCGGCGCCCTTTATCGGGCTGTTGTAATCCATAAAGAAGCTCACGATTTTTGTTGTTTTAAAAACCAATTAATATTTTATAATCATCAAGAAAGATAGCTACTGTTTGAATAACCAATATGTTGGCAAAATAGCTGGCTAACTGGATTGTTTACCTGGCAGTCCTAAAGTTGTCAATCTCGACCTTATTTCCGCCGACTGCGGGACCGTCTCCAAGCAGTCCACGAGTACACCCGCCAAGCGCAGGCCAATTCCGGGGTGCGGCAGAAACGGGCGTATGACACCCGGTGTCGTGGGCAGGCCTTCTCGGCCGGAGACCAGGTTTGGATTTACTGTCCCGTCCGCAAGAAGGGGGTCTCCCCCAAACTGCGGAGTCACTGGCAGGGGCCGGGGGAAGTCCTGGGGAAATTATCTGAGGTGGTGTACCGGGTGCGTATCAGTGGCGGCCGGTGATTGGCTGACTAAGTGGGGCGGGTCATGACAGACACGGAGATCATAGAGTAACATTGTGGCCGACTCGAGTGCACAAACAGGGCTTTTAACTGCTACAGTTGTAGTGCTATTTTTGCCGGAGCAGAGTCAATCAAATATGACTCATCGCGTCTATATTTAGCTCGATTACATTTTGACTGTTTAGGCTAATGCACATTAAAAATGTAGGCTACCTGCTATAGGCTATGCTCATATTCATGCAACAGAGGATCGACTCATTAAAACGCCAGTGACATCAACAGCGTAGGGAAAAAATAATAGGGTATTTCTTGACATTACTAAACGTTTGTTGTACAATCAACGTGCATCTCTTTACCGTTTATTTATTCTCATATCCAGGGGTACATTCCTTGCGGCTCCCAAACTAGAGAATTTGAAGGAAAAAAAAGAGGCTATTTCTGTCATTTGGGTTGCGACCCCTGATCTAGGCTATATATAAAATTACTGAATTTGTTTTCTAAAGAAAATTATTCATAGATTATTCTTTGATCATTGATCATGGTCGCACTCGCAAACAATATAAAGCAAAAAAAATATCCTTGACAGCGGCACTGACACTGGAGAGCGACAGCGTGTAGCTGGGAGAACAACATGACGATCTCGCACACAAAAAAAGGAAAAATAAATGAATAGGCCTAGCCTACCTTACAATGTTGCTCCACTATCATCATGCCTCCTCACTTATAAAGAAACTTTGCAGGGCCAGGTTTTCAAGGAGAGCACCTCCAATGGCATCTGCAGTCGTGCCTCCTTCCAATCGAACAAAGCCAAAACAATCTCTCCTGCACCGTGTTGGCAGTGTCGATGTAGCGGTACACAATGACGAGCTGACAATGCGTCGTTATGTCGGTGGTCTCATCTGCTTGGATAGACATGTAATCCGTGCTTTGTAGGTCCTGGACAATGTGGCCTTGCATTACAGACAGCATACAGTCCAGTAGCTCATTCTGTATGGTTTTTGAGGTGCCTTTAAATCCGGTTGCATTCTCCAAGTGCTCTTTCATTGCACCGTCCAGTGTCGATACAAAATCAACAAGTCCCCTAAACACACCTGGATTCTCGGATGATTCCGTTTCATCGTGCCCCCTCAAAGCTAGTTCAAAGGCCCCACAGAACTTGACACAGTCGATCAATTTAGAAAGGATATGTCGGTTGTTGTCTGGCGTGATATCCATCAGACAGCTGTGTAGCTATGTTAGCTCTTCCTAGCATGGATAGCTTAAGGCACGCTTCCATGTGTGCTCTGCTTGTGTCATGTTTTTTCACTCGTTTGGAAAAGTGCTTAACGTCAGTCATCCCTGTTTTCGTCCACAGCAGTCGTCCACAGCATTTCACAAATGGCCCTGTTTTTCTGAACGGGACAGAAGGCAGGGGAAACAAAAAAGCGCATTCCGAATTGGGCAGCCACATAGCCATGATTTCTTATCATACCAGCTCCTGGAGAACACTCGTGTGTAGGACTTCCCTCTGTCCTTAGCCGCCTGCTGTAGATGAATATCTGGCATATCCGGACCTAGCTCTTTTAAACAGAGTTTTTCTTGTAGACTAAGCTTCTCAAACTGAGTTGTAAAAATAGACTCCACGCTGTTGAGTGCTAACGTTAATGTAACATGATCTGCTGCAGCCGCCATGTCGCTGGAAGATAGCGTAAACAACGAAGTTCACCAAAGTTCGTCGGACGAATGTGACATTGGCGTGTGCTCTCTTGTGCCACCTACTGACCATGACTACAATGTTCGTTTGAATGGGGTTAAATGAGAATGGCCAGGGCGTTCTGCCCAACGCCCCAAATGCGATCATAGACCTCAAGCTAAAGTGCAGTCCTTCCAACAACCGCTAGGTAGCAATGCATGTCAATGTAGTGTGTGAGGGACGTACGATTCGACGCCCCAGAGCAACAGAGACGGTAATGATGTCCGCAAATCAACCAAAGCCAATTATTCAACATACATGTATTGAGTAGAATTTATATACATTTATATGAATTATAAATACAATCTATAAAATGTTTTCAGATGAAAAAAATAATTTAAAAAAATTATATATTTATTATTTAATTTTTTTATTTTTCTTCTATCCAATCAAGTGGGGCGCCGCCCCTAGCGTCCCTATGGACGAGCCGCCACTGGTGCGTATGCCCGGTCGGGGTCGCATGGTGGTGCTCCACCGAGACAGACTGGCACCCTACCGACCTCTCACACCGCCTGTTGCTCTCACACCGCCTGTTGCTCTCACCCCACCTGTTGTGCTCGCACCGCCTGTTGAGGAGGGGGGGACCAGCCCGGACACTACCCGTACCGAGCCGGGTGATTCCCCAACATTGACACTCCATGCGCCCTCCAGGCGGCCGTGCCGTCAACGGCGGCAACCGGCACGATACCGGGACTTTGATTTGGGTGATGGGGTCGTTGGGGACAACTGACCCCTTAGATGGGGGCTATGTAGCGACCCGGAAGCTGGGGACTTGGGGGCGCAATGCGCCATGGGAAATCGCAGGTGCTAGCGATTTCCTTTAAATGCTAACGTTTACATGTACAGTTTTAATTCAATGTTGTTATAAGTTGTTATAGTTGTTATCAGTTGTTATAGTTCCGTGTTAATTTACTGTAGTTTGTTGCTGTTGAATGCGAACACCGTGAGTGGAAGTGTATGTGTTAAATGTTGACCCCCGCCATTAGCGGGTGTTACGGCGAGTTCCTTCTCGCTTTGTTTACGCAATAAACAAGTAACCTGGAGTCGTGCGGTGTATGGGGCACAGGTTGCTAAGCAGCTGAGAACTTGTGGACAATCCATTCTTACTTGCACGCTCGCCACAGTATCATTATTGTGCATGCAAGCTCAGTCATACCAGTAAGGTGTGTATACATATACAGCAATGACGATTTGTAGCTTAAGGTTTAACAGAGTTAATGGGCGAAATAACAGACATATCGCTCAACGCAGCAGATGGGTGAAAAATCCGATAGGAAACATGAACAACATCGGTTCATATTCGTTGTACAGATTGTCTATACTAATCGTATCTTCATATCAGGGTAATATGACATTCTCTCAACACTTGGAAACATCGCTAGCTATCTAGCTAAAGTTTTAGCCACATTTTATTTCAGATATGGGTCGTGATAAAAATGCTCACAAAATGTGTAATTATGGTCAAATATTCATGATATTGAGCGGATACATACCTTATTTGGTTTGAAGTGGGTGGAAAATAGTGGTTTTCTTTTTTTCCGTTGGCAAATCGGCTTTCGACGAAGTTCAAATATGATCGAACGCGGCTGTGCCCGATAAAGGGCGCTGTCACAACAAATTTGATCCGGGCTGCAAAATTGATCCGGGTGACGTCTTCACGTTCTGAAACAGCTGTTAAAACCTCTGTGACGTACTTGACGTTCTAAAACAGCGTCTGTTGCTATAACGACGCTGCCTGCTCGCTAGGAGCTGTCGAGATGAAGATTCTAAGATGACCTAATCATTCCTTTGCTCAAGAATTTTTATCCGGGCTGCAAAAATGATCCGGGTGACGTAATTAACGTTCGAAAACAGTTTACCGAAGCTTCCTGCTAACGTTAGTTAGGTTCTCTGGAGATAAAGATTCTAAGACGACCTAGCTATCGTCAACCATTCCTCCGTGTTTTCGGGATCGTTTCAGTAAATAACGGCCACACATTTTGACTATATCCATGACAGAATAGTTATCTGTCGTCAGGAATACGAATCTAATGTTTTTAACCGAGATAAATATGCGAATTTATCCACGGAAATATACAAAAAGGCCGAGATAAATGTGATTAACAACAAAAAGAGGGCCATCTCTGTAGTGTTTTGGGCTGGAAACTAGCTGTAAAAGTGGAATAATCACCCCGAAGTGAAGCACAACACTACCTAACTTTCTGATCACATATACGATGCTTTCCACACAGGATTTGAGCCGCATGCTCCGATGCTCGGCTGACATAGTGCTTACCGTATGTGTATGGTGCTCACCGTATGTGTATGGTGCTCGTAGCGTATCATCACGCACCTGGATTGGGAGTAGTTTACGCAGAGGTTGGTAGAATACTCGGAAACTTTACTCAAGTGTAAATATTGTTACTTTAAAAAAAATCTACTCATGTAGAAGTAAAAGTAGCCCTCCTAAAAATGTAAGAACAAACATGTATCTGGTCAGAAAACTACTCAAGTGCATGTTGCTTATGTGTTAAAGACTAGGGGTGGGACAATGCACCGGTGCATCGCGATGCATCGATCTGAATGTGTAAATACAACTGCATCGATCTGTAAGATTAGAATTGATAAGCATCGATTAATATCGCATTTTAAATGAATGTGCACATGTATTCATTTATTCCAAAAAAATATTCATTTCATTATTTAAAATATATATTTCTGAGACACGACTGCTTTTAAAACTGTTTTGACCAGCTTCAATCCATGTTCTTCTCCAACCCCCACGTAAGCGTGAGTTGAAAGCAGGGACAGGCAGGAATCAAGCGACAATGAGACGGGACAGATCTGAGCGAAATGGCTAGCTGCGTGCTCGCTGAGTGCGACAAAAGAGACAGAAACTTACAGAATTTGCGATGTTCCGAACAGAAAATCAGTGGTATGGAAGCATTTCGGGTTTAGAAAGAAGGAGGGTGTACTTGACAAAACCGCTGCAATATGCAAGATCTGCCAAGTAGAAATCAGATACACAGGCAACACCACAGACATGATAAACCATTTGAGCAGCAGCGGGTTAGCAAGCTAAACTCGGGAGTTATTCCCCTGCGTTTCCTGGAGAAATGGCCAAGCAGTTCAATTTTTTTGTATAATTGTTTTTATACACATACCGTGTCCAGACAGTTAATTGTAAAGTGCTTTCTGATATTTAAATTTAAACCATTTTCTATTCAAAATCAAGTAGACGTTAGAGACAAAAAACTAAAATAGTAAGACTATTTTCAATGTCTTACGTTTAATTATTACTACGTTAACTGTCCGATTCACTTAATGAATGTCGTGGAACCTAGATACACCATACCATGCAGAAAACATTTTAGTGAAAAATGTATACCTGCTCTGTATGAAGAGGTGAAGAAAACTGTTCGACTGTTCTTGCAAAACGCTACGAGAGTAGCTTTAACTACGGATGGATGGGCATCTTGCTCCACTGAAGTTCTAGATCGTACTAAGATTTAGGAAAGTACTATGCATGACACTAACCTATAGGCTATTTCATTTTTCTTGGCCCAGTTTAGTAATTGTTATACATTTTGCCATTTTCATTTTGTAAATAAAGGAAATGTATTAGGGTACCATGTCTGACACTGTTTGAAAAACAATAACCTAAATAGGGCAACTTGTTAGGAAATACAAATTTGTTGTGACAGCGCCCTGTAGCTAGTGGCGTGAGGCACTGGAAGTGTTTCTATCAGTGCTCTGGGAGTTGTAGTTCTGTACCGTTTGCCATCAGTATTACAGTGTTGAAACATGGTTTTTCTTCCTCGTCTCCTCAGCGGGTCGGACCCCACTAAACAGCCAGTTGTTCGCTTCAAGAGGAACAAGCATCACAAGGGCTCCATATACTGCGTGGCCTGGAGTCACTGCGGTCAGCTGCTGGCTACCGGCTCCAACGACAAGTACGTCAAAGTGCTGCCCTTCAACGCCGAGTCCTGCAATGCCACAGGTAAGACTCACTCTTGATGTCCTCTTCGGCTTTCCATTTTCCAAATGGCAGAGCCAAAATCAAGTCAATAGAGACGAGTACTGATGTGACTGTGTCCCTGTAAACCTCGGGTGGATTGATTCCTTTCGACGTGTACACACGTGCAGGGCCAGACCTGGAGTTCAGCATGCACGACGGCACCATCCGTGACCTGGCCTTCATGGAGGGCCCGGAGAGCGGGGGGGCAATCCTGATCAGCGCCGGCGCTGGAGACTGCAACATCTACACCACGGACTGCCAGAGGGGCCAGGGGCTGCACGCGCTCAGTGGGCACACAGGTACCAGTACACACAACCTCAGGATTACTGCTGGAGCTGATACCACCACAGCACCTCACACACAACCTCAGCTCAGGATTACTGCTGGAGCTGATACCACCACAGCACCTCACACACAACCTCAGCTCAGGATTACTGCTGGAGCTGATACCACCACAGCACCTCACACACAACCTCAGCTCAGGATTACTGCTGGAGCTGATACCACCACAGCACCTCACACACAACCTCAGCTCAGGATTACTGCTGGAGCTGATACCACCACAGCACCTCACACACAACCTCAGGATTACTGCTGGAGCTGATACCACCACAGCACCTCACACACAACCTCAGGATTACTGCTGGAGCTGATACCACCACAGCAACTCACACACAACCTCAGGATTACTGCTGGAGCTGATACCACCACAGCACCTCACTCACAACCTCAGGATTACTGCTGGAGCTGATACCACCACAGCACCTCACACACAACCTCAGGATTACTGCTGGAGCTGATACCACGACACACACAAACACAGCTCAGGATTACTGCTGGTGCTGATACCACGACACACAAACCACCACAGCACCTCACACACAACCTCAGGATTACTGCTGGAGCTGATACCACGACACACACAAACACAGCTCAGGATTACTGCTGGTGCTGATACCACGACACACAAACCACCACAGCACCTCACACACAACCTCAGCTCAGAGTTACTGCTGGAGCCTTTCAGGTCATGCCGAGGTTGAGAATGTATGTCTGGTTTTAAGGTCACATCTTGTCTCTGTACACCTGGGGTGGCTGGATGATTGCTTCGGGCTCCCAGGACAAGACGGTGCGGTTCTGGGACCTGCGAGTACCCAGCTGCGTACGGGTAGTGGGGACGGCCTTACACGGAACAGGTGAGTCTCCATGGGTCTTATCAAGGCTGCTGCTGTGTTCATAGCCAGACTGTGTCAAATATTATGATACTTGGGGTCTGCTGGATGGCTCATTCGGCTAATTCACAATGCATTTCTTGGTCTTTGAAAATCAAATAATATGTACTTAATCTAACCTATTAATTGAACAAATTTCAATGGAACAAAACCACAGACGCAGTTTTGGCGCTGCCAAACCCAGGGTTGCCTCCTCATGTGGCAGGAATAACACTTGCAGGAGTAATTATTGCATTTGTCCACCAGGGGTCACTGTGTATTCATTTGTTGCCTTTCAAGAAAATGATCGTGATTAACTTTATTGATTACATTTTTAAGGTGTGGTTGCTGTGGTAAAGAATGATCTTTGTGAACCTTGGGAAGGCCGACAGAGACATTACAAGCAGATGTAATGTTTCTGGGGCAGAGCTCTCATGGCTGTGTTGCTGCTCTCCCTGCAGGCAGTGCGGTGGCCTCTGTAGCCGTGGACCCCAGTGGGCGGCTCTTGGCCACAGGCCAGGAGGACTGCAGCTGCATGCTTTATGACATCAGAGGAACCAGGATGGTCCAGACGTTCCGCCCCCACACCAGCGACGTGCGCTCGGTCCGCTTCTCCCCTGGGGCTCACTACCTGCTCACCGGCTCCTACGACAACAAAGTCATCGTCACTGACCTACAAGGTATGGCCTTACTCACACACCAAGGGAGGGAGAGAGAGTGCACATCAGCACTCATACACAGGGTGAGAGAGGCGCATTATCACTCGTACAAGAGAAGGAGAGAAGGAGAATTACCACTCGTATGCCGAGGGAGAGAGAGGCCACCCAATCCTTTGTTTTCTTGCACCATTGTGTTTTTCTCAGTCGACTGTCCATCAGACACATCAGTGAGTGAATGAATAATCAAGGTTTTTAATTAGAGATCCCTTGTGGTTATTTGCATGTTGTGTTGAATGTCCAGTGTGAGCGTGATGACTCCAGATTGTTCCTCCCTGTGCCTGTGTGTCCTCAGGGGACCTGACCAAGCAGCTGCCCCTCACGGTGGTGGGTGAGCACGGGGATAAGGTGATCCAGTGCAGGTGGCACACGCAAGACCTCTCCTTCCTGTCCTCCTCGGCCGACAGGACAGTCACACTGTGGGCCCACAACCCATAATAGGCCCGGCGCACTGGGAACGCTGCTGGCCAGAAGAAGCACAGTGACCCCCTCCCCCACCCGAACCTCCATCCTACACTCTGACGCTTACCTACCCCCCCACCACCCTCCCTTCTCACACCAACAAACAAGGCGATCTCATCCTGCTGGGAAGGGCACACGGAAGTGGAATTTATACGTGTGTGTGTGTGTCCGTGTGTGCGCGTGTCCGTGTGTGCACTGTTGTGCTGATGGCGGTGCCTTGCACATTCATGCTTCGATGACTTAACCGTTTAAATTGTACATAGAGGCACCTCTGCCTCTGTAAAGTCAAGTGCTAACTATGTTCAACACTCACATTGCTCTTTTCCTAAACCATGGAGAAGGACAGCACATCATCTGAACCCACGTCAAAGTAGCTTAGCTTTCATGTCACACACTTCAGTGAATGACTTTTCTTAACTTGAATAAATGAGTAAAATCAGACCATGGGAAGGTAGTGTCCATAGACAGCTATATGTTTCAACATTTTGGTGTGTCACATTTTTTAAAAGGCATGAAACAACTTTCAGAACAGCGGCTTTACCATTTATTTAAGCACATTGTTTATGACAGTGTGTTTAATCATGCTATGGATTTTTGGTTCTGGGTGTTGCGTTGTTACCAGTCAAGTATGGCCCTAGGTGCTGACGAAACAGAAATGCTTGTGGTCAAAAGCGTACACGTACACGTCCACGCTGTAGACTTATTGGTTCCCAGGCTTATTGGTAACACATTTCTTCGTAAGGAAGATGTATAAAGGAAGCATTGTTTCGTTAAAATATTTATTTTGCGATTTTAGAGGTGTGTATAAGCTATGAGTTGTCACAGGACTCCTTTTCAAACGGCTTTCTTGTCATTGAAATGATATGCCTGCCAAATACCAACAAAGAAAGGCATTTAAATCATGCTTTAGTTGGGTCATTCTGACGTATACTATATGCTTATTTTGGGTTCAGCCTCAGAGTAATGTTTTTACAGAGAGCAATTCATATCCAATGATGAATAACTAGGAAACTAATGTCACTTATGCAGTCATTTTAAATGCAGTTTGCCTACATAAATAATTACCCTTTTAACTCCAAATAAAATGGGGAAAAGAGCATGGCATCTCACTGGCATGTTTTCAAGAAAGAAAAAACGAACACATTTCCTTTTCTCCTGTACTCCAACCCCCCCCCCCCAAAGGTTTTAAGTCTGCACTTTCTTTTGGGAACACAACTGCAGTTGATGTTTCTCACAATTTGTACTGAATGTAATGCCTAATGATTTATTTTCTTCTTGTATGATATTTTATGTTTAACTTAAAAACCAAAATAAAGGGAATCGTTATTACATTTTATAGTGTGATGTGTGTTTACGTCCATCTTAGGATGAACCTGTCTGTGTTCTTCTTTTATGAACCCTGTTAAAATGTGACTGAGATAATGGTTCTTAAAATGTAACTGCTGCTGTTTCATCTTAATAAATGCCTGTTTGAACCAAGTTTTGAGTTTCTGGTCAAAGGAAACGTCCTTTAATTAAAATGGACCGATGTGATAGACTTTGGCATGGTTTTATTGAACCAAGTCATATAATATGTTGTGAATCCATCGCTGTGGTCCATTGTGATATGCTGTGGGCCGTTACCGTGATTGGGCTGATAATATCGGGCTGAACTATATTTCCCAGAAAGCCCCTCTCACGGTTTGGAATCGAAACACGTGTTTGTGTGAAAGGTCACCCAGAAAAGCGCAAGATAAACACTGGTTCCATTTTTCGGTTGTCGGGTTTGAAATAGTTTATGGCAGGGGTGGCCAATTCCAGGCCTCGCGGGCCGGTGTGTATGCAGGTTTTTACTGCCACCAGTTACCACGGTTCAATCAGCTAATTAGTCATACACACAATCACCGATTCACTTGTAAATTACAGAACGATAAAATGCTACAATACACGCATTGACGCATACCGGCACAAGAACATTCATCAGCTGCTTTTCATATCGCGGATATGTAGATTAAAATATCAGATCGTGTAAACGATTGGGCTAATTAAATAATTGTTAACTGGCGGCAGCAAAAAACCTGCATACACACCGGCCCGCGAGGCCTGGAATTGGCCACCCCTGGTTTATGGTATCAGAATTGCACGAATACCAAACAGTAGTAGTACTAGTAGTAGTCTGGTGAGCGACAACCTATACATTACAATTTTATATAGCTACCATTTCACACAGCTTTCTAGCTAACTACTCTTTCTATAGTAACTTAATTAGTACGCGTGCAAACGTTAGCTAACCTTTCTGTTTCTCTTTCGCTTGACTTGCTTGTTTACGTTTAGAGTCGCTTCGCCACGTAGGCCAATTTACGCATTGATCTTGATATCCTTCTTCGAACATTGTGATTAGTAATATTCGTGTCCAGTTTGATTGAGCAGCAACGGATATCGCAGACACTTGTACTTTAATGCTGGGAAAATGCGCGTCACATTTATCCTGTTCAGCCTTGTTTTGGCTGTTCACGGGCAAGTTGATGAAGATGAATGGGTCGACCCCACTGACATGTTGAACTACGATGCTTCTACGAAAACCACGAGGAAACGCACAGAGGTACTGCAAGTGTATTCCGCCATTGCACTTTCTCAGCTACCTTCTCACCCTCTATTGTTTACTTCTTCTAAAAAAAAAAAACGAATTGTGCGTTTATCTAACTATCCATCTATTTACAAAGACGAGCTATGCCAACGTCCACACAAAAAGGAGGGAGTACCCGCAGGATTCATGTCCGAAGGCGGCTTCCTGCCCAGACATTACCGAGTGCAGTAATAAAGTCGCCAGTCTACAGAGAGAGGTGGGTGAAGAGTGGGGTCATTGTAGCTACTGCTTGTTTAAGATCGTACATTCTGTGACCTTCGTTCACTGAAAAATCTATTCTAACATTTACAGATCGTCATTTTTGAAGGTGGTTTGTGACCTAATACTAAATGGTTGGTTCAGTTAAGATTTCTGGTCATGATTCTACCTTTTACTTAATTTCTATTTGATTTCAGATTCAAGGACTGGAAAAGAGGATTGCATCAGCATCCAAAAAGCCTACTCTTCACCCAGTTTTTAAACGATACCTCACCAGGCTCTTGAAGGGAATTAAAAAGCTGGGTCTTGTAAGTTTAAATCAACCCAAATACACAATATTGAATATGTTAAATATATATATATATATATATATATAACAATTTTGTGAAGATGTTGAACTTGGTGCAAAAGTAGATCAATGTTTTGAATGAGTAATGTTATACAATTGTACAACCAGCCTTTCTCCTCACACATTTTCTCAAATGTATTTTAATCATAAGCCCAGTGATGTCCAGAGCGAAGTCCACTACGATGCTGAAGTGAAGCTAACACGGCATGCTGTGGCTGATATGCAGAAGGTTTTAGATGAGGACGATAGCATGCGAACAGGGGCCTTGGATGATTCCCTGAGCCAGATACTGGTCAATTTCAAACAGCATGATTACGGGGCCTGGAAGTGGCAGTTTGAGGACATTTTTGGTGTGGACATTAGCACTGTTTGGCAGGTGAGGAATTGCTTTTGAAGTAATGGCCTATTCAAGAGATGAGCTTTGTATCACTGATAAAACCGCATTACCAGACCACTGCACAGTAAACCATCTTACCTGCAAAATTTCTGCAAAAATCTAATTTTCCATATGTATAAAAAAAACTTTATTGCATACTGGCTTATTTTGAAACGAGAATGAAAATCAGTTTAAACACTTATCATCCCAAAATTACAGCACACTCTGTAAGAATTAGTTTAATTCTGTTTCAAATGCTTTATTGCATGAGTATATCCAATGAGGCACAAACATTTCTAATTTATTCTTTTTCTTTCAGGTCTGTGCCTGCGTATTATTCATCGTGCTGATAATATGTAGCGAGCTGTGGTCAACAGTGTCTTGGTTTGTCCAGTTCAAGCGAGTCTTTGCCGTCTGCTTCTTCGTCAGTATTGTCTGGAACTGGTTCTACCTGTACAAGGTACAGTAATTACCACCTGTTTTAGTTTAGTCTTCCAATATAAACAAATGTATGCTATCTCAGTGAAATAGGTATTTTCAAACTAGGAACTAGGTATGGGCTGGTATGTTAACCTTAGCCAGAAATATCACGGTTTCACAGTACTGCAGTATTGTACACCTGTATAATGTGTTATTGTAAATTCACCCAGGTAAAAAAAAAACTCAGCTTAAATTTTTTTTGGCATTGAACAAAATGCATTTTATTTTCAAATAACATATAGAACATTAGTGAACACATATTGACATATAGAACATAATTTAATTATTTTCTGAAAATAAAACAACAAAAATGAAATAAATGCAGTCAGTATCCATGTTTTGGACGCATGCCCCAAAAAGCTCACTTTTGTGATGCAGGAAGTTTGCAAATTCTTTATTTCACAAAAATAAAGTCATGTTAATGTAACCTACATCTGTAATGACAGTTAACGGTTGCGCAGATGTGTGTCCCTAAGTCAAATATGGTACTATTATTCTTACTGGATTCAACATAAATGTAAACGGTTCAATTAATTTAATTGAGTTTATGTCCAAAAATCATGGGGTGGACATACTATTGATACTGTTATTTCTGTGTGGATGCTCACATACACACAGCACACATAAACACATAACACACATAAATCCTCTTGCTTTGTCTGTGTGTGCACACTTATGAATGACATTAGCTCAGTGAAGTGAGGAAAGAAAACTAGCTAATTAGCCATGTTATCTCCCTCACTAGTTAGCCTACCTAAATTGGTTCACTCATGTTAGTTAGTTAGCTAGGCACGGTATCTAACTACCTAGCTATTGCCAAAGTTAATTTCAAGACATTGTTACCTTAAGTTTGGCAAAGAGCGATGGACGGTGCTCCAAAAATGTGTACTTCACCAGTACTTTTTACAGGTTGGGTGACCTTCCTTCTCTAAGCCATGGCCACCTGTGTTTTTTCTTTTTTTATGGTAACCAAAATATTTCCATACCGCTGACATTGTCTTTTTCGATGGGGGGGGGGGAATTCAGGGGGGTTTGCCTCCTTCTGCTATAATACACAAAGCTACATCCATGCTCGCTGGATCCACGTGAAATTACCTCATGTTTGTTCCTTTTTTTTTCTCTCTTCCAGCTGATTGCTCAATGGTTAGTAGATAAGTCAGTATAAATCACATTTGTACAAAGTGTGGAGTAATGGTGCCATATCATGTCTGTGGTAAACATTACAAGTAAATTCTCGATGCCTATTTGTGAATAGTCCTTTTTAAAATTAAAAAAAGTAAACGTACGGTGAGAACGGTATGTGGGGAAATTTTAGTGGTTTTGGACCATGACTTTTTAAAAACTCTGGTATACCGTAAATCCGTCAACCGGCCCATGCCTGCACTGATTTGAGAATTTTTCAGTGCCATTGTTTCCATTTGCTATGATACTTTGTCCTTTACATGTACGTTTTCGTATATTATAGATAGCCTTTGCTGAGCATCAAACCAATATTGTAAAGTTGGAAAGTGTCAATGAGCAGTGTACTGGAGTGAAGAAGATTGACTGGAAGGATAACTTGAAGGGTAATAAAATAACAGAATGATCATCCCCTTGATATTGCTTGTGTTATCCTGTCATTGAATGTATGAATGTGTGTAAATCTATGGTCTCTTGTTTCTACATCACAGAATGGTTCAGGAGTACCTGGACTCTACAAGATGACCCTTGTAAGAAATACTATGAGGTCCTTCTGGTGAACCCTATTTTGCTGGTGCCTCCAACCAAGGTAAGCATTTTAGAACAGAGTGCCCAGTTATTACATTCTGTGTACGGAGGGCGATGCGCAATTCATGGTTGCATCACCCAGGGTAGGGGAGAGTTCAGTCGGTTCGAGGGTCTGTGTTTCATTGCACTCTAGCAACCGCCACTGGTTGATCAGGCACCTGTGGACTACATTTCAAAAGCGCGTATGCTGGGGCCTTCCTACGACTCTGCTCTATGTGAGCTTAGCTGTGGTCTGCAGTGTGAAAAGCAGGATGTCGACGCCGCGTGTTACGGAGGAGAACCACGGACGTCTTCACTCTTCTGATTGGGCAGTAGGGACCACTGAACGAGGCTATGGTGAAAAATGGTGAAATGGACATTACAAATTAGGGTGGGAATTGTAAATGTATAGCCCCACATATGCTCCAATGTAAAATAAATGCAATTCCATGAAGTTAAAATCAATATAAACTAACGTAAATTTTTTGTTCTTTTTCAGGCAATTTCTATCACCATTACCACTTTCATTACGGAGCCACTGAAACATATTGGGCAGGGTATCAGTGAGTTCCTCAGAGCTCTCCTCAAGGACTTGCCAATCACGCTACAGATCCCTGTCCTTCTGACTATTGTGCTGGCCATCTTGGTAAGTCTCGTGGCACCAAGTAGAACGAGTGGGCAGATCCTAATGAGTAAAGCAATGTTAGTCAGTCACACTGCAGCGGTTAGCAATGCTTGTTTAAAAGTAGAATAAGCCTGTGAAGCCTGTTCTCATTGCTGTCCTTGCACTAAAGTGAAGCTGGGAGACATTAGGGAATTATACAAAGTTAATTTCTGTTTGTCAGGTCTTCATGTATGGAAGTGCCCAGGCTGCGATCCATCATTTGATCCCCAGGGCACTGGGGGGTCGCCAGGACCCACCCCCACTTCCACAGCGTCAGGTCCCAGGAGTGGCAGCTCCAGACCAACCAGCGGGGGGAGATGCACCCCATCTGGCTCCACCCCCAAGAAGACGGGCAATCGAGGGGCAGCACGGAGCTCCTCTACGCCAGAGAAGGCAGAACGGACACGGGGAAGACCAGCCGCCAGTGTTCGTGGAGACCCTGCGTCGAGCCGACCAGCCATTCGGCGAGGATGGGATTGATGCAGAGCAGCAAGAGGATCACTTTGAGGAACATGAACCGCCAACAGAAGGTGCTGTTTTTGAGGAAGAGGAGGGGAAGGTAGTCGCTGAAAATGAAAATCCGTCAGGTGACTCGCAGTGTAATTCAAACAAGGACAGCCTGAAATCTGAAAGTCCAAGTGCCAAAAGCAAGTCTGCTCAGCAAAAAAGGAAGGGTCCCTCACAGAATTCCCAGAGACCAAAGGTAATTTGAATCATTTTTACTTTCACTAATGTGAAAAAGTGATGCGATGATTACTGCAGGCTTAACTTTAAGCACAATGTTCATGTACAGGTAACTGCCAAAATGAAGGAAGCACTTGCATAAATGAGGGGTACCAAGTACATTGAAAGCAGGTGATTCCACACGTGTGGTTCTCTAGTTAAGCAGTTAACATTGCAGCATGCTTTTGGTTGTGTATAAAAATTCTGGGAGACCTAGTTGCTCATTATTCTGTCTGTCATGTCTTTAAGGAGAGATCTCAATGAATTTGAAAGAGGGGTGATTGTTTGGGCACGTTTCACTGACTAAGACTGTTGAACTTTGAACAGTGACTAAGACTGTTAAACTAAAATTTTTCACAGGGAACGGTGTCTTGGGTGATGTTGACATGGAAATCTGAGGGAAAGACATCAACTGGAGCCAACTGTGGTCAAAAGCGCATGCTCCTTGACCGTGCATTGGTTTGAGATGCGAGGCAAAAGCACATGCTCCTTGACCGTGCATTGGTTCGAGATGCAAGGCAAAAGCACATGCTCCTTGACCGTGCATTAGTTCGAGATGCAAGGCAAAAGCGCATGCTCCTTGACCGTGCATTGGTTTGAGATGCAAGGCAAAAGCGCGTGCTCCTTGACCGTGCATTGGTTTGAGATGCGAGGCAAAAGCACATGCTCCTTGACCGTGCATTGGTTCGAGATGCAAGACAAAAGCGCATGCTCCTTGACCGTGCATTGGTTCGAGATCCAAGGCAAAAGTGCATGCTCCTTGACCGTGCATTGGTTCGAGATGCGAGGCAAAAGCGCATTCTCCTTGACCGTGCATTGGTTTGAGATGCAAGGCAAAAGCACATGCTCCTTGACAGTGCATTGGTTTGAGATGCAAGGCAAAAGTGCATGCTCCTTGACCGTGCATTGGTTCGAGATGCAAGGCAAAAGCGCATGCTCCTTGACCGTGCATTGGTTTGAGATCCAAGGCAAAAGTGCATGCTCCTTGACCGTGCATTGGTTCGAGATGCAAGGCAAAAGCGCGTGCTCCTTGACCGTGCATTGGTTTGAGATGCAAGGCAAAAGCGCGTGCTCCTTGACCGTGCATTGGTTCGAGATGCAAGGCAAAACGGATGAGCACCTCTAAATCAGTTGACTACAAATATCTAGGCTGTGAACAGACCGTTTCTTCAAAAACAGTCCACAGAGAAGTGTACAGAGAGGGATACTATTGCTGGCATTTCCTTTATCTTGGTATTTACCAGTATAATACTCATTTGATTTGCATGGCCATTTTTAGTAAATCTGAAAAAAATCCCCTGGCCTCTGTGCCCCAACACCAAAGAACTCTAATATCAGTTATGGCGGGACATGGGTTATATTAGCATTACCTAATAGAGCCCTAATATAGACTATTTGTTAGTTGTTCTGTCTGTAATGTGGAGCTTGTGCGTTCTGCTGTGCCCTTTTGATTTTGCTCTGTATTTTCATTGACCTCTGACTGTGGAGACCCACGTCACAAGAAATGGTGATTAATGTTTAGTTTCATCGCTTCCACTGTACTATTGGAGGGTTCTACAGTGCTCCCATTTTAGGAGCATTAGCTCCTGAAAATTGATATGTGCAAAACTGGAAAAATAATTTAGGAGCACTAATTGGGATGCATTTGTGTGCTCCCAAGTTGAAAAATCTTTCAATTTAGGAGCAAATGTGCTCATTGGAATAATGTTAATAGAGCCCATCATCGACTTGAAATGAGCTTCAACACTTTGCTCGCAAAGACCACCAGCTGGATTACATAAAACAGATGGATTCTGTCGACACAGCCTGAAATGTCATATTACAGTTCACGTACCCATGTTTATGTTTCCAGGTGCCGGATGGTTTGTCAGAAGAGAAGACTACACCTGTCACTCAGGAAAACATTGAAAATGTTGGAGCACCGATACAGGAAACCTTCCTTCAACTTTAATAGCCACAAATGATTTGTCTAATGTTTATGTACTGTACATGCAGGGTAACCAGGAGAGTGTCCCCATCACCATACAGCAACATTTTGGGCTGTTAGGATGATCTGTAATTTTGTGGGGGAGGGGGGGGGGATTAATTATGCCTCACAATGATTCATAATCTGTATTGTTCCTTTACTTTTGAAATTGCATATCACTTCTGTGGTCCCAGTAGGAGGACGGCACCCCAATCCAGCGGCAGCTGTGGCCTGTTACGCTTTTTCTGTCAAATATGGAAACGGGTGGTGCGAAGTGGCTGCGTTAATGTAAATTGTGTGCTGTTGGATGTTCCTGTAGTACTTGTAACATTATGCAATACTGGATTTCACTTCCAGTGTCTTGTTTCACTATAAATGCTGTAAAATATTTGGTAGTGCTTTTCTGGCTACACATTTATTAATAATTGCATGTAAAATTCTTGTTCATATTCATTTAATGCAGTAAAGGATACATTTTGTACATGGCATCAGGATGGTGACCCACAGCAGTTTCACAGGCGTTTAACAATAAGAACACACAATATTATAATCAACAATATAAAATTGTACACAAAAATACAAAGCAGCTGGAAATTGGTAACATTGTTTTTGATTGAGAGATTTGTGTGTATTTATTTATTTTTGGTTTTAAAATACTTAGTTTCCATGTTAAGTTTTCACTTAACTATTATTTTTTAGATTGTGCAGTAGCAAATAGTACACCTAACCCTCGTGTTCCCTCGTCAAAAATGACAAGCAGTGAAAACCCCTTAAATTTAATTATTGCAGCATGACATTCGTTTACTTTTCCTGGACCCTTAAAGGTTTTTTTTTTATTTTATAAAAGCGGTACACCGTCAAGGTACAAAGATTGTCTTTTTTATTATATGTGTTCTGTAATAAAAAAAATGGTGGTGTAGACCTACGAAATGCAGTCTGTCTGGACTGTGAAAGCAGTTAATCACCCATGTATTGACGAATTGTCTGACAGGTTGTGAAAATAGATTTAGGGTTTAAAATTCAATGAAGAAGCTTTATCACAAGGGTTCTGGTGAGGGTGGGTCATTTTTGACCCTGTGGACACGGGGTCCATAGGCTAGCTAGCTACATAATATGAAGAAAACACAAGGGTTAATATACGGTCATCTCAAATGAGACAATATTGTAATTTCAACCTCCACACAAAACAAACACCTGGTATACTTATTTACACGACATTACCCTTCGCCACCGTACAATTAAATCATTTTTAACGGCAATATTGTGTCAAATCCAGACAGCCAAAAAGTGGCAGGATTTATCAGCTGCCACTTCCAATAGGTTAGAACACATCTACGCACACCATCTTGCTTAGAGGCAGCTGCGAAAACGAAACTGGAAAATAACTTACATTTCCTGCTAACTGCTGTATCCGGTCGTGAATATTGGCTGCATTCCAATCCCATATTTTTACTGCTTGCATCTTTTCCTCGGTCCTTTCCTCGCTCATTAGCTCCACCCAGTGGAGGCCATAAGGAAAGGATCCAAGGATCACATACGAGGACGCAGCAACCTAGGCAACAAGAATTAAGCAAATGGAACGTCCTTGCTCAGTCAAGCGTCAGCTGAAGCGACGTCAATTACTAATGACGTGTTGCACAGCTGTATCACCTGTCAAAAAAAAAAAAAAAAACCCGTATCAGCTGTCAGTGGCCTTTAATGCTAACGGATTGTTCTGTAGCCTATCGTATTTTTATCTCTGAGCTTGTTTTTGCATGCAACATGGTATAAACTATTGTTTTATTTGAGTTTTATTTTATTTTTCTCCCATGCAATTTGACAGATGTGAAAATGACGTGAAATAAGAATATTGTCTCTCAATTACAGATGTTTCTGTTTGACGTACAGTGTCCCATTAACACATCCACAACAAACGGCTATTTATCAGTGTGTGAGTAAAGATCGCACGAAGCATAATTTAAATTGTAAGTAAGCAACGCCTATATTCCACACGCTCAATGGCCAATTCATCAATGGACTCGAATGCATGTTTGTTCGTTAAAATTGGAGCACATTACAAATGACACTTCCAGCCAATAACCGAGCTGATGCCGTTTAATTAATTAATCAACAATTAAGCATGTATGATCTGATGGTATATAAGCGACAGATACTGATTTCAAAACTTAGATCGGCGACTAAGTTTTGAGTTTCTGGTCAAAGGAAACGTCCTTTAATTAAAATGGACCGATGTGATAGACTTTGGCATGGTTTTATTGAACCAAGTCATATAATATGTTGTGAATCCATCGCTGTGGTCCATTGTGATATGCTGTGGGCCGTTACCGTGATTGGGCTGATAATCTCGGGCTGAATTATATTTCTCACGGTTTGGAATCGAAACACGTGTTTGTGTGAAAGGTCACCCAGAAAAGCGCAAGATAAACACTGGTTCCATTTTTCGGTTGTCGGGTTTGAAATAGTTTATGGTATCAGAATTGCACGCATACCAAACAGTAGTAGTAGTAGTAGTAGTAGTCTGGTGAGCGACAACCTATATATGGGTGATTCTTCAATTAAGGGAGTTTTTCTGTCCCCAGGGTAGATTTTCAAGAAAAAATATTTTTTATAAAAAACAATTATTGTATTTGTTAGGGTTAGGTTGTAGTAGCTATGAAAAAAATAATTGTGTCTCAATGATGACATTTTAATACTTTTTCGATGTGTTGAAAATTCAAATGTGCCAGAATTTCACTGTTTTGGGCTTGTCCCCAACCCAGACTTTTTGACATCCTCTCTATAATAAAGTAATAAAAAGTGTTAAATTCAGTAAAACTTTACTTTGCATGTCCTCATAACAACTTAAAAATACATTTTTCAAATTCATATAGTTTATATTTGTTCAATTTGCAATTTTTTTATAGTTAAATATTGCTGTCCCTTATAGATCTGTCATTACCATCACGCCCAACATTTTAGAGAGCAATAAAGTTTTTACAAACAGTTACTTACATTGTTGCATGCAAATTAGATGTACCAGAGGAACATTCAGAGACTTGAGGCAGAAGCCTGATTTTTTGATGCCCACATATGTAAGTAATTTGAAGTTTTATACATCCTGATCTGAGAGTATGTTTATTAGGCGTCATTACCAAACAAGTTACTATTTGAGTATTTTAATTCAGTAATAGTAAATTTCACTTTATTTACATATATTCAGAGTACATTGTATGCTGGCTAACCAGTTAGCTCAGCAAGTCCAAAACCTAGCTAACTTTTCCCTCCAAAACTGAAAATTGTCATTACCATCACGTGTCATTACCATCACACAAAATTATTATGAAGTACAATCAAAGCTATGCTAAGATCTTTGTTTTATTATTATGAAGTACAATCAAAGCTATGCTAAGATCTTTGTTCCAGACCAATTAATAAACATTTTGAAATAGAAAAAACAGAGTTTAAAGAATATTATTTTTTTTAAATTCCAAAAGTCAAAAGTGCCCCGAATTGAAGAATCACCCATCATTACAATTTTATATAGCTACCATTTCACACAGCTTTCTAGCTAACTACTCTTTCTAGAGTAACTTAATTAGTACGCGTGCAAACGTTAGCTAACCTTTCTGTTTCTCTTTCGCTTGACTTGCTTGTTTACGTTTAGAGTCGCTTCGCCACGTAGGCCAATTTACGCATTGATCTTGATATCCTTCTTCGAACATTGTGATTAGTAATATTCGTGTCCAGTTTAATTGAGCAGCAACGGATATCGCAGACACTTGTACTTTAATGCTGGGAAAATGCGCGTCACATTTATCCTGTGCAGCCTTGTTTTGGCTGTTCACGGGCAAGTTGATGAAGATGAATGGGTCGACCCCACTGACATGTTGAACTACGATGCTTCTACGAAAACCATGAGGAAACGCACAGAGGTACTGCAAGTGTATTCCGCCATTGCACTTTCTCAGCTACCTTCTCACCCTCTATTGCTTACTTCTTCTAAAAAACCGAATTGTGCGTTTATCTAACTATCCATCTATTTACAAAGACGAGCTATGCCAACGTCCACACAAAAAGGAGGGAGTACCCGCAGGATTCATGTCCGAAGGCGGCTTCCTGCCCAGACATTACCGAGTGCAGTAATAAAGTCGCCAGTCTACAGAGAGAGGTGGGTGAAGAATGGGGTCATTGTAGCTACTGCTTGTTTAAGATTAATCGTACATTCTGTGACCTTCGTTCACTGAAAAATCTATTCTAACATTTACAGATCGTCTTTTTTTAAGGTGGTTTGTGACCTAATACTAAATGGTTGGTTCAGTTAAGATTTCTGGTCATGATTCTACCTTTTACTTAATTTCTATTTGATTTCAGATTCAAGAACTAGAAAAGAGGATTGCATCAGCATCCAAAAAGCCCATTTTTTTTCTTCACCCAGTTTTTAAACGATACCTCACCAGGCCCTTGAAGGGAATTAAAAAGCTGGGTCTTGTAAGTTTAAATCAACCCAAATACACAATATTGAATATGTTAAAAATATATATATATATAACAATTTTGTGAAGATGTTGAACTTGGTGCAAAAGTAGATCAATGTTTTGAATGAGTAATCTTATACAATTGTACAACCAGCCTTTCTCCTCACACATTTTCTCAAATGTATTTTAATCATAAGCCCAGTGATGTCCAGAGCGAAGTCCACTACGATGCTGAAGTGAAGCTAACACGGCATGCTGTGGCTGATATGCAGAAGGTTTTAGATGAGGACGATAGCATGCGAACAGGGGCCTTGGATGATTCCCTGAGCCAGATACTGGTCAATTTCAAACAGCATGATTACGAGGCCTGGAAGTGGCAGTTTGAGGACACTTTTGGTGTGGACATTAGCACTGTTTGGCAGGTGAGGAATTGCTTTTGAAGTAATGGCCTATTCAAGAGATGAGCTTTGTATCAGTGATAAAACCGCATTACCAGACCACTGCACAGTAAACCATCTTACCTGCAAAATTTCTGGTCATGATTCTACCTTTTACTTAATTTCTATTTGATTTCAGATTCAAGAACTAGAAAAGAGGATTGCATCAGCATCCAAAAAGCCCAGTTTTTTTCTTCACCCAGTTTTTAAACGATACCTCACCAGGCTCTTGAAGGGAATTAAAAAGCTGGGTCTTGTAAGTTTAAATCAACCCAAATACACAATATTGAATATGTTAAAAATATATATATATATAACAATTTTGTGAAGATGTTGAACTTGGTGCAAAAGTAGATCAATGTTTTGAATGAGTAATCTTATACAATTGTACAACCAGCCTTTCTCCTCACACATTTTCTCAAATGTATTTTAATCATAAGCCCAGTGATGTCCAGAGCGAAGTCCACTACGATGCTGAAGTGAAGCCAACACGGCATGCTGTGGCTGATATGCAGAAGGTTTTAGATGAGGACGATAGCATGCGAACAGGGGCCTTGGATGATTCCCTGAGCCAGATACTGGTCAATTTCAAACAGCATGATTACGAGGCCTGGAAGTGGCAGTTTGAGGACACTTTTGGTGTGGACATTAGCACTGTTTGGCAGGTGAGGAATTGCTTTTGAAGTAATGGCCTATTCAAGAGATGAGCTTTGTATCAGTGATAAAACCGCATTACCAGACCACTGCACAGTAAACCATCTTACCTGCAAAATTTCTGCAAAAATCAAATTTTCCATATGTATAAAAAAACTTTATTGCATACTGGCTTATTTTGAAACGAGAATGAAAATCAGTTTAAACACTTATCATCCCAAAATTACAGCACACTGTAAGAATTAGTTTAATTCTGTTTCGAATGCTTTATTGCATGAGTATATCCAATGAGGCACAAACATTTCTAATTTATTCTTTTTCTTTCAGGTCTGTGCCTGCGTATTATTCATCGTGCTGATAATATGTAGCGAGCTGTGGTCAACAGTGTCTTGGTTTGTCCAGTTCAAGCGAGTCTTTGCCGTCTGCTTCTTCGTCAGTATTGTCTGGAACTGGTTCTACCTGTACAAGGTACAGTAATTACCACCTGTTTTAGTTTAGTCTTCCAATATAAACAAATGTATGCTATCTCGGTGAAATAGGTATTTTCAAACTAGGAACTAGGTATGGGCTGGTATGTTAACCTTAGCCAGAAATATCACGGTTTCACAGTACTGCAGTATTGTACACCTGTATAATGTGTTATTGTAAATTCACCCAGGTAAAAAAAAACTCAGCTTAAATTTTTTTTGGCATTGAACAAAATGCATTTTATTTTCAAATAACATATAGAACATTAGTGAACACATATTGACATATAGAACATAATTTAATTATTTTCTGAAAATAAAACACAACAAAAATGAAATAAATGCAGTCAGTATCCATGTTTTGGACGCATCCAAAAAGCCTACTCTTCACCTAGTTTTTAAACGATACCTCACCAGGCCCTTGAAGGGAATTAAAAAGCTGGGTCTTGTAAGTTTAAATCAACCCAAATACACAATATTGAATATGTTAAAAATATATATATATATATAACAATTTTGTGAAGATGTTGAACTTGGTGCAAAAGTAGATCAATGTTTTGAATGAGTAATCTTATACAATTGTACAACCAGCCTTTCTCCTCACACATTTTCTCAAATGTATTTTAATCATAAGCCCAGTGATGTCCAGAGCGAAGTCCACTACGATGCTGAAGTGAAGCTAACACGGCATGCTGTGGCTGATATGCAGAAGGTTTTAGATGAGGACGATAGCATGCGAACAGGGGCCTTGGATGATTCCCTGAGCCAGATACTGGTCAATTTCACACAGCATGATTACAAGGCCTGGAAGTGGCAGTTTGAGGACACTTTTGGTGTGGACATTAGCACTGTTTGGCAGGTGAGGAATTGCTTTTGAAGTAATGGCCTATTCAAGAGATGAGCTTTGTATCAGTGATAAAACCGCATTACCAGACCACTGCACAGTAAACCATCTTACCTGCAAAATTTCTGCAAAAATCAAATTTTCCATATGTATAAAAAAACTTTATTGCATACTGGCTTATTTTGAAACGAGAATGAAAATCAGTTTAAACACTTATCATCCCAAAATTACAGCACACTCTGTAAGAATTAGTTTAATTCTGTTTCAAATGCTTTATTGCATGAGTATATCCAATGAGGCACAAACATTTCTAATTTATTCTTTTTCTTTCAGGTCTGTGCCTGCGTATTATTCATCGTGCTGATAATATGTAGCGAGCTGTGGTCAACAGTGTCTTGGTTTGTCCAGTTCAAGCGAGTCTTTGCCGTCTGCTTCTTCGTCAGTATTGTCTGGAACTGGTTCTACCTGTACAAGGTACAGTAATTACCACCTGTTTTAGTTTAGTCTTCCAATATAAACAAATGTATGCTATCTCGGTGAAATAGGTATTTTCAAACTAGGAACTAGGTATGGGCTGGTATGTTAACCTTACCCAGAAATATCACGGTTTCACAGTACTGCAGTATTGTACACCTGTATAATGTGTTATTGTAAATTCACCCAGGTAAAAAAAAACTCAGCTTAAATTTTTTTTGGCATTGAACAAAATGCATTTTATTTTCAAATAACATATAGAACATTAGTGAGCACATATTGACATATAGAACATAATTTAATTATTTTCTGAAAATAAAACACAACAAAAATGAAATAAATGCAGTCAGTATCCATGTTTTGGAAGCATGCCCCAAAAAGCTCACTTTTGTGATGCAGGAAGTTTGCAAATTCTTTATTTCACAAAAATAAAGTCATGTTAATGTAACCTACATCTGTAATGACAGTTAACGGTTGCGCAGATGTGTGTCCCTAAGTCAAATATGGTACTATTATTCTTACTGGATTCAACATAAATGTAAACGGTTCAATTAATTTAATTGAGTTTATGTCCAAAAATCATGGGGTGGACATACTATTGATACTGTTATTTCTGTGTGGATGCTCACATGCACACAGCACACATAACACACATAACACACATAAATCCTCTTGCTTTGTCTGTGTGTGCACACTTATGAATGACATTAGCTCAGTGAAGTGAGGAAAGAAAACTAGCTAATGTTAGCTAGCTAATTAGCCATGTTATCTCCCTCACTAGTTAGCCTACCTAAATAGGTTCACTCATGTTAGTTAGTTAGATAGCTAGGCACGGTATCTAACTACCTAGCTATTGCCAAAGTTAATTTCAAGACAATGTTACCTTAAGTTTGGCAAAGAGCGATGGACGGTGCTCCCAAAAATGTGTACTTCACCAGTACGTTTTACAGGTTGGGTACTTTAAGGGTTGTTTCTCCTGACTAATTTTCCTATTGAACTCTATGGAAAACTACTAATGTATTCTAAATGTGCCTAATGAAAATAAATAAGTAAATTCAAATGAATGTATGTCTTGCTTGAATATACACTGCTCAAAACAATTAAGGGAACACTTAATCATCACAGTATAACACCAAGTCAATTAAACCAAACCGGCCATGCTGGATGATGCTGCAGGCAGCATAACATTCGCCACGGCGTCTCCAGACTCTTTCACGTCTGTCACATGTGCTCATTGTGAACCTGCTCTCATCTGTGAAGAGAACGGGGCACCAATGGCGAACCTGCCAATCGAGATGCAAGGGCTGGGCTGTGAGCACAGGTCCCACTTCATGCCACCCTCATGGAGTCTGTTTCTGACAGTTTGGTCAGAAACATACACATGAGTAGCCCGCTGGAGGTCATTTTGTAGGGCTCTGGCAGTGCTCCTCCTGTTCCTCCTCGCACAAAGGAGCAGATACCGGTCCTGCCGCTGGGTTGTTGCCCTTCTACGGCCCTGTCCAGCTCTCCTCGTATAATGGCCCGTCTCCCGGTATCTCCTCCACGCTCTTGAGACTGTGCTGGGAGACACAGCAAACCTTCTTGTGACGGCACGTATGGATGTGCCATCCTGGAGGAGCTGGACTACCTGTGCAACCTGAATGGGCTGCAGGTACTGCCTCATGCTACCAGTAGTTACAAGGGCACTACTAGAAAATGCAAAACTAGAGTATGATCAGTCAGGAAGGATAAGGAGAGAGAAATGGTCTGTAGCCACCACCTGCAAAACCATTTACTTTTTGGGGTTGTCTTTCTGTAGCCTCTCCTGTCCATCTGTTGTCACTTTCATTTGCACCAAAGCAGGTGAAATTGAATGACAATCGTTTACGCTTCCTAACTGGACAGATCGATATCCCAGAAGTTTAATTGACTGTATATACTGTGTTGATTAAGTGTTCCCTTCATTTCTTTGAGCAGTGTATTTTTTTATCTCAGGCCAAGAAAATACCTGCTTTGTAGAGTAGGCAGCAGGCCTAATATGAACATAAAAAAGTTTAAATAAATGTAACTATCACTATTTGTAGAACATATTGATGACAAAATTAATTAGAATATACAGAAATTCAAATAGTTTATGCCTATGTTAAAAATAATATCAAAGTTTGGCTTGAATGGTCGTTAAACGTGTAAAAAGTGTGTCCCATATGATCTTATCTAAATTACGGATTACAGTTTTAGATTGCGTCTCGACAGTTTTACTGATATGGGAACATTTGTTGTGTACATTTTAAGCTTTTGAAGGAGTGGTGTATAATTCTTTGGAGACGTCGAGGGTTTCCTAATTCACGTGAGCAGTGAACCATATATGTATTCTACTATGCTGAAGCCTATATACACTACAAGGGACATTCAATACAAATAAAATAAATTATATTTTATAGAAAATATTTTTACTGCAATGTTTTTTTTTCCATCCGAGACACTTGTATTATGTCAAAAAATAAAATACTTGAGCTTTTTTTTCTGCTGGGTAAAGCAGATGATCCCTGTGTATTTACTGTCTTGTGCTCTTTGCCTTTCTCAGATTGAAGACGTAAAGCACAAGGCATCTCATTTAAAGCAACAACCAGGGTATATTTCAGCCCGAAATAGCAAGTTAGACCAACTTCTCACGAGCATCCAACAGCTCAGCATGGTAAGAACCTCATTCAGAGACTATTTTCTTTTCTTTTCTTCTTGTAATAACTATGGACATGTCTGAAACCAAGGCAGCACACTACATTTATGTTTTATGTCAAAAGTATGAGTTTCTCAAAGTTTCTGAAAAGAGGTTATCATGCCACCAATATCTTTTCTTTCTGCCTTTCGGCATCTCCAATCCCACTCAAATTTGGAATGTCCAATTTGCGAGCTATGTACAAGCGTGCTCATATATGCCCCCTGCTGCTCCGAAACACGGAGCTACTTCTTTTCACAACGCAGCCACAAGCTCCGCACGCACAGAGCAGGGGCGGAGGAGACCCAAGCGTGCCTCCCCTTCTCTCGCTTTTCGGGCATCAAAAAATATTGGACAGTTTAACATAATGTAGAATAAAGTAATCATTTTAAATATTTTGTCGCATATCATTTGCATGCCGTGACTTCCTGATGTCTGTGACCCAACAATATCAAAAGACTCTTCATATCTTATTTTCTGGTACGCCTACAAGCGATACTATAACCTCTCTGCATTTTAATGGATCTCTATGGGAATGCGGGGTGGGACTAGATTTAGCTGTAAATTACACTGGGACAGTATGGAACACATGAAATATGCCATCATGCATTTTCACTATTTTCCATTCTAGCCAATTGAGGATGATTTTTGCCATGTGCCATGGCAGATCACTTATCTTGAGGAGGCCAGAAGATGCATTTCTGTGAGTCTTCAGGCAAATTAAGTTGCTTTACATTTGTTTCTTTTTTGTAACAGTATCTAATTATATGTATTTTCTTCTGGTCTAGGTGGGGTTGCTCATAATTGCAATACACTTCACAAACTTATCAGATGTCCTGTTTCAACCAGATGTCACATGCTGGCTGGTACCAGTGGGCTGGTTTGTTACCATTCTGATCTTGGTATGTAAACCCAATTGTTATATTGACTTTCCTTCTTTATTCAAAGCAGGGGTTTGGAGCACTACATTGCTCATTTTTTAGGGGACATTTTAATGAGATATACGGTGTCTCTTCTATGGGGCACTGGAACATTCCCGAGCCCCTAGGAGAGGAGGAATTTTTGACATTGTCCATTTATCAATAGAATAAAGTTTAACTCAGTCTTCCACAATAACATTTACAGTACGATTCAGGCATTTACCCTTTATATTGCTAATGGCAATGCATCTTTATGATTACTAGTTAGACCACGGTGTTCTTAGTGATTTTCTTTGTAATATGCTTTCCTTGTTTTTGGCAACTTGCATCCCATTGGTGCTCTGTGACACAGCACAAAATGTATGAGGCTAACTAAGCCCAATATGCTGCAGTAGCTACAAACACTGACAGCTAATGTCAAAGTCAGAGATAAAATAGCAAACTAATAAAATTATTATTATATCATGAAAAGGTTTAAGAGCACCACAGGTGTTGTAAAAGACACAGAGGGTTTGTCAAAGCACGTGTTGTCAACTGCCGCTTCTTACACCGCAGTCTACAAGTCGTGCTCACACAGACATTAATCAGAGGAAGACACTGTTTTCCAATCAACAGGAAGACTTGTGGGGTCACTAGGCTGAGATTCTGCAATATACCCTGGGCAATTCTAGAGCTAATAATATTGTGCACCACCCTGTGGGGCAGCCTTCAATAGTCAGCATTGAAAAGGTCTGGATTCTAAAACCAGACTGTGGGGCCCATCCGTTCACTATAACAGTGCCTTAACAGAATGAGCCACCAATGGGTGGTAAATTAAGTGGATTTCGTAAGCTTGATCATTCCTCCTGTAGGTAAAATTAGGAATTATTTGAAATATTATAAGGCACTTTGTCACAAGGAAACATTTAGGGTTAGTTGTGTGATAACCTGAATAATACAACATCAGTCTCTGATGTTCACATAGGCTAGTTTAACAACTTCATACAACCAGGCTTTAGTTATATTGTACAGTGCAGGTTTTGTTTATGTAGGTACAGATTCCATGGCTCATAGTCCTGATTAGTACAGATTCCATGGCTCCTGTCCTGATTGAGCTGCTTTTGAATGCGATTCATAAATTGTGACGTTTTAAAGTGGTGATGTTTCATTCCATCGTGTCACGTTTCTGCCCTCTACCCTCAGTTGGTGTGCATAGCAGTAAAATGGCGGCGGAGACAGCCTGACCACAGAGACGGACGTGAGCAGAACCAAGAAAATGACTTGCCGAATGACGACAGGGAACAGGAACACCAGGAAGGAGACAGAGACAACTTGGATCCTGAGGACCGGGGCCAAGAACCGGCTCCGCTTGTGGAAGATGTGGGTCCTGAACAGGTAGATGGGAGCACTGCTTCAGAACCACCAGGGCAGGTATGTGACAAAAGCAGATCTCTAGATGTCTGCAGCAATGTAGTTGACAGAGATCAGGGGTGAAATCTCACCAGTTATTTAACTTTAACCTCACAGGAGCCCGAAGCTTCCGAAGATGAGTGCTGCGATGAGAACTACTCCGTCACTAAGATGCCCGTATCCGAGACTCAACCAGAACTGACACACTGTGCAGAGTAACAGACCGCATGTCTGACTTCAGTAAAAACCTCAGAAAATAGTGTCAGTATAGAGGCGAACTACACGGCAATGGGGGTGAATTATGGATATTTAGTATTTGACCACAGAGAATGTTAATTTGGGATTGCAATATAAAGGTTTTAAATTTCTAAATGACAGATCTTCTATTTTTTTTGGTTTGCCAAGTTAGTTAGAATGTACGTTCATTATGTTGTTTGTATGTTTGTAATTTTTTTGGTGCATTGGAATAAGGACAATAAAAAGTATTTTTTGAAATGAGGTTTTATTCCTCTGTCATCTGCACTGAAATACAAATCAGCAAAAATGTGGACACTGACCATCATCTGGATATTTGCTTATGGACGGTTTTTTCTATCCTGCACTTCCCTTTAGAAAACACCAAACATTCCAAGTTCCTGAATTAGAAAAAAACTATTTTTCCAAGTATTTACCTTTCCTAACTGACACAAAGGGGTGTAATGGCAGTAAACATGAGCTTGCTACGCTGTGTAAGAAGTAAAAACAACATTCAGGATTCAGGAATCCCACCATGCAGCAGTCATTCTGAGGGTGGAATGCTGTGCTGTGCTGAAACTGCAGGGATGCTCCGGTGAGTTGTCTGAGAAGAGTTTAGTCTGTAGTGTCCATTGCGCAGGGCATTGCATGGTCTCTTCACTTTGTAACAGAGTGCAGTGTACGCAGTGTCTCCTGGGAAACTGACAGTGAAGCGCTCCTTTCTGAGTCTATAGAAGTACACAGAGCCGCACTGCTGCAGTCACAGTGTACGGAGCCTGAGGGGGCCTTTGGGACACGACGGTTCAGTCGGGGTTCGGCAGCCCGGAGTCGGAGGGCGGGGGGACCCGCTGCTCGTCCATGCGCTTGGCCTGAGAGCGCAGGATGAGGCTGAAGAAGTCCTCGTCCGGGACCGTGGGGCCCTTGGTAGCAGGAGGGGGCGCTGCGCACATTTGGTCATCCAGCCTGGAGCCCTGCAAGAGTGTGCATGAGACGGGGGGAGGCGTTTAAGCCCACGACAAAGTGAAGCAAGTAGACTGCTGTATTAGCATTAACACCCAGTCCAGACTTGTGCAGAAGATAAGCTGCATGAGACTAGAAGCAATAATGAATTAATCTGTGCCCACAAAAATCAGACAGTGGGAATGTTGCGTCCTTCATTAAGGACCTATGCTAGCGAACAACACCACAAACCCACTCCTGTTATTGCTTTTGGTCTGTTTTAAAGCCAGCGGGAATGCTGCGTCCTTCATTAAGGACCTATGCTAGCGAACAACACCACAAACCCACTCCTGTTACTGCTTTTGGTCTGTTTTAAAGCCAGTGGGAATGCTGCGTCCTTCATTAAGGACCTATGCTAGCGAACAACACCACAAACCCACTCCTGTTATTGCTTTTGGTCTGTTTTAAAGCCAGTGGGAATGCTGCGTCCTTCATTAAGGACCTATGCTAGCTAACAACACCACAAACCCACTCGTGTTATTGCTTTTGGTCTGTTTTAAAGCCATCATATGGAACAGTGGAGCATTGTTGCTATTGCACACACAGGAATATTTACATTTATACAAAGCAGTTATAACAGCACAAACGCATTTTGATAAAGTGTTCTTATGCCCCACCCCCACCCCGTTCGGGGGAAACAAACCTGGCACTTGACGAGCATGTCGAAGAAGTCATCGTCGGGCTCCTTGCCGTCGGCGCTAGCCATCAGGTGGCTGAGGACCGACTGGCCGTTCTGCTGGTTGAGCCGCAGGCCCGGCAGGTTACCGGCGCTGGCCCGCTGGTCGTCCAGACGCCGGCTCTGCGAGGTGGCCACCATGTCCAGGAGCTGGCGGTGGTGCGGGGAGGCGTCGGTTGCGGAGTGAGCTGGAGGTGGGCGGGCAGTAGGGGAAGGGCACAGGGATCGTTACTCTCAGGGCGGCACTTACACACGCTTCTGTCTAGATCAGGCTCTTCCCATCACACATCATGACTACACAGCAACACCTATAGCATGTGTGAGGGCGAGAGCGCAGTATTATGTGCACAAACAAGCAACTACATCATGTTTGTGAACTGAACCTAAGTGTCTTGTGACTGTTGTAGGTGAATGTAGGGGGTGGTAAACTCACACTTGTGACTGCTATAGGTGAATGTAGGGGGTGGTAAACTCACACTTGTGACTGCTGTAGGTGAATGTAGGGGGTGGTAAACTCACACTTGTGAATGCTGTAGGTGAATGTATGGGGTGGTAAACTCACACTTGTGAATGTAGGGGGTGGTAACTCACACTTGTGACTGCTATAGGTGAATGTAGAGGGTGGTAAACTCACACTTGTGAATGCTGTAGGTGAATGTAGGGGGTGGTAAACTCACACTTGTGACTGCTGTAGGTGAATGTAGGGGGTGGTAAACTCACACTTGTGAATGCTGTAGGTGAATGTAGGGGGTGGTAAACTCACACTTGTTACTGCTGTAGGTGAATGTAGGGGGGTGGTAAACTCACACTTGTGACTGCTGTAGGTGAATGTAGGGGGTGGTAAACTCACTTGTGAATGGCTGGGGCTGGAGAGGAGGAGGGACTGGAGGGCACAGACAGACTGCTCTCCTGTATAGAGCACCTCTGGTCATCCATGCGGTTGCTCTGGAAACGACTAAGGAGGTCAAAGAAGCCCTCGTCTCCCAGCATGTCCGGGCTGTCTCTCTGTAGCAAACAGCATGACACAATCGGGGGATCAAACGCCGCACACTCGCAATCAATGGCTATTAAACCAACATGAAACACAGGGCTAAATGAGCAGAATCAACAAGGTCTTGCTAAACTCCTCACAGCAAGATTAAGACATTTTCATACATGAGAATTTTTGCTGGGACAGCACCAGACTTCTCCAGATCCCCTTGTAAAAAAAGAAGTAAATTAAATAAAGAGAAAACACCGTGGCCTGATCATATGAACAGCGGACTAACTCTAGTGTTGTGGTTGTGTTTCATTGTGCTGGAGATTTTCACCACAGGAGAAACTGATTTACTGCACTTGGAAGGGGCAGCAGTGTAACATGATTAGGGAGCCGGACTTGTAGCTCAAAGGTTCTAGGTTAAATTCCCAGATGGGGAACTACCCTTGGGCAAGGCACCTAACCTGAATTGCTTCAGTAAATATCCAGCTATATAAACAAACTTCCTGTTGTGTAAGTGGCTCTGGATAAGTACATGTAAATGATTGGCAGAGTGGGACAGATCTCACATTCTTAGGCTCCTCCTCCACCTCAGGCACAGCTAGGGTGTTGCTGGTATCCTGTACAATGTTTCTGGACGGGTCGCTGCTCTTGTTCTTCTTGCCCCGTAAACGGTTGATGAAGAACAACTTGGAGGACGTCTTGGCCAGAGATGATTTGGGCTGCTTGGTAAGGATGTCATTGTTCCAGTTCTGATCCTTTAAGGGACACATACATTTAACAAAATAATAAACAAAATATGTGGATTGAAGGATAATAAACTAGTGTACAATGCCCACCAGAATTATTGGCACCACTGGTAAAGAAGAGCAAAGGTGGTGAGTTTGGTGTAATAAGAGGCATAGTTACACAGAAAAAAGCCCACTCTGAAGTATGGTGGTGGATCTGCGATATTGTGGGGCTGTTTCACTTACAAAGGCCCTGGCAACCTTGCTAGGATAAATGGAAACATTAACTCAAATACCAGCTGATTTTAGATCAAAATCTAGCTGCCTCTGCCAGGAGGCTAAATCTGGGTCATGGTTGGATCTTCCAGCAGAACATACCTCCAAATCCACACAAAAAAAATGGTTCACTGACCACAGAATCAAGCTTTTGCAATAGCCTTCCCAAAACCCTGACCTAAAACCCCATTGAAATCCTGCAGGGTGAGCTGAAGAGGAGAGTCTACCGGCGAGGACCAAGAACGCTGAAGGATCTCAATAGATTTTGTATTGAGGAATGGTTTCAGATCCCTTTATATGTGTTTTCCCACCTCATTGAGAATGCACTGTGTGTGGTAGATGTTGCTCAATACATTCCATTTCCTCATGGCTCTCATTCCTGAACATTCACAACCTTTTATCTCGTACCGTTTCCTCAACTCAGAGACAAAATATTTGCAACACGATCCTGAATGTGAAACGCTGCGCACTTCATAAAATGTATTTTGCTTCACACAACTAGTTGTCGTGATATACTGCTTATAGACTGATATGAATTGATTTCGTAACTTTTTCATTTAAAAAGTGTTCATAACAGGTGAAGGTTATAGAAAGTTAAGAGCTTACAAACTGCACTCACGTTGATCTTATCTGGGCTCAGTTTCACCAGCTCCATGTTCTCCATGCTGTGCCTTCGTTCCATTCTGGGTCTTGCCCCTGAAAGTCAATCTCCTGTTATGAATGGGGGTGCGGAAAATGATACATAAAGGGAGAACATAAACCCTAAAGCTTCTAACCCAACTAAAGGACTGAATATATGATTGGTGGAATTTTTTTTAATTTTAATTAATTAATTATTTAATTTCTCTCTTTAATTATCGTTTTCCTACCTTCTAACTTTTAGCCATTTGTGGAAGAGACCTGTGATCATTAAGAACAGAATAAGCTTACCATGATGGTTATAGTCGACATCCTGATTTTCAGGTACAGCAGGATTCTTGGCACTGCAGTTTAGACCCAGGACCAGCTGCAGGTCTGACACGTTCATTCTGGCTGTCAGCTCACCATTTTGGTCTCCAATCTGAATAGGACACAGCGAGAAGTTAACATTAGAGGAGAGAGAGATTCATACAAGCATACTCTTGCACCAAAAAGTTACATTCAAAACAGGCTCTCATTGCCTGAGATGAATCCTAGCATGCCAACTATGTGAATTTACTTTAAATCAAGTTTATATTTATAGAAGCAGCTTCCAGATGAAATATAGGGAAATTATTTCCTGTGATAGGATATCGCACAATGGTTTCCCCTTTCAGGAGACTCAGTTGGATAGTATTTATCAGCTGACATAGGTGAATGTAATGAGAATAATTGTACACAGAACATGTGCAGGAGTCTCTGTACCTCTCTGGAGATTTCCAGATGTTTCTCTGCAAAGTGCATGGCCTGGTCATGGTTCCCCAGGGCTGTGTGGGCATTCCCTAAACTCCAGCAGGCTCTTCCCTCTCCAATTCTGCACCCACGCCCCACACACACATACACACAAAACAAACGGCACAGACTAAGAGGACCGCTCAAAAATATAAAGTGATAAAGTGAAGGTATTCAACTAAACTAATAGATTAAATAAACAGACACATGCTAAAACAATGCAAAGTTTCTTTTGATGTGATCTCTGTAGTTAAAGTGGGGCGGCTGTGGCTCAGGAGGTAGAGCAGGTCGTCCGCTAATCGCAGGGTTGGCGGTTCGATCCCCGGCTCCTCCTGTCCACGTGTCAAAGTGTCCTTGGGCAAGACACTGAACCCCAAATTTCTCCCAATGAGCAGGCTAGCGCCTTGCATGGTGGCTGCCGCCATTGGTGTGTGAATGTGTGTGTGAACGGGTGAGTGAGAGGCCATTGTAAAGCGCTTTGGATAAAAGCGCTATATAAGTGCAGTCCATTTACCATTTACCATTTAAAGGGCTAGTTAACATGGTTGGTGTTTTGTGGAATACCATCATGCTGGGAGTAGAACATCTCCAAACAAAAAAATAACTTATCAGCATGATAAGCACAAAGCGGTAAGGGGCTATCTGATGCTGGTGGCTCTGGCCTGTCCTGACCTGTCGTTGAGGTCCTGTGCGATGATGAGGTGTTTGAGGTGGTAGTCGATGGCCCTCTCGTAGTCCTGCAGTAGGGTGTAGGTGTTCCCCAGGCTGTAGCAGGCCTGGGCTTCCACTGCCTTATCTCTGAGCTGCCGAGCCAACAGCAGAGTTCTCCTGCAGAGCAGAACCAAGACACTTCCCTCTAGACAAAAAGCTTTTACCCGTACCTCACCTTCAGCCATAACGTCCCCTCCCCTCCGTAACCACATTCTCACTGTTTTTACAAAAAACCTCCATTCCATAACAATGCACAACTGCATTGACTGTATTTACCATAACCTCCCCTCCAAAACAGAGAACTGCATTCTCCTTGCTTTTTATCAAAACCTCCTTTCCCAAAATTCTTACGAAATTCCATAACAGAAATACAATATTACAGAACTTAAAGGTCTGTGTCGTGATAATGACCAAAAATTGTTCCTTCCAGTACCTTTGTAAAGGTGGATTAAATAAGATATTTGTATACTCAATTTTAATGTGTGATTATCAAGAGATGATTGGTTTCAGTTGAGTCTGCTTACTTGTAATGTTCAGCTGCCACTTCAAATTCTCCAAGAAAAATATATGCATTCCCAAGGTTACAATATGCCCTCCTCTCTGCCGATCTGTCACCAAACTCCTTTGCAATCAGGAGGCGCTTTAAAAAAAATCAAACAAGACCATTTATTTATTCATTATATTAGTAACAGTATCTTAGAGGCTAAGTTTCATAATTAGACCTGAAATACCTAATTAATAAAACAGTCCTCTACTGTGAAGCACAGACTGGTTTCTATCAAGAGGCTAATTTCACTGGAACTAACTATGATTAACCATGGCACTCAGACAAAAATAAACAGTTTGACAGTGAGAGAGAAGAAAGAGCAATATGTGACTCATCATCAGGTAATTTATAAAGCATCTGAATTGCCAACATACCTGCTCATGAGCTACCACAGCACTCCGGAAGTTTCCCAGTAGGTAGTGTGTGTTTCCAAGGTTACCGTACGTCCGGCCTTGGGCAGCACGGTCCCTCAGCTCGTTCACAATCAGCAAATTGGCCCTTCAGACAAAGCAGGAGAAAGGATTCAAAAGAGGTGGGTCACTTGATTCAACAGCAAAAAGTAAATGATAATGTCTGAGAATCAAGGAAATTGCTTCACTGCATTTATACAGTCAAAAATTAAACAGCAGTACGCTGGCGATCTGTCTACCAATAACCGCTAGATTTAAAAAAATGACGAGAGGAATATGTACACGGATTCACTATCAGAGATGTGCTTCCGCATGTACATGCAGAAACACACGAGCACAGTCCTAAGGCTCACTCATAGAATTCGGCTGCTTTCCGCAGCGACGTCATGGCCTCCTCTGGAAATTCCCCCAGGTCAGTCCCACTCCAGCATATACTCTTCCCTTTGGCATGGTACACATTCCCAAAGTTATAAAGCGCCCTTGCCTGTCCAACCTGCCAATTGTGGGAATTTAACATTTAATCCTATAAAAGTATATGTTGTAAATAGAATGTATAAACTTGTCTGTGGTAGTTGAGTTTCGAATGGGTGACCTTGGGCCTGTGTTCTGAGAGTTCTGAGAGGGAGGGCCACAACATTCTTCAGATAAAGGATTTGCCACAAAAGCAGAGCCAGTTTATGCAAAACAGGAAACGCCAAAACTCATAGATGAGTTTCTATCATAATGGAAAAATACTAGACATGAACTGAACACGTGTAATTCTAAATGTTTGATTGGTTTGAATTATACGCCCAGTGATGTATGAAAATGGAAGGTAGAAGACATACCCCTTTTTAGCATACAGTATATAAGCACCACAGTAGCAGAGATGGGGGGGGTCCACGAGCGAGAGTGTGCACGCGCGAGCGTGCGAGGGAGAGCGTGCTTCCAGCGCGCTTCCAGAGGACCACAGATGTATTAACCCATTGTATTCTTATGTAAAGACTTCGAGCTGACACAATAAAGACAAAGTGATTTAACCATTCGAATTGAATTGAAGAGTATCCTTGATCTACCTCCTTGACCACGAAAAGCAATATATTTGATTGCTAACAAATTGGTGACCTCGTCGTGGGGAGGGAGATGATCTTGGATCAATCCAAAAGAAAAGAAATTGCAGGGTTTAATCTCTTGGACATTCTGAGGCCTCAAAAAGATAAGGTAAGCAGAACCTTTTTCATAAAATCTGCATAGGAGATTAGAGAATGTCTGAGAAATATAACTGACTATTTCCAAAATTTTAGATATAAAACTGATTTGTGAAAACTAAATTTGTCAGAACGAATATAAATGTATTAAGGTGTATTCCATGACCCAACTTGACAAAGAATAAGGAAAAGTGCAGTGAAGACACAGAATAACATATTCTTTGGTTGTGTGTAATTAAAAATTTGCGGGTCCATTATTTGTGGGACCTATGTAAGGAGATACTAAGTGCGTAGTCTTTTGGAAACGAATTCAGCCTTAGGATTCTGAGCCAGTATCAATAGTTACATAGTGATGCGACGCATATGCACCTCGGAAACTAAATACGCAAATTACTGTGGTGATACATTGATCTAGTGATATCAATGTAAGGTCCGTCGAACCAAATAGTCGACATTAAATGGGTGAGATAGATAGAGTGGCGCTAAATCCACGAGTGAAAACATACAAAAGGACTTGATTCATGGAATACAGTTTTGATTCATAAACAGGTCTTTGAGTTTTTTATTTTTTATTTTTATCTGTTGTATATCTGCTGTATTAAAATGATAAAAGGGGATAAACAAAATTGTGGGTGTCATTGTAAGCCTTCGTGATACTGATTCAGTGAAAATATTTTCTGATAATGCAGACGTGCATTGAGAAAATTAAATGAGTAACTGAATGCAGCTGATCACAGCCAATGACTGCAATATAACTGATATTTGGTGAATAATTAAGGGAAATAAGGTTGTGTTAATTTAATTAGAACTGTTAAATTGTGGATCCTAATCAAACATATCAAGTAAAAAGTAGAAATTAAAACGAGTCAATATCTAAGTAATAAATAACGTTTACGGAATAAAGCAAAAATGACGACTACCGCGGATATATTGCGTAAACTATGGGACAATCTGAGTTCTAAACTATGTGCCCAGGAATTGAAAAAGCGTCGTGATAAATGGACTAAATATTTAGCCGAGATGGTTCCCCCGAGCCAGACAAACCATTTTTGTCTGAGAAAAGGTGTGGGTTGTGTATGAGAGAATGAATGTGTGTCGACACAAGTATGAGATTACAGCGTTGTATGAGCTGTGTTGTGTTTATGTTAAATCAGCTGAGTAGTTTAGAAGAAAATACCTGTAAATTGTTTGACCCAGAAGAATGTGATTTTAAAAGTGAATGGGAAGCCCAACTCATGGTATATGGTGATAATGTGGGATTCTGATTGAACAAATTATAGTGCGTCCTGTTGGTCGTGGACAGCAAATACCGATAGCGGAGAGACTGGAAGAACAGACAAGTAAACGGTGCACGCATGAAGGCGTCCAAATACTTTTGGCTTGTTGAGTTGTAGCCTTCGTAATGAAGTGAGCAGTTATTAAGTGGGTAGAAGGCACATTATTGGTGAATTTATAAAGGAAAACTAAAAATACTTGCAGTGCTTTGAACCCTTTACACCTTGAGTGAAATATAAACCTCTCTCCTGATTTGATCATGTAGGAGAGACCTTAAAAAAGTTAAATTATGTGCCCAATTATTATTCTGTGTCTCCGGAGCTATACTACAATGTATGATATATTTGCAATAGTTTGTGTTATAATCTCAGTGTACTATAAGATTTGTGAAACTTATGATCAGACGCATCGTAATGAAGACCCGCCTGGGAAAGTGTAAACAGTGTTGTGCAGAGAAGTGTGGAAGATCTTAATCAGAGTTTACGGTTGATTAAGTTTATGGTTAGTACAGATAGATAAGTGGAAGTTATATGCGAGGGAAACTTGCATAGGATTGTGACAGAAAGTGATAGAAGGACATAGAAGGAAGTGAAAGTGTAATTCAATTTGCGTTATTAGTTAATTTGTTATTACATTACATATATATTATATGATATTATACATATATGCAGTTTATTTTCATGGAAAATTCTGAGCGCACTAATTTGTAATGTTGTCCTTTGACTGGCTTGGAGTTATGTGCTACTCAGTTCTCTATTTTCAGGTAGTGATTCGATTTAGTTGCAGACGTATTGTGGGGCAAAACAGCCTGTTGCAGTTTATTGTGCTCAAATAACATAGGCTACTGGCTACAGCGAATTCGCTGTGGAGAAGGTTTTAGCCTATGGTTATAAATAAATAAAAACTAAGATTGATCTCAGCATGATAACCGAACCGTATTTTTGTCCTTCAAAGTGTTTGAAAGAAATAAATTGAGTACAAGCTCGAGCGTCATTTTGTAACAGACAAGATTGACGATTCAATAACCAAGAGACAATTTGTGATAAAGATTTTAACTTTTAAATTCTGTAAATCTAGAAGATTCTGTATACAGAACGGGTATGGCAATACAGAAACTTACATATATATTAGCAGGCTTTAATTTAAGTGAATCTCGTGAAGAAAAAGGTCTGATTTACCAAATAAATAAATAAGTAAGTAATGCAGGCCAATGTACTGATTTTAAACCTCTGGTTAATGCAGATAATACACGCAGTTATAGTTATAGTTATACAGTTATAGCTTCATGCTAGTGAAGTATGATAAATCGAACAATCCTTTCACTGTCCTGTCGGGAGGGGTCAGGACCATTGCACTACACGTAATTCAAACTTTCTTCCAAAATAGACACAACATTCTAGAGTCTGGTATAACGTAATTTATTATAAAAGGTTTAGCACAAATATACATACCCAGGCTGATCGGCTAAAACATACAAAACACTCAATCACACAGTCCAGTCTGAGTCCGTCAATTTCATGCTCACCCGCAAGACGTAAAAACAAGTCCGTTAATGACAGAAGCAAAACATAATAGCGCACCATGAAGTTCAGCTGACATCTTGTGTGTTATTGACACCCCCCCCCCCCCCCCATTTTTTTGGTGTTTCCATGGTCTGCAGAGGTCTCTGCCTGTCCTAATTAAGCATTACATATGACCCTTATTTATATGGTAGTTGTGATGAAATGCTATGATTTAATCATATCAGAAACATCCTAGTCACGGTTTGACAATAGTAGTCCAATACATAGTTTTTACACCAATGTTTGTAAAGATAGAAGATAAATGTTTTATTTGGATTTAATGAACTCTATCAGTTCCTCAAACTGTTCACACACATACATTTTCAAGGTTAGAGTGCTGGATGTCCCTCCCGACGGTCAGGCCCCGACAAGGAATGTGTGGGGAGTACTTCATGCTTATCACTTCAGACGGGCTAGGAAAATTTAATTGCCTATGTGTGTGTGTGTGTGTGTGTGTGAATGAATGCCTAAATTTTGAGATAACTAAACCTCGCCGTGGGAAATTTTGAGGAGTGTGTTTGCGGTGTGGCTGTTTCAATTTCCCTGCATGTGGGTGTGTGTGTGTCCTTGATTTGCAGGTGTCGAGATGAGCTCGTGTTGGGTGCCTGGCTTGGGGCCATTGTTCATAGAGCACACTCCGATACAAATAATGAGCTCATTTTGTGCGTGGTTGTCTGCCCTTGGGTCTGAGGCCTTGTGCTGCTGTTGTGCACATATGGGCTTTTTGTGCAATTCATCCTACCACAGAAAAACATGTTCATGTTGACACTACATTTTGATATAGTTGGTCCTACAGTATGTTATATAATTGTATATAGGTAATGAATAATCTATAATTTGTCACAACAACTGAACTCTAATACGGGGTTGTTTCACAATGAGGGTCACGGTGTGAGTTGCCATGATAACGTGATGGTAATTTATTTCTAGCAGGGAGGTCGGGCCGAGCACCGATTTCAACTACAAGGGGCTTTATTACATTTTCCATCGTGAGATATCGGGATTCTTAGGTAGGAAAAAATAACAAATTGATAAACGTTGGCATTAACCACAAACATTTGCGGTTAAGTTCATTTTGAATATTTTTATGTTTTTAATGTATATTTATCACTAAAGGTGATAAAAGGAGGGAGGATTGTTAGAGAAAAATAAATATATGCATTACTCAATGATTAAAGCTATTAAATAGAGGTGTTTATTATCCAAAATGTATGATCACATGTTTACTGGAAGGTTTTGACACAATCAGACAAAACCTGTTGGTCATGAAGGGGGGTCTGGTGAAAGGAGTTTGAAGGCTTGTGCATGTGAGGCTGGAGCAGGGCACATTCTGTAGATAAAGGAATGGAGGAGTATTGAGACATTATTCGCTTATGATTGGATGGGTTTTTGCTGCATTAAGAAGAATATAACTACAGCAGCGACTGTACAAATAGCAAATGAATAATTCTAACGGGTTAAAAAAAAGAAAGCGCATCTGAATTTGATTTATCAAAGTAAAAATTAATGTTATTCATCAGTATGACTTCAGTGTTATTATTACACTGATACATCAGTGACCGGTGGGTGCTCAATCATGGAAAGTTGGTTGCTGACCGATACTGTTGCCAATAACATGATAGCGAGGTTGATTCGATGTTTCCTTGCTGCCTGGAATGTGGTTAGTGCCTCAGAAGTGAAAGTACAATTCGTTTTGAGTGCCATTTTCTGCATGTGCGATTTGATTTCATGCAGAGAGAGAGTCTGCGTTGCCCGCTTTGAATTTAACTTTTCAGTCTTTCAGGGAAAGGGGACTTGTTTGGTGGCCAGAGAAGAGAATGGAATAGAACAGGATAGAATAACTTATTTTCCCATGAGGGAACTTTAGTTGTAGTTTCCAGCAGCCAAGACATAGAAAGTGAGACATTGTTTTAGTGTGATTTAACCGAGTATGTGTATATATTGTATAACAACAACACTGTCAGGAACGACCAGGAACTCATTCTTTAACCAGTGTAGTGGGCATGCGCGAGCGTGTCTTAGTGATGTGCAGTACGTGAACGAACGAATCTTTTTGAACGAATCTTTAAAGTGAATTGAGTGTACCGGATCATCACTCAATGATTCGTTAATATGCTTGAGTGCGCATCAGCGGTCAGGAACTGTAGCGAACTGTACTGACCACAGACTACCCCTACTACCACAGTTCAGTGAGTCCTACTGAACTGACTAGCCTATATGAACTGCTGACTACCGCACCGCAGTAGCCTACATAATTGTCAACCGAATCAGTTACTCTCTGCATACGGGCTACTGCTACGGGCTACTCAGTAGCCTAATAAATTAGCAACTAATTAGTTTCACATTTTAAAAAAAAAAATATATATAGCCTGCAATCTTACAAAATGATCGAAACCTGTAGCCTACCTATAGGTCTACTGGCATCTGACGTCCACCCAGCGGAACGTTACCGAAAGCAAAACGGTTCAAGCATTTCTAATCAAAGTGACTTTAGGCTATGTTGTACATTTTCCATGTAGGCCCATTCTGTGACTATCAAACTAAGAGTTAATGAAAGTCTGCCCGTTATTAAACCATTTCAAATAATGATATTGATTAAATAAAGCACATTTTTGTTTTCTTTTGTATCGAAATAGCACAATAAATGTAGGCTATTTTAAGGAGGCCATGCTATAACCATGTTTTATATAGGTTGCGCTATAAAGGACCAAGTGAAAATAATTGAGCAACAGCGGAGTATTGAAACAATGTTTAAGCGAAGATAAGAAGTGGAAACTTTACAGTTTAAGCTGGGGGAAGTGGAGGGCAAGGCCACCTTCCCAATGTTTGTGTTTTTTGTTCGGGTGCAGATAAATAATTAGTTTCATTTACATCCTAAGTTGTGTGGTTTTGTTTTGTGTTTAATTGTTTGATTTTGTCTAAAAACCATCAAAGTGAAACCCGGCAATGCGATCTCTCCTAAAGGGTTGTCAGTTTAGGTGCACAACCAAAACAAAGATAAATAAATAAATAAACTGAACAGACAAATAAATCCTACGCTGCCCCGTATGTGAAAATGTACCCTAAGTGAAGGGAAAAGACTAATAAAGAATTCTTCTCTGTTTCCAGCAGGAACTGGGTGGCGGCTCTCAAGCAGCTCTACTGACAATGAGAGCTGAACTAGGCCCCACTAATATTGCTAATTTCTCCCCTTTTTTGAATTTATGACAGGAACTCCAATGATAATTCCAAGGACGAATTATCACTGCTGTGAAGAATTACAGGGGATTGGAGATGAGATGACAAAGTACTGTGTGACTAACTGAAATTGTCAGGTTTCTCTACAGATATTGGGCCCAAGAAGACAGAAGCACACAACCTCGAGCAACTAATAAACAGATAACACACACAGAGCAAAGTGTGATTAAGGATGCGCATGGGCAGGACCATTGTGCAAAGGGGGAAGTGTATGATTGTGGGGAAGTGGTGATGTATAATAATTTGGAAAGTATCAGTTTTTCCCCAATAGGACACAATCGACCATAGGAGGGCCTATGCCGTTTGTATGAGGTCCGTACAATGGACCCCGCTTGAACAGTTCAAGAGGGAACTGGCGAGCTATGTGTAACACTTAACCAGAATGTGCAAGATTATTTTCCAACAGGGGATTGGGTGTATATTAAAGTAACACTAACACTGAATATACACACACACGAAGAAAGAATTACACAACCAGGAGCTATGTGCTCCCTCATCAATGGCAGATAGAGAGAATACACACACATAGATGCATTACATAATCTGCCAAAGAAAGACCGTGGCTGAGTGATGTGCTAGTAACCTCTCCTCTGTCCATTGGTCCGACGTTGAGGCTGCTTGGACCAAAGAAGAAGAAGCCAACATAATTTTGCGGGTAGGCAGGGGGTAGGCACCCCGAACCTAGCCCGTAACAGGCGGCGGCGGAACTGCAAAGTTCCGAGGGCACGTTAAAAACGAATTATAGTGCAGGGGAGAAGACTGAAGGCCCCCGTGTCTGATGAAGTATGAATGGACATACTGCCGTGGTACCGTCTAGTCGGCGTGGCTGTCGCATGTAAGTGTGCAGGCAGTACGTGGTACGTGGATGACAGTCCACACCTAGCAGAGGGGAGTAAGAGACGACCTCTGTGAACAGGCAAGGCTGGTGAAAACGGTCAAAGTTTCTATACCCATAGCAAAGTGGGATAGGGATCAGACCGTCGGTTCCTAACCGGGTGGTTAACAGCTACTACGGGGTCCTGATTAGATGCAGGACTGGAGATCGCGCGGGTCGGTGGGGGTCCGGGGTCGTCGGTCGCAACAGCAGTAAGACTGTGGTGCTTCCTGTGGGTGGTGGCTGGGGCTGGTGGCCTGCGGTGTGGGGGCTTCCCTGGCTTCCCTGTGTAGGAGACCTGAGGTGGCTTCCCTGTAGTGGAGCAGCTGGGTGATTCCCTGTAGTGGAGTAGTGGGGGCACCCCTTGGTGTAGGAGCCCACCTTGTGATGTCCCTAGTGTGGAGCCCATGGCCGCTGCGTCGGCTCAATGTACAGTCAGGGCCACTATAAGCTGAAACCGAATGAGTTAGTAAGCGAGTAGTGCTTTCTGTGATCAGTGTTTTTGAAAAGAAAGCATTGGGAAGCAGGAAAGCTGAATTTCCTTTCACTCAGAGGAGTTTGGGGAAAGGAATTCAGCGGAAAGGGATCTAGCCTGGAGCTGCGCCCCAGACAGCGGGAGGCTCGAAGGATCTAAGCGAAAAGTATCGTATGTTAGTCGAGGTAACTATATTGTGATAAAATGTTTAGAAAAAGCTGCCAATGCACTGTTGCCAAAATGCTAGGATTTTCTTTCCTATTGATAGAAGGGTAAAAAGTAAAATGTATTAAAAATGAAGGAGTATCGCTTAAGATGGATATCGGACAGAGACATGTCCTCACCAGCAGCAGACTCAGTCTAGAGTTCTGTGGTTTTGCCTATGAGGTTTTCCTGGTGATTAAGTAAGAGCTCTGACATCATTGCTTACCGCTGTGCCAGTATTATAACCCTGATAGTTAGAGTAAATAAAATTAAGAAAACTGGGTTTGCAATGTGTACCTGCTTCAGGTATGGAGTGAAGATATCACCCATACAAGCTTGAAATACCGCTGTATAGTGTTGATCCCAAGGAGGGATCAAAGGAGGGAATTGTGGGAATTTAACATTTAATCCTATAAAAGTATATGTAGCCCTACTATCACCGTCCTGGTTATGAAGAGGACTAAACTCGGGTTCTTAAAACTATATTAAAGGCTTGGTTTCCTAGGACTTAAACCTAAACAGTGAGTGGAGAACAATCAGCTGAATAATAAAGTATTTATTACACAAAGGAGTTGAAATATCTCAAAATGTAACTAAGGAGTGCCTAGCACTATTTAAGAGACAAGCTAGAAATAGTAACCCTCTTTTAGAATGACATAAAAATAATAAAACAGATAAAACAATACCAATTTGTCACTAGGTAGGGCCCTACACCCCCTTATTCAATACAATATGCAAATACACAACTTAATTAAGTTGTTAATATTATACCAAGAAATCACCTTTTAAACATTCACTCTAAGTGGCCACTTTCAATTATGCTACTGTGTATGTACAGCGCACTAGCACATTATATAGAAAATAAAATACAAAAGCCGGCTGCATAACAAGAAACAAAACAAACGTTGCAGGCCTGGTATAGCTCGAGTGGAATGCGGAATTCCCTGTACTCACAGTCCCATGGGTATCAAACCGTGGATTAATGAACGTGTAACTTCTCCAAGCAATAGACACTTCAAACGGCCCGCGACTCTTCTCCCACGTAGCCGGCGGAACCACTGCTTTCCCCTGGTCGCAAGTGGTGCTATCCGGTGCGTAGCTCTCTCGATGGCTACTCAGTGGAACCTCAGGCGTTACAGGTAGCCTTCGGCGCTAACTGAGAAGCTGTGGACTAAATCTAAACTGATTGTTTGTCTCTATGCTAACTGCAGACTGCCTGCTGAAAGCACAAACGCTACAATGCTAGCAGATGCTTCGTCATCTCACTAGCTAGCATAGGTTAGCCTCCCTCTACTGCGAGGGCTGCACTTTCCTAGCGCTGATAACAAAGAACTGCATCACAGGAAGGCTTACTACCTCGACTGAGTTACACTCCCGCATTAACAAATAATCTCTTGCACTGAATGCTAGCAGTTGTGGATGTAAAACCCCTTAATACTCTTTTAAAGCAAACACTCGTTATGCATTTTCTATAACCGTGAACACCCCACCCTTCTCTCTCTCTCTCCTTTCGGTTTCGCGTTTGTACGTTCTTTCCAGCCAATGGAAAGTCCAGGTTCACTTACTTCACCAATCAGAACACTAACTGCTCATCAGTCAGATAAATTCAAACACATACAACTCTGTTTTTTAATGGTACTTAGACATGAAATAACATGAAATCTTAAAGAGTAAGCACTATTTTGAACAAAGCACTTTTTACCTTACCTATTTAATCCTATTTATTACATGTTTATTTACCGTACCTATTTAATCCTATTTATTACCTATTTATTGCTACTGCATCTTTTAGATATGGTAAATGAATAACCTTGAGTAACACTCGGGTTACACTCCCCCCTTTCTAAACGTCTGAATGTCCTCATCAGACTGTAAGTGACAACTGGGGCTGGGCATGATCTGAATGGTCAAACATTCAGCCAGGGTGTCCTTTGGATCTTTTGAGATAGATATCTTCATACCTCTGTGCTGTATGACCACTGGATGGTCCGACGGTTTTCCCAATTCATCATAACTGAACTTGAGTACTGGCTTGATCATTCGCCTCTCTCTAGGAACAACATTTTCCACAGTGTCCCTGCAAGGCTCACTACAACTAGAAATGCTTTCTGCATCATCCTGAGAGCTTGCCGCCTGCGCTTGAGGGTCCTGGCGAAACTCAATGGAATCCTCTCCTGCGGAATCATTTTCCGCATCCTCTATAGGCTCTTCGTCTGCATTGTCGCTGTTTGACTCTGCAGGGGTCCCCGGACTAGTAGGTCTTTGGTGGAGGTTCTCAGTCACAGGTGGCCCCTGTGCATAGTAACACTCCTCCTCATCAGAAGAATAGGACTCTTGATCAGAAGCCCCCGCTAAGTCTTCTTGGTCTCTCAATCTCTGTCGACTTTGTGTCTTTGCAGGTCTGGTGGCTGCAGAGGGGGGAAACACCCCATCATCAGAAGGCTCGGGTAGTCTCACCAGGTACCCTATGGGCAATAAGTGGTCTCGGTGCAAAGTCTTCAACACTCCTCTCCCATTCTCAGGTTTCACGCGATAGACCGGCAAATTTTTAAGCTTTTGCATGACTATATATGGGAGAGAGTTCCACTTATCTTTCAACTTTTGTTTACCAGTCCCCCCCAGCGCACGAACAAGCACTCTATCGCCCTCCTCTAACAGCTGTGGACGGGCCCTGAGGTCATAAGCCCTTTTGTTTCGTTGGTGCTTCTTATCCGAAGCTGCCACGGCACTCTGGTAAGCATTCTTCAAATCTCTTCGCAGGGTCTCCACAAATCGCTGATGGGACATCTCTTCTTCCTTGTCCAACACAGCACTGAAACACACGTCCACAGGCAGCCGGGCCTCCCTGCCGAACATAAGGAAATACGGGGAGTAGCCGGTTGCATCATTACGAGTGCAATTATAAGCATGCACAAGTTGGGCAACCTGCTGACTCCAACGCTGTTTTTTGTCTGGGTCTAAAGTGCCTAACATGGACAACAGAGTGCGGTTAAACCGCTCAGGCTGTGGATCTCCTTGGGGGTGATAAGGTGTGGTTCTTGATTTCCGTATCCCCAAGACACGCAGAAGTTCCTTTATCAGCCGGCTTTCAAAGTCTCGCCCTTGATCCGAATGGATTCGGGCAGGCAAGCCATAGTGGACAAAGAACTTTTCTACTAGTACTTTAGCTACTGTTGGTGCTTTTTGATCTCTAGTGGGGTAAGCCTGAGCGTACCGTGTATAGTGATCTGTCACAACTAAAACATTGGAGATGCCACGCGAATCTGGCTCAATTGACAGAAAGTCAATGCTCACCAAATCAAGTGGGCCACTACTGGTAAGTTGGTTCAGGGGTGCTGCTCTGTGTGGAAGCGTTTTCTGGGCAACACATCTCCCACAGGTTTTTATGTAATTTGTAACCTCGGCTGCCATTTTGGGCCAATAAAATCGGTCTCTTACCAATTCAATTGTGCGCTCAGTCCCCAAGTGTCCACATTCATCATGTAGGGACTTCAACACCCGGGGACGCAATAGTTTAGGAAGAACCAACTGCAAGGTCTCCTTTCCTGACACTCTGTTGGTTTTCCGGAAAAGGAGCCTATTGCTTAGTACTAAACGCGGCCTCTCCTTCTGTAGCAGATGCAAATCTGGATGGTCCTTGGGCGATGTTGCCAGCACTTGGCCATGTTCCATGCCCTGTTTCACTTTACAGATTAGCTCGTCCTGGTCTTGCGCTACTCGTAACTCCTCCACTCCAAACGGGTCGGAAAAACGGCCTTGCACCCATGCAGAATAGGCATAAATGTCCGGAATGCATTGCGGTGATGCCCCCAATTGGTCTATACATCCTATAGTTACCCCATTTGGCTTAGGCACCCTGACTTGTTTGCATACTGCTTTCACTCCGGCGGGTGGTATCCACCCCTCTTCCTCATCGGCAACATTTCGGGATAAGAGGTCAGCATCAATATTTTCTCGTCCTGGTCGGTATTGAATCCCAAAATCATACGTTGACAGTGCAGCCAACCATCTATGGCCACATGCACTTAGTTTGGCAGTGGACAAGACATACGTTAGAGGGTTATTGTCAGTTCTTACGGTGAAGTGTGCCCCGTACAGATAGTCATGAAATTTGTCCACTACGGCCCACTTCAAAGCTAAGAATTCAAGTTGGTGGACCGGATAATTTCTCTCTGCAGGACTGAGCTTTCTACTTGCGAACGCCACTGGACGAAATCCCTCTGGGTACTCCTGGTTTAGCACCGCTCCCAGGCCATCGAAACTTGCATCTACGTGTAATACGTACGGCTTGGCTGGGTCTGCAAATGCTAACACTGGGGCGTTGGTTAGGCAAGATTTTATTTTTTTAAAAGCCTCATCACAAGCAGGAGTCCACCTGTGCCCAAACGGTTCAGACTTACTCAAGTACTGTTTGCTCTGATTTGCCTTAGGTGGGCGGCCTTTCTGTGGTGGTGCATAACCCCTTGTCAAATCAGTCAAAGGACGGACAATAGAGGAGTAATTACCAATAAAGCGCCTATAATAGCCACAAAATCCTAAAAAGGACTGTAAGGCTTTCAGGTTGGTCGGAGCGGTCCACTGTGCCACGGCCTTAACTTTGTCGGGGTCAGTAGATACCCCAGCTTCTGACACAATGTGTCCAACATACTTGACCTGTGTCTGGAAAAATTGGCATTTATCGATCGACACCTTCAATCCAAATTCCTCTAGCCGATCCAAAACTTTGAGCAAACGCTCTTCGTGCTCTTCGAGTGTACGACTAAACACTATTATATCATCTAGATAGACAAGGCATTGCAGCAAGTTCATATCCCCCACTGCCTTCTCCATTAATCTTTGAAAAGTTGCAGGGGCCCCTGTGATGCCCTGGGGCATTCTCTCGAATTGGTAAAACCCCAGGGGGCAAATGAATGCCGTCTTTTCCTTGTCTTCCTCCAACATTGGGATTTGATAATATCCACTCCTCAGATCTAACACTGAAAACCACCGACTTCCAGTTAGGCAATCTAGAGCGTCATCGATCCTTGGGACCGTGTACTGATCTGGAGTGGTTCTCGCATTGAGAGTGCGATAATCGATACACATGCGCACCTTGCCATTTTTCTTCCTTGCCACTACAATAGGTGATGCATAAGGGCTACGAGACTCTTTAATTATCCCTGCCGCTAGCAACCCTTGCAAATGGCGCCTTATGTCATCAATATCAGCTGGAGCAATGCGCCTCGACCTCTCACGAAATGGTCGAGTGTCGCTAAGTCTAATGCTGTGTTCAACCCCTTTAGCCAAACCAACATCCCATTCTTCCACAGAGAAAACAATTGTCCTCTCGGACAATTTCTGGGCCAGTCTATTCTTCCATGACTGCGGTAGCACCGACTTCCCAAAATCAAACCGCTCCGGATCAATGCTACTATCAGTGTTATTACTCGTGGGGATATTTGTCACCACATCTGCCTTGTGAATCTGAGCAATGACTGTTCCCTTCGGGATGGACCGCTCCTTCAGGGTGACATTTTGTAACAGCACCGTGCAATGGTCCATGTTGAGTTCTGAGGGGAGCATTACACACGGTGGTGACGCCACTCCCTGGGGAAGAGCACTGGAGCTGTCAAGCAGTAATATGCCTGGTTTTCCGGGCTCTCTGATGGTTGCTTTCCCAACAGCAAGTCGGGCCTCTCCTGGAGTCAACTTAAGTGGCCCCGGCCCAATCCACCTCACTTGTCCCACACTGCACTCAGGATGGGAGTCAGGGGCTTGCATCTGGCGTGGTTTGGATAATTTGGCGTTCACATTCAAGGAAAATGCTTGCTGGTGACTGGATGCATTCTGAGTTGGCACTGAACCATGGTGAAAACATCTAGCATTTGTCCCGATAATCACCGGCACCTGATCCGGTCCTTGAGAGTCCGGACACACTAAAGCTAGTACCGTATGTGTAGTCACCGTCTTTCCATCATCTGGAAACTCCACCTTAATCGCAACATATCCCCTGTACGGGTAACTAGTGTCACTCAAACCCCATATGCATAAGCTGGATATCGGATGAATGGTAACGTGTGATAGATGGTCACGATACCATTTTTCAAAAACGATGGAGACAGTGGAGCCACTATCCATCAGGGCGTTGCACCACTGTCCTTCTATCTTTACTGGACTAAAAGAGGGTTTTCCAATCAATCCTTCTGGCAGCTTGGTGGGGTTGGAGACCTGTATATTACTCTTCTTCACAATGCAATGTGTGTCCTTGGCTCCTGATGAGCTAGAAGAGGCCTCCTTGCTCTCTCCCTTCTGTTTCCTCAATGAACGAATTAAACGGGAGATAACCTTTCCTGAATCTTCTGGGGCACTACAACGCGTAGCCACATGGCCATCTTCCCCGCACCGATAACAGAAGTATTCTCCCGAGCCATCAACCGGTGCTCCTTTATCACTGCCATTGCCTCGACTAGGGCCTCGATTACTGCCTGGGCCACGACTATCTGCCTCTCTGTTTCTCCAAACAGTGGTATTGGACGGTCCAGAAACCCGATGACTAACTGCCATTATCTGAAGCTGTTGTTGTAAGTCGTTTACCTGTCTCTGTAATGCTCCTGTTTCAACCTCGCTGTCGTTTACACTGCCTCTGTGAACGACAGGGGTATCTGCTTCCTGAGGAGTTGGGGACGATTTAGCCTCTTTGGCAGTTAATTTGGCCACAATTACTCTGAGCTTGTCTAAGTCATGTCTCAACTTAACTGCCTCAGTGGGACAGACGTCATCCTCTTCTGTAGTACGCACCTGACGTACCATCGGTTTAGCCGTCGCTGGACTAACCTTCTGTCTCACTGACTGTTGGTCTTCTTCTTCTCGGATCTCGGTTAACAGCTGGAGAAACGAAGGAGGACTCATTTTTCTTTCACGAAGCCTTAGCTGCACCAGCATTAAATCAGATTCAACAGCCCCACGCAGAAGTTGTTCTATCCTAATGCGATCTCTTTGCTCTGCATTTACTCCTCCCCTGCGAACTACTTTGGTCAGAGCGTGTTCTAGGCGGCGCAAAAAATCAGAGAGCCTCTCCCCTACCTTTTGACGTAGAGCTCTGAAGGCATAGTACAAGTCTTCCCCAGACTCAGAGGACCCGAACGCTCTTTCCAACGCCCCCAGGTAATCGTTGGGTGCGGCTTGTGGGTCACTGGACCTGACTGCTTGAGCTATTTCTAGTGCAGGGCCTTTTAAGCTCTCAATGATGCGTTTTCGCTTTTCACTCTCTGAGCACTCACACTCATCAACCATTAGGCGGGCCTGCATAAGCCAAGTGTCTAAAGTTTCTTCTCCTGACGGAGTGGGAGTACTACCAGAGAAACCACGCAAACGTCGGAAAGCTGTATTCTCTGACGCAACTGGTTTGGGCACTTTTCCCAGTATATCCCCAACAGTTTTCAAGAGAACTGCTATCTGAGGATCTAGGGGAGTGGGCTCTGGCTGTCCACCACCATTACCGGTCTGATCTGGTGTACTCAGAGACCAAGAGTCGCCTCCACGGACTGGCATTACTCTCATGGGAATGGCTGTGGTGTCTACTCGTGCACTACAAACACATAACACCATGAGACCCCTTGTTTGAGAATCAAAAATCCGGCCTTTTACTTTGACACAACCTAGTCGTTTAATAGTGTTGAGGGTTTCCTCTATAATTTCGGCTTCCATGTCCTCTGGGACATGATGTACTATTAGGGCGTGGTTGGGATCTATACCCTCCCCCTTACACCAGTTAAGAATTAGTGTCATGATAAGCTACTATTCACAATCAGCTACTGTAATTTTTTCTTCTATCCTAGTTTACTTTAATTATAACTATTCCACTCACTGTGATTATTAATTATACTGCAATCTGAAAATAAAGTGTGAAAACAGTGTGACATTAAAGTAAAAATCCCATCCTCGTCGCCATTTTATGTAGCCCTACTATCACCGTCCTGGTTATGAAGAGGACTAAACTCGGGTTCTTAAAACTATATTAAAGGCTTGGTTTCCTAGGACTTAAACCTAAACAGTGAGTGGAGAACAATCAGCTGAATAATAAAGTATTTATTACACAAAGGAGTTGAAATATCTCAAAATGTAACTAAGGAGTGCCTAGCACTATTTAAGAGACAAGCTAGAAATAGTAACCCTCTTTTAGAATGACATAAAAATAATAAAACAGATAAAACAATACCAATTTGTCACTAGGTAGGGCCCTACACCCCCTTATTCAACACAATATGCAAATACACAACTTAATTAAGTTGTTAATATTATACCAAGAAATCACCTTTTAAACATTCACTCTAAGTGGCCACTTTCAATTATGCTACTGTGTATGTACAGCGCACTAGCACATTATATAGAAAATAAAATACAAAAGCCGGCTGCATAACAAGAAACAAAACAAACGTTGCAGGCCTGGTATAGCTCGAGTGGAATGCGGAATTCCCTGTACTCACAGTCCCATGGGTATCAAACCGTGGATTAATGAACGTGTAACTTCTCCAAGCAATAGACACTTCAAACGGCCCGCGACTCTTCTCCCACGTAGCCGGCGGAACCACTGCTTTCCCCTGGTCGCAAGTGGTGCTATCCGGTGCGTAGCTCTCTCGATGGCTACTCAGTGGAACCTCAGGCGTTACAGGTAGCCTTCGGCGCTAACTGAGAAGCTGTGGACTAAATCTAAACTGATTGTTTGTCTCTATGCTAACTGCAGACTGCCTGCTGAAAGCACAAACGCTACAATGCTAGCAGATGCTTCGTCATCTCACTAGCTAGCATAGGTTAGCCTCCCTCTACTGCGAGGGCTGCACTTTCCTAGCGCTGATAACAAAGAACTGCATCACAGGAAGGCTTACTACCTCGACTGAGTTACACTCCCGCATTAACAAATAATCTCTTGCACTGAATGCTAGCAGTTGTGGATGTAAAACCCTTAATACTCTTTTAAAGCAAACACTCGTTATGCATTTTCTATAACCGTGAACACCCCACCCTTCTCTCTCTCTCTCCTTTCGGTTTCGCGTTTGTACGTTCTTTCCAGCCAATGGAAAGTCCAGGTTCACTTACTTCACCAATCAGAACACTAACTGCTCATCAGTCAGATAAATTCAAACACATACAACTCTGTTTTTTAATGGTACTTAGACATGAAATAACATGAAATCTTAAAGAGTAAGCACTATTTTGAACAAAGCACTTTTTACCTTACCTATTTAATCCTATTTATTACATGTTTATTTACCGTACCTATTTAATCCTATTTATTACCTATTTATTGCTACTGCATCTTTTAGATATGGTAAATGAATAACCTTGAGTAACACTCGGGTTACATATATGTTGTAAATAGAATGTATAAACTTGTCTGTGGTAGTTGAGTTTCGAATGGGTGACCTTGGGCCTGTGTTCTGAGAGTTCTGAGAGGGAGGGCCACAACATTCTTCAGATAAAGGATTTGCCACAAAAGCAGAGCCAGTTTATGCAAAACAGGAAACGCCAAAACTCATAGATGAGTTTCTATCATAATGGAAAAATACTAGACATGAACTGAACACGTGTAATTCTAAATGTTTGATTGGTTTGAATTATACGCCCAGTGATGTATGAAAATGGAAGGTAGAAGACATACCCCTTTTTAGCATACAGTATATAAGCACCACAGTAGCAGAGATGGGGGGGGTCCACGAGCGAGAGCGTGCACGCGCGAGCGTGCGAGGGAGAGCGCGCTTCCAGCGCGCTTCCAGAGGACCACAGATGTATTAACCCATTGTATTCTTATGTAAAGACTTCGAGCTGACACAATAAAGACAAAGTGATTTAACCATTCGAATTGAATTGAAGAGTATCCTTGATCTACCTCCTTGACCACGAAAAGCAATATATTTGATTGCTAACACAATGAACACAAACGCATTGAGGAAAGCAGCCCTGTGCAGTATGAGGACACAAACAGCATTGATGCGCACACCATTGAACATTTTCTCCTCTGTTGACAATGTATTCAATTCACAATTTAGTCATTTAGCAGAAGCTTTTAGACAAAGCGACTTACAAAAGTGCATTTCACACAGTAAGCAAACACCATAAAAGCTAGAGATGGGTATATTTACAATCATTTAAGTGCCACCGTCAAGGTGCTTGCCTCAAGACCAAATAAACAACACTGACTGACAATATTTGATCAATGAAAGGTTTTTTATGTGACAAACAAAATAAATGATGCGGTTATTGAAAATACTTCACCGTATCTTTAAGATCCCTGGAAATGTCCAGGTGTCTTTGACAGCAAGCTGCCGCTTCGTCAAACCGCCCTAAAACTTTCAACGTGTTGCCAAGGTTACCACTAGCTTTCGCTTCCCCAAGCTGATCCCCGATAGCTCTGAAAATAAGAGAAAGAACAAAGGTGAAAAAAGTCAATGTGTTTGTATTCACCATCTCAGCGCTGTTGCGCAAAATGGGTGATGCCTGAAAAGGACAGAAGAGATTAAAAGACTTCTCTGGCTCACGGGCTCCAGAGAAAGCACTCGGCACCTGGTCAGGGTCAGGTCGTGATGGTGGTACTCCAGGGCGTTGGCGTAGTCGTGCAGATGGAAGTAGGCGTTCCCTAGCTGACTGTAGATAGCGCTGAGGATCTGAAGGTCTTCGGTCCCCACCTGGATGGCCGCTTCGAAGAAAGAGACGCCGGCGCGGTAGTCGCCCGCCTTGCACAGCCTCTCTCCCTCCAGGGCAAGCTCCAGACACGAGGCTTCCATTCTACCAGCGGGAGAGAAGAGCCCAGAGCTCAGCCGAGGTTACCAGCCCACAAAAACACCTCGCTTCTGACTGACCCCTCAAAAGGATATCCTTAGCCTCTGTGGTTTGCTCTAGCCATCCCAATGATAAACCAAAATGTGGATTCATCACTAGCAACACATTGAAAACACTGCCAAAACAAACTGTAACTGGAGGAAATTGAATTGATATAACGGAAAGCGAACACAATCTTAGGTTAGGCATCAGTGCACTTAATGCAGTTTTTGGATTAGTGGCTTATGCGATCCGGGCCCTGCATGCTGTTGCCTGTTGAAGATAATAGTGTTGATTTCTCCAGGGAATGTGCTTTGTTTTAAGATGCAGCTCTTCCTCTTGCATTCTTCACCGATACTGAAAACAGGCGTTCAACTCGCTTTTAAACCAGAATCTACACTACCGAGACTAGTGCCAAGGTTTCACAGAATTGCTTAATTCATATGAACAGAGCAGCTGTCATACAATTACGGCACACATATTTATGCACACGGACCCAATTATTTGTCGTGGCTGTCGTTACGTTTAGCAAAGTCTTCCACTGTTTGCGATTCTTATCAGTACAATCGATGTCTTTATTGAAATTGAAAGATTTGTTTCAACCACCTCCAAGTGGTTAAATACACAACTACCTGTGCTATGCACAACACACAAAAAAACCGAAGGGCATAGAAATATACAGTACTTCTTTCATCCGTGATATTATAAATGTATTTCATCATTTAAAACTGAAAATAAAACACTTCACTTTGTGGAGAAAAAAACATCGAAGACAATAAGTCTACTGAATGCTTTCAATACGAAGGCGAAGAGACTGGTTGACCCTTTTGACATTTGCATATAACTACCAAAGCAGGCCTTTTAAGCCTGTACAGTAGGCTACAAAATGACAACCTACCTGGGGCCTTTCTGCTTTAAGCAGTCAAAACACTTGGACATGAAAGACATCTCCAGTTTTTGGATTACAATCTGGATTCTAGTGTCACGGAGGCGGTACAGAGACTCCCAGTGTCCGTCACAAGGCTCCCACGGAAAAATATTCCTCAAAGCCAGCTTTCTTGCGTCCATGCACATAACTCACATAGACCGTTACTGTCACCTACCAACTGAACACCTCACAGGGAACCCTAAAAAGCTAAATGAAAGGGGCAGGTTCCAGCGAACAACCGTACCTGCCCTGTGCTGGCTAGCTCTCAGGTCCTTTGTTGATGCTCAGTCAGGGTAACTTTTGGTTTGGCAGACACCCGTTAGACAGACTTAAGCTCTGATAATCTGATCGCGAGGTTTCTCTCCTATCGCTTGCCCCTCAGGCACCTGATGTTGGCTGTCACTTCTGATTAGTCTGGAAGTCCCTGCAGTGATTATAGTCACTCTAAGGAATATTAATGTAGTTTGTTACAACTGCCTTCAAACTCATTATGCCTAGTGGAAAGGTTAGCACACGTCTACATCGTCCGGTGCGGGAAGTCGTAGACTTTTATTTGTTATTTTATTATTCTACAAATATTGGAGTAAATGAAAATAGCTCTATCAGCTGGAATGTTAACCAAAATTTTAATGCAATTATCCAACCTCTTCAAGTCAGGGAAGGGAAAATGTATCCCTGTAGCAAATAACACTAAAACAGGAATGTTGGATATAAGTACACGAATTCCATTTCTGCAATGAAAAAATGCATTTCTCTGAAAGTGATTTAACAAACAATGATAAAGCGATAAGGTTTTTCCTGTAACCACTATTCCAGTAATTGAGATAAAGCTTAGAAAATTCGCTTGTTGTGTTAACTTGGATGCGCACCAGTATGTTGACATAGGTCCACAAAGGCCCCTCTCTTCTTCAATGGGCAGGATCCACTTCAACTGTACACTGTTTCTTGGGCAAAGCCACCATAGCACATAAAGTTAAATATCCTACTAATAGTCCAGGAGGGAAATTTCTACAGACAGATGTTTAGAACTCCACTATAAAAGAAGGCATTTTATAGAATATATGAAAAGAAGATGACCAACAATCGATGATCAGTTTAGCCTATACCCAAATGTTCCGATGAAGCTTCCTGTAGTGAGAAGCATTCAGGAGACTGCCACACAAATCTGACTTAATTTTACATTAAAATAATTACTAATGATGACAATGCAAACGTAACCAATAATGAAACATGCATCGTTGGTGGTGTGGGGGAAAGATTATTAGAGAATCTAGCCATAATAGGTACATAGAAAAGCTTAAGAATAAATATCAACTTTATGAGGTCACACAAAACTGCCACCTGAGGAATCAAACAGATGTGAATATTGGAGACAAGTGTCCTTTGACTGCAGGATAACAGCAAACACAGGGGACAAAACAGTGGATTCTCCTCATCAATGTTTCAGAACCGTATTAAATATTGACAGAGCTGAAACTTAGTACAAGCCCCGTCTGAACTCCGTTTCATTGGCTCGCACCAGGTGTTGCCTTACGTCAACAGTGTTGAAGAAACTGCCTACAGAAACTGGTCACAAAAAAATTAAATACATAGATATCCAATATTTACCAAGCCACACCCGAGAGAAAGATACAATTTCCATGTTAGCATGATAACAGAGAATCTGAATCAGGCTTTCCATTTGAGTAATGCAATTAAGCTTCCTCTTCCTCACAATAAGCGGATAGAATTATCTGTAATGTAAAATGTGCTTGGGTGTGTGCTTGAGTTAGAACATTTGCAGGCCATTCAGCCCATTGAGATGGGGGTTCTCCGCTATAAAGACGGAGTTGATCAGCTGCCATCATGCAGACACCAGCTGAAAACTGTAAGGCTCGTGTATCAGCTGCTCACAATGGGGAATGGCTCTAATGCGGTGTGAGGTGTCTGTCTGGTGTGGAACACGCATATAGGTTTGGGTGTGGCTCCCTTATTCCATCTGCTCCCGCATCTGACAGGTGGGCCCCCTCTTTGTGTGCGTTTTATCAATTCATCTTTATTTTTCATTATTCTGCATTATAGCCCTTCTAAATACACCTATATCTCCCTTTTCATTTTATTGTAACCGTTTTATATCTTTTAATATCATTTCAATTCTGCTTTCATTTGCATTGTCATTAGCAAGGCATGCTAAAACCTTCATGACCGGTGCTTCATGAATACAATGGATATTGATAATAACAAATTATTTATTATTATTATTACTATTAATTATATGCAGCTTGTCTGTGGAGCACACCAGTGAGAAACAGCACTGTGTGTAATGGTCAAGCTCCTGGGCCAGATCTCCTACATATTGAGAACCTTCTGATTACTCTTACAAAAATTAATTCAGGAACCCTTTGAGAAAGACAGATTACATTATTATATATAGATTACACTATTATACAGATTACACTTCCAACTATTCTACAGTTCAGAGGATTCTAACTGTTCTTCTTCACCATAACAATAAAAACGCACACAAACCAACATCAAAACACTAGTTTATTGCAATAAGCTAGCTATCAGTATAACAGTATACAAGCAACTTTTATATTTAATGCCAACAAATAGGCCATATTTGTAACCATGAATTCATTAATAACGTAAAAACATGAGGAAAACGCATTAGGGGTGCAACTTAACTTGAAACAAAGAAAATGTATTTTCCTACCGGTAACGGACATGAAAGGACTGGTCCTCATCTCGCACGCTAAGCAAAAAACCACTTTCATCCATTGAGTAGCATAATAGGTGGGGCGATCCTAAAGAAGTCCAGAAAAGGGGTGAGTGGGTAAAATCCTGGTGGATCCGGCAGGTCCAGGTCCAGTTAAAGAGTTCAGTAAGAAGAGGAGCAGCCGCCTCTGACCAATCCTAAGAGCCTCACTGCCTCCTGACCGCGAAGCAGCAGACAGATGCAGGGACCACATTAACGAGCCCAAAGACACAGGCTGTCAGGCTCTCTCTGCGAGGGGAACATTAGACACTGTGTGTCAAAGCCTCACTCTCAGTGCGCGGCGCCATAGCAACACCCACTAACGTGTGAAAGCCCATCGGGTTGCCAATCGCTGTGAGGCCGTTGGTGGGGCTGATGCCCGCCCCGCAGGTAACCATGGGGATTTTGGGGGATCTGCATGCACGGCCCCCAGCGGCGCTCGGGGGTTCAAATACACGTCCGTGCCAATGTGGCCCGTTTCATTCCTTCACTGCTTGCTTAGTTGCTGAGGGGCGACTATAGAGACATTTAACTCTGTGAAACACTTTTATTTCCTCTCCTATGTTCCCACCGTGACATCCCAAAGTACCTGCCACATCACCTACAGTTAGGTACCGAACAGCAGGTATGTGGTCTCCAAAACCAATAAATTATTTGCATTTTATTTTTTTTAAATTAGGAGCAGATGACTGGTTGCCACACAAAAAAACATCAATCTTTCAGATACTGTACCGGCACTCGGAGCAAAAACGTACATGCAAACCTTAGACAATATCGTGACATTTTAATCAATAGCTGAAATATCAAATGATGCAATACGGTGGTGTCCAGCCCCACAGATAGACAAACACATGAGAGGTTCAGCTGTTCAGGGCTTATCAGATCAGGCCTTTTTTTGATTGTGGCTGGTGGATTTTCTACTCTAGCAGTCACTTTGGCAGGTAACCAACCAGGTTGTGTTATATTGTAAAAGGTAATTGTAAGGATCTGTGTTCTACTGGTCATTTGTACCTTCATTTTGTATGTATTGTTTATTCTTAGTTTTCACCTGACTTGTTTATTTTCCGGTTTTGCCTAGTTGTCCCGTGTCTACTTGTTTACACCTGATCTGTCACTCCCCGTTTACGTCTCTGTACCATTCGGGTGATCTCATTGGTGTTCGGGTTCCCTCTTGCTTCACACCTATCTCTGTGCACTTAGATTTACTAATTACCACTAACCTACTAATGATAGATAAGATCTACTAACTCCATTAACAACCTATTTGTATATACTTACTAATCATACTAACGGCAGGGGTGTGTATAGTTACTAATCTCACTAATATATTAGAGCGCACATTTTCATGCTGTTCTGTCCTTGCTAATCATTCTCAGCTGCTTCTGATCTACTCTGCCTGTCATCTTACTCTATGCACGATTTCCTGAAACTCCAGGTCATCTGTCATTGTGTGGGTTTGGAATCCAGTCCGCGTTTTCCCTAGTTGTCTCTGTGGTTGTTTAATTGTTTCCCAGATGTATGTCATTGTCTCTCGTTTGGAACCCCGCCTTCTCACACACCTGATTCCCTTTGTGTCATTTGTATCTTGTGCATTTAAACCCCGTGTTACTTCCAGTCTGTGTCGGATCGTTGTGATTACCTTTTCCAGTGCCTGTTATCTTCTAAAGCCTGAGATCTGTAGTATTATTCCGCGACACCTGTTTGCTCTACTATTCTTTTGCCTTGCCCTTGTCTGTCCAGTCTGCCTGTTCGGTTTTGACCTCGGTTGTTTATCTACCATTCTCCTGCCTGATCCTGTTGTACCTACCTACCTCTGATCACCTGGTTTGACCCCTGTACGGATTAACTACCATTCTCCTGCCTGATCCTTGTGTACCTACCTACCTCTGATCACCTGGTCTGAACCCTGTACGGATTAAAGAACTCTTTTGCCTAATCCTGTGGTCTGCGTCTGGGTCCTTACCCCTCCCGCTACGGAGATCGTAACAGTACGATCCGACCATTCTTGGACCCAGCAGACCCAAGCCACCTGCACGCCGCCCTCCTGCGGCAAGGAGCCATGAGTGGCCAACAGGCAGTCATCGAGTCCGTGACCCAAGATCTGCGGTTTCTGATGGCCTGGGAGATCGATCCCTTCGGCCCGGATCCCTATGAGAACTACCTCATGGGGATCTGGGGGCAGAACCCGGAGTTTGCCCGCCGTCATGCCGACCACCACCCATCACTCCAGACTCCTCCACCCAGCTCCCACTCCGTTAGGCTCGGAGTGGTCTCCCTCCATCCTGATAACTCTGAGCCTAGCCACAACCTGGAAGCGGCTAAATTTAAGGGTACCCGTCTTGCCCTTTGCCCGAGGGGCTATGGACCCGGGAGGAAACGATGGAGTCCTGGTTCCCGGCTCCGTCGACGGGCTCAACCGCCCGTTGACGGGGGATCCATCGCCTTTCCGTCCCAGCCCAAGCCTCCTGTTCCGTCCCGTCACAGCTCCTCTGTTCCGTCCAGTCATAGCTCTCCTGCCCCGTTCCGTCCCAGCTCTCCTGTCCCTTCCTGTGCCAGCCCTCCTGTCCCTGCCCGTTCCAGCCCTCCTGTCCCGTTCAGTCCCAGCTCTCCTGTCCCGTTCAGTCCCAGCTCTCCTATCCCGTTCAGTCCCAGCTCTCCTGCCCCGTTCAGTCCCAGTTCCCCTGCCCCGTTCAGCCCCAGCTCTCCTGTCCCGTTCAGTCCCAGCTCCCCTGTCCCGTTCAGTCCCAGCTCTCCTGTCCCGTTCAGTCCCAGCTCTCCGGTCCCGTTCAGTCCCAGCTCCCCTGTTCCTTCCCGCCCCAGCTCCCCTGTCCCGTCCCATCCCAGCTCCGCTGTTCCGTCCCGTCCCAGCTCCCCTGTTCCGTCCTGTGCCAGCCCTCCTGTCCCTGCCCGTTCCAGCCCTCCTGTCCCGTTCAGCCCCAGCTCTCCTGTCCCGTTCAGTCCCAGCTCTCCTGTCCCGTTCAGTCCCAGCTCTCCTGTCCCGTTCAGTCCCAGCTCTCCTGTCCCGTTCAGTCCCAGCTCTCCGGTCCCGTTCAGTCCCAGCTCCCCTGTTCCTTCCCGCCCCAGCTCCCCTGTCCCGTCCCATCCCAGCTCCGCTGTTCCGTCCCTTCCCAGCTCCCCTGTTTCGTCCCGTCCCAACTCCCCTGTTCCGTCCCGTCCCAGTTCCCCTGTTCCGTCCCGTCCCAGCTCCGCTGTTCCGTCCCGTCCCAGCTCCCCTGTTCCGCCCCGTCCCAACTCCCCTGTTCCGTCCCGTCCCAACTCCCCTGTTCCGTCCCGTCCCAACTCCCCTGTTCCGTCCCGTCCCAACTCCCCTGTTCCGTCCCGTCCCAACCCCCCTGTTCCGTCCCGTCCCAGATCCCCTGTTCCGTCCCGTCCCAGATTCCCTGTTCCGTCCCGTCCCAGCTCCCCTGTTCCGTCCCGTCCCAGCTCCCCTGTTCCGTCCCGTCCCAGCTCCGCTGTTCCGTCCCTTCCCAGCTCCGCTGCTCCGTCCCGTCCCAGCTCCACGGTTCCGTCCCGTCCCAGCTCTACTGTCCCGTCCCGTCCCAGCTCCCCTGTCCCGTCCCGGCCCAGCTCCGCTGTCCCGTCCGGTCCCAGCTCCGCTGTCCCTTCCTGTCCCAGTTCTCCTGTCCCTTCCCGTCCCAGTTCCCCTGTCCCTCCCCGGTCCATGCCTCCTGTCCCTCCCCGGTCCATGCCTCCTGTCCCTCCCCGGTCCATGCCTCCTGTCACTCCCCGGTCCATGCCTCCTGTCACTCCCCGGTCCATGCCTCCTGTCACTCCCCGGTCCATGCCTCCTGTCACTCCCCGGTCCATGCCTATGGCCCCGTCCGGTCCCGGACCTCCGGGCCCGTTTCGTTCCACGCCAACAGTCCCGTCCTGCTCCCTGCCTCCTCTCAAGTTGCCGAGCCAGTTAGTCTCCTCGCCTGAGCGGCCCAGTCCGCTAGTCTCCTCTCCTGAGCGGCCCAGTCCGCTAGTCTCCTCGCCTGAGCGGCCCAGTCCGCTAGTCTCCTCGCCTGAGCGGCCCAGTCCGCTAGTCTCCTCGCCTGAGCGGCCCAGTCCGCTAGTCTCCTCGCCTGAGCGGCCCAGTCCGTTAGTCTCCTCGCCTGAGCGGCCCAGTCCGCTAGTCTCCTCGCCTGAGCGGCCCAGTCCGCTAGTCTCCTCGCCTGAGCGGCCCAGTCCGCTAGTCTCCTCGCCTGAGCGGCCCAGTCCGCTAGTCTCCTCGCCTGAGCGGCCCAGTCCGCTAGTCTCCTCGCCTGAGCGGCCCAGTCCGCTAGTCTCCTCGCCTGAGCGGCCCAGCCCGCTAGTCTCCTCTCCTGAGCGGCCCAGTCCGCTAGTCTCCTCGCCTGAGCGGCCCAGTCCGCTAGTCTCCTCGCCTGAGCGGCCCAGTCCGCTAGTCTCCTCGCCTGAGCGGCCCAGTCCGCTAGTCTCCTCGCCTGAGCGGCCCAGTCCGCTAGTCTCCTCGCCTGAGCGGCCCAGTCCGCTAGTCCCCTCTCCTGAGCGGCCCAGTCCGCTAGTCTCCTCGCCTGAGCGGCCCAGTCCGCTAGTCTTCTCTCCTGAGCGGCCCAGTCCGCTAGTCTCCTCTCCTGAGCGATGCAGCCGTCGCCGCCGGCCTCCTGAGCGATGCAGCCGTCGCCGCCGGCCTCCTGAGCGATGCAGCCGTCGCCGCCGGCCTCCTGAGCGATGCAGCCGTCGCCGCCGGCCTCCTGAGCGATGCAGCCGTCGCCGCCGGCCTCCTGAGCGATGCAGCCGTCGCCGCCGGCCTCCTGAGCGATGCAGCCGTCGCCGCCGGTCTCCTGAGCGATGCAGCCGTCGCCGCCGGCCTCCTGAGCGATGCAGCCGTCGCCGCCGGCCTCCTGAGCGATGCAGCCGTCGCCGCCGGCCTCCTGAGCGATGCAGCCGTCGCCGCCGGCCTCCTGAGCGATGCAGCCGTCGCCGCCGGTCTCCTGAGCGATGCAGCCGTCGCCGCCGGCCTCCTGAGCGATGCAGCCGTCGCCGCCGGCCTCCTGAGCGATGCAGCCGTCGCCGCCGGCCTCCTGAGCGATGCAGCCGTCGCCGCCGGCCTCCTGAGCGATGCAGCCGTCGCCGCCGGCCTCCTGAGCGATGCAGCCGTCGCCGCCGGTCTCCTGAGCGATGTAGCCATCGCAGTCTGTCCTGTCTGTGCCACCGTCCTCCTGAGTGGTCCTGTCTGCACCGTCGCCCTCCTGAGCGGTACTGTCTGCGCCATCGTCCGCCTGAACGGTCCTGTCTGTCTGCGCCGCCGTCCTTGTTTCCCCCCTCCGGACCCCCTCCACCCACCCTGCTCTGTATTTCGGACATTACAAACTTTGAACATTACTCCACTACCTGCTGTCCCATTATCCCCCCTCCGGTCCCCCTCCACCCACCCTGCTCAGCACTCAGACATTTCTCTCCGAGCCCTTTTCACCCTCCTGAAACTAAGTACCTGCTACTCCATTAGTCCTCCTCCGGTCCCCCACCACCCACCCTGCTTAGTGTTTGTTACTGCTGGGGACGTCTGGAAGCCGTCCCTTGGGGGGGGGGTACTGTAAGGATCTGTGTTCTACTGGTCATTTGTACCTTCATTTTGTATGTATTGTTTATTCTTAGTTTTCACCTGACTTGTTTATTTTCCGGTTTTGCCTAGTTGTCCCGTGTCTACTTGTTTACACCTGATCTGTCACTCCCCGTTTACGTCTCTGTACCATTCGGGTGATCTCATTGGTGTTCGGGTTCCCTCTTGCTTCACACCTATCTCTGTGCACTTAGATTTACTAATTACCACTAACCTACTAATGATAGATAAGATCTACTAACTCCATTAACAACCTATTTGTATATACTTACTAATCATACTAACGGCAGGGGTGTGTATAGTTACTAATCTCACTAATATATTAGAGCGCACATTTTCATGCTGTTCTGTCCTTGCTAATCATTCTCAGCTGCTTCTGATCTACTCTGCCTGTCATCTTACTCTATGCACGATTTCCTGAAACTCCAGGTCATCTGTCATTGTGTGGGTTTGGAATCCAGTCCGCGTTTTCCCTAGTTGTCTCTGTGGTTGTTTAATTGTTTCCCAGATGTATGTCATTGTCTCTCGTTTGGAACCCCGCCTTCTCACACACCTGATTCCCTTTGTGTCATTTGTATCTTGTGCATTTAAACCCCGTGTTACTTCCAGTCTGTGTCGGATCGTTGTGATTACCTTTTCCAGTGCCTGTTATCTTCTAAAGCCTGAGATCTGTAGTATTATTCCGCGACACCTGTTTGCTCTACTATTCTTTTGCCTTGCCCTTGTCTGTCCAGTCTGCCTGTTCGGTTTTGACCTCGGTTGTTTATCTACCATTCTCCTGCCTGATCCTGTTGTACCTACCTACCTCTGATCACCTGGTTTGACCCCTGTACGGATTAACTACCATTCTCCTGCCTGATCCTTGTGTACCTACCTACCTCTGATCACCTGGTCTGAACCCTGTACGGATTAAAGAACTCTTTTGCCTAATCCTGTGGTCTGCGTCTGGGTCCTTACCCCTCCCGCTACGGAGATCGTAACAGTAATGTGGCTGGTACAATGTTTAAAATGGCTTGTTATTTTTAGAATCCACTAGCCACTCTGGCCAGTGGGTGAGAAAGATAATTGTATTCCCTGACCAGCAATATTTTATTGTACTATGGACAATATTGTAAGTCTGTTGAAAATGAGTTACACAAGTTGTGAATATTAGCACATGGGATCCTTAGTACTGTAGTACTGTAGTACTGTAAAACAAAAATACAAGAGATCCCACTCTGTAAATTGGCATGTGTCTACATTGGACTGTATAGAACAACATCTGAAAAATTTAGCACAATTTTAGAAAGAGATTGTTTTTGAAAGAGATTATTCATTTAATTCTTAATTAATTAATGCAAAGAATTAAGTCAAATTATTCAAGCTTGACCCATGTAGAGTAGTGTCCCCAACCCTGTTGCTGGAGATCTACCTGTAGGTTTTCACTGGTCAGGTTATGTGCAGGTCATGTTGTATTGCTTGTACCTGTATGCAGGCCAGGCTATATTGCTTGTACCTGTATGCAGGTCATGTTATATTGTTTGTACCCGTATGCAGGCCAGACTATATTGCTTGTACCCATATGCAGGTTAGGTTATATTGCTTGTACCCATATGCAGGTCAGGTTATATTGCTTGTACCCATATGCAGGTCAGGTTATATTGCTTGTACCCATATGCAGGTCAGGTTATATTGCTTGTACCCATATGCAGGTCAGGTTATATTGCTTGTACCTATATGCAGGTCAGACTATATTGCTTGCACCCATATGCAGGTCAGACTATATTGCTTGTACCCATATGCAGGTCAGACTATATTGCTTGTACCCATATGCAGGTCAGACTATATTGCTTGTACCCATATGCAGGTCAGACTATATTGCTTGTACCCATATGCAGGTCAGACTATATTGCTTGTACCCATATGCAGGTCAGACTATAATGCTTGTACCCATATGCAGGTCAGACTATATTGCTTGTACCCATATGCAGGTCAGAGTATATTGCTTGTACCCATATACAGGTCAGACTATATTGCTTGTACCCATATGCAGGTCAGACTATATTGCTTGTACCCATATGCAGGTCAGACTATATTGCTTGTACCCATATGCAGGTCAGACTATATTGCTTGTGCCCATATGCAGGTCAGGTTATATTGCTTGTACCCATATGCAGGTCAGGTTATATTGCTTGTACCCATATGCAGGTCAGGTTATATTGCTTGTACCCATATGCAGGTCAGGTTATATTGCTTGTACCCATATGCAGGTCAGACTATATTGCTTGTACCCATATGCAGGTCAGACTATATTGCTTGTACCCATATGCAGGTCAGACTATATTGCTTGTACTCATATGCAGGTCAGACTATATTGCTTGTGCCCATATGCAGGTCAGGTTATATTGCTTGTACCCATATGCAGGTCAGGTTATATTGCTTGTACCCATATGCAGGTCAGGTTATATTGCTTGTACCCATATGCAGGTCAGGTTATATTGCTTGTACCCATATGCAGGTCAGGTTATATTGCTTGTACCCATATGCAGGTCAGGTTATATTGCTTGTACCCATATGCAGGTCAGGTTATATTGCTTGTACCCGTATGCAGGTCAGGTTATATTGCTTGCACCCGTATGCAGGTCAGGTTATATTGCTTGTACCCATATGCAGGTCAAGTTATATTGCTTGTACCCATATGCAGGTCAGGTTATATTGCTTGCACCCGTATGCAGGCCAGGCTATATTGCTTGTACCCGTATGCAGGTCAGGTTATATTGCTTGTACCCATATGCAGGTCAGGTTATATTGCTTGTACCCATATGCAAGTCAGGTGTAAGGCTGGAAAAAGTGTTATCAGTCCTAAAGCCTTGCAGCTGGTGGTGATTTCCTGGAGGGTGCAATAAAACTATTTACTTGATGGCCTGAGAACCTTTTACTCTGATCTCTCACGGCCTCGTAAACTACAGCTGGGGTTGAGAAGGAAACGGCATCCGAATGACGCTGGGAACTCAGGCCTGCTCACAGGACTTTTACGGCCTAGATTCTGGACTGAATGGTGAACATATTAAACAAAGCTGTATATGTATATTGAATCATATGTATGTGCATGTAGATTGGTAATTGTGGAAGTATAAAGTAATTGTGGATAATATGATAAATGTGGTGAACCTGGATAATACTAATTGAAGTGTGTGGTATGTGAAAGTATTGGAGGGGGAGAAATAAAGAATGTGAAAGGAGGATTGTATAGGTTATCAGGGATGCGCTTGTCCATATAAATATCTGGAACCAAGAGTGGCCATCACCGGGACCTCACCGGATATCTAGATATGATAGAGAAGATCATGAGATCACGCGCCGTCGTTCAAAGAGTCTTATTACTGTCACTAGATTGGGGGAGGGAGACTCTGTTTCTCTCCCTGGAGGGGGTCCCTGCGTGGTGAAACTGCTCTTCCTGCCAGACCTTATTTGGACAAACAAAGGGACTTGTGGAGTGGGCATACCGGCGCTGTACTGCATTTAAGGACATCCCAAAGGGAGACTCAAGGAGAATCTGCTTAACAGGTCTCCTGGTGCTGTAGTGGCACCATAGTCATTTTCATATAGGAGAATCTGCTTAACAGGTCTCCTGGTGCTGTAGTGGCACCATAGCCATTTTCATATAGGAGAATCTGCTTAACAGGTCTCCTGGTGCTGTCGTGGCACCATAGTCATTTTCATATAGGAGAATCTGCTTAACAGTTCTCCTGGTACCATAGTCACACCGTACGGAATCACTTGGTGATATACTTTGTTTGTGAACTTGTTCATGTTTATTTGTCTTGACAGCATGTTATCCTGTGTTTAGTTATAGGCATTGAATGTGTTCGTGTTTGTTCTCACAGTTTTAACCAGTGATTATTTGTCATTAATAAACTACCATGTTTTCATATCAACTGCATCTTTCTTTTAATCCTTTTTTCCCCGCTTCAATTGTCTGCATGATCTGAGCTGCAGTGTTCCAAGCTAATGACCTCCCTGCCTGTTATCCAATTATTTTTATATTTAACGTGCGTGACTCTCATCCATCTTATACCCTTTTCAGCCTAAATTACGACTGAAGACTCAGGGGGATAATTCTGACCCAGGACCGACTGATCAGCGGCCTGGTACAGACGTGGCATACACAAGTTGGGTAGGCAGCAAGTGACGGTCCAGATAAGGTCGGGTTGGTGTATGGTTCTGGTGATTTGATGTGAAGAGAACCCATGGGCGTCTTACGCCGGTTCTTGTCAAATTTGCCTTAAGGAGCCCTTTAAATACACCCAGAGTAGTGCATGGTTCTGGTGATTTGATATAGGAACCCATGGGCATTTACGCCGGTTCTTGTCAAATTTGCCTTAAGGAGCCCTTTAAATGTACTCAGACTGGGGCTCGCAACTATCTATGATAAATGAATATCATGTATTGTGTTGACTAGACCCCCAACCTCTGCGTTCGCCACCGAACTGAGCTTCAGCAATAATGTTGATTCCGGCAAACATATATTGAAGTAATGATGGTACCTAAGGGCAAGTTGAGTGTAAACACTCCGAGCTCCACGCATGTTTAACCAAAATTCTAAATTATAATCATAAATGGAGTCAGATAAACGAGTAAATAAAATAATAATATTTCTAAATAACTTTTACCTTTTCCCACAGCAAGAGTGGAATACATCACGTTTAAACTTTCGCTCCGAGCTATTCCCTCATTGGTCTAGTAATTGCGGATTCTACATTTGGTGACCCCGACGTGATTCCAATTGCTGTTTGTGGGATTTACAATTTGGATCCCTCTGGCAGGGGGGTATCTGCTTTCCTTTTACCTCCTAATTTTCCCTGCACTTTTGTCTACGAAAAATTCCTGGCAGTTTGGCGTACAAGATATTCCTTACAGGGAGTTTCTGGTCAGCTAAATTGCTGGTTCTTCATCCTTGGTGTGGTGAGTAACACAATTATCTTATGTATTAACATATACTAGGGAGAGTTGTTGTTGTTTCACCACATCTAGAGGCTGTTTAGGGGATTTACATATCAGTGCAAAGTTTTCCTTTTATCCGTGGAATAGTGAGGTTGCAGTCTCACTGTCATATGTATGCAAGGTTGACACTGTCATTCTAAAAGGCAGAAGTCATATATGCAATTAGGTCACTGTAATGACAATATCATTTTAAAACCCTAGAATGGGTAAATTAAAGATGATATATATATATATGTGTGTGGATGTATGGATATATATATGTAGGTATGTGTATATGTGCGTGTATATGTATATGTGTACGTATGTGTAAAAGAACGTAAAGGTTTGAGTATGTGTAAAAGAACGTAAAGGTTTGAGTATGTGTAAAAGAACGTAAAGATTTGAGATATGGCAGAGAAGGGATGTCGATATAAGGTACTGTTCTGTTGTTCCACAATACTGTGGGGAACGCAGAGAATCTTGTTCAGACACAGACAGGAAGAAATGACACACTGGTGAAAAGCCAGTAAGATTTAGAGGATGATTGTTTGTAGAGAAGTGTGAGGAAGGGTTGAAGGTAATAGTAGGTAGAAAATGCAGAAAGTGAAAGTATGTTAAAATGATTACATAATATATCAACTGTTGCCAGTAAGATCAATGATTAAAAATAAATCACATGACAATGGCATCTGTGGCACTGCTCTAAAATCCAGCAGGCCACGCTTTCATAGGAAAGCACATCTTTAAAAACTGCATGCCATTTTTGCATTGGCTATTTTCATGCAAAAACAGAAGTCTTTCTTCTGTAGTTACTTTTTTGCCACCATATTGGTGTCTTCCTTTGTGTTTAATTTGTGTCTTAAGATATACATCTGTGAAACAATAAGGCTAAAGTGTAGTACACTTGCTTTAAATCTATAAATTATGCCTGGGCATGTCATGTAGGAAATGTTGGGATTCACTAATATACCTACTTGGGTGCCCATTCAGTTAACTGAGGCATATTTATTAAATTTCATGGATGTATTTTTGGGTAAATTTCACTAGCACAAGAACATGTGTTAGAATGTCTGTCTGACGCCAATAAGCCAGTTAATGCTTTAAAATTAATCAAATGCCATTCATATTTGCTCTTTTCATTTAAAAGCTGATGGTAGGGTCATTTTATAGCACAGACTGGCTTACTGGTCTCTTTTTGTGTTATTTTTCCTCACTTCCCCCTCTCTCTATCTGGTGTGTTGGAGATCTTTGTTTTTTTAAAGAGAGGTGAACCTACATTCTTTAGAGAGTGTATGATTATTTGTTTTCAATCATCAAGACCGGGCTATAACCACATCACATTATATTACATTACATTACAGGCATTTAGCAGACGCTTTGATCCAAAGCGATTGACCATTCTTTGATCTGAGTAAGATGGGTGGAAATACCTGTAGGGGCCGTAAAGACATTCAAACCTCGTTTAGGAAATCTGAACCATAAACAGGCCCCCTGGTGTAGCACTAGAGTAAAGTTTACAACACATTTATTAGTGTAAAAGGATCCACCCATCCAATTCCGAATATCACCTTAGATTCACTTAGCACCATGACGACAGTACACACCTCGCACAGTTGCATAAGAGACAACCTCTGTTAAACAGACAAGGCTGGTAAAAACGGTAAATGTTTCTATACCCATAGCAAAGTGGGATAGGGACCAGACCGTCGGTTCCCAACCGGGTGGCTGATTACCACTACGGGGCTCGGTGTGACACTGAGCTAGGGATTTCTATCGACTGGATCACTGGCCGGTCGGGTCGCATAGAGCAGTGAGCACATGAGTTGCGTCCCGGTAATGGAGCACATGAGTTGCGTCCCTGTAGTGGAACACATGGCCGCTGCGCTCCAGCCTGGAGTTGCGCCCGACAGAGAGGGAGGCTCGAAGGAGCTAAGTGAAATCTGCACTCAACACCACTATATCAACACACATCCAAAACCACATAACTGCAGCACATATAGAACAATGTACATTCAGACATATGTGTTTTGTGTGTGAAACCAAAAGTTTTATATATTTCAATGCTCTCAACAACATACAACTTTGTTGTTACATTGTATTTTACAACTGTAAAATAATTTATAATGAATGACTGTTTCAGTTAAACTGTTTTCTGTTTCGGTCTATTTCCATCCTGTTTTCAAGCATGCAATGGGGGAGTAATAGAGGGCAATACAATATAGTATAACTACAGTATGCTATATATGCAATAGGCATACGGTATTAAAAATTCAAACCCAATTTCCCTGTCTGTCAGTTCTGTGTAGACATTCCATAATTCCGCATCCCTTCATATTTTGATTAACCTTGCAAAACAGATGGGTAGATAGCAAAGTGTACCACTGAATTGTTCAGAAAGCCTCCACATTTATCATATTTACATGTAAGCCTCCACATTTATCATATGTACATATGATGTGTGTATAATACAGCTACTGTGATGTAATCCAGCAGTCCAGGTGTCGGATGCACTGTGGGATGATTGTTCAACAGGTAAATGAACTATCACCTCCACCGGCCCAGATAGAGGTGAACATGGCCAAAGAACAGCGGAAATCCTGTCCAGCTCCTCTACCCGCTCGGCCCAGGGTGCCTACACATGGTGGGACTGGGTGTTATGCGTCATTGCCAGCGCCCTCATATGTGCCTTCACCCTGGTGCAGTGATGCTATTTCCGACACCTCATCTACTCCCAGCGCCCCCAACCCATGCTGCATTAGTTCTCAGCCATCTCCAGTTGCCAACGCTGCTGGGACTGGGACCATAGACACCAGCATGGAACCAGCGCCACTTTTTATGACCCCTTGGGACTGTGTTTGTTTGTCCCACGGGGCCAAACGGGGGATCTGTAAGGCTGGAAAAAGTGTTATCAGTCCTAAAGCCTTGCAGCTGGTGGTGATTTCCTGGAGGGTGCAATAAAACTATTTACTTGATGGCCTGAGAACCTTTTACTCTGATCTCTCACGGCCTCGTAAACTACAGCTGGGGTTGAGAAGGAAACGGCATCCGAATGACGCTGGGAACTCAGGCCTGCTCACAGGACTTTTACGGCCTAGATTCTGGACTGAATGGTGAACATATTAAACAAAGCTGTATATGTATATTGAATCATATGTATGTGCATGTAGATTGGTAATTGTGGAAGTATAAAGTAATTGTGGATAATATGATAAATGTGGTGAACCTGGATAATACTAATTGAAGTGTGTGGTATGTGAAAGTATTGGAGGGGGAGAAATAAAGAATGTGAAAGGAGGATTGTATAGGTTATCAGGGATGCGCTTGTCCATATAAATATCTGGAACCAAGAGTGGCCATCACCGGGACCTCACCGGATATCTAGATATGATAGAGAAGATCATGAGATCACGCGCCGTCGTTCAAAGAGTCTTATTACTGTCACTAGATTGGGGGAGGGAGACTCTGTTTCTCTCCCTGGAGGGGGTCCCTGCGTGGTGAAACTGCTCTTCCTGCCAGACCTTATTTGGACAAACAAAGGGACTTGTGGAGTGGGCATACCGGCGCTGTACTGCATTTAAGGACATCCCAAAGGGAGACTCAAGGAGAATCTGCTTAACAGGTCTCCTGGTGCTGTAGTGGCACCATAGTCATTTTCATATAGGAGAATCTGCTTAACAGGTCTCCTGGTGCTGTAGTGGCACCATAGCCATTTTCATATAGGAGAATCTGCTTAACAGGTCTCCTGGTGCTGTCGTGGCACCATAGTCATTTTCATATAGGAGAATCTGCTTAACAGTTCTCCTGGTACCATAGTCACACCGTACGGAATCACTTGGTGATATACTTTGTTTGTGAACTTGTTCATGTTTATTTGTCTTGACAGCATGTTATCCTGTGTTTAGTTATAGGCATTGAATGTGTTCGTGTTTGTTCTCACAGTTTTAACCAGTGATTATTTGTCATTAATAAACTACCATGTTTTCATATCAACTGCATCTTTCTTTTAATCCTTTTTTCCCCGCTTCAATTGTCTGCATGATCTGAGCTGCAGTGTTCCAAGCTAATGACCTCCCTGCCTGTTATCCAATTATTTTTATATTTAACGTGCGTGGCTCTCATCCATCTTATACCCTTTTCAGCCTAAATTACGACTGAAGACTCAGGGGGACAATTCTGACCCAGGACCGACTGATCAGCGGCCTGGTACAGACGTGGCATACACAAGTTGGGTAGGCAGCAAGTGACGGTCCAGATAAGGTCGGGTTGGTGTATGGTTCTGGTGATTTGATGTGAAGAGAACCCATGGGCGTCTTACGCCGGTTCTTGTCAAATTTGCCTTAAGGAGCCCTTTAAATACACCCAGAGTAGTGCATGGTTCTGGTGATTTGATATAGGAACCCATGGGCATTTACGCCGGTTCTTGTCAAATTTGCCTTAAGGAGCCCTTTAAATGTACTCAGACTGGGGCTCGCAACTATCTATGATAAATGAATATCATGTATTGTGTTGACTAGACCCCCAACCTCTGCGTTCGCCACCGAACTGAGCTTCAGCAATAATGTTGATTCCGGCAAACATATATTGAAGTAATGATGGTACCTAAGGGCAAGTTGAGTGTAAACACTCCGAGCTCCACGCATGTTTAACCAAAATTCTAAATTATAATCATAAATGGAGTCAGATAAACGAGTAAATAAAATAATAATATTTCTAAATAACTTTTACCTTTTCCCACAGCAAGAGTGGAATACATCACGTTTAAACTTTCGCTCCGAGCTATTCCCTCATTGGTCTAGTAATTGCGGATTCTACACAGGTTATATTGCTTGTACCCATATGCAGGTCAGTTTATATTGCTTGTACCCATATGCAGGTCAGGTTATATTGCATGCTCACATTCTGTCTTGCGGGTGCACAGCTGGAGATTAAGAGGTGCAGTTGAGGTAACCATGTCCTATACAGAAGGGTGCGCCAGCAGGGTGTTTTCAGGCCCACAATCATCAAGTCTTACATGTTCTAACCACTGCATTACAGTGTTCTATGGTTTGATATTGAACTGACAGCTTGTCAGTCTGTCTTGGTAAACGTTGGTGTTTTGGTTGATGTCCAGCGTGATTTATCTCCCCTCTGTTCCAGAATGCATGCCTCTGTGGACAGCATGCTGGGCTCGGTGACACCCCTCGCCCCGCGGCCCTCCTCGGCCCCCGGCGGGGAGGCCCCGCCCCCGGGTTCATCCGAGAGGAACGAGGTACTCACACGGTCAACGCCCAGCGCGGGCTTCTTCCCGAGAGCTCACTGTTGCATGGCTGTCGCAGTGAGAGAGACCAGCGGGTCCTGCCTACACAAAATGTTGTTGTCGAGTTGGTCTCAGCACTGCAGACTGAGGTGTACCGCAGAACAGGGCATCCTGCTTCTTCTCTAACTTTAACGGCTCGTGAATCCCCAACGGTGATTCATGAAGCCCTGTTCAGACCACTGCATCTCCCGATGAACCAAACCCTGAGTCACTGCTCTCGTCCGCAGCTCGTCACACACAGCAGCAAGGGCAGAGAGCTTCATGAACATTTTTGTGTGTGTGCGCGTGCGTGTGCGTGTGTCCTGGTCTCTCCGCTGAAGGGGCTGTTTGTTGGATACTGTACCTGTTTAGGCAGCCGGCCAGCTCATCTCCGGTTGAGACTGAGCCAATCTGATGGTGGGGGGGAAGCTGAGGGGACGTGCGGGAAGCCGTCTGTCCTCAGGCCTCCCAAAGTCAAAGGCAGCGGAATATCCTTTTCCACCGGCGGGATTCCGCTCCCTGAAGGTCTCCATTCATGGGCGTGAGACGCACACTCCGCGGTGCTGATTGCTCTCCCCGCTGTAGCGCATAGCCGTAGCGCACGTGCTGAAATGAATACCGCTCATCTTCCTGTCAGAGCCGTAATGGCGGTGCCGCTACCTCGCGCACCATTAGATACGCTCAAAGCCTCCATTAGCCAGGAATGTGCAGGGATATTAGTGGAGATATGATCAGTCACATTGTACGGGGCTGCTTCTCAGGAGCTGCCGTAGCTCCAGTAATTGTTTGTAATGGCAGGTGTAATTTGTTGTTAAGTAATGAGGTTCTTTCATGTCCCCCCTCTTTGTGTGCTACCCAGGGACTTGCCACAAGCTTGCATGAGAAAGCAGGGTTGATGGATTAGTTTACACAGATGGCTGTGGATTAGATGTGTTTGTCTGATTATTCAGGTGTGCTGTCTGCTACTTTGAATGAATCGTAAACCTTCTTTGTTAATCATGGAATATTTACAGGCGATAGCAGAGGGGGTTGGTAAAAATCAGAAGACTGTATTCAAACATGTTTGTATGAAATATAATATTTTTAATGGTGAAATCCGATGCAGGTGTAGAGAGGTGGCTGTAAAGAGCTGCTATTACAGTGTATGCCAGGCCCATTGTGTAGACATTATCCTTTATGTCTCGCTGAGCAGGTCTGACCCTGCTTATGTTCTTGTGTGTACCTGTGTGTGTGTGTGTGTGTGTGTGTGTGTGTGTGTGTGTGTGTGTGTACGTGTGTGTGTGTGTGTGTGTGTGTACGTGTGTGTGTACGTGTGTGTACGTGTGTGTGTGTGTAGGTGTGTGTGTACGTATGTGTGTGTGTGTGTGTGTACGTGTGTGTGTGTACCCGTGCTCTCAGCTGCGGGACTCCTCAGAGCAGTTCCAGGAGTACTACAGGCAGCGTGTGTGTGTGCAGCAGCACCTGGAGCAGAAGGAGCAGCAGAGGCAGCTCAACCAGCAGGAAGGCCTGGACGGGCAGCACAACCTGACAGAAAAGTTCCTCAACAAGTCAGTCATCCTATGGTCTTTTCTGCACAACAGCCAGCGCCTCTGCCTGCTTGCATCTAACGTGGGACAGATGCAGCGTCCACAATCGAGGCTAAAACTGCAAGAGTACTGCTGCTCTCATCAAAGAAAGCAGTCGAAATACTGAGCCTCCAGACTCTGCTAGCCCCCCCCCCCCCCCCTGAGTCTCAGTTAAATCCCAGAATTCATTATGCTCCCTTATCTGGCGCCAGTGCCCTGGGACGCACGCCGGGGTGTTGTCAGGTCAGAGGCTGGTGTTCACCCAGGTGTTCACAAGCTTGTTTGTTTTTTTTGTTTTTTTGGGGGGGGGGAAATATATATTTTTTTGGAATATATTTTTTAATTTTCTATTAAAGAATTTTTATTAAAGACAAATTGATCTTGCGTGTTGCGACAGTGCTTTGTACGAGCGGTTAAATAAAAACAGACGCTGAATTCAGCACTGCGCCGAGGGAATTCACTGTCCCCCTCCCCCCTCCCCCCTCCCCCCTCTCAGTCTGCAGTGGTGTTTTGTCCTCACAAAGCCAGAGAAACACGAATGACTGTTTTTATTGTTGTGTTGTGTTCAGTCTTTCTTTAAAAGGAAACAAATAAACAGGACGTTTATTTTGCCACGGCCCATAACAGGTTAAGCGTGTCTGTGTGTATGGGCCTCAGACAATTCAATTCAATTCAATTTTATTTGTATAGCGCTTATTACAGAGGACTGTAACAAAGACGCTTTACAGAGAAACAGATTGGTCAAAAACCAGGCCTGAACCCCAAAAAGAAAACGAGGTTTAAACTCCCCAGTGGGGATAAAAACTCCTCAATGGGAAGATATCTCGGGAGGAACCTGGCTATCGGAGCCTATCCTCGGCTGGCCGGCCTGGTATGAAGTAAAGGTGGAATGGATGGTAGCAAAAATATAATGAGGGATATATCACTGCAGATAATCAAATGGGTTGAGATGGTTACAGTCTGAGATATTTAACTAGCTGGTAAGTAGAAGTCGAAATTAAGAGATGTATAATATGTGATTCAGAGGGGCGGGGTGATACATCTGGGACTCCTGATTGCGTCATGGCCACGGCACCTGACGGCGAGGACCTCTGGGGATGAGATGGGGTATAGGCTTTTATTTTGAAATTTGAAGCCTCATTTCACTTAGTTGTTTATTTAGTTCACTTTTATGATGAAGAACTTAAAGGACAGCATAATGGTATGATGGATAAGAGAGAGAGAGAGAGAAAGAGACAGAAAGACAAGAGCTATGTGCATTTATCCAACAAGTGAAAGTAATGAGAATCTTTAGCTGTACATGGGGTATGTAACCTGGGTGTATGTGCAAGTCTCTCCTGTACGGGGTGTGTAATCTGGCTGTATGTGTTGGTCTCCCCTGTATGGGTTAGCTGTACGTGGGGTATATAATCTGGGTTTATGTGCAGGTCTATACAGAAGCTGGAGCAGCTGAACGTTGGGATGGATAACGTTGGGGAGGAGGTGCAGCCTGTGTGTAATGGGAAGACAGGAAACGTAGGCCCCGCCCCTGCCAACAGCATCACACTGACGCCCGAGCCGGGACAGGCACAGGACCGTGGCGCCGACGTGGTCAGCAGCACCCCCTGCAGGGGCGGGGACCGGGGCGTGCTCTCCCTGGACGAGTCGCCAGTCCTGGTATCTCAGAGGTAAGCAAGGACACGCTGACTTCTTACAGTGCACTGCCTCCTGTCCTGCTTAAAATGAAAGTGATACTCTATCGACCACTTAAAAATTCACAAAATTCTTGAATATACTGATTGAGAGATTATTTTTCTTAATATGTTCTTTTTCGGGGAGGACAAAAGTTAGATTTCTGTTTGGTGGTGGTGGGGGGGGGGGGGGGGGGGTTATAGAGCTGTTGCAATAGTTCTGAAGTTGTTGATGTATTGAATCCATCCCCCATCTGTATGTATTGCACTAGAGGGTGGATACCCGACCCGAACCCGACGGGACCCGACGGGACCCGACGGGTCGGGCCGGGTTCGGACTAAACTTTTAAAATGACGTTCGGGCTCGGGTCGGGCTCGGTCACGGCGGCCGAACAACTATTTTACTTTTGAACTACAGTAAAACCTTGACATACGAGTGCACTAACTTACGATTATTCCGAGTTACGAGCCGTTGCTCGGACAATTTCTTGCTTCGCCTTACGAGCCTAGACCCGTGTTACGAGCCGAGCAAGCGGAGCATTGCGAATGCAATTTCGGAAATTGCATTCGCATTTCCGAAAAATTCTGAAGGGAAGGAAGAAACAAACCACCATGGATAGGTTTTTATCGAAACGCCCTGCAGATCAGAGTCAGAAAAGCGTGACGAAAAAGCCAAAAATCAATGAAAAAGATGCAAACGTCACTGATGAAGATTAAGTGTGAGTGAAGAATAATAATGTAGCAATTAAGTTTAGAACCAGTTTATTTCTTTATATTCTATTTTATTATCTTTACTTTGTATTATGTTTTGTATTAATTATTTATTATTTATAAATACATTTCTCATTTTTATAACTACGTAACAAAGAAATTAGGGTGTTTTTGGGGGGGCTGGAACGGATTAATGGTATTTAAATTAATTTCAATGGGGAAAATTGATTTGATATACGAGTAAACCGAGTTACGAGCTCGGTCACGGAACGAATTAAACTTGTATGTCAAGGTATTACTGTACTAATTAGGATGGGTTAGCTTACTTCACATGGTGCTTCAAGTTGTTTTTGGTGAAAATATAGTGTGAAATAAATAAAAATGATACCGAATATTGTGTGTGTATCTGTTATCTACCAATAAAACAATGCCTTTTGACGGTCATTTAGGTGCCCAGTGACCACTAAACAGAGAAGCTGTAACCATGGTAACAACAACTGCGTGACAGGGAAACACAATGTCAGCGCTTCAGTGCCTTACATTAACTGCGTCGGGCTCGGGTCGGGTTCGGACATAAAAAGCAGAATTCCTGTCGGGTTCGGGTCGGGCTCGGTTACTACTATCTCGGGCTCGGTCGGGTTCGGACAGAAATATGCGGCCCGATCCGCACTCTATATTGCACAAGTATGAGTGGAAATAACAATCCCCCCACTGTCTTAAAGCTAATGAATTGATGTTTTTTCTGTGGTGCATCACTTCAGTGCTGTATTAGAGAAATATTAATGTTGCAACTGCATGAAATGTATAGGCGGTAGTTTGATTTTATTCAGTTAAATTATTGAATACTTATGTGCGCGCGTGTGTGCGTGTGTGCGTGTGTGCGTGTGTGCGTGTGTGCATGTGTGTGTGTGTGTATGCGTGTGTGCATTGTACAGCGTGCAGAAGGACAGAACCACCCAGCCGCCTGCTCTGAATGACACAGAATGCTTTCCAACACTAAGGACTCAGGAGTCTCATGAGGTTGGTCTTCACAATAATCATGTGACTGGAGGTAATCTCAGAAAGAAGTACAATAATAAAGCATTTACTCAGGGATATAATGTGTAGAGTCTGATATATTAGTTATCTTCATTTTTATGCCTTTTGTAGAGTATACCATTACAATTGTTTACTGTACATTAGTCAGAGAAAAATGGGCACCATTTTTCCACAAGAAAGTCAATCAAGTCATGATTTGTTTGTGGAGGTGGAAAAAGCCGTCTCAAGCATCATTCCAGAATCTCTCATCAATCCTTTGAGTGTCCCCACATGCTCTGTGGACAGGAGTAAAAAAACAGCTCTTTTTACTTAAGTCCATGTTCCAGATATCCGGGTTCCGGGTTTTACTCAGTCCGGTTATCCAGCTAACTCGGTAATCCTGTTTAGTGAAATACCCCCCAGTGCACATAAATCAGGCCAGGAAAGTGCATCCCACTCCATTACGGAACCACCAAAACCCTGCACTGTGGGAACCAAGCACTCAGGCCCGTAGGCTTCTTAAGTTGTGCGCAGCACGTGACGAATGACTCAACTGACCCAATCACCTTCCTCCACTGCTCAGAAGTACATTGCCTGTGCTCCTAACACCACTATACTCACACACGTGGATTAACAGGTTAATTCGCGCACTGCTACCTGACTATGGTTAAATTTAATTTGCTGGTAGGTGATTTAGAGTTTCTCGCCTGTTTAGCCTTGCACGTCTGAGGAATGCACAGGCATCATGTTCCAGGAGTGTGCACTTCTGATCGTCATTGCTCTTTGTTGGTGATGTGATGTCTTTCCCTAGGAGTTCAAGCTGATATTGTCCTTATGCTGCGTTCTCACATCGAGCAACTTCGGTCGCCCAGTCGCCGGAAGTCCATTCATTCTCTATGAAGCTGAGCGACGGTCAGCGACCTGAGCAACTAGGCAACTGAGCGACCAAAATCGGCCGATAAATGTTGCCCGCAATTTAACTTTTGAGCGACCATCGACCGTAAGAGCCAATCAGAGTTCCACGCTTCATATTTCTCCAACCGACACATTTTGTGAATAATTGTTCCGCCCGATTTCACTCAAATTGCAGCAATGGAGGAGCAACTAATAATGGTCCAAGCCTACCACGTTCAATGTATAACATAACCTTAAAGGATACATGTGGCTGTTCTACCAATATCACATTGAGCCCAAACTACATGTTCAGTTTTATACATAAATCTATCTATGTATCTATAAGATCGCTAGCTCGCGACGAAGATAGATATAGGCTAGCCTATCGCTGGCTAGCGAGAACACATAATTATCAGTGTCTTGACGTAACTATAAAGAATAGGATGCATCGCAAATATGTCTTTGTTATATGTAGGCTACTGCCGTTTCTCTTCATCAAAAAATTGTAGCTGCACGAGCTGACTTTGATGACACAACGGAAAGCTCTTGCCCCGCCCCCAGCCTAGTAGAATTGACCAACTCAGCGACCAAGTTGCTCGCTGTGAGAACGCGGCATTAGAAACTTCATTTTAAAACATCAGCAAGTTGAACTGTCTTCATCCCTGAATCTCTTGCCAAATGTGCCCCAACATCACCTCTCTATAAAAGTCACATGAGGTCTCAAGCTTCTTGCCATGCTAGCCATAATTCTAATAAACCGGGCCTGCACAGCATTTTTGTACACAACCATGAACATGCTGGGATGTTAAGTGCTTTTAATTAACTCTGGAACCACACCTGTGTGGAACCACCTGTGTTCAGTATACTTTGCTCTCATTTAAGCAAGAGCTTCCACCTTTTTGGGCACTATGTTATGGAGCATGATTCTTTATTATATTGGGATTGATTTATGGATAGAATATATTAATGTGGAAACTTGTTTTTTTTTAGGAAAACTCCTCAGCTTATGGCACTAACAGAGATGTTTGGTCCCTGTTTGGCTCAGGGGGAGAAGCCCAAGGCTCAGTTTGTGGCAATCAACACACTGGAGGACACGCAGGCCGTGCGCGCTGTGGCCTTCCACCCCTCGGGTGCGCTTTACGCCGTGGGCTCCAATTCAAAAACTCTGCGGGTCTGTGCTTACCCAGAAGTGCTGGACACCAGGTACACCCCCCTGCCGTTTTCTTGGGCTGTTCACTGTTTCAAACACGGTGCACATTCATAACCCTCTTAAACAGCACTCACACAAGGTGTACAGTGCAGTTCATTGTTTCAATATTTCCGCTTGTGGAGTTCAGTGCTCTACTGATTGGTTTTACTCTAACACAGTTAGTGGCGTGAGGCACTGGAAGTGTTTCTATCAGTGCTCTGGGAGTTGTAGTTCTGTACCGTTTGCCATCGGTATTACAGTGTTGAAACATGGTTTTTCTTCCTCGTCTCCTCAGCGGGTCGGACCCCACTAAACAGCCAGTTGTTCGCTTCAAGAGGAACAAGCATCACAAGGGCTCCATATACTGCGTGGCCTGGAGTCACTGCGGTCAGCTGCTGGCTACCGGCTCCAACGACAAGTACGTCAAAATGCTGCCCTTCAACGCCGAGTCCTGCAATGCCACAGGTAAGACTCACTCTTGATGCCCTCTTCGGCTTTCCATTTTCCAAATGGCAGAGCCAAAATCAAGTCAATAGAGACGAGTACTGATGTGACTGTGTCCCTGTAAACCTCGGGTGGATTGATTCCTTTCGACGTGTACACACGTGCAGGGCCAGACCTGGAGTTCAGCATGCACGACGGCACCATCCGTGACCTGGCCTTCATGGAGGGCCCGGAGAGCGGGGGGGCGATCCTGATCAGCGCCGGCGCTGGAGACTGCAACATCTACACCACGGACTGCCAGAGGGGCCAGGGGCTGCACGCGCTCAGTGGGCACACAGGTACCAGTACACACAACCTCAGGATTACTGCTGGAGCTGATACCACCGCAGCACCTCACACACAACCTCAGGATTACTGCTGGAGCTGATACCACCACAGCACCTCACACACAACCTCAGGATTACTGCTGGAGCTGATACCACCACAGAACCTCACACACAACTTTAGGATTACTGCTGGAGCTGATACCACCACAGCACCTCACACACAACCTCAGGATTACTGCTGGAGCTGATACCACCACAGCACCTCACACACAACCTCAGGATTACTGCTGGAGCTGATACCACGACACACACAAACACAGCTCAGGATTACTGCTGGTGCTGATACCACGACACACACAAACCACCACAGCACCTCACACACAACCTCAGCTCAGGATTACTGCTGGAGCTGATACCACCACAGCACCTCACACACAACCTCAGGATTACTGCTGGAGCTGATACCACCACAGCACCTCACACACAACCTCAGGATTACTGCTGGAGCTGATACCACCACAGCACCTCACACACAACCTCAGGATTACTGCTGGAGCTGATACCACGACACACACAAACACAGCTCAGGATTACTGCTGGTGCTGATACCACGACACACACAAACCACCACAGCACCTCACACACAACCTCAGCTCAGGATTACTGCTGGAGCTGATACCACCACAGCACCTCACACACAACCTCAGGATTACTGCTGGAGCTGATACCACCACAGCACCTCACACACAACCTCAGGATTACTGCTGGAGCTGATACCACCACAGCACCTCACACACAACCTCAGGATTACTGCTGGAGCTGATACTGTTGGGAATTCCATTAAATCCATTGGTCACCTGTGATAATATGTATTGACTATATTTGAATATGAATCACTTTTAAACTATATTACCTGTGATAATATATATTGACTATATTTGAATATGTATTACCTTTAAACTATATTACCTGTGATAATATGTATTGATAATATTTGAATATGTATCTATGAATGTATTAAGAGCAATATACAGAATGTATAAATGTATTAAGAACAGAGAAATGCATTCATAAGCACAGTAAAATATTATAAGAGCAGAGAGACATGTTCTCTGTCTCTCTGACTAGAGGGAGCTGAGGGCCAGTCAGGGGCTGCTGTTTTTCGGAGAATCTGATAAGATAAGAGAAGTTGGCGCTCCTGGCGCCTGGACACCTGGTGTCTGGCCGGCCAGGGCTCAGTACAAAACACATTGCAATATACTAATTAGCCATTGTTATTTTTTACACACAGTCAGCAGTCCAGGAATTTGAAGAAGAACTTGGATAGCATCCAAGAAACCAGAGTCTGATAAGAGATAGTTTCCCAGGCCTGAAGGGCGATGCCAAGGGGGGGGGCACACAGCTGGAGATGGGTGGCTGGGGATCTCAGGGGGGGGGGGGGATTTGAAAGCTATCTTTGGGGGGCGGAGCCGGGTGATTGAGAATCCAGGTGTCACTTGGATACAATCCAATAGGAGTAGGCCCTACAAAGGAAAGTTTGGAAAGTTCTCGAAGAAAGGCGGGGATAGAGATTGCCTGTGTTTGTATGGTCAAATAGGTCAGATGGACAAATAATGAGATGTACAATCTGATAAGAAACTGTATAAAGATGGACTGTAAACCAAGAATAATTGCGAGTGTCTCTGCGGAGGGGCACAGCCAGCCAGCGAGGGGAGTGTCTCTGGGGAGATGCCGGACCTTGATCGTGCGGTGTATGGGATAAGGTCTGGCATTTTTGATAGTCTCTGCGGGGGCACTCCGCTGGACTTTTTGTTGTATATTTAATGAAATAAAGTCTAGAATTCTCTGAGAATTATTGCCTCGTCCTCTTTGATTAAACACTTAGAGAAATTTGAGAGGTAAAGTTGAAAAACTCTGAATTCTGAAAACAACTCTGAGATATTTTCACTCGGAGATCCACAACAAATTGGCATAATCAGACAGGTTTGGATCCAGTATCCACAACAAATTGGCGTAGTCGTGCAGAATAGGACCAAGGTCAGACCGGTTGCGGTGTGAACGGGAGACGGAGAGAGAGACCTTTTTTTCCAGCCGGCTGATTAAAAAGAAACCAAGGTAAGCGAAGTTAATCTTAGAACGCTTCAGAAGACCTTGTTGAATATATGTATAGATATAGTGTGGAAAAAAGAGGCTCTCTTTCGCCTTCCATGTTCTGTAAAACCAGAAACCAGAGACCTTGCCTATTAAAAAACCTGTGTAAAAGTAAAATAGAGATTAATGAAATTGTATAAAAGAGGACGGCAGTTATTTTGGAGAATCAATGCGCAAGCGATATAGGTGTAAATAAGTTTGGGCGGTTGGAGTCACAAACTTGTTTCCGTGGAAAGGCGTGCGGAGGAAGGGGGTACCCCCGGATAGAATAGTTAAACGTCTTGAAAGTTTTAACGGTCGGAGTTAAACTTGTAAGTTTGGGCGGTTGGAGTTCCAAACTTGTTTCAGCGCAAAGACATACGGTTGATATTTACAAATTGGTGGGGTAAATAAACCAGTGATGGGTAATGTAAATAATATAAAGAAATAGGGGTATGTCTAGCGCGGTGTTATTGTTATTATTATTATTTTTATTTATTTATTATTATTTTATTTTTTTTCTCTCTTTCTTCTTCTTCTCTTTCTTTCTTCTTTTTTGATGTATTGATGTAAATAAAGTGTGTTATAAAAAAGTGTTGAGATGCAATATGCATTATAGTATATTACAAAAAAGTTACATGAAGGAGGTGGCATAACTGATAGGTGTATTAACGGAGAGGGTTGTACATCCAGAGAACAAATTAAATATATGATCGAGAAAAAAATTAGTGAAAAAACAGAACTTGCACTTGAAAATACGCGAAGTGCATGACATGAAGAAAAATTAACGGGTAAATGCTACACGGAAGGTGTATGCAAAAAATTTGAACTAATAAAGAGTTATAAAAAATTAATAAAGACAAAGAAAATAGTGGAACAAATTAATAACTTAATCTGTTGTGTGGATAAAATTGGGGAAATAAGGTGCATAATAAAAAAAATGATAAGCTAATAAAGGGGAAAAAATTTGACCTTGTATTTGGGAAGGTGCACAGTGTGAGTGGCACGCGGAAAAAAATAAATAAATTAAGGCGATGTGGCAAGGAGGGTTTGTTCAGAAATTTGAAATAACAGAAAGCAATAAAGAAAAAATAAGGTAATAAGAATTAATGTCATAATATGAAAATGTGTCTGTTGTCTGAACGGGCATGTGGTGTCTGAGTGAGAAAAGTGTTTTGAGCATTTAAAGTGTGTTGAAGAAGAACTCGGATAATTTGGAAAACAAGTTGAAGGACAACATAAGATAAGGAAGGGGGGGGTTTGTGTTTGGTATATTGTTTCTCTGTTGTGGCAGTGCTTCTTGCGGTGAATTTTGTACCGTTGGGGTCCTGTTTGGTTCCCTTTCGGGTGGTGCTCCATTTGTGGGGGGTCTTTCGTTTGTGGGAGGAGAGGATTTGTCGGATTTTGCGTGGGCATGGCCCGCGTGCTCGGCTGTGCTGCTTGTCCCGCGGGTGCGTGTTCCTTTGCGGGTGGGAGTGCTATTTGCGGGGGGGGGGGGGTGGACGTGCTTTCCGGCGGTGTGGGGTTTGTTACCGGGAGCCGTTGTTGCGGCGGAGGGGTGGTCTGCCGGGCACGGGTTTCCGAACTTTTTGTTTAATGTTTAAAAAGGGAATATAGAATACTGCCTTTAAATAAATGCCAGTGTGAAATAATTTAGAGAATAAAGTGTGGAATAAAACGAAAATAAAATAAGAATTAATGGTAAATTAAAATTTTATTTTCTGTCTGAACAAACAGAGGTTGTCTAAATACTGCGCAAATGAAATAAATAAAAAAATAAGATATAAAAAGGGAATATATAATATTGTGGTGTGAAATAATTTAGAGAATAAATTAATTTGAATAAAACAAATATAAAAAAGATATAATAATTAATAGAAAGGAAAAGTGGTTTAAATAAGTAGGAAAAAGTTTTAACAATAGTTTGAAGTAAAATTTAAAAGATTGAAAGAATTCAAGAAATAAAACTGCGACTAAAGTATGCATTTAAAGATAAATAACGAAGTAAGAAATAAAAAATTTTATGAACTAGTTGAAGTTAAAAAGTGGTTAAAAGTAATTAAAAGAAATGAGGAATGATCTTCATATATTAGCCTGTTATAGTCAGATTGCATAATTATTTACCCATTTTCTTCAATATGGGGAACAGCATGAATATGATCCCATTTTCGAGTGAAAAAATAGGTATATTGTGTCTTGGGGCCATATAAAATAATGTTTGATATGGGGACTGTGGTTATGATGAGCTAATAAGTTTGTAATGAAGTACAAAACAAAACTGGATGATAATCCTTATTTTTTGGGGTGGTTGGTACTGAGTTATACACTGGGTCCATTCGGACCCAGAGTTTTTGTTAACACCAAAATAAGATAAATAAATAAGCAGTGCACTGGGATAAAATAAAAAAAACGGACCATGAATTACCGGGTAATAAGAATGCAATAAAAGAAAAGTGGTACGAATTTTGAGCTAAATATTGGAGCAGGATAATAATCTTAGAAGACTAAGAATCCTGTAATAAATTGTTAAAAAGTAAAATAAACGAATAGCATGCTAATAGTAAATACGCATTGGTTAGTAGAAAGGAAAAGTGGTATCTTTTATGGAAAAAAAAAAAAAAAAACTCCATAAGTGAGCGATCCAGAGACAGACGACGAATTACCAATTACTGAAAGGGCAATAAGAGAAGAGTGGGTAGTGCGAACATTAAACAATTTTTCTGAGTTCAGAAGAACTCTGAAAGTATATACTGATTACAAATTGGACAAAATAACGTGGTACGAATTCCGACTTAAATATTGGAGCCAGATAGTAAACTCAGGACAATAGAGCTCTAAAGTGTTAAAAAGAAACAGATATAGAGAAAAAATAATACATAAAAGCAAATTAACATATAACAATGAATACACCAGTAGAGAAATTGGGAAAGTGCTGTCCAGCCCTAGAAGAAGATATAGCCAAAATATCAGCCAAATGGGAAAAAAGAACTAAAAAAGGAATCACACATTGGCCAAAAGAAGGAACATTTGACCTTTCAACATGCGAAGAGATAACGGGAATAGTGATAAATTATAAAGCAAACGATACATCAACAAAGAGAGCCAATAAACGAAAGAAGGAGATGGAAATATTGCAAATGTTTAAAAATGTAGGAATAGAGGTGGCAAGAGCTTACAGAGGGCAAAGAGGAAAGCCAACACCGCAGACCAAGCCGCCCCTAGAAGACCCGAATCAGCTGCCACCTTATACAGAAAAGGTAAAGGAGTGTGCTAAAGATAACCCACAGAAGGAGGAAAAAGGTATATATCCAATAATAAGGGGATTGGTGAACATAACTGGACCATTGGAGCTAGAACCCACTAAGGAGGAGAGACAAGCAAAAGAAGTAGAAGAGGAGAAAGCAAAGACACAAATAAAAGAAGCAGAGGAAAAGGAAAGAGAAGTGCACGAGAGAGAGGCTAAATTACAAGATATGGAAAGAAGACTGCGAGAGCAAGCACAAGGTCGTGAAGATGAGTTACATGAAAAAGAAGAAAAACAAGCCCAAGAGGTAGCAGCTAATTCAAGGATGTGGTTAAAGCTGCAAGAGGAGCAAGAGAAAGGGAAAATTGACATACAGACCGAACGAGAAGCAATGATAAAAGAAAGCCGAGCAATGGAGGAAAGTGTCAGACAAAGAATTGAAGAGATGGAAGTACAGCTGATAAAACAAGAAGAAGCAATGCAAAAGCTAAGAAAGAAAGAAGAGAGGCACCAAACTATGTTTGGAAAAATGAGAGCAACAAGAAAAGACTGGGGAAGTATAAGAGATGAAAGATCAAAAGAGGACCAAGAACAGGAAGACAGGGTGAAGGAGCACGTAGACACACAAGGAGCAATGGGATATCAGATAATGAGAGGGGAAAGTGCTGATGAGGATAAATTACTTGAGGGATCAGACGAAGAAAGCGACAAGGAAGAAGGTAAGGTAAGAATGAATACAAGGAGCAGAGAAGCTAACAAAATCTGTCCAATGCTGATGAAGGGACCACTCCCACAGTATGTTCCCTGGGCTGCCCAGGACCTCCAAAATCTGATCACGACCCTGCCGGAGATACAGGATGGAGCGGCCATTTGGATAAGGAAACTGGAGGAGGAAATGGTGGGAAAGATGCTGGCGCTGGGAGATGTGAAGGCCCTCCTTGGAAAGGTAGTGGGAAAAGAAAAAATGCTGGATATAATAGCTCAAGCAGGTTACAAACAAGCAGACAGATCCGAAGTGGATGGGGGAAAATTTGACCTTTACAGGAAAAAGATATGGGAGGCCCTGAGAGAAGCCTACCCCACAAGGCCAAGCATGGCAATGCTAAAGGGGGTGCCTATGAAAGACGGGGAGTCTCCAGCAGCATTTGTGGAGAATCAGTACAGAAACTGGAGAATGACATTGGATAAAGACAGCCAAAAGGATCCCATTATGACAGCAATGTTTCGCACAGCCATCCTAGAGGGACTGCCAGAGCATGCCAAAAACCGTCTGGACGAGGTAGTGGGACTGCCTTCCATGTCACACAGAGAGTTTGTGGACCATGTGATCCATGCTGTGGAAAGATATCGCCTGGAAGAAAAGAGACTAAGTAACCAGGAACGAGAGGTGCAGAGAAAACTTTTCCAGATGCAGCTGGAAGATTTGAAAAGCAGAGAAAAGAACAAAAATACAGAAAAAGAAAAGAAAATGGCACCGATCATGGCAGACTTCACCTGGCAAGAACCAGAACCCCCACTCTCTGAAAGAGGAAGAGGCCTGAACGGATCCCAGCCGTCCATCATCTATAATTTCGCTGGAGTTCCTCCGCCAGGATTCCCGACACCAATGTACGTTCAAGGGGCAATGCAGGGAGCCCCGCCACAAAATTGGGGACAAGGGAACAAAGGAGGAATTGGACAGAACCCATGGAACAAAGGACAGGAGAATCAGAATAAGGGACAAAGTCAAGGAGGTTATGTGCAGAATCAGCAAGGACCCCCTCAGGGTCCACCAGTATGCTGGAGGTGTGGCCAAATAGGGCATATAAAGAGATACTGTCAGAATGGCCCCCCACAGCAACAGAATCAGCAACAGAGACAACAGCAGTATTTTCAGGCAGGACCAAGTTAGCAGCTCCCACAGCAGCACGTACAGCAGTATCAGGGAGGACTCCAAGTGCCTTTGATTCCAGCACAGGCCCAGGGTCCTGTGAATTACATAGGTTGACAATACCAGTGCCAGTAAAAATAGGTAGAAAAGAAACTACTATACCATTGATAGTATGTAGTAACACTCCTGTGAATTTATTAGGTAGAGATGCTATTTTAAATTTAGAATTGCAAATACAGTGCCAAAAAGACGTAATTAATCTAATGGGAATGTATGGAGTACAGACAGAAAAGGAAAATGACTGGGCCAATGTCTACTGGTTGGGAGGCATAGAAGAGCAAGTCAGAGCACAAGCCTGGAAGGAATGGGGAAAGTATGTGGAAGCACAAATACCTGAAGCAACATGGCCTGAGCTAGAATTACATTGTACTATGAGATTTGACCCTGCTCAAGATAAAGAATTGGAACAAAAATGGGCCCTGGAAAAGGGAAATGAACAATATATTCGATCCCAAGCTCTTCTAATTGGACCAGAAGGAGCCGCCCTAAGGGTGGATGAAACAGAATGGACACAAAAATGGTTTTACCGTACAGAAAACCTGAGAATTTGGATGTCTGAAGACCAGACGATGATAAAAATAATAACTGAAAGTGAACTGACAGGGAAACCAGAAGAAGTGAAAATTCAAATTAAAGGCTCCAAACAGTGGATTCAAGCACAAAAAGAAGAACGGCTCTACAAGTAGAGGGCAGTAACCTGTGGTATCATTTAAATCATTGTACAAAAGCAGTAGGAGGAGAGCAAGATAATGAGCGAGAAGAAATTCAGAGAGATCATGACCGAGACTCAGAGCACGAGGGGGAAGAACCCAACGCTCAGCAGGAATTGTGGGAGCTTATCCTCTGGTGGCCGAGACATCTCAAACCCCAAAGGACCCTTCTCTGACACCTGGGTACAGATGAACATTGGTTTCAACGTGGAGAACACCATCCAATGGAAACTGCAATGACTGTACTCCAGTTGACAAAATATGATAATGTGTAAATCCCTCATTCTGACCAACTAGCTTACTCTGAGTAATAGGAGGAATTCAGAGTTGTAAGAGGAGTGCAACCTTTTTCTCCTCCCTAGACAAGAGTGGGAGGTTTTTTGGTTGTGCGTCTCAGGGCCCTTAGTCACCTCTGGAACGGGCGATAGAGAGCTATATTTATTTATATTTAGAAAAGATCTAAGTGATCTACTTAGTATGCGTGCCTCTTGACACCTGCTCCAGATATGACCGAGGATAGGGTAGTATTAAACTGTAAGTGTGGGGGGGGGAGTGGCTGTGTGCCGCGATTGGTGGCATATCTCTACGCTCCCCTGCGGCACTGCAGAATTTAGATAACGCAGGGAACACTGGTTCTAATAATTGAAACATTGTATAAATGTGTCCATGGGCCCCATGGAACACTGGTTCTAATAATTGAAACATTGTATAAATGTGTCCATGGGCCCCATATATAATACATTTTTACATTCTTTACTCATGTATTTTTTCAGTGCTGCATGGATTGAAGCGGGATGGACGGCCGGGAAGTGTCAGTGCATCAGAGATAAACGGAAGGCAGAGTGGTACTACTGCCTTTGAAACTGCGTGCAGACCCCTCGGCTGTCCGCCTGCTGAAAGTCCTGCAGTACAAAATTAAGCATATTTACTCTTATAATCATATAAATGTATACTAGCGCCAGATCAGATAAAAGCGGCGGCCAGGCATCAAGGACTACTGGCTGCGAGATAGTTGATCTCATTTTGCAGTATACATAACATAATCAATTTCTTATATTTTTAATTATATACTTTAAAAATTATTATTTTTTTGTTTATTTGCTGCAGGGGTACAGCAGTATACCTGTAGGCTTAGGCAGGGGTTTAGGCCCCCCGAACCTAGGCCTAAACAGGCGGCGGCGGAATTGCAAAGTTCCGAGGGCACGTTAAAAAGGTATATAGTGCAGGGGAGAAGACTGAAGGCCCCCGTGTCTGATGAAGTATGAATGGACATACTGCCGTGGTACCGTCTAGTCGGCGTGGCTGTCGCATGTAAGTGTGCAGGCAGTACGTGGTACGTGGATGACAGTCCACACCTAGCAGAGGGGAGACAACCTCTGTGAACAGGCAAGGCTGGTGAAAACGGTCAAAGTTTCTATACCCATAGCAAAGTGGGATAGGGATCAGACCGTCGGTTCCTAACCGGGTGGTTAACAGCTACTACGGGGTCCTGATTAGATGCAGGACTGGAGATCGCTATCGACTGGGTCACCGGCCGGTCGGATCGCAGAGGGTAATAAGACCATGAGAGATGGCCGCCGCATCCGGCTCAATGTACAGTCAGGCCACTATAAGCTGAAACCGAATGAGTTAGTAAGCGAGTAGTGCTTTCTGTGATCAGTGTTTTTGAAAAGAAAGCATTGGGAAGCAGAAAAGGCTGAAATGTCCTTTCACTCAGAGGAGTCTGGGGAAAGGAATTCAGCGGAAAGGGATCCAGCCTGGAGCTGCGCCCCGGAGAGAGGGAGGCTCGAAGGATCAAAGTGGAGACACTCTGCAGTACAACTATAACTGTATGTAAAACTTAGATAAGGTATGTATTTTAATACATCCCTTATTTTATGACAGTGACAGAAAGGTGCTTAGTGTGGCTGCAAATATGTACCCAGAGTACGCTTGTTGCTGCCATACACCTAGAGTAAGTCGTGGAAGGTTGATTAAAAGCCGGTGAGTTAAAAAACAAGAAACATTAGGCAGGGGATTAGGCCCCCCGAACCTAGTGTTTAACAGGCGGCGGCGGAATTGCAAAGTTCCGAGGGCACGTTAAATACGTTTTATAGTGCAGGGGAGAAGACTGAAGGCCCCCGTGTCTGATGAAGTATGAATGGACATACTGCCGTGGTACCGTCTAGTCGGCGTGGCTGTCGCATGTAAGTGTGCAGGCAGTACGTGGTACGTGGATGATAGTCCACACCTAGCAGAGGGGAGACAACCTCTGTGAACAGGCAAGGCTGGTGAAAACGGTCAAAGTTTCTATACCCATAGCAAAGTGGGATAGGGATCAGACCGTCGGTTCCTAACCGGGTGGTTAACAGCTACTACGGGGTCCTGATTAGATGCAGGACTGGAGATCGCTATCGACTGGGTCACCAGCCGGTTGGATCGCAGAGGGCAATAAGACCATGAGAGATGGCCGCCGCATCCGGCTCAATGTACAGTCAAGCCACTATAAGCTGAAACCGAAAGTACAGTTAGTAAGCGAGTAGTGCTTTCTGTGATCAGTGTTTTTGAAAAGAAAGCATTGGGAAGCAGGAAGGCTGAATTTCTTGGGGGAAAGGAATTCAGCGGAAAGGGATCTAGCCTGGAGCTGCGCCCCAGAGAGAGGGAGGCTTGAAGGATCAAAGTGGAGTTAAAAAACAAGAAACATTGGTAAAGAGGGGTCGGAGGGGGTATATGAACGATCCCCTACAGCACGGATTAAGCCTCAAAGGGGGATTGGGAATTCCATTAAACATTGGTCACCTGTGGATATATTTATTGACTATATTTGAATATGAATATTTGACTATATATTATAAAATCACTTTTATAATATGTATTGACTATATTTGAATATGTATCTATGAATGTATTAAGAGCAATATACAGAATGTATAAATGTATTAAGAACAGAGAAATGCATTCATAAGCACAGTAAAATATTATAAGAGCAGAGAGACATGTTCTCTGTCTCTCTGACTAGAGGGAGCTGAGGGCCAGTCAGGGCTGCTGTTTTTCGGAGAATCTGATAAGATAAGAGAAGTTGGCGCTCCTGGCGCCTGGACACCTGGTGTCTGGCCGGCCAGGTATTTTTTACACACAGTCAGCAGTCCAGGAATTTGAAGAAGAACTTGGATAGCATCCAAGAAACCAGAGTCTGATAAGAGATAGTTTCCCCCCCCCAGCTGAAGGGGGCGGGGGGGGGGGGGGCACACACAGTGGAGATGTGGCTGGGGGATCTCAGGGGGGGGGGGGATTTGAAAGCTATCTTTGGGGGGCGGAGCCGGGTGATTGAGAATCCAGGTGTCACTTGGATACAATCCAATAGGAGTAGGCCCTACAAAGGAAAGTTTGGAAAGTTCTCGAAAAAAGGCGGGGATAGAGATTGCCTGTGTTTGTATGGTCAAATAGGTCAGATGGACAAATAATGAGATGTACAATCTGATAAGAAACTGTATAAAGATGGACTGTAAACCAAGAATAATTGCGAGTGTCTCTGCGGAGGGGCACAGCCAGCCAGCGAGGGGAGTGTCTCTGGGGAGATGCCGGACCTTGATCGTGCGGTGTATGGGATAAGGTCTGGCATTTTTTATAGTCTCTGCGGGGGCACTCCGCTGGACTTTTTGTTGTATATTTAATGAAATAAAGTCTAGAATTCTCTGAGAATTATTGCCTCGTCCTCTTTGATTAAACACTTAGAGAAATTTGAGAGGTAAAGTTGAAAAACTCTGAATTCTGAAAACAACTCTGAGATATTTTCACTCGGAGATCCACAACAAATTGGCATAATCAGACAGGTTTGGATCCAGTATCCACAACAATACCACCACAGCACCTCACACACAACCTCAGGATTACTGCTGGAGCTGATACCACCACAGCACCTCACACACAACCTCAGGATTACTGCTGGAGCTGATACCACCACAGCACCTCACACACAACCTCAGGATTACTGCTGGAGCTGATACCACCACAGCACCTCACACACAACCTCAGGATTACTGCTGGAGCTGATACCACCACAGCACCTCACACACAACCTCAGGATTACTGCTGGAGCTGATACCACCACAGCACCTCACACACAACCTCAGGATTACTGCTGGAGCTGATACCACGACACACACAAACACAGCTCAGGATTACTGCTGGTGCTGATACCACGACACACACAAACCACCACAGCACCTCACACACAACCTCAGCTCAGAGTTACTGCTGGAGCCTTTCAGGTCATGCCGAGGTTGAGAATGTATGTCTGGTTTTAAGGTCACATCTTGTCTCTGTACACCTGGGGTGGCTGGATGATTGCTTCGGGCTCCCAGGACAAGACGGTGCGGTTCTGGGACCTGCGAATACCCAGCTGCGTACGGGTAGTGGGGACGGCCTTACACGGAACAGGTGAGTCTCCATGGGTCTTATCAAGGCTGCTGCTGTGTTCATAGCCAGACTGTGTCAAATATTATGATACTTGGGGTCTGCTGGATGGCTCATTCGGCTAATTCACAATGCATTTCTTGGTCTTTGAAAATCAAATAATATGTACTTAATCTAACCTATTAATTTAACAAATTTCAATGGAACAAAACCACAGATGCAGTTTTGGCGCTGCCAAACCCAGGGTTGCCTCCTCATGTGGCAGGAATAACACTTGCAGGAGTAATTATTGCATTTGTCCACCAGGGGTCACTGTGTATTCATTTGTTGCCTTTCAAGAAAATGATCGTGATTAACTTTATTGATTACATTTTTAAGGTGTGGTTGCTGTGGTAAAGAATGATCTTTGTGAACCTTGGGAAGGCCGACAGAGACATTACAAGCAGATGTAATGTTTCTGGGGCAGAGCTCTCATGGCTGTGTTGCTGCTCTCCCTGCAGGCAGTGCGGTGGCCTCTGTAGCCGTGGACCCCAGTGGGCGGCTCTTGGCCACAGGCCAGGAGGACTGCAGCTGCATGCTTTATGACATCAGAGGAACCAGGATGGTCCAGACGTTCCGCCCCCACACCAGCGACGTGCGCTCGGTCCGCTTCTCCCCCGGGGCTCACTACCTGCTCACCGGCTCCTATGACAACAAAGTCATCGTCACTGACCTACAAGGTATGGCCTTATTCACACACACCAAGGGAGGGAGAGAGAGTGCACATCAGCACTCATACACAGGGTGAGAGAGGCGCATTATCACTCGTACAAGAGAAGGAGAGAGGGAGAATTACCACTCGTATGCCGAGGGAGAGAGAGGCCACCCAATCCTTTGTTTTCTTGCACCATTGTGTTTTTCTCAGTCGACTGTCCATCAGACACATCAGTGAGTGAATGAATAATCAAGGTTTTTAATTAGAGATCCCTTGTGGTTATTTGCATGTTGTGTTGAATGTCCAGTGTGAGCGTGATGACTCCAGATTGTTCCTCCCTGTGCCTGTGTGTCCTCAGGGGACCTGACCAAGCAGCTGCCCCTCACGGTGGTGGGTGAGCACGGGGACAAGGTGATCCAGTGCAGGTGGCACACGCAGGACCTCTCCTTCCTGTCCTCCTCGGCCGACAGGACAGTCACACTGTGGGCCCACAACCCATAATAGGCCCGGCGCACTGGGAATGCTGCTGGCCAGAAGAAGCACAGTGACCCCCCTCCCCCACCCGAACCTCCATCCTACACTCTGACGCTTACCTACCCCCCCACCACCCTCCCTTCTCACACCAACAAACAAGGCGATCTCATCCTGCTGGGAAGGGCACACGGAAGTGGAATTTATACATGTGTGTGTGTGTCCGGGTGTGCGCGTGTCCGTGTGTGCACTGTTGTGCTGATGGCGGTGCCTTGCACATTCATGCTTCGATGACTTAACCGTTTAAATTGTACATAGAGGCACCTCTGCCTCTGTAAAGTCAAGTGCTAACTATGTTCAACACTCACATTGCTCTTTTCCTAAACCATGGAGAAGGACAGCACATCATCTGAACCCACGTCAAAGTAGCTTAGCTTTCATGTCACACACTTCAGTGAATGACTTTTCTTAACTTGAATAAATGAGTAAAATCAGACCATGGGAAGGTAGTGTCCATAGACAGCTATATGTTTCAACATTTTGGTGTGTCACATTTTTTAAAAGGCATGAAACAACTTTCAGAACAGCGGCATTACCATTTATTTAAGCACATTGTTTATGACAGTGTGTTTAATCATGCTATGGATTTTTGGTTCTGGGTGTTGCGTTGTCACCAGTCAAGTATGGCCCTAGGTGCTGACGAAACAGAAATGCTTGTGGTCAAAAGCGTACACGTACACGTCCACGCTGTAGACTTATTGGTTCCCAGGCTTATTGGTAACACATTTCTTCGTAAGGAAGATGTATAAAGGAAGCATTGTTTCGTTAAAATATCTATTTTGCGATTTTAGAGGTGTGTATAAGCTATGAGTTGTCACAGGACTTATTTTGGGTTCAGCCTCAGAGTAATGTTTTTACAGAGAGCAATTCATATCCAATGATGAATAACTAGGAAACTAATGTCACTTATGCAGTCATTTTAAATGCAGTTTGCCTACATAAATAATTACCCTTTTAACTCCAAATAAAATGGGGAAAAGAGCATGGCATCTCACTGGCATGTTTTCAAGAAAGAAAAAACGAACACATTTCCTTTTCTCCTGTACTCCAACCCCTCCCCCCCAAAGGTTTTAAGTCTGCACTTTCTTTTGGGAACACAACTGCAGTTGATGTTTCTCACAATTTGTACTGAATGTAATGCCTAATGATTTATTTTCTTCTTGTATGATATTTTATGTTTAACTTAAAAACCAAAATAAAGGGAATCGTTATTACATTTTATTGTGTGATGTGTGTTTACGTCCATTTTAGGATGAACCTGTCTGTGTTCTTCTTTTATGAACCCTGTTAAAATGTGACTGAGATAATGGTTCTTAAAATGTAACTGCTGCTGTTTCATCTTAATAAGTGCCTGTTTGAACCAAGTTTTGAGTTTCTGGTCAAAGGAAACGTCCTTTAATTAAAATGGACCGATGTGATAGACTTTGGCATGGTTTTATTGAACCAAGTCATATAATATGTTGTGAATCCATCGCTGTGGTCCATTGTGATATGCTGTGGGCCGTTACCGTGATTGGGTTGATAATCTCGGGCTGATAATCTCGGGCTGAACTATATTTCTCTCACGGTTTGGAATCGAAACACGTGTTTGTGTGAAAGGTCACCCAGAAAAGCGCAAGATAAACACTGGTTCCATTTTTCGGTTGTCGGGTTTGAAATAGTTTATGGTATCAGAATTGCACGAATACCAAACAGTAGTAGTAGTAGTAGTCTGGTGAGCGACAACCTATACATTACAATTTTATATAGCTACCATTTCACACAGCTTTCTAGCTAACTACTCTTTCTATAGTAACTTAATTAGTACGCGTGCAAACGTTAGCTAACCTTTCTGTTTCTCTTTCGCTTGACTTGCTTGTTTACGTTTAGAGTCGCTTCGCCACGTAGGCCAATTTACGCATTGATCTTGATATCCTTCTTCGAACATTGTGATTAGTAATATTCGTGTCCAGTTTGATAATTTAATTGAGCAGCAACGGATATCGCAGACACTTGTACTTTAATGCTGGGAAAATGCGCGTCACATTTATCCTGTGCAGCCTTGTTTTGGCTGTTCACGGGCAAGTTGATGAAGATGAATGGGTCGACCCCACTGACATGTTGAACTACGATGCTTCTACGAAAACCATGAGGAAACGCACAGAGGTACTGCAAGTGTATTCCGCCATTGCACTTTCTCAGCTACCTTCTCACCCTCTATTGTTTACTTCTTCTAAAAAAACGAATTGTGCGTTTATCTAACTATCCATCTATTTACAAAGACGAGCTATGCCAACGTCCACACAAAAAGGAGGGAGTACCCGCAGGATTCATGTCCGAAGGCGGCTTCCTGCCCAGACATTACCGAGTGCAGTAATAAAGTCGCCAGTCTACAGAGAGAGGTGGGTGAAGAGTGGGGTCATTGTAGCTACTGCTTGTTTAAGATTAATCGTACATTCTGTGACCTTCGTTCACTGAAAAATCTATTCTAACATTTACAGATCGTCATTTTTGAAGGTGGTTTGTGACCTAATACTAAATGGTTGGTTCAGTTAAGATTTCTGGTCATGATTCTACCTTTTACTTAATTTCTATTTGATTTCAGATTCAAGGACTAGAAAAGAGGATTGCATCAGCATCCAAAAAGCCTACTCTTCACCCAGTTTTTAAACGATACCTCACCAGGCTCTTGAAGGGAATTAAAAAGCTGGGTCTTGTAAGTTTAAATCAACCCAAATACACAATATTGAATATGTTAAAAAAATATATATATATAACAATTTTGTGAAGATGTTGAACTTGGTGCAAAAGTAGATCAATGTTTTGAATGAGTAATCTTATACAATTGTACAACCAGCCTTTCTCCTCACACATTTTCTCAAATGTATTTTAATCATAAGCCCAGTGATGTCCAGAGCGAAGTCCACTACGATGCTGAAGTGAAGCTAACACGGCATGCTGTGGCTGATATGCAGAAGGTTTTAGATGAGGACGATAGCATGCGAACAGGGGCCTTGGATGATTCCCTGAGCCAGATACTGGTCAATTTCAAACAGCATGATTACGGGGCCTGGAAGTGGCAGTTTGAGGACATTTTTGGTGTGGACATTAGCACTGTTTGGCAGGTGAGGAATTGCTTTTGAAGTAATGGCCTATTCAAGAGATGAGCTTTGTATCACTGATAAAACCGCATTACCAGACCACTGCACAGTAAACCATCTTACCTGCAAAATTTCTGCAAAAATCTAATTTTCCATATGTATAAAAAAAACTTTATTGCATACTGGCTTATTTTGAAACGAGAATGAAAATCAGTTTAAACACTTATCATCCCAAAATTACAGCACACTCTGTAAGAATTAGTTTAATTCTGTTTCAAATGCTTTATTGCATGAGTATATCCAATGAGGCACAAACATTTCTAATTTATTCTTTTTCTTTCAGGTCTGTGCCTGCGTATTATTCATCGTGCTGATAATATGTAGCGAGCTGTGGTCAACAGTGTCTTGGTTTGTCCAGTTCAAGCGAGTCTTTGCCGTCTGCTTCTTCGTCAGTATTGTCTGGAACTGGTTCTACCTGTACAAGGTACAGTAATTACCACCTGTTTTAGTTTAGTCTTCCAATATAAACAAATGTATGCTATCTCAGTGAAATAGGTATTTTCAAACTAGGAACTAGGTATGGGCTGGTATGTTAACCTTACCCAGAAATATCACGGTTTCACAGTACTGCAGTATTGTACACCTGTATAATGTGTTATTGTAAATTCACCCAGGTAAAAAAAAAACTCAGCTTAATTTTTTTTTGGCATTGAACAAAATGCATTTTATTTTCAAATAACATATAGAACATTAGTGAACACATATTGACATATAGAACATAATTTAATTATTTTCTGAAAATAAAACAACAAAAATGAAATAAATGCAGTCAGTATCCATGTTTTGGACGCATGCCCCAAAAAGCTCACTTTTGTGATGCAGGAAGTTTGCAAATTCTTTATTTCACAAAAATAAAGTCATGTTAATGTAACCTACATCTGTAATGACAGTTAACGGTTGCGCAGATGTGTGTCCCTAAGTCAAATATGGTACTATTATTCTTACTGGATTCAACATAAATGTAAACGGTTCAATTAATTTAATTGAGTTTATGTCCAAAAATCATGGGGTGGACATACTATTGATACTGTTATTTCTGTGTGGATGCTCACATACACACAGCACACATAACACACATAACACACATAAATCCTCTTGCTTTGTCTGTGTGTGCACACTTATGAATGACATTAGCTCAGTGAAGTGAGGAAAGAAAACTAGCTAATTAGCCATGTTATCTCCCTCACTAGTTAGCCTACCTAAATTGGTTCACTCATGTTAGTTAGTTAGCTAGGCACGGTATCTAACTACCTAGCTATTGCCAAAGTTAATTTCAAGACATTGTTACCTTAAGTTTGGCAAAGAGCGATGGACGGTGCTCCAAAAATGTGTACTTCACCAGTACTTTTTACAGGTTGGGTGACCTTCCTTCTCTAAGCCATGGCCACCTGTGTTTTTTCTTTTTTTATGGTAACCAAAATATTTCCATACCGCTGACATTGTCTTTTTCGATGGGGGGGGGAATTCAGGGGGGTTTGCCTCCTTCTGCTATAATACACAAAGCTACATCCATGCTCGCTGGATCCACGTGAAATTACCTCATGTTTGTTCCTTTTTTTTCTCTCTTCCAGCTGATTGCTCAATGGTTAGTAGATAAGTCAGTATAAATCACATTTGTACAAAGTGTGGAGTAATGGTGCCATATCATGTCTGTGGTAAACATTACAAGTAAATTCTCGATGCCTATTTGTGAATAGTCCTTTTTATAATTAAAAAAAGTAAACGTACGGTGAGAACGGTATGTGGGGAAATTTTAGTGGTTTTGGACCATGACTTTTTAAAAACTCTGGTATACCGTAAATCCGTCAACCGGCCCATGCCTGCACTGATTTGAGAATTTTTCAGTGCCATTGTTTCCATTTGCTATGATACTTTGTCCTTTACATGTACGTTTTCATATATTATAGATAGCCTTTGCTGAGCATCAAACCAATATTGTAAAGTTGGAAAGTGTCAATGAGCAGTGTACTGGAGTGAAGAAGATTGACTGGAAGGATAACTTGAAGGGTAATAAAATAACAGAATGATCATCCCCTTGATATTGCTTGTGTTATCCTGTCATTGAATGTATGAATGTGTGTAAATCTATGGTCTCTTGTTTCTACATCACAGAATGGTTCAGGAGTACCTGGACTCTACAAGATGACCCTTGTAAGAAATACTATGAGGTCCTTCTGGTGAACCCTATTTTGCTGGTGCCTCCAACCAAGGTAAGCATTTTAGAACAGAGTGCCCAGTTATTACATTCTGTGTACGGAGGGCGATGCGCAATTCATGGTTGCATCACCCAGGGTAGGGGAGAGTTCAGTCGGTTCGAGGGTCTGTGTTTCATTGCACTCTAGCAACTGCCACTGGTTGATCAGGCACCTGTGGACTACATTTCAAAAGCACGTATGCTGGGGCCTTCCTACAACTCTGCTCCATGTGAGCTTAGCTGTGGTCTGCAGTGTGAAAAGCAGGATGGCAGCTCCAGACCAACCAGCGGGGGGAGATGCACCCCATCTGGCTCCACCCCCAAGAAGACGGGCAATCGAGGGGCAGCACGGAGCTCCTCTACGCCAGAGAAGGCAGAACGGACACGGGGAAGACCAGCCGCCAGTGTTCGTGGAGACCCTGCGTCGAGCCGACCAGCCATTCGGCGAGGATGGGATTGATGCAGAGCAGCATGAGGATCACTTTGAGGAACATGAACCGCCAACAGAAGGTGCTGTTTTTGAGGAAGAGGAGGGGAAGGTAGTCGCTGAAAATGAAAATCCGTCAGGTGACTCGCAGTGTAATTCAAACAAGGACAGCCTGAAATCTGAAAGTCCAAGTGCCAAAAGCAAGTCTGCTCAGCAAAAAAGGAAGGGTCCCTCACAGAATTCCCAGAGACCAAAGGTAATTTGAATCATTTTTACTTTCACTAATGTGAAAAAGTGATGCGATGATTACTGCAGGCTTAACTTTAAGCACAATGTTCATGTACAGGTAACTGCCAAAATGAAGGAAGCACTTGCATAAATGAGGGGTACCAAGTACATTGAAAGCAGGTGATTCCACACGTGTGGTTCTCTAGTTAAGCAGTTAACATTGCAGCATGCTTTTGGTTGTGTATAAAAATTCTGGGAGACCTAGACATTATTCTGTCTGTCATGTCTTTAAGGAGAGATCTCAATGAATTTGAAAGAGGGGTGATTGTTTGGGCACGTTTCACTGACTAAGACTGTTGAACTTTGAACAGTGACAAAGACTGTTAAACTAAAATGCTTCACAGGGAACGGTGTCTTGGGTGATGTTGACATGGAAATCTGAGGGAAAGACATCAACTGGAGCCAACTGTGGTCAAAAGCGCATGCTCCTTGACCGTGCATTGGTTTGAGATGCGAGGCAAAAGCACATGCTCCTTGACTGTGCATTGGTTCGAGATGCAAGGCAAAAGCACATGCTCCTTGACCGTGCATTAGTTCGAGATGCAAGGCAAAAGCGCATGCTCCTTGACCGTGCATTGGTTTGAGATGCGAGGCAAAAGCACATGCTCCTTGACCGTGCATTGGTTTGAGATGCAAGACAAAAGCGCATGCTCCTTGACCGTGCATTGGTTCGAGATCCAAGGCAAAAGTGCATGCTCCTTGACCGTGCATTGGTTCGAGATGCGAGGCAAAAGCGCATTCTCCTTGACGTGCATTGGTTTGAGATGCAAGGCAAAAGCACGTGCTCCTTGACAGTGCATTGGTTTGAGATGCGAGGCAAAAGTGCATGCTCCTTGACCGTGCATTGGTTCGAGATGCAAGACAAAAGCGCATGCTCCTTGACCGTGCATTGGTTCGAGATCCAAGGCAAAAGTGCATGCTCCTTGACCGTGCATTGGTTTGAGATGCGAGGCAAAAGCGCATTCTCCTTGACCGTGCATTGGTTTGAGATGCAAGGCAAAAGCACGTGCTCCTTGACAGTGCATTGGTTTGAGATGCAAGGCAAAAGTGCATGCTCCTTGACCGTGCATTGGTTCGAGATGCAAGGCAAAAGCGCATGCTCCTTGACCGTGCATTGGTTTTGCTCCTTGACCGTGCATTGGTTTGAGATGCGAGGCAAAAGCGCGTGCTCCTTGACCGTGCATTGGTTTGAGATGCGAGGCAAAAGCGCATGCTCCTTGACCGTGCATTGGTTCGAGATGCAAGGCAAAACGGATGAGCACCTCTAAATCAGTTGACTACAAATATCTAGGCTGTGAACAGACCGTTTCTTCAAAAACAGTCCACAGAGAAGTGTACAGAGAGGGATACTATTGCTGGCATTTCCTTTATCTTGGTATTTACCAGTATAATACTCATTTGATTTGCATGGCCATTTTTAGTAAATCTGAAAAAAATCCCCTGGCCTCTGTGCCCCAACACCAAAGAACTCTAATATCAGTTATGGCGGGACATGGGTTATATTAGCATTACCTAATAGAGCCCTAATATAGACTATTTGTTAGTTGTTCTGTCTGTAATGTGGAGCTTGTGCGTTCTGCTGTGCCCTTTTGATTTTGCTCTGTATTTTCATTGACCTCTGACTGTGGAGACCCACGTCACAAGAAATGGTGATTAATGTTTAGTTTCATCGCTTCCACTGTACTATTGGAGGGTTCTACAGTGCTCCCATTTTAGGAGCATTAGCTCCTGAAAATTGATATGTGCAAAACTGGAAAAATAATTTAGGAGCACTAATTGGGATGCATTAGTGTGCTCCCAAGTTGAAAAATCTTTCAATTTAGGAGCAAATGTGCTCATTGGAATAATGTTAATAGAGCCCATCATCGACTTGAAATGAGCTTCAACACTTTGCTCGCAAAGACCACCAGCTGGATTACATAAAACAGATGGATTCTGTCGACACAGCCTGAAATGTCATATTACAGTTCACGTACCCATGTTTATGTTTCCAGGTGCCGGATGGTTTGTCAGAAGAGAAGACTACACCTGTCACTCAGGAAAACATTGAAAATGTTGGAGCACCGATACAGGAAACCTTCCTTCAACTTTAATAGCCACAAATGATTTGTCTAATGTTTATGTACGGTACATGCAGGGTAACCAGGAGAGTGTCCCCATCACCATACAGCAACATTTTGGGCTGTTAGGATGATCTGTCATTTTGTGGGGGAGGGGGGGGGGGGATTAATTATGCCTCACAATGATTCATAATCTGTATTGTTCCTTTACTTTTGAAATTGCATATCACTTCTGTGGTCCCAGTAGGAGGACGGCACCCCAATCCAGCGGCAGCTGTGGCCTGTTACGCTTTTTCTGTCAAATATGGAAACGGGTGGTGCGAAGTGGCTGCGTTAATGTAAATTGTGTGCTGTTGGATGTTCCTGTAGTACTTGTAACATTATGCAATACTGGATTTCACTTCCAGTGTCTTGTTTCACTATAAATGCTGTAAAATATTTGGTAGTGCTTTTCTGGCTACACATTTATTAATAATTGCATGTAAAATTCTTGTTCATATTCATTTAATGCAGTAAAGGATACATTTTGTACATGGCATCAGGATGGTGACCCACAGCAGTTTCACAGGCGTTTAACAATAAGAACACACAATATTATAATCAACAATATAAAATTGTACACAAAAATACAAAGCAGCTGGAAATTGGTAACATTGTTTTTGATTGAGAGATTTGTGTGTATTTATTTATTTTTGGTTTTAAAATACTTAGTTTCCATGTTAAGTTTTCACTTAACTATTATTTTTTAGATTGTGCAGTAGCAAATAGTACACCTAACCCTCGTGTTCCCTCGTCAAAAATGACAAGCAGTGAAAACCCCTTAAATTTAATTATTGCAGCATGACATTCGTTTACTTTTCCTGGACCCTTAAAGGGTTTTTTTTATTTTTATAAAAGCGGTACACCGTCAAGGTACAAAGATTGTCTTTTTTATTATATGTGTTCTGTAATAAAAAAAATGGTGGTGTAGACCTACGAAATGCAGTCTGTCTGGACTGTGAAAGCAGTTAATCACCCATGTATTGACGAATTGTCTGACAGGTTGTGAAAATAGATTTAGGGTTTAAAATTCAATGAAGAAGCTTTATCACAAGGGTTCTGGTGAGGGTGGGTCATTTTTGACCCTGTGGACACGGGGTCCATAGGCTAGCTAGCTACATAATATGAAGAAAACACAAGGGTTAATATACGGTCATCTCAAATGAGACAATATTGTAATTGAAACCTCCACACAAAACAAACACCTGGTATATTTATTTACACGACATTACCCTTCGCCACCGTACAATTAAATCATTTTTAACGGCAATATTGTGTCAAATCCAGACAGCCAAAAAGTGGCAGGATTTATCAGCTGCCACTTCCAATAGGTTAGAACACATCTACGCACACCATCTTGCTTAGAGGCAGCTGCGAAAACGAAACTAGAAAATAACTTACATTTCCTGCTAACTGCTGTATCCGGTCGTGAATATTGTAGACAGAACAAACGTATCACGCATCTGAAACCATTATTTACGTGAAAATGCCGTTGGTTATACTGTAACTGTCGGAAGTACAGCGCTTACCGTAGTGTAACTACACAGGACGTAACGTCTATTTTTTGTAAACTTTTTTACCTAACGCAATGCGTTGCTAGCCAAGAATAGTTACAATGACTCTCCAACTTTTCACATTTATTTTCCTGGGATGTGCTCTTGCAAGTGTGAGAGGACAGGACGATGAGTGGATTGATCCATACAACATGACACACTACGATCCTACATCAAAAACCATGAGAAAAACCCCCGATGAGCCAAAGGCAAGTTGTAGTCTCTAAAGGATTTACATTGTTATCAATTTCAAAGTTTTGCTTTTCGATACGTTCATAATCAAAACGTAAGCTATGCCATTTTAAGTATTCCAATGCGTTTTTATTTAATCGCAGAAAGCTGACACAGAAGGCACTCCGAGCAGAAATTTGGATCAGAATGAAATTTCTTCCCCAGAAATCTCCGAATGTTCCAAAAAGCTCCTGAGTTTACAGAGAGCGGTAGGTATACAAAGCACATTCACAACAGTTACGGGTTGTAGTCTACCTGTTTTGGTTGTCCCTGCAGTAGCATATATTGCTGCCTTATAAAACTAAAAAGGGTGAATTCAGGTATTGTGGGATAACAGATAATATGGGACACCAAGTCATTTTTATTTTTGTTTTTGTCTGAATAATGTTGATACAAACTTGCCACACAGTTATGCACAGAAAATCACATGACTTCATGGTCATGACGTCACAACAGGGGGTGGGGTAGGCACATTGGCCGAATTGTCTCCGTATTTACTATAGTGTACTATTTAGGCGGCCAGCCATCTTGCTCTAGGGTCCGATTTATGAAATCAAATTTTGCATACATTTTAGGGCACTAAAAAGATCCCACAATGCACCGTTATCGAGTGAGCAACCGTCGGTCCCAATGCTTCACGCCTCACCTCTTTTCCTCCGCTCCCTCACTACAACTCGTCTCCTACACAGAAGTATGTGGAGGAAAGCAGGGGAGATAACAAGGAGGTGTGAAGACAATTGGGACAGCTTATCTGCTTCTCCATCATCAAAATCAACATCAACTATTGATGAAGTAGCACTATCATAATTTTGACTGATGCCAAGCCTACAAATAGTCCCATAGCCAATCACAGATCATACACATGGTCAGCCCAATTAAAGCTGAAAAATAGCAAGTTTCAAGTACAAGTAGTCGCATGTACAGAATACAAACATGCCTGACATTGCGGTTTGTGTCGAGACACTAATTACAGTGCCCTCCACTATTATTGGCACCCATGGTAAAGATGAGTAAAAAGGGTTATACAAAATTCACCGTTTGGTGAATTAGCTTAATCTCACACTGAAAAAATTGAAGTAGATTTATTATGAGGAAAAAAATGTGCTCATCAAGAAATAATTATTTTTTAACAAAACCATGTGTTCCAAAATTATTGGCACCCCTGCATATATATATATATATATATAATAAAGTAATAATTTTAAATATATGGTCGGATATCCTTTGCATGCCATGACTTCCTGATGTCTGTGACCCAACAACATCAAGACTGTTGATATCTTATTTTCAGGTACTCTTACAAGCGATACTATAACCTCTCTGCATTTGAATGGATCTCTATGGGAATTGGGGGGTGGGACTAGATTAAGCTATAAATTACATGGGAATAGTATGGAACTCATGGTTGGCTAAATGGCTATAAGTGAACAAGGGTCTGAGGTATCAAACAAGCCTCAGATCATCATTCTGCTGCCAGATATGCTTTAAGGGTTGTTTCTCCTGACTAATTTTCCTATTGAACTCTATGGAAAACTCCTAATGTATTCTAAATGTGCCTAATGAAAATAAATAAGTAAATTCAAATGAATGTATGTCTTGCTTGAATATACACTGCTCAAAACAATTAAGGGAACACTTAATCATCACAGTATAACACCAAGTCAATTAAACCAAACCGGCCATGCTGGATGATGCTGCAGGCAGCATAACATTCGCCACGGCATCTCCAGACTCTTTCACGTCTGTCACATGTGCTCATTGTGAACCTGCTCTCATCTGTGAAGAGAACGGGGCGCCAATGGCGAACCTGCCAATTCTGGTGTTTTCTGGCAAATGCCAATCGAGATGCAAGGGCTGGGCTGTGAGCACAGGTCCCACTTCATGCCACCCTCATGGAGTCTGTTTCTGACAGTTTGGTCAGAAACATACACATGAGTAGCCCGCTGGAGGTCATTTTGTAGGGCTCTGGCAGTGCTCCTCCTGTTCCTCCTCGCACAAAGGAGCAGATGCCGGTCCTGCCGCTGGGTTGTTGCCCTTCTACGGCCCTGTCCAGCTCTCCTCGTATAATGGCCCGTCTCCCGGTATCTCCTCCACGCTCTTGAGACTGCTGGGAGACACAGCAAACCTTCTTGTGACGGCACGTATGGATGTGCCATCCTGGAGGAGCTGGACTACCTGTGCAACCTGAATGGGCTGCAGGTACTGCTCCATGCTACCAGTAGTTACAAGGGCACTACTAGAAAATGCAAAACTAGAGTATGATCAGTCAGGAAGGATAAGGAGAGAGAAATGGTCTGTGGCCACCACCTGCAAAACCATTTACTTTTTGGGGTTGTCTTTCTGTAGCCTCTCCTGTCCATCTGTTGTCACTTTCATTTGCACCAAAGCAGGTGAAATTGAATGACAATCGTTTACGCTTCCTAACTGGACAGATCGATATCCCAGAAGTTTAATTGACTGTATATACTGTGTTGATTAAATGTTCCCTTCATTTCTTTGAGCAGTGTATTTTTTTATCTCAGGCCAAGAAAATACCTGCTTTGTAGAGTAGGCAACAGGCCTAATATGAACATAAAAAAGTTTAAATAAATGTAACTATCACTATTTGTAGAACATATTGATGACAAAATTAATTAGAATATACAGAAATTCAAATAGTTTATGTTATGTTAAAAATAATATCAAAGTTTGGCTTGAATGGTCGTTAGACGTGTAAAAAGTGTGTCCCATATGATCTAATCTAAATTACGGATTACAGTTTTAGATTGCGTGTCGACAGTTTTACTGATATGGGAGAGTCGCTGGTTGTAATTCATGTGTACATTTTAAGCTTTTGAAGGAGTGGTGTATAATTCTTTGGAGACGTCGAGGGTTTCCTAATTCACGTGAGCAGTGAACCATATATGTATTCTACTATGCTGAAGCCTATATACACTACAAGGGACATTCAATACAAATAAAATAAATTATATTTTATAGAAAATATTTTTACTGCAACGTGTTTTTTTCCATCCGAGACACTTGTATTATGTCAAAAAATAAAATACTTGAGCTTTTTTTTCTGCTGGGTCTCAGGAGGGTAAAGCAGATGATCCCTGTGTATTTACTGTCTTGTGCTCTTTGCCTTTCTCAGATTGAAGACATAAAGCACAAGGCATCTCATTTAAAGCAACAACCAGGGTATATTTCAGCCCGAAATAGCAAGTTAGACCAACTTCTCACGAGCATCCAACAGCTCAGCATGGTAAGAACCTCATTCAGAGACTATTTTTTTTTATTTTCTTCTTGTAATAACTATGGACATGTCTGAAACCAAGGCAGCACACTACATTTCTGTTTTATGTCAAAAGTATGAGTTTCTCAAAGTTTCTGAAAAGAGGTTATCATGCCACCAATATTTTTTCTTTCTGCCTTTCGGCATCTCCAATCCCACTCAAATTTGGAATGTCCAATTTGCGAGCTATGTACAAGCGTGCTCATATATGCCCCCTGCTGCTCCGAAACACGGAGCTACTTCTTTTCACAATGCAGCCACAAGCTCCGCACGCACAGAGCAGGGGCGGAGGAGACCCAAGCGTGCCTCCCCTTCTCTCGCTTTTCGGGCATCAAAAAATATTGGACAGTTTAACATAATGTAGAATAAAGTAATCATTTTAAATATTTTGTCGCATATCGTTTGCATGCCGTGACTTCCTGGTGTCTGTGACCCAACAATATCAAAAGACTCTTCATATCTTATTTTCTGGTACGCCTACAAGCGATACTATAACCTCTCTGCATTTTAATGGATCTCTATGGGAATGCGGGGTGGGACTAGATTTAGCTGTAAATTACACTGGGACAGTATGGAACACATGAAATATGCCATCATGCATTTTCACTATTTTCCATTCTAGCCAATTGAGGATGATTTTTGCCATGTGCCATGGCAGATCACTTATCTTGAGGAGGCCAGAAGATGCATTTCTGTAAGTCTTCAGGCAAATTAAGTTGCTTTACATTTGTTTCTTTTTTGTAACAGTATCTAATTATATGTATTTTCTTCTGGTCTAGGTGGGGTTGCTCACAATTGCAATACACTTCACAAACTTATCAGATGTCCTGTTTCAACCAGATGTCACATGCTGGCTGGTACCAGTGGGCTGGTTTGTTACCATTCTGATCTTGGTATGTAAACCCAATTGTTATATTGACTTTCCTTCTTTATTCAAAGCAGGGGTTTGGAGCACTACATTGCTCATTTTGTAGGGGACATTTTAATGAGATATACGGTGTCTCTTCTATGGGGCACTGGAACATTCCCAAGCCCCTAGGAGAGGAGGAATTTTTGACATTGTCCTTTTATCAATAGAATAAAGTTTAACTCAGTCTTCCACAATAACATTTACAGTGCGATTCAGGCATTTACCCTTTATATTGCTAATGGCAATGCATCTTTATGATTACGAGTTAGACCACGGTGTTCTTAGCGATTTTCTTTGTAATATGCTTTCCTTGTTTTTGGCAACTTGCATCCCATTGGTGCTCTGTGACACAGCACAAAATGTATGAGGCTAACTAAGCCCAATATGCTGCAGTAACTACAAGCACTGACAGCTCATGTCAAAGTCAGAGATAAAATAGCAAACTAATAAAATTATTATTATATCATACACGAAAAGGTTTAAGAGCACCACAGGTGTTGTAAAAGACACAGAGGGTTTGTCAAAGCACGTGTTGTCAACTGCCGCTTCTTACACCGCAGTCAACAAGTCGTGCTCACACAGACATTAATCAGAGGAAGACACTGTTTTCCAATCAACAGGAAGACTTGTGGGGTCACTAGGCTGAGATTCTGCAATATACCCTGGGCAATTCTAGAGCTAATAATATTGTGCACCACCCTGTGGGGCAGCCTTCAATAGTCAGCATTGAAAATGTCTGGATTCTAAAACCAGACTGTGGGGCCCATCCGTTCACTATAACAGTGCCTTAACAGAATGAGCCACCAATGGGTGGTAAATTAAGTGGCTTTCGTAAGCTTGATCATTCCTCCTGTAGGTAAAATTAGGAATTATTTGAAATATTATAAGGCACTTTGTCACAAGGAAACATTTAGGGTTAGTTGTGTGATAACCTGAATAATACAACATCAGTCTCTGATGTTCACATAGGCTAGTTTAACAACTTCATACAACCAGGCTTTAGTTATATTGTAGACAGTGCAGGTTTTGTTTATGTAGGTACAGATTCCATGGCTCATAGTCCTGATTAGTACAGATTCCATGGCTCCTGTCCTGATTGAGCTGCTTTTGAATGCGATTCATAAATTGTGACGTTTTAAAGTGGTGATGTTTCATTCCATCGTGTCACGTTTCTGCCCTCTACCCTCAGTTGGTGTGCATAGCAGTTAAATGGCGGCGGAGACAGCCTGACCACAGAGACGGACGTGAGCAGAACCAAGAAAATGACTTGCAGAATGATGACAGGGAACAGGAACACAAGGAAGGAGACAGAGACAACTTGGATCCTGAGGACCGGGGCCAAGAACCGGCTCCGCTTGTGGAAGATGTGGGTCCTGAACAGGTAGATGGGAGCACTGCTTCAGAACCACCAGTGCAGGTATGTGACAAAAGCAGATCTCTAGATGTCTGCAGCAATGTAGTTGAGAGAGAGCAGGGGTGAAATCTCACCAGTTATTTAACTTTAACCTCACAGGAGCCCGAAGCTTCCGAAGATGAGTGCTGCGATGAGAACTACTCCGTCACTAAGATGCCCGTATCCGAGACTCAACCAGAACTGACACACTGTGCAGAGTAACAGACCGCATGTCTGACTTCTGTGTTAAAGACCTCAGTAAAAACCTCAGAAAGTAGTGTCAGTATAGAGGCTAACTACACAGCAATGGGGGTGAATCAGGGATATTTGACCACAGATAATGTTAATTTGGGATTGCAATATAAAGGTTTTAAATTTCTAAATGATCTTCTATTTTTTTTGGTTTGCCAAGTTAGTTAGAATGTATGTTCATTATGTTGTTTGTATGTTTGTAATTTTTTTGGTGCATTGGAATAAGGAATTTGTATTGGAATAAGGACAATAAAAAGACTTTTTTGAAATGTGGTTTTATTCCTCTGTCATCTGCACTGAAATACAAATCAGCAAAAATGTGGACACTGACCATCATCTGGATATTTGCTTATGGACATTTTTTTCTATCCTGCACTTCCCTTTAGAAACCACCAAACATTCCAAGTTCCTGAATTTGAAAAAAACTATTTTTCCAAGTATTTACCTTTCCTAACTGACACAAAGGGGTGTAACGGCAGTAAACATGAGCTTGCTACGCTGTGTAAGAAGTAAAAACAACATTCAGGATTCAGGAATCCCACCATGCAGCAGTCATTCTGAGGGTGGAATGCTGTGCTGTGCTGAAAACTCACCGGAGCATCCCTGCAGTGTCTGAGAAGAGTTTAGTCTGTAGTGTCCATTGCGCAGGGCATTGCATGGTCTCTTCACTTTGTAACAGAGTGCAGTGTACGCAGTGTCTCCTGGGAAACTGACAGTGAAGCGCTCCTTTCTGAGTCTATAGAAGTACACAGAGCCGCACTGCTGCAGTCACAGTGTACGGAGCCTGAGGGGGCCTTTGGGACACGACGGTTCAGTCGGGGTTCGGCAGCCCGGAGTCGGAGGGCGGGGGGACCCGCTGCTCGTCCATGCGCTTGGCCTGAGAGCGCAGAATGAGGCTGAAGAAGTCCTCGTCCGGGACCGTGGGGCCCTTGGTAGCAGGAGGGGGCGCTGCGCACCTTTGGTCATCCAGCCTGGAGCCCTGCAAGAGTGTGCATGAGACGGGGGGAGGCGTTTAAGCCCACGACAAAGTGAAGCAAGTAGACTGCTGTATTAGCATTAACACCCAGTCCAGACCTGTGCAGAAGATAAGCTGCATGAAACTAGAAGCAATAATGAATTAATCTGTGCCCACAAAAATCAGCCAGCGGGAATGTTGCGTCCTTCATTAAGGACCTATGCTAGCGAACAACACCACAAACCCACTCGTGTTATTGCTTTTGGTCTGTTTTAAAGCCAGTGGGAATGCTGCGTCCTTCATTAAGGACCTATGCTAGCTAACAACACCACAAACCCACTCCTGTTATTGCTTTTGGTCTGTTTTAAAGCCATCATATGGAACAGTGGAGCATTGTTGCTATTGCACACACAGGAATATTTACATTTATACAAAGCAGTTATAACAGCACAAACGCATTTTGATAAAGTGTTCTTATGCCCCACCCCCACCCCGTTCGGGGGAAACAAACCTGGCACTTGACGAGCATGTCGAAGAAGTCATCGTCGGGCTCCTTGCCGTCTGCGCTAGCCATCAGGTGGCTGAGGACCGACTGGCCGTTGTGCTGGTTGAGCCGCAGGCCCGGCAGGTTACCGGCGCTGGCCCGCTGGTCGTCCAGACGCCGGCTCTGCGAGGTGGCCACCATGTCCAGGAGCTGGCGGTGGTGCGGGGAGGCGTCGGTTGCGGAGTGAGCTGGAGGTGGGCGGGCAGTAGGGGAAGGGCACAGGGATCGTTACTCTCAGGGCGGCACTTACACACGCTTCTGTCTAGATCAGGCTCTTCCCATCACACATCATGACTACACAGCAACACCTATAGCATGTGTGAGGGCGAGAGCGCAGTATTATGTGCACAAACAAGCAACTACATCATGTTTGTGAGCTGAACCTAAGTGTCTTGTGACTGTTGTAGGTGAATGTAGGGGGTGGTAAACTCACACTTGTGACTGCTGTAGGTGAATGTAGGGGGTGGTAAACTCACACTTGTGACTGCTATAGGTGAATGTAGGGGGTGGTAAACTCACACTTGTGACTGCTATAGGTGAATGTAGGGGGTGGTAAACTCACACTTGTGACTGCTGTAGGTGAATGTAGGGGGTGGTAAACTCACACTTGTGAATGCTGTAGGTGAATGTATGGGGTGGTAAACTCACACTTGTGAATGCTGTAGGTGAATGTAGGGGGTGGTAACTCACACTTGTGACTGCTATAGGTGAATGTAGAGGGTGGTAAACTCACACTTGTGAATGCTGTAGGTGAATGTAGGGGGTGGTAAACTCACACTTGTGACTGCTGTAGGTGAATGTAGGGGGTGGTAAACTCACACTTGTGAATGCTGTAGGTGAATGTAGGGGGTGGTAAACTCACACTTGTGACTGCTGTAGGTGAATGTAGGGGGGTGGTAAACTCACACTTGTGACTGCTGTAGGTGAATGTAGGGGGGTGGTAAACTCACACTTGTGACTGCTGTAGGTGAATGTAGGGGGTGGTAAACTCACACTTGTGAATGGCTGGGGCTGGAGAGGAGGAGGGACTGGAGGGCACAGACAGACTGCTCTCCTGTATAGAGCACCTCTGGTCATCCATGCGGTTGCTCTGGAAACGACTAAGGAGGTCGAAGAAGCCCTCGTCTCCCAGCATGTCCGGGCTGTCTCTCTGTAGCAAACAGCATGACACAATCGGGGGATCAAACGCCGCACACTCGCAATCAATGGCTATTAAACCAACATGAAACACAGGGCTAAATGAGCAGAATCAACAAGGTCTTGCTAAACTCCTCACAGCAAGATTAAGACATTTTCATACATGAGAATCTTTGCTGGGACAGCACCAGACTTCTCCAGATCCCCTTGTAAAAAAAGAAGTAAATAAAATAAAGAGAAAACACCGTGGCCTGATCATATGAACAGCGGACTAACTCTAGTGTTGTGGTTGTGTTTCATTGTGCTGGAGATTTTCACCACAGGAGAAACTGATTTACTGCACTTGGAAGGGGCAGCAGTGTAACATGATTAGGGAGCCGGACTTGTAGCTCAAAGGTTCTAGGTTAAATTCCCAGATGGGGAACTACCCTTGGGCAAGGCACCTAACCTGAATTGCTTCAGCAAATATCCAGCTATATAAACAGACTTCCTGTTGTGTAAGTGGCTCTGGATAAGTACATGTAAATGATTGGCAGAGTGGGACAGATCTCACATTCTTAGGCTCCTCCTCCACCTCAGGCACAGCTAGGGTGTTGCTGGTATCCTGTACAATGTTTCTGGACGGGTCGCTGCTCTTGTTCTTCTTGCCCCGTAAACGGTTGATGAAGAACAACTTGGAGGACGTCTTGGCCAGAGATGATTTGGGCTGCTTGGTAAGGATGTCATTGTTCCAGTTCTGATCCTTTAAGGGACACATACATTTAACAAAATAATAAACAAAATCTGTGGATTGAAGGATAATAAACTAGTGTACAATGCCCACCAGAATTATTGGCACCACTGGTAAAGAAGAGCAAAAAGAGGTGAGTTTGGTGTAATAAGAGGCATAGTTACACAGAAAAAAGCCTTATCCCCACTCTGAAGTATGGTGGTGGATCTGCGATATTGTGGGGCTGTTTCACTTACAAAGGCCCTGGCAACCTTGCTAGGATAAATGGAAACATGAACTCAAATACCAGCTGATTTTAGATCAAAATCTGGCTGCCTCTGCCAGGAGGCTAAATCTGGGTCATGGTTGGATCTTCCAGCAGAACATACCTCCAAATCCACACAAAACAAATGGTTCACTGACCACAGAATCAAGCTTTTGCAATAGCCTTCCCAAAACCCTGACCTAAAACCCCATTGAAATCCTGCAGGGTGAGCTGAAGAGGAGAGTCTACCGGCGAGGACCAAGAACGCTGAAGGATCTCAATAGATTTTGTATTGAGGAATGGTTTCAGATCCCTTTATATGTGTTCTCCCACCTCATTGAGAATGCACTGTGTGTGGTAGATGTTGCTCAATACATTCCATTTCCTCGTGGCTCTCATTCCTGAACATTCACAACCTTTTATTTCGTACCGTTTCCTCAACTCAGAGACAAAATATTCGCAACACAATCCTGAATGTGAAACGCTGCGCACTTCATAAAATGTATTTTGCTTCACACAACTAGTTGTCGTGATATACTGCTTATAGACTGATATGAATTGATTTCGTAAAGTCATTTTAATTTAAAAAGTGTTCATAACAGGTGAAGGTTATAGAAAGTTAAGAGCTTACAAACTGCACTCACGTTGATCTTATCTGGGCTCAGTTTCACCAGCTCCATGTTCTCCATGCTGTGCCTTCGTTCCATTCTGGGTCTTGCCCCTGAAAGTCAATCTCCTGTTATGAATGGGGGTGCGGAAAATTATACATAAAGGGAGAACATAAACCCTAAAGCTTCTAACCCAACTAAAGGACTGAATATATGATTGGTGGAATTTTTTTCATTTGAATTAATTAATTATTTAATTTCTCTCTTTAATTATCGTTTTCCTACCTTCTAACTTTTAGCCATTTGTGGAAGTGACCTGTGATCATTAAGAACAGAATAAGCTTACCATGATGGTTATAGTCGACATCCTGATTTTCAGGTACAGCAGGATTCTTGGCACTGCAGTTTAGACCCAGGACCAGCTGCAGGTCTGACACGTTCATTCTGGCTGTCAGCTCACCATTTTGGTCTCCAATCTGAATAGGACACAGCGAGAAGTTAACATTAGAGGAGAGAGAGATTCATACACGCATACACTTGCACCAAAAAGTTACATTCAAAACAGGCTCTCATTGCCCGAGATGAATCCTAGCATGCCAACTATGTGAATTTACTTTAAATCAAGTTTATATTTATAGAAGCAGCTCCCAGATGAAATATAGGGAAATTATTTCCTGTGATAGGATATGTATCGCAAAATGGTTTCCCCTTTCAGGAGACTCAGTTGGATAGTATTTATCAGCTGACATAGGTGAATGTAATGAGAATAATTGTACACAGAACATGTGCAGGAGTCTCTGTACCTCTGTGGAGATTTCCAGATGTTTCTCTGCAAAGTGCATGGCCTGGTCATGGTTCCCCAGGGCTGTGTGGGCATTCCCTAAACTCCAGCAGGCTCTTCCCTCTCCAATTCTGCACCCACGCCCCACACACACATACACACAAAACAAACGGCAAAGACTAAGAGGACCGCTCAAAAATATAAAGTGATAAAGTGAAGGTATTCAACTAAGCTAATAGATTAAATTAACAGACACATGCTAAAACAATGCAAAGTTTCTTTTGATGTGATCTCTGTAGTTAAAGTGGGGCAGCTGTGGCTCAGGAGGTAGAGCAGGTCGTCCGCTAATCGCAGGGTTGGCGGTTCGATCCCCGGCTCCTCCTGTCCACGTGTCAAAGTGTCCTTGGGCAAGACACTGAACCCCAAATTGCTCCCAATGAGCAGGCTAGCGCCTTGCATGGTGGCTGCCGCCATTGGTGTGTGAATGTGTGTGTGAACGGGTGAGTGAGAGGCCATTGTAAAGCGCTTTGGATAAAAGCGCTATATAAGTGCAGTCCATTTACCATTTACCATTTAAAGGGCTAGTTAACATGGTTGGTGTTTTGTGGAATACCATCATGCTGGGAGTAGAACATCTCCAAACAAAAAAATAACATCAGCATGGTAAGCACAAAGCGGTAAGGGGCTATCTGATGCTGGTGGCTCTGGCCTGTCCTGACCTGTCGTTGAGGTCCTGTGCGATGATGAGGTGTTTGAGGTGGTAGTCGATGGCCCTCTCGTAGTCCTGCAGTAGGGTGTAGGTGTTCCCCAGGCTGTAGCAGGCCTGGGCTTCCACTGCCTTATCTCTGAGCTGCCGAGCCAACAGCAGAGTTCTCCTGCAGAGCAGAACCAAGACACTTCCCTCTAGACAAAAAGCTTTTACCCATACCTCACCTTCAGCCATAACGTCCCCTCCCCTCCGTAACCACATTCTCACTGTTTTTACAAAAAACCTCCATTCCATAACAATGCACAACTGCATTGACTGTATTTACCATAACCTCCCCTCCAAAACAGAGAACTGCATTCTCCTTGCTTTTTATCAAAACCTCCTTTCCCAAAATTCTTACGAAATTCCATAACAGAAATACAATATTACAGAACTTAAAGGTCTGTGTCGTGATAATGACCAAAAATTGTTCCTTCCAGTACCTTTGTAAAGGTGGATTAAATAAGATATTTGTATACTCAATTTGAATGTGTGATTATCAAGAGATGATTGGTTTCAGTTGAGTCGGCTTACTTGTAATGTTCAGCTGCCACTTCAAATTCTCCAAGAAAAATATATGCATTCCCAAGGTTACAATATGCCCTCCTCTCTGCCGATCTGTCACCAAACTCCTTTGCAATCAGGAGGCGCTTTAAAAAAAATCAAACAAGACCATTTATTTATTCATTATATTAGTAACAGTATCTTAGAGGCTAAGTTCCATAATTAGACCTAAAACACCTAATGAATAAAACAGTCCTCTACTGTGAAGCACAGACTGGTTTCTATCAAGAGGCTAATTTCACTGGAACTAACTATGATTAACCATGGCACTCAGACAAAAATAAACAGTTTGACAGTGAGAGAGAAGAAAGAGCAATATGTGACTCATCATCAGGTGATTTATAAAGCATCTGAATTGCCAACATACCTGCTCATGAGCTACCACAGCACTCCGGAAGTTTCCCAGTAGGTAGTGTGTGTTTCCAAGGTTACCGTACGTCCGGCCTTGGGCTGCACGGTCCCTCAGCTCGTTCACAATCAGCAAATTGGCCCTTCAGACAAAGCAGGAGAAAGGATTCAAAAGAGGTGGGTCACTTGATTCAACAGCAAAAAGTAAATGATAATGTCTGAGAATCAAGGAAATTGCTTCACTGCATTTATACAGTCAAAAATTAAAGAGCAGTACGCTGGCGATCTGTCTACCAATAACCGCTAGATTAAAAAAAATGACGAGAGGAATATGTACACGGATTCACTATCAGAGACGTGCTTCCGCATGTACATGCAGAAACACACGAGCACAGTCCTAAGGCTCACTCATAGAATTCGGCTGCTTTCCGCAGCGACGTCATGGCCTCCTCTGGAAATTCCCCCGGGTCAGTCCCACTCCAGCATATACTCTTCCCTTTGGCATGGTACACATTCCCAAAGTTATAAAGCGCCCTTGCCTGTCCAACCTGCCAATGGACACAAACGCATTGAGGAAAGCAGCCCTGTGCAGTATGAGGACACAAACAGCATTGATGCGCACACCATTGAACATTTTCTCCTCTGTTGACAATGTATTCAATTCACAATTTAGTCATTTAGCAGAAGCTTTTAGACAAAGCGACTTACAAAAGTGCATTTCACACAGTAAGCAAACACCATAAAAGCTAGAGATGGGTATATTTACAATCATTTAAGTGCCACCGTCAAGGTGCTTGCCTCAAGACCAAATAAACAACACTGACTGACAATATTTGATCAATGAAAGGTTTTTTATGTGACAAACAAAATAAACGATGCGGTTATTGAAAATACTTCACCGTATCTTTAAGATCCCTGGAAATGTCCAGGTGTCTTTGACAGCAAGCTGCCGCTTCGTCAAACCGCCCTAAAACTTTCAACGTGTTGCCAAGGTTACCACTAGCTTTCGCTTCCCCAAGCTGATCCCCGATAGCTCTGAAAATAAGAGAAAGAACAAAGGTGAAAAAAGTCAATGTGTTTTTATTCACCATCTCAGCGCTGTTGTGCAAAATGGGTGGTGCCTGAAAAGGACAGAAGAGATTAAAAGACTTCTCTGGCTCACGGGCTCCAGAGAAAGCACTCAGCACCTGGTCAAGGTCAGGTCGTGATGGTGGTACTCCAGGGCGTTGGCGTAGTCGTGCAGATGGAAGTAGGCGTTCCCTAGCTGACTGTAGATAGCGCTGAGGATCTGAAGGTCTTCGGTCCCCACCTGGATGGCCGCTTCGAAGAAAGAGACGCCGGCGCGGTAGTCGCCCGCCTTGCACAGCCTCTCTCCCTCCAGGGCAAGCTCCAGACACGAGGCTTCCATTCTACCAGCGGGAGAGAAGAGCCCAGAGCTCAGCCGAGGTTACCAGCCCACAAAAACACCTCGCTTCTGACTGACCCCTCAAAGGGATATCCTTAGCCTCTGTGGTTTGCTCTAGCCATCCCAATGATAAACCAAAATGTGGATTCATCACTAGCAACACATTGAAAACACTGCCAAAACAAACTGTAACTGGAAGAAATTGAATTGATATTACGGAAAGCGAACACAAACTTAGGTTAGGCATCAGTGCACTTAATGCAGTTTTTGGATTAGTGGCTTATGCGATCCGGGCCCTGCATGCTGTTGCCTGTTGAAGATAATAGTGTTGATTTCTCCAGGGAATGTGCTTTGTTTTAAGATGCAGCTCTTCCTCTTGCATTCTTCACCGATACTGAAAACAGGCGTTCAACTCGCTTTTAAACCAGAATCTACACTACCGAGACTAGTGCCAAGGTTTCACAGAATTGCTTAATTCATATGAACAGAGCAGCTGTCATACAATTACTGCACACATATTTATGCACACGGACCCAATTATTTGTCGTGGCTGTCGTTACGTTTCGCAAAGTCTTCCACTGTTTGCGATTCTTATCAGTACAATCGATGTCTTTATTGAAATTGAAAGATTTGTTTCAACCACCTCCAAGTGGTTAAATACACAACTACCTGTGCTATGCACAACACACAAAAAAACTGAAGGGCATAGAAATATACAGTACTTCTTTCATCCGTGATATTATAAATGTATTTCATCATTTAAAAGTGAAAATAAAACACTTCACTTTGTGGAGAAAAAAAACATCGAAGACAATAAGTCTACTGAATGCTTTCAATACGAAGGCGAAGAGACTGGTTGACCCTTTTGACATTTGCATATAACTACCAAAGCAGGCTTTTTAAGCCTGTACAGTAGGCTACAAAATGACAACCTACCTGGGGCCTTTCTGCTTTAAGCAGTCAAAACACTTGGACATGAAAGACATCTCCAGTTTTTGGATTACAATCTGGATTCTAGTGTCACGGAGGCGGTACAGAGACTCCCAGTGTCCGTCACAAGGCTCCCACGGAAAAATATTCCTCAAAGCCAGCTTTCTTGCGTCCATGCACATAACTCACATAGACCGTTACTGTCACCTACCAACTGAACACCTCACAGGGAACCCTAAAAATCTAAATGAAAGGGGCAGGTTCCAGCGAACAACCGTACCTGCCCTGTGCTGGCTAGCTCTCAGGTCCTTTGTTGATGCTCAGTCAGGGTAACTTTTGGTTTGGCAGACACCCGTTAGACAGACTTAAGCTCTGATAATCTGATCGCGAGGTTTCTCTCCTATCGCTTGCCCCTCAGGCACCTGATGTTGGCTGTCACTTCTGATTAGTCTGGAAGTCCCTGCAGTGATTATAGTCACTCTAAGGAATATTAATGTAGTTTGTTACAACTGCCTTCAAACTCATTATGCCTAGTGGAAAGGTTAGCACGCGTCTACATCGTCCGGTGTGGGACGTTGTAGACTTTTATTTGTTATTTTATTATTATACAAATATTGGAGTAAATGAAAATAGCTCTATCAGCTGGAATGTTAACCAAAATTTAAATGCAATTATCCAACCTCTTCAAGTCAGGGAAGGGAAAATGTATCCCTGTAGCAAATAACACTAAAACAGGAATGTTGGATATAAGTACACTAATTCCATTTCTGCAATGAAAAAATGCATTTCTCTGAAAGTGATTTAACAAACAATGATAAAGCGATAAGGCTTTTCCTGTAACCACTATTCCAGTAATTGAGATAAAGCTTAGAAAATCCGCTTGTTGTGTTAACTTGGATGTGCACCAGTATGTTGACATAGGTCCACAAAGGCCCCTCTCTTCTTCAATGGGCAGGATCCACTTCAACTGTACACTGTTTCTTGGGCAAAGCCACCATAGCACATAAAGTTAAATATCCTACTAATAGTCCAGGAGGGAAATTTCTACAGACAGATGTTTAGAACTCCACTATAAAAGAAGGCATTTTATAGAATATATGAAAAGAAGATGACCAACAATCGATGATCAGTTTAGCCTATACCCAAATGTTCCGATGAAGCTTCCTGTAATGAGAAGCATTCAGGAGACTGCCACACAAATCGTACTTAATTTTACATAAAAATAATTACTAATGATGACAATGCAAACGTAACCAATAATGAAATATGCATCGTTGGTGGTGTGGGGGAAAGATTATTAGAGAATCTAGCCATAATAGGTACATAGAAAAGCTTAAGATTAAATATCAACTTTATGAGGTCACACAAAACTGCCACCTGAGGAATCAAACAGATGTGAATATTGGAGACAAGTGTCCTTTGACTGCAGGATAACAGCAAACACAGGGGACAAAACAGTGGATTCTCCTCATCAATGTTTCAGAACCGTATTAAATATTGACAGAGCTGAAACTTAGTACAAGCCCCGTCTGAACTCCGTTTCATTGGCTCGCACCAGGTGTTGCCTTACGTCAACAGTGTTGAAGAAACTGCCTGCAGAAACTGGTCACAAAAAAATTAAATACATCTTCAAACATAGATATCCAATATTTACCAAGCCACACCCGAGAGAAAGATACAATTTCCATGTTAGCATTATAACAGAGAATCTGAATCAGGCTTTCCATTTGAGTAATGCAATTAAGCTTCCTCTTCCTCACAATAAGCGGATAGAATTATCTGTAATGTAAAATGTGCTTGGGTGTGTGCTTGAGTTAGAACATTTGCAGGCCATTCAGCCCATTGAGATGGGGGTTCTCCACTATAAAGACGGAGTTGATCAGCTGCCATCATGCAGACACCAGCTGAAAACTGTAAGGCTCGTGTATCAGCTGCTCACAATGGGGAATGGCTCTAATGCGGTGTGAGGTGTCTGTCTGGTGTGGAACACGCATTTAGGTTTGGGTGTGGCTCCCTTATTCCATCTGCTCCCGCATCTGACAGGTGGGCCCCCTCTTTGTGCGCGTTTTATCAATTCATCTTTATTTTTCATTATTCTGCATTATAGCCCTTCTAAATACACCTATATCTCCCTTTTCATTTTATTGTAACCGTTTTATATCTTTTAATAACATTTCAATTCTGCTTTCATTTGCATTGTCATTAGCAAGGCATGCTAAAACCTTCATGACCGGTGCTTCATGAATACAATGGATATTGATAATAACAAATGATTTATTATTATTATTATTATTATTATTAATTATATGCAGCATGTCTGTGAGCACACCAGTGAGAAACAGCACTGTGTGTAATGGTCAAGCTCCTGTGCCAGATCTCCTACATATTGAGAACCTTCTGATTACTCTTACAAAAATTAATTCAGGAACCCTTTGAGAAAGACAGATTACATTATTATATATAGATTACACTATTATACAGATTACACTTCCAACTCTGAGTATTCTACAGTTCAGAGGATTCTAACTGTTCTTCTTCACCATAACAATAAAAACGCACACAAACCAACATCAAAACACTAGTTTATTGCAATAAGCTAGCTATCAGTATAACAGTATACAAGCAACTTTTATATTTAATGCCAACAAATAGGCCATATTTGTAACCATGAATTCATTAATAACGTAAAAACATGAGGAAAACTTAACTTGAAACAAAGAAAATGTATTTTCCTACCGGTAACGGACATGAAAGGACTGGTCCTCATCTCGCACGCTAAGCAAAAAACCACTTTCATCCATTGAGTAGCATAATAGGTGGGGCGATCCTAAAGAAGTCCAGAAAAGGGGTGAGTGGGTAAAATCCTGGTGGATCCGGCAGGTCCAGGTCCAGTTAAAGAGTTCAGTAAGAAGAGGAGCAGCCGCCTCTGACCAATCCTCAGAGCCTCACTGCCTCCTGACCGCGAAGCAGCAGACAGATGCAGGGACCACATTAACGAGCCCAAAGACACAGGCTGTCAGGCTCTCTCTGCGAGGGGAACATTAGACACTGTGTGTCAAAGCCTCACTCTCAGTGCGCGGCGCCATAGCAACACCCACTAACGTGTGAAAGCCCATCGGGTTGCCAATCGCTGTGAGGCCGTTGGTGGGGCTGATGCCCGCCCCGCAGGTAACCATGGGGATTTTGGGGGATCTGCATGCACGGCCCCCAGCGGCGTTCGGGGGTTCAAATACACGCCCGTGCCAATGTGGCCCGTTTCATTCCTTCACTGCTTGCTTAGTTGCTGAGGGGCGACGATAGAGACATTTAACTCTGTGAAACACTTTTATTTCCTCTCCTATGTTCCCACCGTGACATCCCAAAGTACCTGCCACATCACCTACAGTTAGGTACCGAACAGCAGGTATGTGGTCTCCAAAACCAATAAATTATTTGCATTTTATTTTTTTAAAATTAGGAGCAGATGACTGGTTGCCACACAAAAAAACATCAATCTTTCAGATACTGTACCGGCACTCGGAGCAAAAACGTACATGCAAACCTTAGACAATATCGTGACATTTTAATCAATAGCTGAAATATCAAATGATGCAATACGGTGGTGTCCAGCCCCACAGATAGACAAACACATGAGAGGTTCAGCTGTTCAGGGCTTATCAGATCAGGCCTTTTTTTGATTGTGGCTGGTGGATTTTCTACTCTAGCAGTCACTTTGGCAGGTAACCAACCAGGTTGTGTTATATTGTAAAAGGTAATGTGGCTGGTACAATGTTTAAAATGGCTTGTTATTTTTAGAATCCACTAGCCACTCTGGCCAGTGGGTGAGAAAGATAATTGTATTCCCTGACCAGCAATATTTTATTGTACTATGGACAATAGTGTAAGTCTGTTGAAAATGAGTTACACAAGTTGTGAATATTAGCACATGGGATCCTTGTCAAGCTACACTTTGATTGAAGTCAAATATAGTTTGGATAATGAGCAGTAGGCTTCTGAATATCTCCTTCCAGGCCCATAAAGGGTTATTAAATATACCATTTATTACAAAAATTATTTTAAATTAACTAAAGGTTTCACAAATCAGTAAAAGCTTGTAAAAAGGTTTTACTTGGGTCCTCTTCCAGATGATTGAGGTCATTATGTCACCATAGAACCCTGGAACCTACTGTGTATTTAAAGAACTAATCAAGCACTTGAAAACCCCATCTAGTCTCCACAAGGGAGAATTGCAATCCTGACGCAAAGCAAGACACCTCCTTACTAGTTGCTTTCAGTCAAAACTCCAGCCCTGTGAGTGGTTGCCAGATTCTATCACCCCCGCATCTGTGTGCGCGGTGTTGGTACATTGTTGAATGTAGCATGATGGGAAGCTGGCTATTGTAGCATCCAAAATGTCAAGCGGTGACTCTTATGTCGGACAAGTAATGAGGAATACACTACTTGACCAAAAGTGTATGGCCACCTGCTCATCTAACATCTCAATCCAAAATGATGGGCATTAATATGGAGTTTGTACCCCATTTGCTGCTATAACAGCCTCCACTCTTCTGGGAAGGCTTTCCACTAGATGTTTGAACATCGCTGCGTGGGTTTTCTTCCATTCAGCCAGAAGAGCATTAGTAAGGTTGGGCACTGATGTTGGCCGATTAGGCTTGGTTTGCAGTTACCTATCCAATTAATCCCAAAGGTGTTAATCCCAGCTGTAATGAGCAGGCTAGTCAAGTTTTTCCACACCAATCTCGACAAGCCATTTCTGTATGGACCTCGCTTTGTGCAAAGGAACATTATCATTCTGAAACAGGAAAGGGCCTTGCTCAAACTGTTGCCACAAAGTTGGAAGCACAGAATCGTCTAGAATGTCAACGTTTGCTGTAGCATTAAGATTTGCCCTCACTAGAGCTAAGGGGCCTAGCCCAAACCATGAAAACCTGCCCCGGATCAAGGGGTGTCCGGATACTTTTGGCCATATAGTGTATATTTATATAGCAACTTTGCAATACAGTATAGCAATGCATTAGCTATACAGATTGCTAGTGTCCAGTGTTTGCGTTGAAAAGTCAGTAAAACAACGTCGAGGCGTTCAGGTGAAAACCGAGCTACATTTGGTTGAAAAATGAAAGTTTTCTAGCTGACTAGGATGTAGCCAGGCTATATCCAGATAAAACCTGCGCTATATTGGAGTTAACCTAGTCCATTCATGTCAAAGCATCTCATAACCTAGATTTCCTCTAGATGTCTAGATTCCAGCTTTTACTCACTGGGTGACTAAATTTGTCTTATGTGGGCTAGCTGGGTGCGGTGTTCCATATGCATGTAGACTAATGTAGCTATGGTAGAATGATAGCTAGACAGCTTCATTGTTCAGCATTCGTCATTGTTTATGCAGCTTGGAGAATCCTTTTCCAGTGAAGTTAACCATTTATTCACTGTAACTCTAACAAGCAACCGGCTGCACATTCTTGAGCAAAAGATGGGCGTGCTACTGGCTAGTGCTACGTGCTACTCGGAGTCGGTAACCCCAGTATCTGACGTCACAGGAAGGCATAAACAAATCACGATGTACGGAGTATATTTGGAAGAACAAATTCATAGACAATGTATTTTTTGAGGAAAAGCAATACTTTTACTCTGCATCTTTCTGCAAGGTCTGTTGTTGTTTTTGTTTTAATTATTTGTCGACATGAGTTACCTATAGCACCTTTAATTTCTAGCCTACTCGAATAGAATTAATCCATCTTAAATACTGTATCTGTAGCCAACGTTAACTGTATGATGACGCAGAGATACAGTAAAATTGCAAAATTACAAAAAAATCACAAATCACCCTCAGCAAAATGCAACCGGTAGCTGAATTCTGATTATGAGGCTAAAGTGTAATAGAACTGAATAAAAAATATCACCTGTGATAAATACAGAAATCACGCTATGCAGACCGCAATTCATCTTCATCTCGGAAAAATGGTTACATGGTCACACTTTTGAGCCCTAAGTAGATAGTGAAAATCAGTATTTGACCAGCTCACAACTCAACAGGCCCAAGCTGATAAGCTACTTATTTATTTTACCAAATAAAAAATGAGGCTCAAATTCAAAAGTACTGTATCTCACCAGACAGATACATTGCACTGATGTGATCAACAATCATATCTTATCGTTTCTGGACATTGATCAGTTATGATCAAACTAGGTTATTACATTAAATAATTAGGTGCTTAGAGAATTGAGTCATCACTTTAATCCACACCAAATCAACTCTGCACAGAGAGGAACATGCAATGGACCACAGCCTTGAAGGCAGTCCTTTTTCTCTGAAATAATTAATAAACGCAGCAATAATGCACGTGCCTTATTTTCTACTGTTGACAGGCTGACAAACCCCTCTACATCAGTAGCACCTGAACTGTTATCCATCAAGTCATGCAATGACGTTGCATCATTTTTTACAGATAAAATTAATAAGATAAGACAATCAGTTTGTAGCTTCATTTCAGGCAAAATGCTTGCGTCACCCATGCCTCCACCTAAGACTAATCTAGTCACCATGGCACAGTTTCATTCTATAGACCAGGGGTCTTCAATCTTATCCAGTAAGGGCCGGTGTGGGTACAGGCTTTTGTTCCAACCGAGCAGCTACACACCTGATTCTACTAATCAAGGTGCTTAGCAAAGACTCTAGTGATTGATTAGTGGAATCAGGTGTGTAACTGCTTGGTTGGAACAAAAGCCTGCACCCTCACCGGCCCTTTCTGGATAAGATTGAGGACCCCTGCTATAGACCATGAAAGGTTGAAGGAAACTGTCCTCCATCTGAAGGCTTCTACCTGCTGCCTTGATACTCTGCCTACTAGCTTCTGTAAAAATGTTTTTAACTGCATGGCATCAGATGTACTGCAGATTGTCAACACTTCTCTTCAGTCAGGCCTTTTTCAAAGGGCCTTGAAAACTGCAGTTATCAAACCCCTTTTGAAAAAAGCAACCTGGATGCCTCAGTAATGACTTGGCCCTAAACTGTTTTAATGTTTTTCCGTCTGGATTTCGACAACACCACAGCACTGAGACTGCTCTTGTTAAAGTCTTAAATGGCCCTCTTCTGTTCCAACATCTACATGCTCCAACTTGCTCAGATTATGGAAAATTACAAAATCGCTTTCCATAACTACACGGACAACACACACATTTACATAAGTGTCATCAAGTGATTACAGTCCTATACAATCATTGACTAAATGCATTGAACAAATCAATGATTGGATGTGCCAGAATTTCCTCCAGTTAAACAGAGACAAAACTGAAATAATAGTTTTTGGTCCAAAAGAAGAAAGATTAAGAGTCAGAAAAGTCCTTGTCACTACAGTATACAAACCAAGCCAGAAACCTTGGTGTAGTTATGGACTCAAACTAAATTTTAATAGCCACATTAAGGCAATTACAAAATCAGCCTAGTCACCTTAAAAATATAGCAAGAATTAAAGGATTTATGTATAAGCACGATGCAGAAAAACATGTGCATGCATTTATTTTTAGTAGGCTTGACTATTGTAATGGTGTCTTTACAGGTCTGTGTAAAAAAACTATCAAGACAGCTGCAGCTCATTCAGAACGCTGCTGCCAGAGTTCTCACTAACACTAAGAGAGTGGAGCACATTACTCCAGTCCTCAAATCACTGCACCTGGGTGTCAAAGGATTGATTTTAAAATACTACTACTTATCTATAAAGCACTAAATGGTCTAGGGCCAAAATACATTTCCGATCTGCTTGTGCTTTATGAACCAATCAGACCCCTATGGTCATCTGGGAAAGGTTTACTCACTGTTCCCAGGGTCAAAACTAGGCACGGTGAAGCAGCTTTCAGTTTCTACGCTCCACACCTCTGGAACAAACTTCTGAAGATCTGAGGTCTTTTTTGTTTGCCTTGGCTTTCAACTGAATTAAATCAGGGGTTATTTATTCATGCACTGTAGCCTTTTATCTGTTTTATTGCTTTTTATTTTATTTATCCTTTTATATTCTTTAAAATGTTAAATGTACAGAGATACCGGGGTACAGAGAGATACCGATGTACAGAGACACCGGCGTACAGAGAGATACCGGTACACTGGTGTACAGAAAAAATGGTGTACATAGAGACACCGGTGCACAGAAACCGGGACTATCTATCTATTCATGAACTGCAGCCTTTTTATCCGTTTTATTGTTTTTATCTGTTTTTATCCATTTACTTTTATTTTGTCTTTTAAATGTTCTTATTTTAAGTATTCCCTCTTTTGATGTGTTTTTGATTGTACTGTCAAATCAATTTTTCTTTTTTCGTTATTCTGTAAAACACTTTGAATTGCATTCAGTTGTATGAATATGTGCTATACAAATAAACTTGACTTGAAATGGTTTTGCCTAGTTTGGAAGCTAACTATTCTAATATTGAAACCACTCAAAGAGCAGATCAAGAGGCTTTTGATAACACCAGGACCACCCACGCAAATGAACAAATGTACATTCAGATTCAAACAAAAGTTTAGGCTACTTTTTTGTTACAGGGGACTACACTCCACAGAGTCCCCATAGGTGCAGCAAAACAAACCAAATAAATTTGTACAAAATATCTGTCAAAACTAGAGAAATATGAAGAAGAAAAACCTGCTCCTAGCCATGCTGCAGCGTTCCTTCTACTGATGAACTGCATCATGGCAGATATAACACAGCAAGGCTGTAGCTGCAGCACGGTCAATATTAATATCTGCCTCTAATTTAAGCCAGGAGGACACAAGAATGGGAGGTTGACCTTGAGATATAATATCTCTCCGGTGGCCTGCCAAGATCCTCAGCCATTACCTCCCATCTTCCTGAAACCCCCCTGCAGGTCCACCGCAGGTGCTCCTCCTCATACCATAAACCAGCAGATGACAGGACAGGAATGAAAGATAAGAATGTAATATAGAGCGGCCCCATAGAGCCGTTTTTCCACGGGACGTCAGCGTGGGGATATAAATACTGCAATCTGCCTGGAGTGGCATTTTACTCCCAACAACGTGTGACATGAATCTTTGATGCAGCCCCACAAAGGTGGGGGCTGTTTTAGGCTGCTCAATCCTAAACCCTATTCTCAGCTGACCCCTGCAAGATCCCGTTTGTTACGTGCTTTGCGTCATCATCGGGGGGTTGGGGGGGGGGGAGGTGGTGTTCACGGAAGGCATGTGACCTTCACAGCACGGCATTGCGCAACTGTGGCAAAATGCCCGACAGGTACAAAATAATTCAGGACAAGGACAGCCTTTCACAAGCAGCTCACCAGTCAGATGCAGTGCAGAAATCGAAGAATGATTTGTCACTGTGTGATTTCTCTCCCAGGACTCAGAATTGGGACTGGTTCTCCAGCTTTCCAAGATCTATCAGAAGCAAAGCCCAGGCTTTTCCTTAAATAAAAAATAAAAAAAACATGAAAAACAGACATGTCACTACAAGCTAATGCTACTAAACATGCTTTTTTTTTTAAATTCTTTTTTTTTTTTTTTTTTTAATGCTTGGAATACCCAATTATGCACATGGTGTAATGTTCATCACAACCTCCACTTTTGATTTGCCACCTCCTATTGATTTGGGAAAGCACAGCACATGAAGTCAGTTGCAGCTTCTCATCACACAGCTGGGTTAGCACATACATGAGTCGGAGGACTATTACCTCATGTGGAGCTCAACAGACGAACTTGCGGCCGCCTAATTCATCAAGTGTGCAATGAGTGTCGTCATACCAGCCAATTGATACCAGCCCTTCCCTGGGCGACAGTAGAGCCAATTGTGTATCACACAGCAACACTGCAATAGGCCACATTTGAAACCAGACCATGAGTCCCATCCATGCACGATAGTGCTTTAACACAATGAGCCACCCAGCAGCCCTGATTCTCCTAATTTTGGGGGCAATTCCCCATTGTATTTGTAGGCCTAACTCTTCCATATACAATGCTCCCTCCCAGGGAAACTCTAAGGCCCATTATACGTTGGCCTGTGGGAGTGCTGGCCACAGTTGTCACTGACAGAGTCATGACTCATATCACAACAAAACAGGAGAAAAAAAAAATCAGGAAACTCCGTCAACTTGAAACAATTCAGCTGACAAATGGTAACTTAGGTCATGAAAACCAAGTGAGTGGCGGTGTCTTGGTGGTGTGGCCTGTGACAGCATCGTCCGCATGCTCATAGCGGCCGCGACGTCGGCGGTTCAAGTCCGGCACAAGACCTTTGTTGTGTGTCCCTCCCGATCCCATTATCCCTGTCTCTCTGCACTGCACTGTCCAATAAAGCTGAAATGCCCTAAAAATGTAAATGGGCCAGGTCAAGGGGAGGTGAACAGTAGGGGTAAAATGTCATCTTTACCAATGGGCCTATCTTTTTATTTTAAAAGATAGTGCTTATTTCAAAGTTTATGGAGCTTTTTACGGTTCTTAAATATCTCGACTATGAACAAATTGGTGGTCATTTGAAGTTCGGTCTTTATCAAAATGCAACAAACTTCTGATAGTACAATATTGGATGAAATTAAAGCCATATACACCACCATAAACCAATACATAATCTAACTGTTTTTGTGTCCAGTGGACTGGGAATGATCATTTTACTCTATTTAAAGAAAGTTTTGGTACTAATTGTTGTTATTTTATAGTTTACATTGTTCGGAAAAAAGACGTTCTTCAGATTTTGCAGTGTCCTTCCGTTACCAGAAAACTCTCTATTTTCACTGTCATATCACAGATTTCAGCTTAAAACTAATGAAACTTTCAGAAATAGCTGTTATTGGGTTGTAAATTCCACTAGTAAAAACAGTGTTTGGTTTTCATCCACAGAATTAGCATAATTCATGGCTGAAATATGTCCTTCCGTTACCGGTAACGGAAGGACCGTAAATGCAAAGCCTATTATTCAGTCTAAAACCAAACCATATTCAGATATTATGGTTCATAAATGGTTTTAAATGGCAGTTGCAAGCTGCATGGTGCCTTTCTGACATCTGTCATATGTCTGTGATACACTTTCATGGTACACGAGCACTTGATAGGTAACGGAAGGACAAGAAATTTTTCTTTGAAATATTTTTTTATAAAATGCCCCTATTTCATTATGAAATGTTGGAAGATGTGATGTGTCATAAAGTTTAATAAATATGTCTGTAATTACCTGGCTGTGGCTGTCAATGTCACTGTCACTGTCATGTTGTTATAGTGGTTAGACTCCATGAAAAAGGGCTTCTTTGCAGGTTATGATTTCTATAGAATTTTAACACCTTTACCACTGTTTATTTGGGAATATTGATGGGTAAGACTATAAGAACCTAGCCAAAAAAAACAACCGTCAGAGAGTGTTGAGGCACAAGACATCATCATGGGTCTCAGTGGAGCAGAAAAACAACGTCGATACAGGGAACGACAGAAGGCTAAGATTGGTGAAGACACACTTAAGAACAGAGATGTAGAAAGAAAGCGTGAAAGGCGGCAGGCGAATTTAGAAGCTATACGCAATAAGGAACGCGAAAGTAAACGAAGGTACAGGGCGAAGAAGAAAGCTATAGAACCCAAGGCGTACAGTGGACCTTCGAGTCTTAATCGTGCTGTCAAGCGTGTCATGAAGACATTACCGAACTCACCACGCAAACGTTCCAAAGTTGTGGTAGCCCTCAATCGTCGATTTCAACGAGCGGAACAGCCCAACGCAAATGAGCAGGAACATGAGCCTCCTTTGATAGCCAACAAGATACCCGATGATTACTGCACGTGTTCGTGACTTTTACCTACGGTCCGATATCAGCTGGACAGCCCCAGGGTGCAAAGACTCTATCACAGTCGTACGAGATGGTAAAACAGTGAAGGAGCAAAGACGATACCTAACGATGACGATCAAGGAAGCATACGCACTCTACAACGAGCACTATCCAGATGACAATATCAAGCTTACGTCTTTCAAGAACCTGAGACCTGATGTTGTCATGTTCCGTAGCAACATGCCACATAATGTCTGCGTTTGCCAGTATCACGAAAACGAAAATGATTTTGTTAAATAAAGTACTTTCTGGAAACACTTTGCTACTCCCGGTTTGTAAGATAATCATGCATGGTCAAACAGTCAAATTATGGCGGTGAAGGGTGGCTGAAAGTTGCATCTCATGTTCTTTCATCCACCCCCCCCCACCCCACCCCCCATGAAGTTGCAAAATTTTAACCTAATTGGGTAGTTTAACCCACTGACTGTAAAAAGATACTCAAACGGATGTAATATTGGGAACATTGAGTGCAAGGGCTGCCTTATACACAAGAACTAATAGTGTGTCCTTCCGTTACTTTTACCAATTGTCCTTCCGTTACCGGAACCACTGTGGGAAAAATGCTATAAAAATTTATTGGACCATGCCCTTGGTCTAATATTTGGCATGCTCATAGATGGATAGTCAATAGACCATTATCAGTCAGAAAAATACCAATACTTTGCCTGGAACCGCAGGTTTTGCATTGTTGAAAAAAAGGCAAAAAACAGATGTTGTTTTTGAGTCCTTTCATTACCGGTGGGTTTTTGGCAAATTACCCATGAAAATGACCCTTGACAAAAAACTTAGTGGATTTATTTTAAAGTACTAGGCAGCCCTCACTTCTCACAAGAGTTCTTTTCAACCTAACTGGTATAGCCTAGGAGCTAGAGCCAGCGTACAGCAAATTTGTCCTTCCGTTACCCCTTGACCTGGCCCAAATGTAACTTTAAAAAAATATTAAAATTTAAAAGTGAAAGTGAATTGGTAATGGAAAATAAAAGAACAGAGGGCAGCATTCAGAATCCATGATCACAACATGTACACCAAAAGGAACCATCGGCAATCCTCCTTTTTTAGCCCCTACAACATCCAGAGACCCAAACAGACATGCAAACATTGGGGTAAACACATTTGTTTTGCTGCAAAACATTTTTGGGGGGAATTTTCTGGCCTTTTCATTTCGCCATGGCCCATGACTTAAGTTCAGTACAGTGGCCAACAGCATTTAAGCACGGAGTACGCCGAGTGCAGCAGGCATCGATTACAGGTGCCCTGTGGAACTTCACAGACAGCTTATTCTTGCAAAAGCTTCCTGTAAATCTCAATGCTTTCAGAGCTGAGCATTTTCAATTAACTTAAGTGCTTAATCACAGATTGATCACCAACCTAAAGGGCCAAGAAAACATTAGACAATCAGATTCCTCTCCGTAAAGAAATACAGCACTCTGAACCTCACCTCACCCTATGTCCCAAAACAATCTATTACCTGTTGGGAGTGCCAACCTTTTAACATTGAACACGTAGGCCTGAATGGCTGTGTGGGGTCATATACAGGGCAAATTGCCAGAGAAAGAAAACGAAACAAACTGCTGCTTGCTTTTTGATTACGACTGTGCTGGTGTAATCACAAGAACTGTCATACTATAAATAGGTTAACAGTTATTTAGAATTAGCCAACAGTTAAGTACAAATATTTCACACCCCATACAGAGTAACTAAATACAAATTTGGGATGATGGAATACCATTAGCCTACTCTAACAAAATCTTTACGTTAAGTGCACAAAAATAAGCCCGTATGTCACATCCATGGTTTTGAAACATAAAATACTGAAATTACTAAATGTCAGTGTTTTTAGTATTAACAAATATAAGACTAAAATAAAGGGTTAATACAAAGAGATATTTTAGGATGAGACACCCCAATTAGAAATAGCCTACATTGTAAACTACTTGTAGAACCAACAACTTCAACTAAACTGAAATCAGTCGCCTATGTTAAAGAAAAGAAAGGGTATGACGTTAATGCTCAATGAAACTGCACCAGTGTCTTTTATTTAAATGGAACCAGGTTACCCATTCATAACAAGTAGTTAGCAGCACTCCAAAACGACAAAAGTAGGCGATCTGTAAGCACCACATCCCCCCCACCCCCCCCCAAATTTTTTTTTTTTTTATTAGATGCCCAAGATGTTTTGCAAACATGTTAAGTGGAACGGACTATGTTAAATATTGAAATATGTTGAAGGCTAGCTATACAGAAAAAAGGTCAAATTGAATTGTTTAATATAAAGTACTTGGGCTAACAGAGAAGGAGAAAAACATCTAGACTACAGAGCCTACGCTACAAACACTGAATCATTTTTGAACAAGCTAGCTGAAAAATAACCAACCATAGCCATAGTTAGCTACCCTGCATGCTAGCTACTCACCCAGTTAGTAAGCTTTAGCTTTAACTGGAAAAAGTAACCACACACAACCTGATAATACCGTTCACAAAACAAAGATATACTCATATAACGTTAGATATCAGACGATGTGTATTACACTAATATTACCTAACTCTTGCGCGACAGTTAAAAGGTTTAGGTGAACGTATCGACGTTAGCTAGCTAGATAGCCAATTGCTTCGCGCTAAAATGCATTAGCTTACTCTGGACTACTTTCCCATTTAGGTATAGCCCAGAGAAAGAAAAGGAAAAGTCATGAAAATGTTTTAGCAAGCTATAATTATACTTACTTCATGTATTTGTTTCTTTGCGATTCATGCTGCACTAGAAACATGGTTAAAACCCCAGCCGCAATTGTTTTTTATTCCATTTAGCCCGGCATTGCGTTAAAAAGAAATTAACGTTAAAAGTTTATTGTAAAAAATCACAATAACAAATTTCTGTAAAACAGACAAAACATTATAATTTTATCTGTGTCTAGTTTTTATGTTAAGTTATATTCTTGCCCACGTTTCACTATAAAAATCACAAAATGTATCTTCTGTGCACCCATTCCCTCCAGAGGCAAAAGCTCAAGTTACGATTCATGGCAAAGCTTGCGGGCTCTGCTTTTTTTTTAAGGAACCACGCCTCACAATAATATTAAAAATGCCTATTTTGAATTAGGCCTACTATTTTTTAAGTTGCAATAATAGCCTACGCTGTATTTTTTTCCCTGCCAGTATTCAACCCATTGAAAGTTAAATAATTAACATTGAGCCTATATTCAAATTATAGCATATAATTGAATTATTCGAGTTATAGCAAATAAAGTAAAGGTTGTTTCTCATTACTTATTTTTCCATAACGTTCAATAGGAAAATTAGTCAGGAGAAACAACCCTTAAAGAGATCCATCCACATCTACTGCATATCTGGCAGCATAGTGATGGTTTGAGGCTTGTTTGATACCTCAGACACTTGATGACTTACAGCCATTTAGCCGACCATGTGTTCCATACTATTCCCATGTAATTTACAGCAGGAGGGCACACATGGAGAGAGCAACATTTGCACAAGACTTTGCCTGCTCACGTGCGTGTGTATGCCTCTCTCTGAGTGCCATTCTAGTTTACATTGTTATGATCATGTTACTGTTACCTCATAGACTGTTGTCCCCTGTGCAGAAACATTTATAGTCTGACTCGTCTTTCCCCCTTAAACATACACATTCACTAGACATGCAAGACTCAGGGAACAATAAGGATAAGGTCGCCAGGTCCTCAAATGTGCTTACACTGGCAAGACACTGCTTTTATGCCTCATTAAAAGGGCTCTTTTGGTGGGGAAAGTTCAACTGTATCCATCCCTAATCGGAGCTGTAAGATCCAACAGCGTCTTTGTCTGGAGAGGAAGGTCACAATAAATTACTTGGAATTTGGAACTGGTTTCCGGAGCAACCAAAGGGTATCAGGTGGCAAGAGTGCTGCATTACATTCGTGACTAACGCTTTCATGCAAGGAGACACAAAAACAATGCACTGTATAGAGTGGGGAAGTTGCTCTGTCCCATCAGCCTGTATCATATGACACTTATTTGACACCATAGATTGAGGTAAACAGGTTGAATTATTATTGAAACCTTAGAAACGCAATAGCTTGTATTGATGGAAAATCAAAATAACCGTTTTACATAATTCTCAGCCATTTGAAATATTGTGCTAGTGGTGACAGTGCTAGCATATACACAATGATCATACTGGAATGGCTTTAGTCATCAAGAGGGCAAACTCCTAATAGTTTAAAGTACGAGTATTTGTATGTTTACCTGTACATTTTCATGATTTGTATTGCGGTTCTGTTATATAGTTCAAATTTAGTGAGTTAGTGATGTTTCATATATGCTTGCTGTTGTGGGAATGTTCTTAGCCAGGCCTGGCACTGTTACATAATTCTAATGCGAAACTATATTTTCTGGAGTTTCACTGCAGAAAAAAAAAAGGGTGGGGGGGCATACCAGGGCTTTAGAGTTTTCACTAACATCGATGCTTTATTCTGTTTGGAGGGGGAAAAGCCAAACATCAATTGGAATCAATCATAGAAAAATGTTCTGTTTTTATTAAAGGAATGATGCTTGTTGATGTTGTAAAAGAAAGGCGGTCTTGTGACAGCTGACACATGCATCCTCCCCTGGGGGCGAGGGGTCAGATTGATGAAGCAGTGGACGAGGGAATTCATTAAATTTTTTGTGTGTGTGTTGGGGGATGGGATATGTGTAGTTCTCTGCCCTGAGGCCTGTTTCAACTTCTGCATCCAAATCAACCTTGGGCCTACCATTGGAAAATTGAGTTTGACACATGGTGAAGAAGATCATTTTTTATGTACATTTTATTATGGATTTCAACAAATTCACGAGTTGTACATTCTCTACCTTTTTTTTGTGCAATTGATTCAGAACTTTATGATTTGGGCTGTCAGTTGAAAAGTAAACCGATACAAGTCCTAGCAGCCAGAGATCATGCTCTTCAATGAATCTTATCATGTACACTGACATTTACATGATAATGCGGTTGGAAGTCTGAAAGTAATTGGTTGGAAATATACAGTACTTTGTTATGCATTATGCATGTATATGCAAATGCGTGCTTTCATAAGCTACACAACTGTCAGAGGTCAGAAACCTCATTGAATTTACATTTTATGGTAGGTTTGAATCTTCTTCTGTAAAGAAACAGGGCATCTCAGATCAGGGTTGTAATTATTCAGAAAAAAAAGTGGCTGGGTGGCCCATGAGGACAAACATGCACAAGCTCCCCTTTAAGGGTCGATGCTGAAGGAGGGCAATGTGTGTTTTATTTTTACTTGATGTTCTTAATAAATTCACAAGTTTTCTAGTTTTACAGACATACAATCATGATTTTTAGCTTACACAGCTTATGTTCTCCATTTCCGTAGTTTCATTATGTGACTTGAATATCTTTGCCATCTTTAAATAGTAGTCTTATGGTGTTACATGGAAAACATCGCTTGAGCCTTCTTGTCTTCCTCTACTAACAAAAGGCCTGTATCGACCGAATAATATTAACAGAGTTGACCAACAAGCATGTCGCTAGCAATGCATTGCCAATTTGAATGGTGGAACAATCATAGGTTTGTGTTTAACACCCATATACAATGAAACAATGGGCAGTGCTCAGTGATAGAAACTCACAGGATTGAGGCAGTGCAGTGAGCCATTTGATTCGTGCTGATAATACAAAATGCATTTTTGCAATAAAGTTCCGTAGATCACCCTCTTAATAGTCAGGGGATAGAGGGTTACATTTCGTCAGTCATTTTGACAGAAGATCTGACCAATCAATATTACAGCCAACCACAGAATTAATTATTTGCTTAAATTCTTTACTGCCAGCGGTCGCTGACGAGCAGAGTAAATGTTTTGTGCTTTAAAAATGTTTTTGAACAAGAATGCAAAGCTTTGCTATTAGGGCCAACTGGCATTCTGCAATACAAGTAAAAACATGTGACAGATGCACGTTATATTTGTAGAGCTCTCCGTGCAAGTACACATACAGGACCAAAAATACATTCACAACTGGCATAGTTGCATGAGAATGACAAATGTTAAGTTTTTCTGTTGGTTGACATTTTATGTAACACAAAACTGGTTCCCAGGACAAAATCCTTCAATTGTTCTGCGATAATTAAGGTATTAATAAGGCACTCTGTTTTAACCATTTACCACAACCATTTTGCTCTCAGCCATAGGGATCTATAAGTGACTGGTACAGGACCAAAACACTAAAAAGGAGACATGGTATTGGACAAATAATGAGGAATGACTGCGTGCAATCCGCCCGTTATGGACCACACCCCTTGTGCTGTGTGCCTACTAGTTAGGCAATTTTTGCTCTACTGTCAAGATATTTCCAGACAACAGGAAAGCTTGTTTCATGTGCCTCACGTAAAAATAGAATGGACTGTGGCCTTCCAAAACAACTCGAGGGGAGACACAAACCGGCCCCCTTCAGGTACTGTACAGAACATTTCAACATAGGAGGACTTAACATAAAATTACCGGTGAAAAAGCGTCCTTTTGAGATTTTCTTTCCATGTATTTTAACACAGAGGTACATTTCACAAACCTCTTCCCATAGTTCTTTTGATCACATTCTAGCAGCTGGAAACAGACATAGTAAAGGCATGAGAAAAGCATTTCAACAACTGCAAGGTGAATAACTGGATCACTTTAGATGTGAAACCAATAAAGATGAAAAGGATGACTGATCAAAAACAATACAAGGACATGGAGCTCTGTGTGTTTATACTAATGTAAAAAAGCCTTAGTTTGCCTTGAGATGTTCACAGACAGAAAAACAAAAATGTCAAAATTCAACAATCATTATAGTCAATCAAATCCATACATCTGACTCAATACCAATACTGCATTTCAATACGGTGAATGCCATTTGGCAACTCACCTGAATTTAAAGTAGGCCGGAGTATATTTAAAGTGAATAAAATGCTTGTGCCGATTTGTGGCCCTGGGTGAAGTCCTCCATTTTGTGTATGGTGTACTGGGTGATATTTTCGAATGGAAGTGACCCGGTTTTCATTTTCTTCGATGACTTGTTTGGCCAACAGTATTGGTTGTGTGTCCCCTGTCCATTAGCGTTTGGCAGTTAAATGGAGCACCCAACGGAAGCCTAGAGAATGCCATCTTATACTGCAGCTCTGTCAAACGATAGAGGTTCCACTTTATCTTTATGAATAAAACAAGGTATAAAATGTCAGTGCCTGTTACATGTCATTAACAGTATTTAGTGCAGCGCCTACCAAGATAGCATTGAAGCAGAGCAGTAAAATCACGATGGACAAAACAAATTGTAATTAACCAAATAATTCACTACAAAAATATAGGTACTGCATGTCTCATAATCCTCTCATTATGAATGAAGATGCTTTAGTCAGAAAAATCTTAATTTTACAAGTCTTCTGAATTAGTGATGTCAAAGAGGAATGGGAGTTGTACTATACCGAGGAAGTCAACTCAGGCTAGAGAGGGGTGCTGCGCTGTGCCGAGATTAGAGAGTAAATGTGCCATTTCTTAATATCTACATAACTTAATTTGAACACTGTTGTAGTACAAAGTACGTAATAATTAATAATAACTGGAGCCTGTTCTAAGCCATGGTAAATGCTGTATAAAGTGAATGAAGAATATTCCAGAAGTAGACTATGAGCAGAGGTAAACACACGGTGGCGCACCAGCCCTGCTCACAATCCACCCAGCACAATATTTCAACAGGCAACAATTACGCACTCTTAAAATGAATTCCCCTTTACCTATAGTCACCCTGCACAATACATTATTACATTACATTATTTGATACAATGGACCAACATCCACAGTATACATTTATATACTGACAATGACTATGATCAAATCCAATTGGATATAAAGTAGGGCAAACTTCATATCTTACATTACAAAAATCCTTATCACTTCCTCTGAGAATGGGCAGTGCCCATTGTCCCTCACCTAACTTGGTCACTTGACACCTGTGGCCCTCAAATGCTGGATATCACAGACAAAACCTGCAGTTATTGAGTTTCTATTGAACTGCTCTTTATTTGTTTTTAATGTCAGGCATATAGGGCCCATTTAGACTCATGTTTTCCTGGAGAATATTACGTTACTCATTATTCTAATGTGGAATCCGATGAAGTGTTTTCAACTGTATTCTAGTATCGGCTCCACCCTTTCACTGGACAGCTTCTCACACCAAAAAATGGTGTTCCTCATTTATCTTTTTATCCTAAGACGTCACTCGCCTATTTAATTTCCTGGTGCTGGAGTCACATGATGTTCTGCAGACCTACTGATGAAGTTCCTCTTTCACCAACAGCTGTAGAATTATACCAAGAACTTTAGCAATATTTTTGTTCATCACTTTCAACTAAACGACCACAACCTGTTTGAAAAGCTAAAGAATGGGTTGGCAATTTGTTTAGGAAGGTTAACTGGTTTGAATCCCAATCATGTTAATACAGTGGTACATTCAATATAATTCATGGTAATTGCTAAGGTAAATAATTAATAAACAAAAAATCTCAGTCAAGAGAAATGTTACACTAGTGAAAGTTCACCTAGACGTCATTTTCAAGCATCAAAAAAGTGAATACATGCAAACTGCATATTGTTTATTCCAGCACATTTAATTTAATATTTATGCGTATAGTTCAGATGTATACTAAACTGAGCTTATGCATTTTAGTTTGTCCATGCTCTTTCAATACAGCACAACTACGCAATATTTATGACTGTATCAATAACAAGCACATCATCCATTTATTTCTCAGTTATTCAGCATTAGAAAACCCTAAGTTAAAAATACTCTTATTAGAAATGTAACTGTTGAAAAACGCAGTGAAAAGGAAATAATGTAGCCAGTAGGCAGCGTGTTTAAATATATACACTTTTACACTAGTAATGCACAAGGCCTCAAAAAGTTTATGTCCGGCAACCCTCGCCATTTTCAAACCTGGAATATCATGAAGGTGAAAAAAAATGAAATCAGACAGGTCATTTTTATACTAACTGCACTTATACACAATAGTTACAATAAAAACCGGTTTTATAAGGTATAATGATGAAATAAATTCCCTTGGGTCTTCCATTCAGTGCTCCACACCTTGGTGCACTCACGCAGTAGATTTCTCATCCACAATTGTGAATTTCTCCATAGAGGTCTTGCTGAGGGACTGGATGTCATCAAGGAGAATAGTGGGGGTCACAATGTGGGAAGACCCTAAAAGACAAATTAAACATTACAAAAAAAAACTAAGTAAAAAAATAAATAAAAATAACGACATTATAAGACATGAAAGGCTAAACAGAAACGTAAAATGTGTATTAACAAGTTCCTTCTGTAAAAAAACGAGCAAGACAAAGATGTTTGATGTAGCACGGTCTAGATTATTACTCTAAAAACGGTGCAGGCGTTTAATTCTGAAAGGAAAGAGTGGCCAATGATGTAGGCCCACTCAACAGGAGGCAGGAACACCCACCAATGATGACCTCGCAGGACTTGACCGCTTGTGTCACTTCGTATGCGCAGCGCATCTCGGAGTAGCTGATGCCTCCGATGACGAAGACGATGAGCCTGGCACCGCTTCTGCGTTCGTCCGGGCCGCTGGCTTTGTGTTTCTGACGGGCGCTGCGATGGAACAGGGCGGTAAGAACTGACCAATCCACAAAAAAAAACCTTTCTTCTCTGCTTCCTTTACAATACACAGCCCCGAGTGTTTCCACCCGACAGTCTGACAGAGAATCCTCGGCATCATTAAAGGGAATATACCTCAATTAATAAAATACATACCTTCTGTTACTTATGTTTATTGTGGTAATAACCTAACCAAATATAGTTTGATTTCCTTTTTGCAAGTTAGAAAATGTACCTTTTCAAAATTCTGTCATGCTTAGTAAAAACCGGTCTTCCGATGTTACACTGTAATACAATTCCCATCGAGCTTTTCACCAGCATCCCATAGACATTGCAAAGACGTTGCAAAGAATTAAGGGAGCTTGCGAAAGGGAAACGGGAAAATGCCTGCACACTCACTTTAAATTAAAGTTTGAAAGATGGGCACAAAATAATGACACGGCATAGTCCGTTAGGATTGGCATTTTATAACCCAGGGCACCGGATTCTGCTCCGGGTGTTTATATGATCTGAATATAGTAAAAATACCTGATTTTCATTTGTAGAATTTTCTCCATTAACATATTAACAGCCAGTGATGACGGACAGACTTCAGATACTCGAACCTTACGAGGAAGCTAAATATATCAGGAAGCAATGCTAGTATAGAGAATCTCATTCAAATCAGAATATTAAAGTTAAACTGAATTTTAAGTTAAGGATCACTTTTACTGCAGCGATAGCCAATTATTGTCACAACAACTATATTTTGAGGATGGAAGTGCTGTCAGAAATATTTTCTCAGAAACATCAATTTGAAAACATCTTGAGTCTGCATTGACCCACACTTGTGACCGCCAGTCACCCAATGACTTTCCGGAATACAGTTGAAGTACAATCCAACAGAGAACTTATTTTCTTAGCAATATCACCGCACTGACAAATGTAAACTTGACAATCAGTAGAGCCAAGTAAATGGCATAGAGCAATGAGATGAATGACCATCATTAAAACAAGAAAGAGGAGCTCATGTCACTGACTTGAATGAACCTCCCAGATGATTTTGCATGACTAAGAACAACTGAACAACTAACTGAACAACTAATTGAACAACTTGACTGCTTTCCATGATTTTCCCATCTTTTCAGAGTAAAAATATTAATAAGAAACCCGATTAGTACTCCCAGCATACACTCACCAGTGTCACCCACTCCACGATACAGCTGAATGAGGTGGTCAGGCTAAGGAACCTGATTAGTACTCCCAGCATGCACTCACCAGTGCCACCCACTCCACTGTACAACTGAATGAGGCGGTCAGGCTGTGTAATTGGCTGTGTAATTGTGATTTGATACAATACGGGACATCTAATATTTTCAAAAGTTGTGTATTGTGCAGGCAGTGTGTATGACATCATTATTCTTCACACCTCACAGCTCCAGACCCGTTCCAGGCTGATGGACACTCAGACTGATGTGGCCACTCCCTGCTGTCCAACTTACTCTCCACAGCATCCTATGGACCATATGAGACCAGTCACAAACCACAGTCCTCTCTCTCCTTCTCACTTAAACAATTAAAATACAGTACGGGAATCAGTTTCGGCAAATATAAAACAAGTTTTTCACCTTGTACCGAAACCAAGGGCTCAATTAAAAATATGAGACATCTTTTGAGAATGAATACATGTTTAACTGCTACAGTAGAATGCATATAGACACTTACTTATCAATAATACAAAACAGTACTTGAAATGACAGATGGGCCTTTTTTTCTCATCATATTAATTGTTGCAGAAAGCAACTGGATACATGAACGCACAAATGATCCGAAAGCAAATAGCCCTCTCCTTCACAGAGGGAAATGGAAACGGAGCTCATAACTCTTCACTGTTATCTTGGATCAGATAAGATCAGGTGCATAACATGGATTGATGGTCCTTGTCCATGCTGCTGACTGATGCTCTGGTATTCCTGCCATTCAAACTCATAAAAAAAACTACAAGATGGTAAGTATAACGCCCCCAGTACTACAGTACCAACCTCCATCACGTCTTTAATGACAGGTGTCCATCGAGAGAGATTATATGTCTCGTCTTGGGAACGGTCTCTCCGTGATGACTTGTGGAACGAGAAAAGGCTAGGCTACAAAGAAAGAGACAGAGGAAGTTCAGAATCGCCAATCGGTGATGCCGCACGGCCACAATCACATGCTCGTATACAAAAAAATATATTTAAAAAAGGTTCTCTCATTATTCCCCTTTGCCAACAGTAATACTAAACGTAAAATGGCACGGTGAAATCCACAGTTGATAAGCTGTGTGAAAACAACTGAAATCACTCACAGAGGAAATGATGGGGACTCCAAGCTCCTTCCAATTGAGAATGATTTCGCTTTCTTTCTCGATCTTCACGTTCTGAATGAGTTTTTTTAGGTTCTCCTCAGTTGTGCCTAAGATCAAACGCATACAATTCAAACGCAAACCTACATCACCATTATGAAATGCCTCATTATTTACATCTAAAAGCACGACTACGATCATTCATAATCCTAAAGTTTGACTCAACCGGATGAAATCATATCTCCGCCCATATTTATTGTGCCTCAAAGTATTGTAAGTGCCTCAAAGTGGAGTGCTAATATTGGATCGGGTTTGGCCTGTTTTTTTGTAACTGAGTGAAAGTGGCCAGAAACAGACCGTTGAGGCTGAATATGTAGAGCAGCACAGCGCGGATCTTGTCGTGGGTGTTGTGAGGTTGGAGCAGCACGGGCAGCAGCGTCCTCATAGGGTCCTTCACTTTCTGCCCTTCGACGTCAGCGCCCACTGCAAGATCCTAACCAACACACACAAGGCAGATACACTTGTGACCCTGCATCTCATTTCACTAGTTCTCTGTGTTTCGGGTCAGCACAGCTACAAATAAGAGGTCTAGATTATATTCGCCTAGGCTTACAAGCAGAAACTCTGTCAAAAGACCCCACAGAGGGAGAATTACTCTTCCAGTCATAATTAGTCAAAACTAGTTTGAGCACTTTTGTTCTTTGCAATTTCCACTTCAACCCACTTAAAAAATAAATGTTGAATCCTGGCAATATTTTATAGAGCATATACATTCGTATACATGTAGTCCATCCAAATGAGCGCATTTGGATGGACTACATGTATATGAATGTATATGCAGTCATTACCTCCATTTCATGATATTAAAACTAAAGCCGAAAGTGATCTTTAATATATGAATCAAAGGTGCTCAGAGTACCTGAGAGCACGTGCCTTATCTTCAGATAAGAGCGGAGTGATATACTCTGGAAACACACAAAGGCTGATAGGCGATACACCATCATAGTCATTTATAAGACTAGTTTTAATAAGTGATATTAGTACTTTTTTTGTTTCAAACTCAATATTTTGATTGTTCAGCATAAATCAAATGTTACCTGCTCTGCTTTGCACAGTTTTTCCACATACTTATGGAATTGATCCAGGCAGTCCTCAGCTAAATTCAGATGTACAGTTTTCTGTAATTAAAAGACATTACCCACCACATCAAAATGCAAGTTAAGAATAATACCAAAATATATATAAAATAGGAAAGAAAGGCAGGACAAGATCTTCAACAGTATATTTTAGTGAAATTAAATAACCTGGCTTATGGGTATGAGACAAAATAATGCATCAAATATTTTGATGCAAAACAATGACGATATGAAACCTGCATCATGTATCTAATTAAATTACAATAAACTCCCGCATAACCACATCCTGCATAAGAGCCCTACCGGATTATCCAGTGCTTTCATTTAAACGTTAATGTCAATTTATAATCAAGATTGACAGCTGATTTATGCGAGTGCAGTACACTCACAGTATATCTATACTTGTGCTCTTGGGGTAAACTAGGACTACGGGACCTCCCCGGCCGTATGTGATTGATTGTCTACATTCACCATGCTGTGAAAACAAGAAAAAACGGGAACAAACTGGTTTGATGAAGGAATTCAATTTAGCGTATTCAGTTAGAAATTGTGTCAGCTGCCACTGGCAGCTACCGGTTTACCGGTTTATCCGACCGGTCATGTATCCGCCTCACCTATGGTCCTATTGAGGCTGGTTCTGCAGGAGTTTACAGTACTATGTGACTGAGATGTTGACTTTATTTTGTAGCTAACTTTATTAGGTTACACATGTTCAACACTGATTCTTGCTAAACCAAGGTGCCAATTCTGGAAAAATGGTAGCTGTACACTCCCATTCAAAAGTTAGATACATTTTTATATTTTCGAAAAGAATTGATACTTTTATTCACCAAGGTAGCATTAAATACAGTCAATACATTGATAATGTAACAAACTACAAACCCCAATTCCAAAAAAGTTGGGACAGTATGTAAGATGCACATAAAAGCAGAAAGCAGTGATTTGTAAACATTTTTTTACATATATTTAATTGAAAACTGTACAAAGAAAAGATATTTAATGTTTTACCTTATCAACTTTATAGATTTTTGTAAATATACGCTAATACATTCTAAAAAGGTTGGGACAGGAGCAACGTTTGGAACATTTCACAGGTAAACAGGTGATGCTATCATGACTGGGTATAAAAGGATATCAAGACTCTTGACATTTTCAGGTACTCTTTCACGCGATACTATAACCTCTCTGCATTTGAATGGATCTCTATGGGAATTTGGCGGTGGGACTAATAGTATGGAACCCATGGTTGGCTAAATGGCTGCAAGTCATCAAGAGTCTGAGGTATCAAACGAGCCTCAAACCATCACTCCACTGCCAGATTTACAGTAGATATAGATGGTTCACTTTAAAGGTTGTTTCTCCTGACTCATTTTCCTATTGAACTCTATGAAAAAATAAGTCAGGAGAAACAACCCTTAAAGTGACCCATCCATATCCATACGTAACAGGTGACGCTATCATGACTGGGTATAGGAGAATCCACGAAAGTTTGGGCGTTTACGAGCAAGGATGGGTCGAGGTTTGCCACTTTGCAAAAAACTGCGTGAGCGAATAGTCCAACAGTTTAAGAACATTTCTCAACACACGTTTGCAAGAAATTCAGGGATTTCACCATCTACAGTCTATATTATTAAAAGATTCAGAGAATCTGGAGAAATCTCTGTGCATAAAGGGCAAGGCCGAAAACCAATATTGAATGCCTGTGAGCGTCGATCCCTCAGACGGCACTGCATTAAAAACCAAAATGCTTCTGTAATGAATATAACCACATGGGCTTGGGAATACTTCGGAAAATCGTCGTTAGTAAACGCAGTTCGTCACTGCATCTAAAAATGCATGTCAAGACTCTACTACGCAAAGTGTAAGCCAGGTATTAACATCCAGAAACGCTGCCGACTTCTCTGGACTTGAGCTCATCTGAGAAGGACTGACGCAAAGTGGAAACGTGTGCTGTGGTCGGACGAGTCCACCTTTCGAATTGTTTATTGGAAATAATGGACGTTGTGTTCTCCGGTCTAAAGACGAAAAGGATCATCCCGATTGTTACCAATGCAAGATTCGAAAGCCAGCGTCTGTCATAGTATGGGGGTGTGCTAGTGCCCATGGCATGGGTAACTTGCACATCCGTGAAAGCACCATTAACGCCTTAAGGGTACACATGCATTTTGGAGCAACATATGCTGCCATCTAGACCAGTGGTTCTCAGCCCTGGTCCTCATTCCAACCACAAATTGCAATACCAGAATTTTAAAAAGCTGTTAATTTTTCTTAATTAGGTGTTTTTCATGTTTCGAGGGATTATTTACCCTCTTAAGCCACATTATGTTAGCAATAGCTATCCATGCCATGTACAAATAGTACTTTATCATTACCAATGTATTGACTGTATTTTTTAATCAATTTAATGCTAGCTTGGTGAATGAAAGTATCAATTTCTTTCAAAAACATAAAAATGTCTCAGTGATTCCAAAATCTTTGCAAAGTCACTGTAAAATAAACTTTATTTTTTTAATAAAAATCTTTCATATATGACAGAGATTAGATTTTATATTTAATTTCTTAATGTTGAACATATTTTTCTATTTTTACATTTTGCATCGTGGGCAGCGTGTATTGTCTTGTGCCTAGCATGCAGACAATACATAATCTTGGAAACGATGTAAATCGAGCACACCCAAACTGTAGAGTGATCAACAGGTGTTTGTGTACCTCTGTAAGATGCTTCCGGAAGGAAGGCATCTTCTTCATGAGCTGGGAGAGACCACTTATCGTAATCTGAGCACAAAAACAAACAAAAGATCTACCTTAAAACAAAACTTCAGAGAGCGAATTAATTCAGACTTCTTAATAAATGCAAAACAAAAAAAAATTTATACAAAATTTTAACCTTTCCCTCAGGCTGTTGCTGTTTCTGTTTCTTGTTTGCAGAGATTTCTTTAACCAGCTTTGGGATCTGTCTGGTATCACAACAGACAAATGTCACGACAAGTAACGGAATCAAGGGTTGTTAGCAAGCTGGCTCTAATGAACCAAAATAGACTTCCAGTACTTACTCAGACACCTCTGCAATGTGCATGTGCCGAAGCCTGACCCACAACTCATCGTTATCATTCAGCAGTGCCTCCTTCTGTGGTCCCTCTTTTGACTGGAATCTGAACCAACATTAAAAATGTCAACAGCTTCCTAGGCTTCACAGCTTCTCATAAAATCCAATATCAAAAATGGCAGAGAAAACATTGGACCATTTCCATGTCAATTATAAGGAGATGTCCCATATGGAACACAGAGAGTGCCACAATAATAAATAAATAAATTTAAAAATTTAAAAATACATGTGGATATAAATAAAAACATTAAAAAATAAATGGGGAAATATAAAAATGAATAAATAAAATATTTGGAAATAAATAAATAAATCTGAGAATGAATATAAAAATGAAAGTGCAATTAAATTAAGTTATTAAATGTTTTTTTTTCACATATTTTTTCAAATATATTCATTTATTTATTTCCCAATTTATTTCCATATTTACTTATTTATTTCTATATATATTTCCCGAGTGTCATTGTCATTTCCCAACGAGCACAATCTGTCAATCAACTTGCTTTTGCTCCACCCAAGTTTGCCTCGTTCATACCCTTCCAACTATATGTGTTCGGTGTTGCCAGATGGGCGTATTCCAGCCTAATTGGGCTATATATTTTTATGTTATTGTGCGGGGGAAATTACTTTTTGCAGCTTGTCATAACTTGGGCTATTTATTTTTATATTTGCCGTTTTTTCATCTTCCTCTTTCAGCTAATTATTCACATAAATTGGTGTAGTTTGTCCCTCCTCTCTCAGCCTATTCCTCAGTTGTCATTGAAACCAGTTAATAGTCACTCCTTTTGTTTGATATACAGAAGCTTGCCAGTGGGTTAGAAAGAAAATCGTGAAAATCAGAAGGAACGCTGACTTTCAGTTGCTCGTGAAAAAGTAGGCTAGTAGCTGTTATGCTGTGTTCATGCTTTAACTGGGAGACGGGAGACGTGGCTGATCTGTAAACTTTACTGTTGCGTAGACCGCCGTGTCTTATCTTTGAACGCACGTTGACTTTTCATTTATGCTGCAAAGTTTGAGAACTTTGTAGTGGGCGAGAAATTAGTAGCCTATGTTGCTCAACTTGCTTTTTGTGTGTGCAAGCTTGCATCCCCCGATTTTGCGTAAGCATGAAATGTTTGATTAGAAAAATAGAACAAGCCCATAACTTCAAAGCGTGTGTGTGCACATTCGCAAATCATATTCATAAAAATTTCTGAGTCTATCGATTGGCTACCGTTCTGACAGTAGGCTACCTCTATCTCCAGTCCACAATATGATTTGCGAATATTATCTGGCAACACTGTGTTCAGAGCATAGGCTGTAGAAAAATGGTTCAGAGCTGCAGACAGCGTTTCTCAATGTGAGCAAATATGTTATGGAGACAATTCCTCACATATTGAGAGAAACGACGAATAGAGAAAGCTAACTAGCTAGCACAATCTGTCAACTTGCTTTGGTTCACCCACTAATTTCGCCTAGTTCCAAGTCAATTAGGTTCCAACCCTCAATGTAGGCTATTCAGAGTTACTGACAGTGTTTCTTATGAGCAAGTAGATAAGTACATTTCTCAAATATTGAAAGAAAAGGCGGGCAAATTAGTATATTGCTGTGAGCAGTATAGCGATCTTGTGTCCGAGAAAGCTAGCGACATGACCATGTTGAATGTAGCCTACAATGTTCACTGGCATCTGATGCAAATCTAAATCGAAAACAGATAGCTAGCTAGCTTTCTCTATCCGTCGTTTCTCTAAATATGTGAGGAATTTCAATTAATGCATTTGCTCACATTGATAAACGCTGCCTGCAGCTCTGAAACACTTTTCTACAGTCTAGTCTCTATGTTGGAAGGGTGGGAACGCGGCGAACTTAGTGGGTGGAGCAAAGCAAGTTATTGACAGATTGTGCTTGTTGGTAAATGACAATCGGTAAATATATATGGAAATGAATTTTTTTTTTAAATATTTGAAAATAAAAAAATACATTTAATAGCTTAAATTAATTGCACATACATTTACATTTCTATATTATTCCCAGGTTTATTTATTTACAAATTATTTTATTTATTCATTTTTGCATTTCCACATTTATTTATTTATTTATTATTGTGGAACTCTAGGTGTTCCATAGTCCCAGTCCATACACAGTGGATTAAGTCAAAGACAATACAACACAAATCTGGTGTAGGGGGAAGACATTTCTTATTTCAAATAGCATTTAAAGAGATGACTTTACTTGTAGATGTCATTCTTGATGGGGATGAGGTCATAGGCCATGGCCTGGTATGTCAGCTCATGCAGGATCGGGGTTACAGGGTCGAATCCTCTCTCAACAATTAGAAGCTGTGCCTGGGTCTTGCCCTTCAGTTGCACAATGTATGCCAGTGAGCACGGGTGAGGAAAAGCTCCCATTTTAAAAACAAAGTATAATGTCAAAACTACACATCTTACCTTTTTCTTCAACTTTTCATCCATCTCGTAGTGTTCTGCCAGTTTCTTGTCTACCAGCTCAGCAAGCTTCTTTGAATTATCTAATGTTGTCTCCCTAAAAACAAGAAATGTGGGGAATATTTAGAACCAAATACATTTCATAACTATGATTCTATCAATAGACTGAGAAGAACCAGGTGAATGTTGCAGCTCCATTGTAGTCACTAGGTTTTATTACTGATCCAGTATGATACCACATTGGCAGCTAATCAGTCTCATTTACTTCTTATATCTGACTCCCGGGTTTTCCTCCAAAGTCGCACAAAGTGTGACGATCTGAGCGGCTAATTTCTGCAGCGTTTCCTCTCTGTCCCGGCTGTGGGGACTGTAAATGCTTCTGAAGGCATCTGCGTTGTCACAGGTGAACACCTGCAAAATAAAACATTGTGGAACAGGTCAGCTATAAAGGTGACATTCACATTTAAAATTTAGATGAATTTCCATATGTAGGAGATTACGGCATTTAAATTTAAACATTTACACAATTTCAACTACAATAAATGAATCAACTCCGCATATGGTTTCAATACATTTTATTCCAACACTGGTCATACTGCTAAATAGTGAAAACCCAAATTTATGCGACCAATATAAAAATCTATTAAAAGAATTTTAACATGGTTTTTATTAAGCCTAAGAATTAGTGTCCAGACACTGGTGAAAAAAACTGGTGACCAGACCATGCATTTGTGATCGACTTGTCAGGGCTTCTTCCTTATGGATAAATAATATAACTTGAAATTTTAAGCAAAGTATAAAGCTCTGAAATAAGTACTTACTTGAGACTCTACCGGCAAAAATGAAATGTTTATTTCCTTACAAACACGGATATACTTTGCACAATACTTCTTCATTTCATTGAATAATGCATCTGGGCAGACTGAAAGAAAAAAAGGACACTTTTGTCATGCACATGGAAATATGGAACTTAGTTCACCGATACTTGTCGAAGGTGCCTTAAATATAGTAATTAATAGTAATAAATGTAATACATGTTCTTTATACAGTTACTTCAAAAACAGATGTACTTTAACTGAAAAAGTGGCTTCATGTCAATACGGTCATTCAAAAATATTTACTCACAGTCAGTGAAATAAACATATGCCGCTTTGTACTTGGGTTTGTCCTTGAAGTCATTGATAAGGGCCTCAACACACTGAAAGAGGAATAGAGTTAGTATTTCCATATACGGCTCACAATTTTTTTATTTCCTGACATTCTAACTGCAATTCATCTGCACACACCTCATCAGTTGGTGTGATGAAGTACACTGCCCTCATTTCAAGAACAGGCTCTCTGATTTTGAAGAGGTCTTCGACGACTGCGAATGGAAGAGAAGATCATCGACGAATCATGGGTTCCTGTTTGAAAGCTATACATCATAGACATTTTTTTATAATATGCCAGATCATGCACTAATTGGCAGGACGTGCATGAAAATATGCCCTCATAACATAACAGGGTTCTCCCCAAAGAATGGAACAGAGGTGGTGCGCCACTCTGTTCCCTCACTTGTGCCTCTTGTGTAACCAGTAGCCTTTGTCACCCGTATCTTTGCCGTTCTACTAAGCGCAGTCAGGGGAGACAGATGCTTCTGTGAAGCCGGGGAGGAGCAACAGGCATCTAATCAAAAAAGTATCACAGCCTTCTTTGTCAAGGCTGAAATAAATGTCCTCTTTCCTTCGGTATGAGACTTTTGGTTTGGCGCACGCTGAGAACCGAACAATTCCAGTCTTGCTTTAATGCAGGCGTGGAACATGAATTTTTTCTGCTGTATCAAAAATGTACCGAACCGTGAAGTCAAAACCGAGGTAAGATTTTTTGTGTACCGTTACACTCCTATTGGGTCCCATGTGTGTCATGATTTAGGCTTCTGAAGGCTTTTTTGTGTTTTTAAGAACCCAGAATGCAAGACATTACTTAAGTGGTATAAAAATAAAATAAAATAAAAAAACAAAAAGCTCCCTCCCTCAATAAAATTATGTACTGGGTCAGTAACTGCACGCCTTATTCATACCACCTCACGTGCCACACCAGGTTACATTCTGTTACCTTGCTTCACAATATACTGTAGTTGCAACTTTGCTTCAAGGTTTAAAAAGCCAAAGCTGGTTTTGTCCCAATCATTATAAATCTTACACCAAGTATTTTATATTAATATAAAATACATAAAGATTCCATCTGCCAACTGTGAAACGTCATTTAATTGCGGTCGTTACATACTGGTAATCCCGTCCATCAGAAGATCTGACATTTTGCAACATGACGACAGGATTTTTGTGGTAGCATGGTCCAGTATCAGTATCTGAAACAGAACAGATTGTGGCACAGGGTATAAAAATTTTTAGGGTATTCCGCATATAAACAGAAATATAACAACACAGATCTCAAACCTGCAGGGAGAAAAAGTTTTCAACTAAAATAGGCCATGTTACGCAAACAACTGTAAAAGAAAATTCACTCTTTGTGTTACTGTTCTTTAATGTACATACCTTCCATACTTCAGACTTTCTGCAGTCAGCAATTAGTGTCTCTTTTATTCCTGTAAAACACAAATGGGTTATTTATTTCCTATGATAAAAAATGTGTAACAATAAATAAAGAATAAATCACAAAAGCATATTGTAGGCTACTTTTGGACAGCAAAAATGTGTTAAATGCTGTCTGGGTGTAGCCTATAATTTTACAGGATCCGAAAATGCATTATGGGGGTCTATTATTAACTTTAATGTAGAAAATGCATTCTGTACGGCTTGCTACTGTACAAACTACATTAGTTAGCGCTACAAACGAGAGATGACCACTTTTAATAGTCTTGCATTTCGTTTAATAACTTACTGTAGCTAGATACTGATGTGACCCTGTACCAGCTTGCATGTGTAAGATAGTAACATTAGCCTACTACTCAGCTAGGCGATAGCATTCACGTTGGCATGCACGTTTGCCATCTAGCTAGCTAGCTAGCGAAGTGGCACAGAATTACAAGCTGTAACTAGCCATCAAACAGTTACACATGGGATGCACAAATGTAACGTTAGCTAGGTCGGAAAGAGGCTGATTTCGTTACGTGATTTAAACTTAGCCAGCTACATTTTAACGCGAGCCAAGTTCACTTTTAACTTAGATATCGACTGCATGAAAGCATGATAACGTACACTCAAAAGCCAGTCACATAGTTAGCCATCTGATATATTAACTAGCATTAGACATAATTTCCCAATGAACACGACTGCAAACCATGACCACCATTCTGAAAAGCTTTCTAAACGTCCTCGCTGTTTTTGAGTGAATCTGTCAGAGCAGACTCTCAGTAGGTCGCTAGAAGTTGTGTCTATATGGGGAAGACATGCAACTAGTCGCGGCGTTGTGTTTATTTAATGACTAATAGTTAGCTAAGCTTTTATTAACAAATGAGAAGAAACGGGAAGCGACACAATACCAACATTTCAGCCAACTTTACTTTGCAGTATTCACAAACTTCCGCAACTTACACGACAATATTGTCAAACCCGATCTCTCATCAGGATTCCGACAAGCTACTTGCTGCTAGCTACCAACAACAGGGACAAAATCCACAGAATAATTGGATTTTTATAATAATTATAATTATAATAACCGGATACACTTGGGCTTCCATTTAAAAAGCTAGCGAACTGTGTTGAACAATTTCAAAGTAAGTCAAACTTACTTTGCCACACTATGCTCTTTAGCCCGTACTCTGGCCCAGTTGCCATCTTGTTTTTTGAACAGTGCAGTGCGTGGTGCGTCACCAGGCGCAACAAGTGCGCTCCAGCGCGTTCTGTGGCTACTCAAATCTCCCAAATTATAGAGTCTGAGGAAATAGCATTGCTTCACGGGTTCAGTATGGTGCTTAGTAGCCTACACACTCCATGCAATGTGAGAATTAAACAAATTAAGTCATTTATTGCAGTAAATAAACGCGCCATAATCTTCGTTTGTGTTTTATGAGTAGCCCATACTTTACGCCTTTTATTTTGCTAACGTTAGACGTAGAAAAAGTAGAATAGAAAATGTACTGCGCCATTTTAATGATTTATTGACCTGGATTATGATATAACTACATCACCAAAATGTCAAATTCAGCATTAAGCCCACCTGCCTGCAGGTATATTTTCCTCTCCAGTAGCTGATAGGTGCTCAGTTTTCGGGAGGAGGGGTCACACACAAGTATTTCAGCTAATCCAGATCAAACAAATGATGGTGTAAAAGAAAAAGAAAAGAAAAAAGATAAAGCTCTACTCAAGCAAACTCAAAACAGAAAAAGGCGGACAGGACGGCATTGCCACAGTCAACAGTTTTATAAAACTTTAAGGTTTTCAGTGGTCTGGCAAAAAGAGCATTGAAAGAATGCAACACAAGGATTTCAAGATGGTTATGCTTTTTGTCTTACTTGGCATGTGCTCGCAGGTAAGAATAAAAGGCAATATCTGTGTGCATACTTGTGAATGTAGTTTATTACAGGAAAATGTCATACCTATTTATCTGCACAATTGCATTGTGGACCTCACTGTCCTCTTACAATATAATGTAGAATAGAATGTAAAACAAGAATCTCAATACATGATTTATAAAACTAAATAAAGTTTAGCCTATAAGTAGCTATATGTATATATATATATATATATACATGTATGCTCTTATAAATACAGTTAGCTTTACTTTCCCCAAAGGCAAATTTGTTAAGGACCATGGTTGTGTTAATGTGTGCATTTTGATCAGCTATAAATCTGTTTATTAGAGTGTAACGTTGCTGCAGCATAGACATTTGGTTGTCTTCAGTCTCATGATATTACTCAAGAATGATCTTCCGTTCAGCAAGTGCACATTCTGGATCAAGTAAACTTACATTATTTCAGAGAAAATCTTAATACTTTTCAAAATATCTGTGAAGGAACCCATATTTCCACTTTTGTGTGTATTCATTGTTCTCGTATAATATAGGCTAACATATCTTAGGCTAATTAAACCAAATGCATGTAACACAGCACATCACTGAAGTTTCAAGAGTGTTAACTGTGCATTCTGTGCTTCAATTACAGAGTGCTGCCCAAGACGGTAAACCTTTTAAAATAAATGTTATCTCTAACATGCTTTTTAATTGAATGTATAAAAAAAAGTTATAATGTTTCACTGTCATAAGTAAATTATATAATATGATGATTGCAGAATATGCAGTAACCTTAATTAGAAGTTATCCCCTTCTTGCCTGATCGTTTGTCGTAAACTATATGATAAAATTATAATCAGTTGTAATTTCCTAAATATCAATGTAATTCATCATGATAATTATTTCCCTTAGATATTAATTTAGCCGTATACACGGTAACATCAAAAAGTCTGACGGTCCAGTGGAGTAAGTACTCAGGTGCCAGCTCATACAAGATCACAGCAACTCCAAAGAATTCGCCTGAGGCACCTGCGTTTGCCCAGTTCAGTGAAAATTCCGTGATGGGGTCTGTGAATTCTCTGGCTCCCAACACTATCTACGTTGTCGAGGTGGAAGCCCTGGATAACGCTTTGAATGTCCTAAGCAGTGCGGTGGTTGAAGAGGTCACAGGTAAATTATTTAGACGAAATGTGTTTTGTAACTCGACGTTGTAGCCTACTGACATAACTAATTGTTTGAGGTATGCTCGTCTGCAGCCCCTGACGTGCCTACAATTGAGCAGGCGTACTCGAAACAGAGCGACAGTATCACGGTGGAGTTCAGTGCAGTACCCGGAGCCAGCTCTTACATTCTGCGAGCAGAGTCTGCGACTGAGGGGTTCTTCTCCAAAACACCAGTGTCTGCTTCACCAGGGACAATGCTCCACCTCCAACCATACACCGACTACATCCTCAGTGTCATGTCAGTCAACAGCGGAGGAATGAGCCAGCCTTCCCTGCCTGTGGAAGTAAAGACAGGTATTGTTCTCTGCAGCCAACAGTCCATATTTAAAACAAAGGAGGGCAGTTAGAAGATTCCTAGCTATTATCTTCTTCATCTAAAAAATATCTGACTAAACAGGAGCCTTAGGAATCTGCGGATTCATTTTGTATGAGAAAATAATAAATTGTCTTTATTCATTTAACACAATTTTTTTGATTACTTAATTTGCCTTTGAAAAACCACAGGACGTTAATCCTGCATTTGACACTGCTGTGGCGCACGGACAGTTCTACATCGTCATTGTAATTCTTGTGTCCGGGGGATTATTTTGTACCAATGGTAACTGTATCCACTGTGCACTTTAACACAATGGAAAAAAATTAAACCCTGAGAACTAGGCTGTTGTTCTCCCTAAAGACAGTCCAGAGTAATCTAAGAAGAGTTATTGATTGTCTCTCACACCACACACTAACCAGGATGTCCATGGTTCCTGAAATGATAATAATCTGCATTTGGTGTTGTTGAATATATCACGTATTAAATGTTATATGCCAGTGAGTAGGCTACATAAACGATGAAATGGAAATGGAAGATGACTTTTATTTGTACAATTTAATTCTCAGTTCTGCAATTTCACATTGCTCCTTTCACAAATGCTGCAACAGTTAATAGAGAGGGGTGCTGTGGGCTGTGCCTGTAGTCGGTATCACTGTCAAGTGTTGTCTAAATATTAAGCAATAATACTGAATTTATAGTAGGCCTTCTAACTATGATTGGTCGGATGATGACCTTACATGTGAGATTCCAGACCAACCTGATCTATGACACACTGAGAGATGTGTGATGGCTCTTTTAATTGAACATATAGCATTATGTGCTCCTGGTGTCAGCAGTGGTGGCTGCCCCCGAGCTGAACTCCACCTCTTCCAGTAACAGCACCATCCTCCTGACCTGGGACCTGGTGGAGCATGCGGTGCTGTATACGCTGTGTATCATCATGGAAGGGTCTGATACTCGGGTCAAGCTCAACACCACCAACACATCAGTGGCTTTCATGGACCTGGAGACTGGCACGACCTACTGCATTAAGGGAAACGCCTGGGACCCCCACAGTATCCCGGGAGAGGACTTCACTGTCTGTCAGATAACACGTAAGGGTTTAAACCACAAACGCCTCAAGCCTATCATCAGTAGTGCCACTGGTGAGGCTTATGCAATAATAACCCATCTAGATTGTGCAGTCATACCCCTCATTAAAGAAACATTCACTGGTTCTTTTACCAAAAGTTGGTGGAGCATATGGACTGCAAATGTGGGTTTTACTGGAAAAAATATAAATATGCACAGGTCAGGGATTAAATATTTGCCTCATTTCATAATTTAAAAAGATTATATTGACGAAGATACATAACTTGAGCCTGCTAAACACAGTACAAAACTCTTAAGAGCCAGACCTTGGGGGAAGAAATGGACGGATAGGAGTGGAGTTTCATATTCTATCTCATTGTACTCACTCATGTTTCGCTACACCAGAGCCACACAGGCGCCAGCAACAATCGCTCTGACCCACAGCTCATGTACCTGTCTCCACTCATGTAGTCCCGCGGTAAGCTTTATATCCTTAAAGGTTCCCCTGAACTGAGATGCACTATAAAGGTCCAGACATGGCAAAACATGCCCATTAAATGTTTACCACATTCATTCTTTCATTATGTTAGACACAAGGTGAAATGGAGAACCTCAACCACATTAAAATAATCCTGTTGAGATGTTCCAAATGATCTCTTTACTCTTCAGTAAAATAATTACATGACATTAGCACATATTCAAAGGATAATGTTCCTCCTTATGTGTCATTCCTGTGATCGTTTGTGTGTTGTCCTCCACGATACTGGGCTGGAGAAGGTCCCCCTACCCCTGGCATGGTCCAGGTGATGCTGACTGTGGACGGATCTCAGGACATGACTGTGCACTGGGAGACCATGCATGGAGCAGATCGTTACCTTGCTCTGAGTACCACTGGCCAGAACTGCACCTCCTCTGACAGCTACTGTGTCATCAGCCCCCTCAGCTGTGGTCAGAACCATTCCATCACGGTCACTGCCCTAAATCGGGCGGGGCCAAGCGGCCCCTCAGAACCCGTGGACTTCCTCACTTGTAAGTATTCTGTATTGACATAAATGGTTCGGTAGGGCACACACCTGCCACTCCACAAAATAAAAATTTGCCCTTATGAAATTATACACCGATACTGATGCGCTACAAGTAACATTGGCGCCAACATGTGCAATGCTGAACCCAACATTTTTTGCGGTTCCCAGTTCCATGTCCTCCAGAGTCGATCTGGGTGGAGGAGCCAGTGCCAGGCAAATGTACAGTCCTGTGGAGCATGGTGCCCTGGGTGGAGTACTACAAAGCCTTTGTGAAGAGGGACGATGGAAGCGAGGAGCTGTGCAACACCACCAGCAACACCTGCAATTACCACTGCCAGTGTGGTTTCACCTACTTCATGAATGTCTTTGCCTACAACAGAGCAGGCTCCAGCCCGCCCGGCCATGTTCTCAACTACACCACCAGTAAGAAAATAAAACCACATTTTAAGTGTTAGAAGCCATTAACAAAGGATAATCAATGGGAAATTTTCAATCTATGTAGTTGAGCAATCCACACTAATACAGTACATGGTCAAAGTCGCCATTATACTACATAAATCAATTAACAGGGCATTAAGGAAAAGTAAGCCAGGTTCAGAAAGTAAAAGTCCTCCCTGGTATTCTGTTCCAATCACCCGGATTTACTAATTAGCACAATTCTTCAGCCAAGAGGTAGAACTAATTAGTGAAACCAGCTGGCTGAGTTCATGGGTGGAAGAAACACATGGCAGGACTTTTACTATCTGACCCCTGGATTTTACACCTCGGCTAATCACCAGGTGCTTTGTGGGGTGTTGGGATACTAGTGAAATGATCTCTGAAGAAGTACTGACTGTCACCCTCTGTTTGAAGTTCCTTGCTGCCCGGAGGATGTGTCCATATCGCTGGTGTCCACTGAAACCCTGGAGATTAGTTGGTCGCCTGTCCGCGGGGCAGAGGTGTATGAGACCAAGGCGGCTGGCACATCTGACCTCATCCACTGCAATGACACGGCCCCCGTGTGTGCCCTCTCTGACCTCAGGTGTAACACCAGGTACAGTGTGGTGGTCTGGCCCTGCAGTGAGCTTAGAGGCTGCAACAACACCTGCAGACCCCACACAGAGGAGACAGGTAACACATTGAGACACAACTGTGCTCAATAGCTGATATGTACAAGGATACCTCGGGTTGTTCTGTGACACATATTCACTACTTCACCATATTGTTTTTTTTTTTTATTGAGATTTGAAAAACAATAGCACCGTATTGTATGACATCTCTCGAACCAGTGGTCCTGTGACTCTCACTGTGACTGGTCTGGTGACTTCATTTCCTGCCCCTCTCAGCTCCCTGCACACCTGAGATCCTCAGCATTACACAGACCGATGTGTCCTGTGTCAACATCTCTTGGAGCGCCAGCAACAAGGAGGCAAACTACACAGTGAACATAGTGGGTGAGATGGACTCCCATACCTGCCACTCCACCGGCACTTCCTGTGAGGTCCCCCACCTACCGTGTGGCTCAACCTATGAGGTCAGCATCATTGCCAGCACATCAGTAGGGCACAGTCTACCCAGCTACACCTCCCCCCTGGAAACAGGTAGGATAACCAGGGCAACACAAGAGGATTAGGCAATCATGTGGTTTGACAATCAACTGAAACAAAATTTTCTGGTATTGTGAACCGTGTTTTGTGCCAGTGCTGCAACAAAAAAGCATATGCCTGCTAATATATAATGTGTTTTTGCTGAAGGTGTGGAGAAAAATGTCTGTGTTTCCAGGACCCTGTTGCCCTCAGGTCCTGAAGGTGACACAGGTGACTCAGGCTATGACTAACATTACCTGGTCGGAGGCCACAGGAGCACAGTCATATGTCACCTCCCTGACATCCCCGAGGGGTGATGCCAAATGCCACGCGCTAGAGACGCACTGCCTGATGGGATGCATCACCTGTGGCACTAATTATACCGTGTCTGTGGAGGCCGTCAGCAGGACAGGGCATAAGTCTGAGTGCACCTACCATGGCTTCTCTTCCAGTGAGTATAGCGATTAGTCATAGCCTCCCACAATCAGAGGTGTAAAATCCAGGGTTCCGAAAGTAAAAGTCCTGCCTTGTGTTTCTTCCACCCATGAACTCAGCCAGCTGATTCACTAATTAGTTCTACCTTCTGGCTAAATAATTATGCTAATTAGCAAATCCAGGTGATTGGAACAAAATACTGGGGAGGACTTTTACTTTCTGAACCTGGATTTTACACCTCTGCCCACAATGGACAACTACCATGCAGTAATTGGCAGAGAAGTCTAAAAGTTTGAGCGTATCCCTTCCCCCTGCGTAAGGCGCCTGCTGCCCCTCCAGCGTGAAGCTGTACAGGATGACCAACAATACCATCCGGGTGTACTGGCGCTCCTCCGGCAACCTCAACAACTACACCGCTGACTTGTACGGCGCAAACTCCAACTACACCTGCACCCCCCTGCCGGGCGGTAACTCCTGTCATGTCACTGAGATCATGTGTGGGGATGTCTACACCGTTGTGGTTGCCCCCTTGTCACAGGATGGTGCAAAAATCAAGTTCTGTCCCAAAAAAATGTATTCAGGTAAAGGCTTCAGTTACATTAACAACAGATTGACGAGGAGAATAAATAACTACTGTAAAAGCAATCATCCATTTGAAAAGACTTCCGTCAGTGTGTGCTCGGAAAAAAGCTTCTCATAAGTTTTCCTCTCCTATTTCAGTTTCTTGTTCTGGAAGCAATGTTGGAATGGGTAAGCTCATATGTTAATGTGTTAACATGATGACATGTGCATACCTAGTCTATCATCTCCATATAGAAGTTGAATTGATGGCAACTTCCACCTGGCAATAAAGAGGATTAAAATCCACAGTGGTTGACATTTTAACAGTTTCCTATCTAGTGCAATGCATTTAACGATGTTAACTCTATTCAATCTGGAATTCCTGAATATATTATCCTTTTTTCAGTGATCTATCGTGGAAAGAGAAGTGTCGATTAGCGGATGAGATGTAAGTTATTTTTGTGGGACACAGAATGATGGCAGGGTATCATTTAACATTGTTAAATGTAGAACACATTTCTTTACACTTATAACAAACACTGGCCATTCTTGGTATTTGAAAAAAATCTTTGAAATATAATCCCAACATTGTACATGGTAAGCGCTTTCAAAGTAAACTTCTGAATTTACATCTGTCCTTTGTGTAACACTATACCATTGCATCACATCACTGCCATACACTCATAAATCTCACTAAGTTCTTTTTTTTCTGGCCCACAGGCAGTCGTTTAATCTAACAAAAGCCTCACGTCAAACGGCATACATGTTTCCTCGCTGTAATAGTTTTCAACTGGATATTTTGCACCAAACGAGAGAACAATAGAGAAAAGGTTGAACTATGATACACTATCTAAAATTCTCTAATGTCATAGTCACATTACTAAATTCATTTTCCAGCCATCCACAATATCAGCATGGTCCTCTGACCTGCTGGTTACTGAAACATGATCGTGAGAGGGAACGACACAATCCCACAGATTACAGATTTATGTAAATTAATAGGCATTTGAAATGAGTCATTTGTTAGGATTTGGGAGGTCTACTTTCACAGCTATCTACAACACCTGTGTTATATAATAGGGCGTGACAGAGAACCTCAAAGCTGTGACTGGATTTCTGGGCCTCCATACCACAGAATATATGAAATAAATATGAAGTCTTTATTCTAACAGAAAAACTACAGGACAAAGAATGGAAATAGAAATGACTGTTGTCCATTCATTCAATTTAATCTTTACTGTTTTTCATCATGCAGCTTCAAGTGGCTTCCAGACAATAATCCATCCAAGACACATGTCAACTGACATGATTTCACCTCATCCTCATCTTCCACACATGTCTTTATGTCAAACCAACCTTCTGAATGTCAGAAATCGTAAAAAAAGGCAATTGTTTTATTTGTTTGAACGATATTCTGATATGTGTTTAAAACATATCTACAACCAAGCTGAATAGTGAAAGAAACATTGCCTTAAACAGTGTACGTTTGTTTTGTAAAATTGTATATGAGTGATAATGCATCACATACATAGACTGATCATAATAGGTGCTAACATTGCTTTTTACAAGTAAGTGTGGTCAGATTAATGTTGTGTCCATTTTTCATTAGATTTTTCGCCAGTGATGGCTTGGACAGTTTCAATAGCTTTGGCATTTTATGTTTTTGAAATTTGAGATTTGTAATATTATACACCAAGTAATATTGCCCGCTGTGAATTGAATTAAATAATAATGCATTGAATTTTAACAAGCAGTCCATCACCATACTATAAGCCTCCAAAGGAGATGTGATAACTTTTGAAATATCTTGAACAAGTATTATTCATCTCAGGATATTCATAGCTCTACGCAGTTTCTTTTGAATCATGTTAAGCAACACATTTCTTGTGAAGTATGTGATAATGTTGAATGGCGTCTACAAACATATTCTTTTGAATAAAATACCCACTTTGCATCATAATATAATCTGGTGTCCAATTATTATTATTATTATTATTATCATAAAGAAAGATTGATTATTTACATACATTATATCACAGAGTAGCAGTTATCCACAGATAGCCAGGGCCCACACAAGCTTCAGCTATCAGTGCACTCCAAAAGTGTTGACACATTTTTAGTTTCTTCGCTCTGTAATCCAGAACATTGGATTTGAAATGGAACAGTGACTATGAGGTTAAAGTGCAGATTTACAGCCATAATTTGAGGTTTTTTACATCCATATAATTGGAAAAATTTACATAAACTTAAATAAAGTAATCATATTTAATATTTGGTTGCATATCCTTTGCATGCCATGACTTCCTGATGTCTCTGAGCCAACAACATCAATAGACTCTTATTATCTTATTTACTGGTACTCTTACATACGATACTATAACTTCTCTGCATTTGAATGATCTCTTTGGCAATTGGGGGGTGGGACTAGATTGAGCTGTAAATTACACGGGAATAATATGGGATTAATATAAATGTAATAATATGGAACACGCATGGTTGGCTACATGTCTGTAAGTCATCAAGGGTCTGAGGTGTCAAACGAGCCTCAAACCATCACTCTGCTGCCAGATATGCAGTAGATATGGATGGATCACTTTAAGGGTTGTTTCTCTCCCGACTCATTTTTTATTTAACTCTATGAAATAATGAGTGGGGAGAAACAACCCTTAAAGTGATCCAAAACCCCTAAAATGGGAGGACCATGTGTAAAAATAGCTACAATTGCTACACGGTTCACCCGATATGGATGTTGGTCTCACCGGGCATGCTCTTATGTGGTTTAAATCTTATCTCTATGATAGATCCCAGTTTGTTAGGGTAAACAATCAGTCCTCTGAATTTTCTAGGGTAAACTTTGAAGAACCGGAAGGATCGGTTTTGGGTTCTCTGCTCTTTTCCCTGTACATGCTCCCTCTTTGGAGACATGGTGTTAATTACCACTGCTACGCAGATGACACACAACTTTATATACCAGTTAAGCCAGGTGAAGTTGTCCAGTTGTCTATACTAGAGACCTGTCTTAAAAATGTAAAGGCCTGGATGGCCCAAAATTTCCTCTTATTGAACTCAGATAAGACTGAGATATTAGTAATAGGTCCCAAATCCCTTCGAGATAAATTCTTACAGTTTTCCTGAAATTTAGATTGCTTCTCTGTCTCCGCCAACAAGGTTGTTAAATATTGGTGTAACTATTGATTCAGACCTCTCCTTTCAGCCCCATATTAATAATAACACAAGAATGGCCTTCTTCCACCTGAGGAATATATCTAAATTAAGGTAGGTGTTGTCCCTGGAGGATGCTGAAAAAATGGTTCATGCCTTTGTAACCTCTCGACTAGATTACTGTAATGCATTATTGTCTGGTTGCACGGGCTCAGCCCTGAATTGTCTCCAACTTGTACAGAATGCAGCTGCTAGGGTTCTTACTAGAACCAAGAAATGGAAGCATATCAGCCCGGTGCTCAAAACTCTTCATTGGCTGCCTGTCAAATTCAGAATTGACTACAAGATTTTACTTCTGGCGTTTAAAGCTTTAAATGGTTTGGCTCCAGAATATCTTAGTGACTTACTCATTCCTTACTGTCCTCCTAGATTACTTCACTTTCAAAGTGCTGGCTATTTGAAAATTCCTATTATATCTAAAATTACAATGGGTGGCAGAGCCTTCTCTTACAGAGCTCCTTTCTTATGGAATAATCTTCCCATGTATGTTCGGGCTTCAGACACACTTTCTGTCTTTAAGTGTAGGCTAAAAACGTACCTCTTTAGTCAATCCTATAGTTAAGGATGTCGTGGGGGCAACTAACCCTCTTTTTTTCCCCTCTCTCACCCTGAGCTGCAGATTAGTCCGGCCCGTGCCCTCCTCGCTCTGACTTTGCAGACTGCTTCAGTCATGCCACTCGCCCTGAGTTTGCAGACTGCTCCAGTCCTGTCCCTCCTTTGGTTTATCCTCCCGACTTGACGCAACCGGAGTCCCAGATGCGCCACCCGCCCCTTTGAATTGAACATTTTACATCCTTTACTTTGGAATTCATACTTACCAGCTAGTTTTATTAGATCCCTTATTACTCTCTATTACTATCCAGTTCATCACCTTTAGTTTAAACCGAGCAGGCCAGCGAAGGATGGGCACCCCCCCTCTAGCCAGGTTCCTTCTGAGATTTCTTCCCACTGGGGAGTTTTTTCTTGCCACCGTTGAGTGTTTTTTCTCGTTTTGCTGGTTGGGGGCTAAGGCCTGGTTTTTTGCTCTATTTTCCTTCTGTTTCCCTGTGCAGCGTCTTTGTGACAGTTCTCTGTAAAAAGCGCTACACAAATATAATTTAATTTAATTTAATTGAATGTAAAAACCCTCAGATTAAAGCTGAAAGTCTGCACTTTAACCCCACAGTCACTGTTCCATTTCAAATCCAATGTGCTGGAGTACAGAGCAAAAACAATAAAAAAGTGTAATTCTCCTAACACTTTTGGAGTGCACTGTATGTAATTATAATTTTGTTAACTATTCAGAACAATTGAAACATTCAAAACATAGGTTGAATAGTAATAGTTTTTAGGTGAACAGCTTCTCTCACTCACATGCTTGTTTGTTCAGTCACTACACTACACTAGAGAGGCTCTCACAAAGTAACGGCAGTACTTTTGTTTGTCACTAGATCGCAAGTTGATAATGAAAGCGCCCAAAGCAGTGACAACCCCTGTGAACAGTTAATGTTCTTTTTCTTGTATTCTATACATTGTATACAGATGCTGAAACATAAATAATGCCTGAACTAAATAATGGGAACAGCCTGAAATTCAGCTTTTTACATCAATGTTTTCTTCTTATTCCATTGACATAAATCTGGCCATTGTAGCCCACTGAAACCAATGTAGACACTGCTATGTCCATGCGAAACATTTATAATGGTCCATGGTCAGCGGGACCTTTCATGACAAGCTAGTTAAAATGTTTATTTGAAAAACCACACAACCTCACCTTGTGCCTCAGGCAGTAAAACACGTGCCCAACATGACAAGTCACTCAACAGGAAACATAAACTGAGGTGGGGTCTGAAAGAGACAATTTAAAACCAAAACTGCTTTGTGATATTCTTTTCATTCTTTTCACAAAAAAACACACCCCTCCCAAAACAGGCATCACTTGCAATGTACACAATGCTAAACCTGAAATTGAAGCATTCTAATTCTAGGGACAGTTATATAACAGGGTGTTGAGAAATTCAAAGCATGCAAAGATAAACACTTCTCTCCACATGCTTCTTATACACATGATGGACTACTCAAGGTACAAACACAGGGTAGTGTGATGTGGCCCAATGGCACGGGCATGTGTCATAGATTTGTTTTTCATGTGTAGCATTTTAAATCTGTAAATACCCAAAATAAGAAGTGTAGCATGAAAAATATAACTTCATGGAATGGAAGTCCTTAATAGAAATATTAGAAATAAAATTCTAGAATTAAAATAGGATTAGAATGATATACCACATAAAATGAACATGCACATTGATGCTTAAAATTAACATTTCAGTGATGCAAAAAATGCCAATGACCTCAGAGGAATATTCAAATATGCCAACTGTTCACAGCGAACCATTTTGTCAACAGTGGAAGTTGAACAGTTCAAATAAACACTCAATTAGCTGGATACATTTGTAAATAGTATGTCCTATAAGTAATTAACAACAAATGGTGCTTTTTAGGAAATTGATGTCAGTTAATTGTACCCAAACACAAAACTTTCTGGACAGAAAGCTATCTGGGAAAAAGGAAACTTAATACATAGCTTATTGCTTTTTAGATAGCTAACAGCCCAGTTTGAATAACCTCAATAGCGCAAGAGCATTAGAGAGTTGTAAAAAAAAAAATGTAGAAAAAAGATTTTTTTCAGGAGACTGATGATCACTGATTGAATATCTGATGTGGCTCCAATAGTCCTCAATTAGGGTTTTGCATAATTAGCCTAATTCGCATATTAATGAGACAAACTCAGAAAATCGCAAACTTTTTGATGCACAAGATTGTTTTCATTACTAAGTTTTTTTAAATTCAAAATTAACTTCTTCACTAACTGGCTAATCTGCATGATTGACATAATTAGCATAATTATAGTAAATGAAAAACCCAGCTTTCATTTTAATTGTTATGTCATTCATTGATAGATCACAAGGGCTTACCCACTAATTGGCATAATTACATAATCCATCTAATATTTTAAACCCTTTTGGTGGTTAACTAAATTTGGTCAATTCTCACCCATTTAGGTACTGTTCTATTTAAGGCTTTGTAACTCCAGAAACTGCGTAAATTACTTAAATGAAGCAAGACAGTTGTACCATTCCATTTACAAAACTAACTGACATTTATTTTTGTAATTTAGGTCAAAGTAAAGTTCCACAAAGAAATATTGGCAAAATCCAACACAAAGTTGTTGTTTTTTAGTTTGCAATGAAATACTGGAATCTGCAAACGTAACACAGGTAAAATTTACTTGGATCATACACGCCTTTTCCATGCACAATTGTGCAAAATCTACTAAACTACTAAAGATCTATGACGCAAAATGTATGCAGTGTACCCTGTTGTCCTTTAGTGTCTCCTAATCTATCCAAAATGGCTAAATTGTGCACTGCTGTTAATCATAAAATAATCATACATTTAACTATAAATCAACTTTTTTGTATCGTTTTCAAGTGGAAATTTTTTCACCAGTATAGGGGGATAGATATATAGGCATTCGGTCCAAAAACCTACCCAAAACGTGTCATAGAATTAATAAAATACCTTTTGTCCATTATAAAGCATATACATTTTGCCATGATGGTTTAAGATGAAAACATTGATGGCACACACACTGGCACACACACCTAAATATTTTGGCTAATCATTGAATCTTGTACTTCACTAAAACATCACTTTTGTTCTGTACTCTACAGTATGTAATCTTTTGCTGTATGCCCTGGGATGATATTTCTCTGTTTGTTTGTATGTTTTTGATGTATTGGCATACATTCGAGTGATTGTTGGTTTTATTTTGTTGCTATGAAAGAATGTGAATTTTAGGTTGTGAAAAAACATTCTTATGAACTCCCAGACAGTTATTGTCCAATGTGTCATGCTTGGGTCGGTATAGTCACAGGTGAGACTGGGTGGAGGTTGCTTATTAAATGGACCATGTACATGACAATGGTGGCACTTAGAAACTCTGTTTCCTGTATATTTGTCATGTATGGTGTACTAATAAAGCTAAAACATGGAGTTTGTTGTTTCCGCTCATAGATTGGTTGCAAGATCAATTCATGTCTGAGTTTACAAATCTCACAGGGCCACTTGGGTGTCTGCATAAAGAAGTTAATGCGACAAATCATCAATTAAATCAAGATTACACCCCAATTATGAATGTTCGGCATCAGGTTTTGTTGCCTCCCCTTTAAGTTTTCAGTCTATATTCATTGCCAAGTCAAGTCATACCTATGAGGCAATGTGTTAATCATATGCATTGCCTAATTGTAAAGAACACCAGAGAGAGTTGAAACAGTTGAAAAAATTTCCTCTCAATAACATGAGAAAATTTTAAATGTAATCCATTTTATGATATTATATATGTTTATGGTAGTTAATATTCGATCCTTTAAAAAAATGAAATAGTGTACTCTGAAACATCTCAGGCCACACTATCACCCTGCTTATACATAATTGCATGTATCATCTACAAACCCCAATTCCAAAAAAGCTGGGATGTAAATGCACATAAAAGCAGAAAGCAGTGATTCGTAAATTCTCTTTTACATATATTTAATTGAAAACAGTACAAAAAATATATATTTAATGTTTTACCATATCAACTTTATTGATTTTTGTAAATATACGCTAATTCTGAATTTGATACCTGCAACATGTTCCCAAAAAGTTGGGACAGGGGCAAAAAAAAAAAACTGTGAAGTTAAAAAAACACCTGTTTGGAACATTCCCCAGGTAAACAGGTGATGTTATCATGACTGGGGATAAAAGGATATCAAAAGACTCTTGATATCTTATTTTCAGGTACTCTTCAGGTACTTAGGTACTACAAGCGATACTATAACCTCTCTGCATTTGAATGGATCTCTAGATTAAGCTGTAAATTACATGGGAATAGCATGGAACCTATGGTTGGCTAAATGGCTGTAAGTCATCAAGGGTCTGTGGATGGTTTGAGGCTTGTTTGATACCGCTAGACCATTGATCACTCATATAAACCCTGTTAAGCTGGGGAAACATCACACAATTTTTTTGCTCGATTTGGCGATGATTTGAGATCGAGCAGAGTCTGCGGTAGTGCAGGGTAGTCCTGCTGTAACGTCATAGCTGCACTTGTTATGTGTATGGGAGTGAAAGACTCAAATATCTCGCATGCGATCCCAGTTGGCATGTTTGATTTTATCGGGGCTAGTCTTTGCATAATCGCGTGGTTTGGGCTCGTCAAAAACGTACAATAACCTATGAAAATAGAGTTTGCGACAGAGAAAGGATGAAGGGGGAAATACAGAAGTATTTATACACATGACCCGTGTGAATAATGTAAATGGATACATTGATTGTATTGTAAATCATTGCATCACACTTCTTGATTATAAACCATGCTGAGAGGCTATGATGACAGCTTTGGTTAGAAAGACTACACTGCACCCTGATTTTAAAAAGTAAGGCGTTCACAACATGTTCTTATTCATGAAGCTTCGAAATTTCTGCTTATTGTTCAAAGAACGGTTTGAATTTCCTGGCTGGGTTATAGAGTGTATTCATTTTCGCAATTGGCTCCCTTCTTTCTTATGCACCGTCAGGAACTAGGAGGTGATATTCCTTTATTGTCATCTGATAAAAGCTCCCATTCAATACGTAGCCCACATATAATACACAAGGGCATTGTACTTAGAAATTAAATGAAATTCCCATGATTCATACTTCTTGCAAGCAGAGAAAAATTGAGGAATCTTCAATGAGATGACTAAGACTAAATATTATTATGAATCCAATCTTCTAAATGTTGTAAAGACATACCGTATCTCCTCATACACCTGTACCTGCGAGGAAGGAACATGCATTCTTTTGAAACAATACAGTTTCTCTAGTATTGGCCTCCTTTTGAAGTGGCCCCTCCCAAATCATTATCTCTGTAGAACAGGTCATCTCAACAGTGAAACACATACAAATGTATGGCCATAAGTTATGTACTTTGAATTTAGTCATCTAAGGTAGGTTTTACATTATATATGTCTCTGGGTTCGATGACTAAACCACTCAGCTGCACAACATTATAGTTTTGGATGTAAAACCAGATTTCACTCAATACTGTGAGAATGAGAATTCCCAGAATAATAAAGGACACGACAGAGATTCACAAAATAAAGTCAAACTCATGACATCATTAAAACCACAGTGCAGTATATTGTGCTACACTCCATTCCCATCAGCTGTTTTATACATTCCTCAACATGGTGGATATAATAGGCTACCAAAATACATTCAAAATCAATGTGCTCCAAATGAGACATTTTGTAACAAGCACTTCCTCATACATAAGACATTTTTAAATCAGATTTTGCTCTTATAGGTCATGATACATGAATTAAAACATTAAACCCAAGGTTAAGGGGTAAGAAGTAGGGGTAAGAAGTCAATATATAGTACAGAAGCACAGAATGACATATACAGCACAGTGGATTATGCAAACTGACACAGATGCAGCTAAGCTGTTCCCACTCCCCCTTCCCATGACACCTTTGAGCCATGGGGCATTAGGAGGCAACCTGTCCCCATTTAAGCAGTACTGATTGGTTCCCACGCGACAGGAATACCTGTGTTATAGCTCAAAAGAATCCAGAGCACCTTTTGTATTTGGCTCCCTTGTATAGAACTAATTGAAATCCTGCAGTCATTGTCAAAGATGGAAATGTTGGGAGCATTAGGTTTTTCTTTAATATTGGCATCTCTGGCTCAGGTAAATAATTGCGATACAGTGGAAGAAATATTATCATTTATATTTATATGAAAAATATAAGATATCAGGTGAAACGTAGATTTAACTTGTTAATTATTATTTAAACTCTGTTTTATTTCAGATTCCACTCACTCAGGCAAAAGGTGATTTTCCACTTGAAAGCTCTTTTGTGACTTTTGGCAGTTGTTTACTTAAAATTGAACAGAACTTCGACTGAATGGAAATACTATTAAATTGAATTTAATGCAAAACTAGTTTAAGTATAAACTACAGTAAGGTCTATATTAATTACATTTAAAAAAAATTAAACATCAGATTATATTCACAAGGACGAAAATGTTGTAGAGTAGGCTTGTTTTTTTACACAGTAAATTGTTCCATTATTGGAATATGTGGCAAGACGTGGTTAATATAAGTCTTATTTAGCACTTTCCTTCCTTTTTTAGATTTAGGGTGTGTATTTTGGACTATTAGTTTTTTATCATATAAATGTGTAGGCTAAGTTAGAAGGAAATCATTCTGAAGGGGGGCATCTCACCCCATATTCCTCTGCATATGGAAGAAGTGATCCGTTGTGGGATACCACGTTGATATAGCAATAGACAAAAACAAGAAATAGTTATGGTTCTTAACGGAGTAAAGCGCTTATCATGAAACCACTATTCCGTATGCTTTATTCAAAATCAATGTAACCCACTAAAATGCTTGTTTTCGCTTAGACTAATCTATTACAGTTTACTTGAATTTAATTAAACAATACTGTTTTTCTTTTTTCTTTCAGTTTGCGCTATCAAATCAGTAACGTCACCATCAGCATCCGCACTACATGTAAAATGGGACGAATATAATGGCGCAACGAATTATTTCCTGGATCTTCGGGTTAAAAACATTACAGATATTGCGCCAGTTGTGGTGACACTACCTGCTACCATTACAGAGAAGATAGTATACGGTCTCAGACCGGCTACTGTCTACAGTGTAACACTGAAAGTCTTTGAGTTCTACTATGTCAGGTGCATTGAAGCGCAAGACGCCACAACAGGTAATGTATGGTTAACAAGAAAATATTATATGTACCGCCACAGGCTAACAAATGAATCATCTTTAAGTATGGACCCCGTGGTCAAAAAAGTTGGCAGTTAATTTTCCAACGATTGTGAATGCTAGGTTATCTGTCGATGTAGCCAACATGCATTGTCCATAGCAACGGCACGAATATGGAGGCCAAGCTACTTGATAAATACTAAAATATGGTAGGCATACTTTGCTAAATTATTTTATTTTGTATTCCAATTCTAGTCCCTGACAGATCGCATATAACCAATTCGCGTGCAATATCGAGCACTGCAGTTCGAATAGAGTGGTCACAGGTCCAAGGCGCAAATGGCTACTTCTTGGTGGTTGCATCTGATGAAACGGGAGAAAGTCGCAATATGAACCTCACCGCATTGAGCGTAGAGATCGACAACCTGCAACCATCAACGGCGTACGACTGCACAGTGTATTCTTTCAACGTGGCCGGCCTGGGCGCCAGCAGCAAAGTCAGAACGGTTATAACACGTGAGTGAACAGTCTTCTTTGCTATAGCAACATGGGTGTGGAAACGATATATGTATGGCCTAAACATAATACATAGGCTACTTGCCTCTAATTCAGACTTAATGGTACTCAATGCTACACAGCAAAAATCTTGGAGTACATTTGAGACCGTGCTCAAATAAACACCAGCAGTGTTAGATTTGCACCAACATTTTTGCTGTGTAGCCGACAAGCCACTGCAATTGTATTTGGCAAATTACACTGCAAACAGGTGCAGAGAGAAAAACGATATATTTTTCTTTCCCCTCCCCACACAGTGGTGCAGCCACCCGAAGGTATGGCCATAACGCAAACTGGGAAGAACACAGTTCGGTTAAGCTGGGATGGAGTGGATACAGTGCTTCTGTATGAAGTGACAATCACTGAGATCACTGAACCTGCCAGCGCACCCTTCATTACAAATACCACGACCACCTTCTTGGATATATATAATATCCAGCCATGCACCACGTATCGGATGACTGTAGCCTCTATGAACACTTTTCTACAGGCCGGAGAAAAAATGTATCTCGAATACAGAACAAGCAGTAAGTATAGTGCTTTCAGAACAATCTTGCATTTGAAAAAAATAAATAAAGGAGAAAACATAACGTGTTTATAGTCATAATTAAGCTGAGATAGACTAAAATTCAGATATCTCCAACATCATGTAATTATTTTTATTTAGTAGCCTTCCGTATGCATTGCTTAATAATAACTATTGGGGAAACAGACAAAAAGCACTTTGAAATAAGTACGCGATGACAATGTTTTTGACTGCATTTGCCAATGTAAAAATCTGAACATTGATTTTGTTCAAAATCGTGCAAAAAACTTTTATTCCCCCCCCCCCCCTCTTTTTACAGCCTTAAGCCCCGTGACGTCCCTTTCAGTGGACTACGGTTGTTCTACCGGCTCGGTGACAGTGATGTGGGGCACAGTTTTCGGGGCGGACTCCTACAGGGCCGATGCCGTCGACAGCAAAGGGACGGTCCTGTCCTGCACCTCAGAGGCAGCGGACTGCCAAATTGCAGGCGTGAGTTGTGGGGAAAGCTACACGGTGCACGTCACCTCCATCTCAAACAACTGCGAGAGCACCTCCAACGCAACTACCTACTTTGAGACAGGTGGGTGCATCTAGGTGGAGGCTCAACTGGTGATCACATCCCAACCGCTCGCTCCAACGTCATCATTTCTAGACTCCCGCTCATCTTATAATGCAGTACGATCCGGGAACTGTCCTTATCTTTCTTATCAGACGTCACCGTGAGCAGGTCATAGTGGCTTTGTTAAGGTGTAAGTTCACAAATATGTGATCATAATTCCCTTGACTGAACATTCTAATGCTGATGCAACTCATTTTATCTTCAATACCATGGCAATGGTCATACGGGGAATTGTTGTCCACATGTCATTTTGAGCTCAGACACTCACCCAAACTTTGTGTGTGCGATCAGAACCTCTTGTAAACATAGGCTTGTGTCCAGCTGTAATGCTTATGAGCTATATTATATAACAGGTGTTTTGTTTTTTAGACCTCCACCATTATGAAAACACTTTATGGCTTAGGTGTTATCTGGAAGGATAATGCTAATGTGATAAACCTGGCACAACACTATAGAACGTTATCAACTGCTTCTCCGTTACTTTCCCCTTGCAGTACCCTGCGCCCCAGCTAACCTGACCCTCAACCGCGAGTGCACCAGCAACCTGATCAAGTTTCAATGGGAGCCCACGAATCACACCCACTACTATCTGGCCACAGCTGTTGATTCCAATGGGGGGCGCAAAGATTGCGCGACCAGAGATACTGAGTGCTTCTTTGACCATACCTTCTGTGGGCTCGAGTACACGTTCTCGGTGTACTCTCTGAGTGAAGACTGTAAAAGTGAGGTCAGCCCCCCAATCAGTGTCCGAACAGGTAAGAGCACTGTAATAGCAGCAAAGAAACACTGGGCGGCACTCTTTTCCAATACGGAAAAACAGTGCGTATGTTCAATTAGGTTTTATCCATTTAGCATATGGCACCATCTAGTGGAAGATTTTAGTAATACAAGAAACACAAGCAAATGCTGTGTTGTGGCTGAATCCACTGATGCTACTAAATCTCCCTCAGCACCCTGCGCCGCGAAGAATTTGAAGACTACTGTAGAATGCAACTCGGACGTGCTCATCAGCACCTGGAACATGGCGCCTGGTGCGCTCTCATACACGGTGGAGGCGTTGGGCAATGCAGAGAACCACACTCGCTACAACTGCAGCTCGTTCACCAACAGCTGCGCCATGCCAGGGGTGCACTGTGGCGAGAGTCTGACCGTCCGGATCATTTCATCCGACAATGAGTGCCACAGTCAAAGCGCCCTGGGGGAGGTGGCGGAGACAGGTAAACCATCTCTCTTCCGCCTGTCCGACGACAACCCGGCCCGTCGACAGAGCAGGCCGGGCCGAGGGCCCCTTAGCTCAGCCGCATTGTCCCTCGTTGCGATTGTAAAAGGACGCTAGGTCACTGAGGCAGAGGATGTTTAACCGTGTGATGCGCTGAGAGACGGCAGGTTACGCACTCGCTCTCTGTCGAACGCACTAGATTGTTTGTGTCTCCCCAGTGCCCTGCGTCCCGCAGAACGTGTCGGCCATCAAGGACTGCAGCTCCGACTCCATCACCGTCAACTGGGAGTACAGCCACGGCGCCCTCTTTTACATCGCCTCGGCTGTGCACGCCGACGGCACCGTGCACACCTGCAGCGCCATGACCACGCGATGCAGCATACCAGGCCTGCGCTGCGGGCAGACCTACTCCGCCTTCGTCCTGGCCACCAACATGAAGTGCAACAGCTCGGACAGCGCGCACGTCACCGTAGAAACAGGTACAGGTCCATCGCGTACTCCTGTCCCCCCACCCCAAGTATATGTTGTGCCAACATTGATTTAACAGAAAACGGCCCACCGTTTAAATCTTTTTAGCTGTGTTGCTCCACGATTATGGAACACACTCCCAGCCCCTATCTCAAAACCTTTAAAGCCCTTCCGAAAACACACCTCTATAAACTTAATGTAGATTTTTGTTTTTACTTCTTTTTTTTTTTTTTTTTGTACAGCGCATTGGGTGCGCATCAATAAATGTGGTCTATAAATTTGATTAATTATTATTCATATTATCAATCCTCTAGCGCCATGCCCGCCTGACCACATCGAGGCCTTGCTGGACTGCACGGCCAACCAGGCCCTCGTCTCGTGGCAGAGCCAGCTGGCCGGGTCCTCGTATACGGCCACCATCGAGGACAAGGTGGGAGGCCTCCTCAGCTGCATGTCCACCGGAAACAGCTGCACCATCGCAGACCTCAAGTGCGGGCAGGAGTACGCCGTCAGCGTCATGCGCCACACCAGCAAATGTCCCAGCATGCCCTCTGACTCCATCCACATCCACTCGGGTAGTTTTTTTTATTCAACTTAATTTCTTTCGCCTTTTCAAGACTGCTAGTTCTCTATTCAGACCCTGTTTCAACTGCTAGTTGGCTATTCAGACCATTTGATTGCCCATTTTCAAAACCGAAAGCTGAGTGTTCAAACCTCTTGTTCCCTCATTCTTCAGTTCCCTGTGGGCCTAAGAACATGCAGTGTGCGGTGGACTGCGGGACGGGGGTGTTGGACGTGAGCTGGGACGTGTCCGTTGAGGCCCAGGGCTACACCACCTCTGTGACCTCGACAAACGGGGATCAGATATACCGCCATAACTCTACAGACACGCGCAGCAGTTTCGACTCGCTCGAGTGCGGCTGCTCCTACACGGTGACGGTGAAGTCGGTCAACGGCACCTGCCTCAGCATGCCGAGCAGCGAGCTCATAATGGAAGGTACAGTACGAGCCTCTCCCAAATCTCTCCACCCTTCCAGCACACACACTCACATATTGTGCACATAGGGGGACGTAAAGTCCCCCACTTTGTACATTGTCTTTCTTTGTGTGGTGACGCCCCGGTCCGCGTGCTAACTGCCGGTGTCTTTGCGGGGTGCCCCCAGTGCCGTGCGTCCCCACTAACGTGATGGCGGAGCGCAGCTGCGGGGATAGCTCCGTCGAGGTGACATGGGAGGCCAGCCTGGGGGCCAGGTACTACAACGCCGTCGCCGTGGGCTACGGCGGACACACCGCCCAGTGTTCTTCCAATGGCACGGCCTGCAGCATCCCTGACCTGCGCTGCAGTCAGGTGTACACCGTGGGAGTGGTAGCGGTGGATGACAACTGCACCAGCCTGCAGAGCCAGACCGTTAGACTGCACACAGGTACTGAACACCAGCCTGAAGAGCCAGACTCTTACACTGATCCTCCATTTGGACCTGTACTACATCACGTTATTTTTTTCTCTCAAGAGGAAAATATTAACTTGTTTTAAGTAATGTATTGCATGACAAATTATATGAAATGATCTTACCCCACTGGTAAATCTTGAAGTGGGTAAAACTCTCTCACCCCATTGGCAATCCATGATTAATGTATGTCCACAGACATAAATTTTTTGACAGCAGAAGTGGCCAAACTCGGCCAGAAACAGTGCAAGCTAGCAACATTCCACACATGTAATCAAAGACAATCGCTCTGTTCAGGTGTTTTCTTTGCAGGTTAAGGGCTTGTATACAGGCTATAAAAGGTAGCATGCTAAAGGCTACAGGACGATCTGTTCATCCTCTCTTCTCTCTCCACAGTCCCGTGTTCTCCCTCGAACCCGGACGCCTCGATCGACTGCGCCACCAACGCGGCCTCCGTCTCGTGGAACGCCAGCCTCAACGCAGCGTCGTACCTGGGGAGGGCAGTGGGGATGGACGGACACACCGTGACCTGTAATGGTAGCACTCCGGGCTGCCAGATGAGCGGCCTTCACTGTGGCCAGGAGTACACCTTCACCGTCTCAGCCGCCGACGGCACCTGCCAGAGCCCTGAGAGCACAGAGTTCACTCGGGTCACAGGTAACAGCCTGGTTCAGCCTGGGTCAGCCTGGGCCCCGTTTCCCATAAGCATCTTAGATAAAAAATCATCTTAGGCTGTTATGTTTTTATATGACTTTCATTGTTTGTTTGTGTCATTTGTTTTTTTGTCTTTCGCCCTCTATCTTTATTATCCGTTTTATGTAATGTCAGTTTAGGGATTTTAATTAATAAAGCACTAACACAAAACACTCAGAGATGTTCTTAACCAAGACGATGCTTTTGGGAAACAGGGTCAAGTGTTTTAGAGTGTTTTGTGTTTGTGCTTTATTCTTTAAAAAAAATAATGAACATTTTGTTGACATTACATACAAAAGATAATTAAAGAAAAACAGACAAAAAATAAATGACAAAAACAAACAAACAATGAAAGTAATATAAAGACAAAATAGCTTAAGATGATCTTTACTCTTAAGATCCTTTTGGGAAACGGGGCCCTGGTTACCCACCATAAGACAATAGAATAACAAAATAGAATATACTTTATTTATTCTCCTAGTGGGGAAATGTTTTATCTACTGTTTTGCAAAACATACATAAACCATCCAATTAATATGGGCATAAAAACAAAAATACCTTCAGGCTACTGTAGGTAATCTTTTATACATTTTCCAGCTCATTCTCGGATTTTGTGATGCTTAGGGACTGATATGTACTCCATAGTAAAAAGAACTGCATAAGTATCCACTGGTTAAAGCTGCGTGGGTAACAACAGCGTTGTCCCGTTGCGCGTTTTCTGATTCTTCTTGTGTCAGCCCCCTGCATCCTGGAGAGTGTGGAAACTCATATGTACTGCCACAGCAACGTTCTCACGGTCAGCTGGAATGCCGCCTCCGCGTCCCTCAACTACAGCGCCATCGTGAGGATGAGCAATGGAACTGAGCACTCCTGCAGCTCCACGGGTCTCAGCTGTGACATCGACAGCCTGAGCTGTGGCCAACGGTGCAACGTGACGGCGACCGCCTCCAACCACTACTGCAGCGGACCCGCCAGCGCGGCACAGGCCATACAGACAGGTGAGGGTTACTGCGAGTCAATGGAAGACCTGACCCTTTAAGGTGTGACATCACAAATATGTGATTGAAATGTTCTTAACGGAACATTATAACGCCGATGTAACAATCACTACTGGTAATTGAAAGCAATGGAGTTCTAGAACACTGACTTTCCAAAAAACCTACTCTTCAAAGGGTCAAAATACAATAAAGACAGCTCTCTGAAAAATATCATCTTTGGTTTGCCTCGCAGCTATCGCTCAGTACGTACAAGTTCATAATAGGAGCTTGAAATTAAAGCTTTTTGTGGAAGTCAATAAGTATTTGAAAATGAACCCCCCTAGCTCCCTATACAGATATGGGTATTCTTGATATGTCCAAGAAGCACGTAAACTTGGATCATACAGTAGTTCTCTTAGAGAAACTGGCCATGTCTTTTTGGGCACTGTGTCGTAGATGTAGCCAGTTGATAAAACTGTCTGTTCTGGCAGTTCCCTGTGTCCCGCAGAACTTGAATGGACTTGTTGAGTGTAGCACCAATGACCTTACTGCGTCCTGGAGCGTCTCGTCTGGGGCCTCTTCCTACACCGCCACTGTGAGCGGCCCTGGCGGCTACTCCGAGTCCTGCTCCACCCCCGACCTCACCTGCTCTTTCAGCAGCCTGCTTTGTGCCCAGCAGTACTCCGTCAGCGTGGTGGCCCATGACCATCAGTGCAACAGCACCGCCAGCCCCGCCTTCTCCACGGCGACAGGTGCGTCGCGCTCACCGTCCCACCACAGGCTGAGCTCGGCTGGTGCGAGCCGTCCCCCTGACCGCTTTGCATCTCCCTGTGATCTTGTGGCTCCGCAGGGCCCTGCGAGCCGGAGCACGTGACCACCACCCTGCACTGCCAGACCAACATGCTGCTGGTGTCCTGGGACCCCAGCGCTGGGGCCGGCCGGTACACAGTGCTGGCCGAGCATGAGGAGCAGCCACTGTCCTCCTGTAGGACTATTGACACCTCCTGCCTGCTCAGCCAGCTCCAGTGTGGCGAGATGTACAACATTACCGTACTGACTGGGGACGGGACCTGCAGACGCTCCGCAGAGCCGCACACCGTCATAAAGACAGGTAGAGTGATACCATTCACCATCACACAGACAAACAGACAAAGATACTATTCACCTCCACACAGACAGAGATACCATTCACCATCACACAGACAAACAGACAGATACTAGTCACCATCACACAGACAAGCAAGTATATACTATTCACCATCACACAGACGCAGACAGAGATACTATTCACCACCACACAGACAAAGACAGATACTATTCACCACCACACATACAAACATACAGAGATACTATTCACCATCACACAGACAAAGACAGATACTATTCACCATCACACAGACAGACAGATACTAGTCACCATCACATAAACAAGCAAATATATGCTATTCACCATCACACAGACAAAGACAGAGATACTATTCACCACCACACAGACAAAGACAGAGATACTATTCACCACCACACAGACACAGACAGATACTAGTCACCATCACATAGACAAGCAAAGATATGCTATTCACCATCACACAGACAAAGACAAAGATACTATTCACCACCACACAGACAAAGACAGAGATACTATTCACCATCACACAGACAAAGACAGATACTATTCACCATCACACAGATAAAGACAGATACTAGTCACCATCACATAGACAAGCAAACATATGCTATTCACCATCACACAGACAAAGACAAATATACTATTCACCACCACACAAAGACAGATACTATTCACCATCACACAGACAGACAAAAATACTAGTCACCATCATACAGAAAAGCAAAGATATACTATTCACCATCACAAAGACAAAGATACTATTCACCACCACACAGACAAAGACAGATACTATTCACCACCACACAGGCACAGACAGAGATACTATTCACCACCACACAGACAAAAAAACAGATACTATTCACCACCACACAGTCAAACAGACAGAGATACCATTTACCATCATACAGACAAAGGATACAGCTAAAATTCACCACACTTCTACAGAAAATCAGTCAGAAAACTGTAGCACTCCCCACCACATATACAAGTGGATAGAGAGAAACTATTCACCAATTGCCATCACACAAATATAAACATGGAAAGTTACCATTCACCTCAAATAGAAAAATTCAGAAAACATGTCTCAGCAATAGCATAAAGGCATGTCAAATATTGAGGGAAATTAGTTGCAGCAAGAAAAATAAACACACACACACAACTGATCAACTCTGTGTACCAATCAACACACAGCTCACCCGTACTGTTCTTCCCCCAGCACCATGTCCACCTGTGATAGAACACCATACAGTGGATTGTGCCACCAACATTGCCTCCTTGTCCTGGGGGAGTGACGACGTCATGGTGGGGTTTGTCTTCAACGGCACCTCAACCCTGGGCCTCAAGACCTCGTGCAGCACCACCAATACCAGCTGTGAGCTCAGTGACCTGCAATGTGGCCAGATCTACACGCTACACGGCACATCGCTCGGGAAGGAGTGTCAGAGTGAACCCAGCCCCGGAGTCAACATTGTCACAGGTCTGTCCCCAGGGGGCACTCTTACTCAAATCTGCACTGTGTTTGTACTTTGTGCTCAGTGCTGTGTGTTTGTACTCTGTGCTCAGTGCTGTGTGTTTGCACTCTGTGCTCAGTGCTGTGTGTTTGTACTCTGTGCTCAGTGCTGTGTGTTTGTACTCTGTGCTCAGTGCTGTGTGTTTGTACTCTGTGCTCAGTGCTGTGTGTTTGTACTCTGTGCTCAGTGCTGTGTGTTTGTACTCTGTGCTCAGTGCTGTATGTTTGTACTCTGTGCTCAGTGCTGTGTGTTTGTACTCTGTGCTCAGTGCTGTGTGTTTGTACTCTGTGCTCAGTGCTGTGTGTTTGTACTCTGTGTTCAGTGCTGTGTGTTTGTACTCTGTGTTCAGTGCTGTGTGTTTGTACTCTGTGCTCAGTTCTGTGCGTACAAACTGTATGTTTGCTGTGCTGTGTGTTTGTACTCTGTGCTCAGTGCTGTGTGTTTGTACTCTGTGCTCAGTGCTGTGTGTTTATACTCTGTGCTCAGTGCTGTGTGTTTGTACTTTGTGCTCAGTGCTGTATGTTTGTACTCTGTGCTCAGTGCTGTGTGTTTATACTCTGTGCTCAGTGCTGTGTGTTTGTACTCTGTGCTCAGTGCTGTATGTTTGTACTCTGTGCTCAGTGCTGTGTGTTTGTACTCTGTGCTCAGTGCTGTGTGTCTGTACTCTGTGCTCAGTGCTGTGTGTTTGTACTCTGTGCTCAGTGCTGTGTGTTTATACTCTGTGCTCAGTGCTGTGTGTTTGTACTCTGTGCTCAGTGCTGTGTGTTTATACTCTGTGCTCAGTGCTGTGTGTTTGTACTTTGTGCTCTGTGCTGTGTGTTTGTACTCTGTGCTCAGTGCTGTGTGTTTGTACTCTGTGCTCAGTGCTGTGTGTTTATACTCTGTGCTCAGTGCTGTGTGTTTGTACTCTGTGCTCAGTGCTGTATGTTTGTACTCTGTGCTCAGTGCTGTGTGTTTGTACTCTGTGCTCAGTGCTGTGTGTTTGTACTCTGTGTTCAGTGCTGTGTGTTTGTACTCTGTGTTCAGTGCTGTGTGTTTGTACTCTGTGCTCAGTTCTGTGCGTACAAACTGTATGTTTGCTGTGCTGTGTGTTTGTACTCTGTGCTCAGTGCTGTGTGTTTGTACTCTGTGCTCAGTGCTGTGTGTTTATACTCTGTGCTCAGTGCTGTGTGTTTGTACTTTGTGCTCAGTGCTGTATGTTTGTACTCTGTGCTCAGTGCTGTGTGTTTGTACTCTGTGCTCAGTGCTGTGTGTTTATACTCTGTGCTCAGTGCTGTGTGTTTGTACTCTGTGCTCAGTGCTGTATGTTTGTACTCTGTGCTCAGTGCTGTGTGTTTGTACTCTGTGCTCAGTGCTGTGTGTTTGTACTCTGTGCTCAGTGCTGTGTGTTTGTACTCTGTGCTCAGTGCTGTGTGTTTATACTCTGTGCTCAGTGCTGTGTGTTTGTACTCTGTGCTCAGTGCTGTGTGTTTATACTCTGTGCTCAGTGCTGTGTGTTTGTACTTTGTGCTCTGTGCTGTGTGTTTGTACTCTGTGCTCAGTGCTGTGTGTTTGTACTCTGTGCTCAGTGCTGTGTTTATACTCTGTGCTCAGTGCTGTGTGTTTGTACTCTGTGCTCAGTGCTGTATGTTTGTACTCTGTGCTCAGTGCTGTGTGTTTGTACTCTGTGCTCAGTGCTGTGTGTTTGTACTCTGTGCTCAGTGCTGTGTGTTTGTACTCTGTGTTCAGTGCTGTGTGTTTGTACTCTGTGTTCAGTGCTGTGTGTTTGTACTCTGTGCTCAGTTCTGTGCGTACAAACTGTATGTTTGCTGTGCTGTGTGTTTGTACTCTGTGCTCAGTGCTGTGTGTTTGTACTCTGTGCTCAGTGCTGTGTGTTTATACTCTGTGCTCAGTGCTGTGTGTTTGTACTCTGTGCTCAGTGCTGTGTGTTTGTACTCTGTGCTCAGTGCTGTGTGTTTGTACTCTGTGCTCAGTGCTGTGTGTTTGTACTCTGTGCTCAGTGCTGTGTGTTTGTACTCTGTGCTCAGTTCTGTGCGTACAAACTGTATGTTTGCTGTGCTGTGTGTTTGTACTCTGTGCTCAGTGCTGTGTGTTTGTACTCTGTGCTCAGTGCTGTGTGTTTGTACTCTGTGCTCAGTGCTGTATGTTTGTGCTCTGTGCTCAGTTCTGTGCGTACAAACTGTGTGTTTGCTGTGCTGTGCTGTGTGTTTGTACTCTGTGCTCAGTGCTGTGTGTTTGTACTCTGTGCTCAGTGCTGTGTGTTTGTACTCTGTGCTCCGTGCTGTGTGTTTGTACTCTGTGCTCAGTGCTGTGTGTTTGTACTCTGTGCTCAGTGATGTGTGTTTGTACTCTGTGCTCAGTGCTGTGTGTTTGTACTCTGTGCTCAGTGCTGTTTTTTTGTACTCTGTGCTCTGTGTGATGACCGTTGACGGGGACATGTTTGTTCTGTCTCAGCACCCTGTGCTCCTGCCATGGTGAACTCTAATTACGACTGCGGCACCAACATCGCCCTGGTGAGCTGGGACGATAGCCTGGGACGGGAAACCTTCCAGACCTACGTGGAGGGGGACGGGCACATGGACTCCTGCACCACGGCCAGGACCATGTGTGACTTCACCAGCCTGCGGTGCGGAATGCATTACAACGTGACCGTCAATGCCCTGGCCAGCCACTGCAACAGCAGCTATGCCTTCGGCACCAGCTTCTATACGGGTAGGGCACTCATTGCATTTGAGCATCGCTCTACATTTCCTTCTCGCTCGTATATGGAGACCTTTCTTTTAATTTTTTTGAGTTCTTGATGATGTAATTTCCTCTCCCCAGCCCCCTGTGCCCCACTGAATGTCAGTGCTTCCCTGATGTGCGCCAACAACACGGCGGTTGTGACCTGGGCCCCGACCAGCGTTGCGGTGTCCTACAATGTGGACGCTCTGGGGAAAAATGGAGACGCCAAGTTCTGCCAAAGCACAAACACCAGCTGTGTCCTACCCATGATGCAATGCGGTGAGGAGTATGCCATCACTGTCACCCCCTTATCCGAGACCTGCAGTGGCTTTGCCAGTGAAGCCATCATCTACACAGCAGGTATGTACTGTTTGAGAGCACACTTTCAACACAGGTAACACAGCCTCTTAGAGCACACCTTCAACACAGCCTCTTAGAGCACACCTTTCCCACATGTAATGCAGTTTCTGAGAATACACCCTCAACACAGGTAAAACGGTGTCTTAGAGCACACCTTCAACACAGGTAACACAGTGTCTTAGAGCACACCTTCAACACAGGTAACACAGCCTCTTAGAGCACACCTTTCCCACATGTACCACAGTATTGGAAAACATACCCTCAACACAGGTAACACAGCCTCTTAGAGCATACGCTTTACACATGTAACACGATATCTGAGAGCAATACCCTCACCACAGGTCCATTAATGAATTGTCAGAATTTAAACGTGGGTGATCACGATGTACTCCATTGTCACCATTGGACATTCCTTGGTTGAAATCTTCAAGTATGAGCATCTTAATTGTAGATGTCATGGCTGTACCATCTCTCCGGCAGGCCCTTGTCCTCCGAACAATGTGGAAGTGATTCTGGAATGTGAAGGTAACATCGGCTCTGTATCCTGGGAGTTTGTGATTGGTGCAGAGATGTACCTGGCCACTGCCCGGGCCAAGGATGGATATGAACACACCTGCAATTCCACTTCCACCAGCTGCTTCTTCACTGAACTCCACTGTGGAGAGACCTACTCTATCACCGTGGTTACGTACATGAGGGGCTGTTACAGTGACCCCAGTCCTGGAAAAAATCTCAAAACAGGTAAGAAAAATATGTTTTTTAGGCCATTCAGATGAGCATTACTCTGACAATTATTAATACAAAGACCAGCTATACTCAGGACAGTGCTACCCAAATTATTAATAGAAAGACCAGCTATCTAACCAGACTGTTAATACATTTTTTTTGAGAATACACAGAAATTAATTTCTAGTGAATGAAAATCCAGATATGCCATCACTGGAAACACCAACTCCTGTAGAGGTGACTCATATGTGCTCTGTTTTGGGATTCTGTAGCCATCTGCCCGCCGATTAACCTGGTTGGACAAACGTCCTGTGAGACCAACATCCTGCTGTTCATGTGGGACTCGAGCCCCGAGATAGGCGTGACGTACTTCCTGGTCGCGGAGAAGGAGGGAGGAGCCAGCACAACCTACAGAACCGCAGACACCTCCTACTTCATCTCGAGCACGCAGTGCGGAGAACATTACTCCATCAAGCTTATCACCCAGGACTCCATCTGCAACAGCAGCCTGAGCCCGCCTTTGGAGCAGGACACAGGTGCAAATTCGCCACCGCTTTGTTCTTTTAGCTCCGTCCGTATCGGGCCGAGATTTTCCGTGTAACGAGGACTTGTGACCCCTCCCCCCCCCCCACTCTCATAAACTTTGATTTACTTTCCCTACAGCACCTTGTCCACCCTCCAATCTGGCTACCTCGGTCGACTGTGGAACCAGCAGGGGCAACATTACTTGGGCTCCTGGCGCGGGCGGAGTGACCTACGTGGCAGAGGCTGTGGGGTCCCACGGGGCCAGGGTCTCTTGCTCCACCAACAGCACATCCTGTTCAGTGAAGCTGGACTGTGGGCACCCTTACACAGCCACTGTCATCTCCTCCAATGACATTTGCAGCAGCACCATGGACGCCTTCATTCAGTTCGACTCGGGTAAACTAGTCATTCGGCCTGGGCTATCACAGAATTGTCATGGATAATATAATACATAGATAAACTCATGTAAAGGTAATCACTCATTAAAGAACAAAGTCATCAACTACAAATTAACATATGAAGTGTTCCCACTTCCACACTTAAATGAGACATTAAGGGCTTTAATTATTAATCGAATATCAACCGGCTGTTGACCGGCTAATTCCACTCACTTATTCCACCAACCGCCGAGCATCCTGCTCCTCTCTTTCACTCAGTGTGAAACGTTCATGCCCAAAGCGATCACAACTGTGTACGTAATTTGATGAATGAATGCAGAACAGAGCATGAACAGGGGTGCCATTATGCTTGGTGTCAGAATGCACGGCTTGGCTTTGCACAGCCTGTGTTATATTGCGACATACTTAAATACACTTGACCAAAGGTAAGCACTGGTACTGGGAAAGGGATGAATGGTGGAATTAAAAATAGCCCTCAAGCTGTTTGCTCACAATTGTAATGTTTTGCCTGCATGACAAAGACAACATCAGAAAGAAAGTCAATGCATTTCACTCTGGAGCATCAGACTGGGAATGGGGTATTTTTCTCTTCTGTGTTACGTTATGTACCCGGTGTTCAGCCTACACTAATGTGGGTTTTGGCTGCAGTTTCACTTCCTGTCACTTCCTGTCACTCCCCCCCTCAGCCCCCTGCCTGCCAGGGAATGTGGTCGCCGAGCTGAACTGCAGTAGCAACGAGTTTGCGGTGCAGTGGCAGGCGAGCGCGGGCTCGGAGACCTACACGGCGCTGGCCATCGGCAGCGACGGCTACCGCTCCTCCTGCAACACCTCGGGCTCGGCCTGCACCATCGCGAGCCTGCGCTGCGGCCTCATCTACAGCATCGCCGTCACCACGTCCTCCGTCCAGTGCGGCCAGATACAGGGCTCTGACTACATGGTCCAGTCAGGTGGGCCCTTCCCCGGAAAACGCTCACGTCAAGCGTCGGTGTCCGCAAAGCCGGTGCCCATCCTCTCTCTCACTCTCTCTCACCACAGCTCCCTGCCTGCCCGCAAACCCTGTGGTGAACGTGGAATGTGGGACCAACGTGGCCAACGTGTCCTGGGACTACAGGGCGACGCAGCAGATAAACGTCGTCACCGCCGTGGAGCGGCTGGGCCAGACCTCCACCTGCAACACCACCAACAGCAGCTGCACCTTCGACCAGCTGAGCTGCGGGGAGGCCTACAGCTTCAGCATCGTGGGCGTGACCGACCAGTGCAGGACGACCACCAGCTCCACCACGGGGCACCTCACCGGTACCGTCCTCTTACTTGTAACCGACGCGCAACTTACATTACAAACGCCACATTAGTCACATGAGAAATGGCTGACATGTCCATATAATGGACCTGCGGTGGTATTCATTCTTATGTTGTTCTGTCCATCAGCTCCCTGCATCCCCTCTCACGTGGAGGCCCACCTGGACTGCAACACAGGCATTGCTATGGTCACTTGGGACTCCGCGCGGGGCGCCACCATGTACTCGGTGCTGGCTTACGGCAGCCAGGGCCACAACGCTTCCTGCCAGGCTGCGGACACGTTGTGCTCCATGAACTCCCTGAGGTGCGGCCAGGACTACAGCATCACCGTCATGGCCTACCACGACAGCTGCAGCGGCCAGGCCAGCGAGGCCGTCATCGTCACCATGGGTACGCCGCCTCTCACGCCCTTCCTCGGCCCGCCCCCTCCCCCCTCGCTTGGCGCCTCATTAACGCCCCCGCCGTGTGCTTCCATGCAGGTCCCTGCCCCCACACCGATCTGGAGGCCTCGCGAGACTGCGCCTCTAACTCAGCGGCCATCTCCTGGACCCCGGGGCTCGGCACGGTGCTGTATAACGCCTCCGCCGAGTCTCTCGCCTCGGGCCACCAGTTGAGCTGCTCCACCAACGGCTCGGCCTGCAACATCATCTCTCTGCAGTGCGGCGAGCGGTACCGGGTCAGCGTGGAGGGACAGGGCCGCGCCTGCATCAGCCGCCCCGGGTCCTGGGTTCCCGTCAACACCGGTAAGCCCCGCCCCCCTGTCCCCCGTCACGCTGCACCACTTTAGCTGCTGCCCCTGTCATATCACGCCTGAAGGAGGAGTGGCTAATTGTCATGTACCGCCCACGTCCCCCCTCCCTCTCCTCCAGCCCCGTGCCCACCCACACAGGTGACCACGCAGTGCTGGTGTGGCTCCAGCGTGGCGTCCGTCTCCTGGGAAGCAGCGCAGGGGGCAGTCCGGTACGTGGCGGCGGCGGAAGACGGCGACGGGAACGTGGTGTCGTGCAACACCAGCGGCACGGCGTGCAACATCACCGGGCTGTCATGCGGGCGGACCTACAACGTGTCCGTCACCGCTCTGGACGAAGAGTGCGTCGGGGGAAGGAGCGAAAGCCACACACTGACGACTGGTAGCTATGGCTCAGCAAAGAACTCAATGAATGCCCTTTGAATCGATCACATTTTAGGATTTGGAAAACACACAGGGCTTTATGAAAAATCCTTTCCCCCGTACCTTTACATAGCCCATAGTGCCTGTCTTTATTTGAGGGGGGCATTTCCCATTCATTAACATTCCCAAGAATGATGTTCATAAGACTTCAAAACTGAATTCAACACCCAAGAGGGGTTCATGGTCATGGGTAACGCAGAGGGTTTTATGGGGTCACCGGCTGTCTCCCCTCCTCAGTTTTGAAGAAGAGTGATAAATGTAGGTCACGTGTCCTACAGTGCGAGCCTGCAGAGGGCAGGCACGATTCTCAGGTGCCGTGGTCGCTCTGACCCCGCCCCCTTTCTTTGTCTCCAGCTCCCTGTGTTCCCGCGGCGGTGGAGACGAACCTGGTGTGTCAGAGCGGCCTTCTCAGCATCGCTTGGCAACAGAGCGATGGGGCACTGCTCTACCACGCTGTGGTGCAGAGCAGCAGTGGCCAATCCATCGCGCACGTTACGGTCAACGCCACCGACTTCTCCACCGACCTGCCGTGCGGCGACACCTATGACGTCACTGTGTACGCCTCTGACGAGGTCTGCAACAGCTCTCACAGCCCGGCGAAGCTCATCACAGCAGGTAGGCCTAGACAACCGTTGAAACACATCAGTCAAACACAGCTCATCTCACACAGAGCCAGAGACTGCAGTTTTATTGGAAGCTCATGGCCAAACAGGGTGCCTAATTTGGGCAATACCAAATGATTTTACCACTAGAGGGCAGGCAAAAACGAGTACAGAATAAACTGACCTCAATAAAACTCTACGTTACATAATGCATATATAAAATTCTAACAAGCAGTGAGATGATATTATGACTTATTTACAAATACTTTATATATAGTACAAACCCAAATTCCAAAAAAGTTGGTACAGTATGTAACATGCACATAAAAGCAGAAAGCAGTGATTTGTAAATTCTCTTTTGCATATATATAATTTTTGTAAATATACACTAATTCCGAATTTGATGCCTGCAACATGTTCCAAAAATGTTGGGACAGGATCAAAAAAAAGACTGGGAAGTTAAAAAAACACCTGTTTGGAACATTACACAGGTAAACAGGTGATGCTATCATGACTGGGTATAAAAGGATATCAAAAGACCCTTGATATCGTATTTCTTACAAGCGATACTATTACCTCTCTGCATTTGAATGGGTCTCAATGGGAATTGGCAGGTGGGACTAGATTAAGCTGTAAATTACACAGGAATAGTATGGAACCCATGGTTGGCTAAATGGCTGTAAGTCATCAAGGGTCTGAGGTACTCTTACAAGTGATACTATCGTAGATATGGATAGATCACTTGAAGGGTTGTTTCTCCTGACTTATTTTTCCATAGAGTTTAATAGGAAAATGAGTCAGGAGAAACAACCCTTAAAGTGATCCACCCATATCTACTGCATATCTGGCAGCAGAGTGATGGTTTGAGGCTCGTTTGATACTTCAGATCTTTGATGACTTACAGCCATTTAGCCAACCATGTGTTCCATACTATTCCAGTGTAATTTACAGCTTAATCTAGTCCCATACCCCAATTCCCATAGAGGTCCATTCAAATGCAGAAAGGTTATATTATCGCTTGTAAGAGTACCTGAAAATAAGATATCAAGTGTCTTTTGATGTGGTTGGTTTTGACTTTAGTGCGGTTTGGTAAAAAAAAAAGTTTCTATTTAAAAACGTTTTATGCAAATATGCGATTAACATTCATTCACGTTGGATGCTGATTGGGCATTTCCATAACTGCAACTTACTGCTGAAATATACTACTTATTTTGATCCATACTCAACCAAGGTAGCCACTTTGCTAGTCTTTGTTTGCTAGATCTTGTTATATGAGGAAACTAAGACCTGTCAATATTACATTATCATTTTTCTATATCAGTGGACAGTGAAATTAGGTCCATCAAATCAAAAACATAATTTATTGGACAATGTCTTTTAAGGTTGACTATTGTGAGTTCAGACTCCTCGCCCCACTGGGTTCCATGCACCCATCAGTGCACTGCCCCCTGGTGACAGTGATAGCATATTGCAAGTAAAACATAGTTGAATGGGAGTAGTGGAAGAGAGTGAGACTACTAATTTTAAAAATGCTGTGACCATACCTGATGTTCACAGCGCCCTGTCCTCCGATCTCCATCACAACGGTTGTGGATTGTGCCACCAGCATCTCCAGTGTCTTTTGGGACTCCAGTGTCCATGGTGTTGTTTACGCGGTCAAGGCCATGGAGGCTGGTGGTCACTGTTCCTCCTGTAACACCACTGACTCCAACTGCGCCCTCACTAACCTGCAATGTGGGACAGTGTACAACGTGACTGTCTCTGGCTCGTTGGACGGCTGCATGGGTGCTCATACCTCCGAATACGCCATCAGAACAGGTGAGGAACGTGGATTCTGTGTCATGTTACAGTCAGAGAATGAAAAAACCACTGTACAAATCTTAAATTACACTTTGAGTAGAAATTGAGTAATGAATTTTCACTGGTCTCATTTCCCCCTCCCCCCCAGTCCCCTGTGTCCCGGTGCTCACTGAGGTGGAGATTGACTGCCTGTCAGAATCCTCCGCCTGGGTGGTGTGGGAGGAGTCAGTGGGGGCGGAGCAGTACAATGTCACAGCGGAGGACAGCAGGGGAAGAGTCTCCCATTGCGCCGCCAACGACAGCACCTGCTCTGTGCCGGACCTGCACTGCGGCCAGCAATACAGCTTCACCGTGGCCGCCTCGGACATGCAGTGCACCAGCGGGCCCAGCAACCCAATCATGACCGACTCAGGTGAGGAAAGAAGACCCCGCCCCGCCCCTTCACCACCCCCACCCCCACCCCCCAGCTCCCGCTCCGGGCGGCCACTAACACCCTGTCCCCTCTCCAGAACCCTGCGCCCCGCAGGGTGTCCATGCCGACGTAGGCTGCGAAAACATGACGGCCAGCATCTACTGGGATGAGGGCGACCTGGTGCTGATGTACACGGCCACGCTGGAGCGCACGGATGGAGAGACCACCTGCTGCACCACCGCCGGCACGAGTTGCCACATCGCGGACCTGCCCTGTGGGGAGATGTACGGGCTGACCGTGTCGGCGGAGGGGCGCACCTGCAACAGCTCCCAAAGTCCAGGAATACTCGTCAGGACAGGTACATCACACACTGGACCCTGCCAACACTATCAATACAAAAGCCATTTTGTACAGTGTCTAGTCTATTGGCGGACATGGCATCACAGGTACACTTTCTTATATGTCCAAAAGCATCACATGTTCACATCCTTCTGTAACTACAAACACCAATTCCAAAAAAGTTGGGACAGTATTTAAAATGCACATAAAAGCAGAAAGCAGTGATTTGTAAATTCTATTTTACATGTATTTAATTGAAAACAGTACAAATAAAATATACTAAATATTTTACCTTATCAACTTCCTTAATCTTTGTAAATATACGCCAATTCTGAATTTGATGCCTGCAACACGTTCCAAAAAATTTTGGACAGGGGCAAAAAAAAGAAAAAAAGACTGGGTCCGTGACCGGGTTCCTGTTCACTGTCTCCTGTCCACTCAGACCCCTGTCCCTATGTGCCCCGTCCCTTCACTTTGCAAGCAGTGTGCGAAAGAAATCCCGCAAAACTCTTTCCAAACTAGTGAGGAAGTAGTTCGTAATATATATTTATTCTTTATTGAGAATATCAATCAGTTAACATATGACAATTGTTACAAAGTGTAGATTATGAACGAAGATTTTAAAAAAAGAGTATTTTGTAATACGAACCCATCATATACCATAGATATACATATACACTCTAGGGGTTTCATTCATGAAGCGTTCCTAAATATGAACATACATTTATGTCCGAAAGGAGTTGGTACGAAAAATTTAGGCCGGATTCATCAAACCGTGTGGAAAAGGCAGATTTTTTCGTATTCACTTACGAAGCGAGTCCACGTTATTTTGTGATTAGCATAAATACACACCCATGAATTGCCTTATATGGAGGCTGTCACTTCCATTTAGAGGTCCATACCTCATCAAAATGGCCCAGACAAAGCAAAGGAAAAAATAATTCTGACACTGAAATCCCAGATTTATTAGCAGATATTCAATCAAGGAAAGAAATTTGTTTAATATTGTCAGTACCGGTGTCATGAACTGGTAAAGTGAAGGCCTAGCAGGAGATAACATGTACCATCAATGCAGGATCACCCCTCACACGAATTGTTAAAGTAGTAAAATAAAATAAATAAATGGATTGACATTAAATTGGAGGCGAAGAAACGCATAGCTGCGCATCTACGTCTGTGTCGGACAAGCGAGTGCATTGCTTTATCACAACCTGGAAATAAATGAAACGTTATTAATTTAGTAATTCTGTTGGGGTTCTGTGCATGTGAGTTGTGGTTTTAAATCGGGAAAGCACATAGGCTACCTTATTTTAGAATCTCTCTGGCGCGTTCTGATTGCGGTCACATTGATGCGCGTATCCCACTGAGCAAAAGCCAACATCGAGCTCAGGTTTACATACCGGGATATTATATTATAGCCTGACTACATTCTAACCAGTTAAAAAAACATATACTTTTAAATCAAGTTTATCCGGTTTTTCACCTGAACGTGAGACCCTTCAAGTTATCCATCCATATCTACTGCATATCTGGCAGCAGAGTGATGGTTTGAGGCTCGTTTGATACCGCATACCCTTGATGACTTACAGCCATTTAGCCAACCATGGGTTCCATACTATTCCTGCGTAATTTACAGTTTAATATAGTCCCATCCCCCAATTCCCAAAGACATCCATTCAAATGCAGAGAGGTAATAGTAGTTTGTAAGAAATAAGATATCAAGAGTCTTTTGATATCCTTTTATACCCAGTCATGATAGCATCACCTGGTTACCTGTGGAATGTTCCAAAACAGGTGTTTTTTAACTTCCAAGTTTTTTTTTTGCCCCTGTCCGAACTTTTTTGGAACATGTTGCAGGCATCAAATTCAAAATGATATTTACAAAAATCTATAAAGTTGAACTTTGTTATCCGTTTAGTTATGATACGTTTACAGTACATAGAACTGTGTGGGAATGTTCAGGACGTGTTAAAAAACAAATATAGAAAAAACTGACATATACAAGGTTTCTGTGCTCAGCATACACTTACCAAAGCTTTCAATTGTGCGTGCAGTACCTTGTACCCCACAAAACCTCACTGCTAGCGTGAGCTGCAGCAGCGACATGGCGACAGCGACGTGGAACAGCAGCAAGGGGGGGCAGATGTACTTTGTGGAGGCCAGCGGGAGCGATGGTCACTCCGTGACCTGCAACTCGCACAAAAACAGCTGTGACCTCACCATGCTGCACTGCGGACAGAGTTACAATGTCAGCATTGTGGCCGCGGACAGCTCCTGCACCAGTGCTGAGTGCCAGCCGGCCGAGTTCAAGACAGGTACGCCACCACCCGAGCGCCCCACAATGTCCTCCTGGTGAAACTGCGGTCTTCAGTTTGAGTTCCGAGCCCGTCTGTAACGGGTCCTAATGAGGGGATGTCTTCCGCAGTTCCGTGCGTCCCTCAGAACGTGTCCACGGAGGTGGACTGCGAGTCCAACTCTGTGTCCGTATCCTGGGGGGAGAGCGACGGAGCAGACTCCTACAGGGCCACCCTGGAGGACAGCGATGGCCGCTCCACCGACTGCCAGGTTCTGGGCGCCAATTCGTGCAACATAACCGGCCTCAACTGCGGCAAGACGTACCACGTGACCGTGGCGGCGTCCGACGGCTACTGCATGAGCGCGGAGAGCTCGACGACCGACACCCAGTCCGGTAGGCAGAGGAAAAGAACGGCCGCAAAGAGCTTTGTGAAAATGGCGGTTTGGTGTCGGCTGTTTTGTTTAGTGGATGCTGTGTGGTGTTCCCCTGTCCCGCAGTGCCCTGCCCGGCCAGCCACATTGAGGCCACTATGGACTGCAGGTCGCAGACGGCCTTCGTGTCCTGGTACTTCAGCGCCGGCTCCCTGTCTTACACCGCCACTATGGTGGCGGAGTCCGGCCACATCGTCACCTGCAGCACCAACTTCACCAACTGCGACATGAGCGGCCTGGCCTGTGGGGAGCGCTACTCTGTGTCGGTGCGGGCTCAGGGGGAGACCTGCAGCAGGACGGCACAGATGGAAGGGAGTCTGCAGACTGGTGAGTGGGCTTCCCCCTGCCTGAGTGAGATACTGTCACATGGTATCATGTATACCATTGCACCTGTATATAACGCTGTACATACAAGTACTGTATATACTGTATATATACAGTGCCCTCCACTATTATTGGCACACCTGGTAAAGATGAGTAAAAGGGTTATAAAAAATTCACCTTTTGGTGAATTAGCTTAATCTCACACTGACAAAATGAGGAAAATACGACCTTTAATTGACATAAATTTATTATGAGAAAGAAAAAAATCCCTCATCAAAATGTTTTTATTTTTAACAAAACCACGTGTGTCACAATTATTGGCACCCCTAGACATGTTATATACTAATAATTTTACAATACAAAGCAACTGGAACTGTTACAAACTTGCCTGGAAGAGGACCCAAGTTTATTTTGCCCCCACGCACAGTGAGGAGGATGGTAAGAGAGGCAATAAATCCCCAAGGATCGCTGTTGGAGAATTACAGAGGAGAGTAGCATCTTGGAGTCAAGTCTCCAAAACCACCATTAGACATCACCTCCATGCCAACAAATTATTTGGAAGGCATGTCAGAAAAAAAGCCATACCTGTCATTTCACCAGAAACGTAAGCGCCTGGAGTTTGCTAAACACTACTGAAACTGTGTTCTATGGTCAGACGAAACGAAAATTTAGCTTTTCGGCAACCAACACTCAAGTTGGGTTTGGTGTAAAAATAAGGATGGCTATACCGAAAATAACCTGATCCCCACTGTTAAGTATGGTGGAGGTTCTGTGATGTTGTGGGGCTGTTTTTCCTCCAAAAGCCTTGGGAATCTTGTTAGGGTACATGGCATCATGAACTCCAAATCTGAATCTGGCTGCCTCCGCCAGGAAACTAAAACTGGGTCGTCGTTGGATCTACCAGCTGAATCTACCAGCATACTGTATATACAGTGCCCTCCACTATTATTGGCACCCCTGGTAAAGATGAGTAAAAAGGGTTATTAAAAATTCACCGTTTGGTGAATCAGCTTAACCTCACACTGAAAAAAACCTTACTTCAACCTTTAATTGTAGTAAATTTATTATGAGAAAAAAAAATCCCTCATCCCTCAAATAATGATTTTTAACAAAACCACATGTGCCACAATTATTGGCACCCCTGCAATTTTTTTTATATTTTGTCGCATATCCTTTGCATGCCATGAGTTCCTGATGTCTGTGACCCAACAACATCAAAAGACTCTTCATATCTTATTTTATGGTACTCTTACAAGCGATACTATAACATCTCTGCATTTGAATGGATCTCTATGGGAATTGGGGGGTGGGACTAGATTTAGCTGTAGATTACACTGGAACAGTATGGAACACATGGTTGGCTAAAAGTCATCAAGGGTCAGACGTATCAAACAAGCCTTAAACCATCACTCTGCTGCCAGAAATACAGCAGATATGGATGGATAACTTGAAAGGTTTCTTCTCCTGACTTATTTTTCCATGGAGTTCAATCGGAAAATGAGTCAGGCGAAACAACCCTTAAAGTGATCCATCCATATCTACTGCATATCTGGCAGCAGAGTGAGCATTTGAGGCTGTACATGTTTTGCTTACGATTTATACTTTCTGAATGACTTCCCCAACCAACCATTTTGAAGCAAGTTGTGTAATCCAGTAGTTATGCCCAACGCCAGCTTAGACCAGCGCTGAAACCGCACAATAAGGGCCTGAATTACGAACACCTTTAACATGTACAAAACATTTTAGCACTCACAAAATCAATAATTATTTGGTATTTGTTTTGCACCAATCATTGGTTGTGTTATATTGTTCTGCGTGTGCTAAAAGCTTTTGCACATGCTAAAGGTCTTCGTAAATCAGGCCCTCGGTGCACAATAACTGCACGAAGCAAAAGACCATTTCTGACTGCAATGTTACTGCCACACTGTATTGAGCCAGTAGATGGCAGTGTTTCCTTTTGTGCCCCTGTGATGTTGTTTTAAGGCAGTGTAAAGGAGGTCTGTGAATTCATGACAGATGGGCATATGCCGTGATTCATGTGCGATAAGCCACCAAGGAAGTTGTGTTTTATTCCCTCCCATCCGCGCAGAACCGTGCGTCCCCTTGAACCTGGATGTCCAGTACAGTATGTCCATTGGCCAGCTCCTTTGGGACATGAGCAAAGGGGCCACATACTACAGCGCTGAGGCCATCACCAGACAGGGGCTGCGAGCCGCCTGCAACACCACCGAAACCAACTGTGTCCTCTACGACATGGCGTGCAGCCAGATCTACAACATCACCATCACCGCCCACAACCAGGCCTGCAGGGACATCGCCACCTCTGACCCCGTAACCTTGGTCACAGGTGAGTCACCTGACAGCACCTGCTCATGACAACAACTATGGCTTTGACGGCCTCCTCCAGTGGACCTGTATAACAGGAGTCATGCTACAGTATACCAGTATTACAGTACTCTATATAGAGCACATCCTCCAGTATACCAGTATTACAGTACTCTTTAGAGCACATCCTCCAGTATACCAGTATTACAGTACTCTTTAGAGCACATCCTCCAGTATACCAGTATTACAGTACTCTTTAGAGCACATCCTCCAGTATACCAGTATTACAGTACTCTATAAAGCGCACATCCTCCACTATACCAGTATTACAGTACTCTATATAGAGCACATCCTTCAGTATACCAGTATTACAGCACTCTATAAAGCGCACATCCTCCACTATACCAGTATTACAGTACTCTTTAGAGCACATCCTCCAGTATACCAGTATTACAGTACTCTATATAGAGCACATCATCCAGTATACCAGCATTACAGTACTCTATATAGAGCACATCCGTCAGTATACCAGTATTACAGTACTCTATATCGAGCACATCCACCACTACACCAGCATTACAGTACTCTATCAATCAATCACTTTAATGACCACACGACTGAGGTCGGTGGAATTTGCTTTCGGTACAGCATGGTGGGTAAGCTCAATTGAGCACAGCCTCCAGTATACCAGTAGTGCAGTACTCTATATAGAGCACATCCACCAGTATACCAGTATTACAGTACTCTATAGCGCACATCCTCCAGTATACCAGTATTACAGTATTTCATCCTTTTTCAGCCTGTGCATGATAATTGTGTCACTCTGATTCACGTCTCATTTCTCCCCTGGTTTCAGAGCCCTGTGCCCCCGGGCAAGTGGAGGCCCATGTGAGCTGTGAGACGGGCGGGGCCTCCGTGTCCTGGGAGATGAGCGAGTGGACCGTGGGCTACCAGGCCTTCCTGGAGGGCCGCAACGGACATTCCACCTCCTGCTACTCCACCGACACCTTCTGCAACGTGGACAACCTGGACTGTGGGACATCCTACTACATCCGGGTCAAGGCGCTGGGAGAAATGTTCAACAGCACGGACAGTAACACCATCGTACTGACAGCAGGTGCGTATCGTAGCGTGCGTTTGCTAACAACGTTCCCGTTTGTAATGAGTGCCAACAGTTACAGCTTCAAAAACAAAAAACGCGTGGTTATGCTTGGTTATCGTTTCGGGTGGGTGTTTTGTTTGTGTACTCGTGCACACGACCGGTTAGAAGGACGGTTTCGAAAATAAGTGCCGTCTTCCCGTCCCATAGCTCCTTGCATGCCGGACAGCGTGGAAGTGGAGGTGGACTGTGCGAACGACAGCGCCCTGGTGACCTGGAGCTTTAGCGACGGGGCCACGTCCTACGCGGTGTCTGCAACTGGGATTAACGGGAACATGGCGTCCTGCTCCACTGAGGACAACTTCTGCAGAGTGACCGAACTCAGCTGCGGAGAAACGTACAACCTGAGCCTGACCTCCATCAATGAGCAGTGCAATGTCCTGTCCCTCACTGGACAGACCATCCAGACCAGTGAGTGGAGCAGGGAACCACAATGGCTGTAGCTATCAGCTTATCACCATATGGATAACAGAACAGCCCTTTAACTACCAATGTAGCTATCAGCTTATCTTTAAATGGATAACACACCAGCCCTTTAACTACCAATGTAGCTATCAGCTTATCTCCATATGGATAACACACCAGCCCTTTAACTACCAATGTAGCTATCAGCTTATCTTTAAATGGATAACACACCAGCTCTTTAACTACCAATGTAGCTATCAGCTTATCTCCATATGGATAACACACCAGCCCTTTAACTACCAATGTAGCTATCAGCTTATCTCCATATGGATAACACACCAGCCCTTTAACTACCAATGTAGCTATCAGCTTATCTCCATATGGATAACACACCAGCCCTTTAACTACCAATGTAGCTATCAGCTTATCTTTAAATGGATAACACACCAGCCCTTTACCTACCAATGTAGCTATCAGCTTATCTCCATATGGATAACACACCAGCCCTTTAACTACCAATGTAGCTATCAGCTTATCTCCATATGGATAACACACCAGCCCTTTACCTACCAATGTAGCTATCAGCTTATCTCCATATGGATAACACACCAGCCCTTTACCTACTAATGAAGCTATCAGCTTATCTTCGTGTAGATGAAACACCAGCTCTAGACAGCTGTATGTAAACCACAGGAAGGGAAGGACCCTGATGCCTGTGCTCCTATGTTCAGAACCGTGCGCCCCCTTGCGTGTGGCTGCAAACTTCGAGTGTGGGAGCAACACTGCCATCTTGTCCTGGGCCGAGAAGGAGGGGGTGGAGCTCTATGTAGCCAACGTCACGAAGAGCAATGGAGAGTACGCAGCGAGCTGCAACTCCAACGGCTCCACCTGCCTCTTCTCCAACCTGGACTGTGGAGAGACCTACAGCTTCACTGTCACTGCGCTCAGCAGCCAGTGTCAGAGTGAACTTAGCAACACTGTGGAGATCACCACAGGTGTGTACCGGTTCACTAAGTATACATACAGTGTGTGTGTGTGTGTGTGTGTGTGTGTTTGTTTGTGACTTTTCCTTGTGATTCTTACTCTTTCTCTTATTCTTTCCTCTTCCTCACACTATTCATTTATTTCTTAGGAAAATCTACAATTAAACATTTTTATCTCAATTTAAAGTAAGGTGTATGAATTCACAGGGTGTTAAATTGGTAAGAATGTGCATGTGCTCAGAATAATCCAGTTCATGGCTTTAGTTGCAATTGTTGGCATTCAACCCCCCTGCCTTTTTTCTTCTCTCCCCCGCAGAACCCTGTCGACCGGGCAGCATGTCCGCTGTAGGGTCCTGCGGCAATGACACGGTGCTCCTTGCCTGGGAGGAGTCCCCGGGCGTGTCCGTCTACATAGTGACCGCCACAGGAGACCTAGGATACGTCACCAGCTTCAACACCACGGACACCAGCCTGGAGGCGTCGCTGCCCTGCGGTCAAACCTTCAGCTTCAGCGTGGTCGCCCGGGGCGACCGGTGCGACAGCCCCCACAGCGGCCATGCACACTTCACAACCGGTACGGCACGAGTCCACCACCGGCTACCTCTATGCCGTGCGTAATCAAACTCTAAAAATAGCATTGAAGCGACACTCCCGGGACAGGGGCTTCATTAGCTTTTATTAGCATTTCATAGTTACATTGCTCTTGCCAAAATTATTCCTGACTGTCAAAGGTTAATAAGAATCTTTTGCAAATAACAGCATTTGAGCTTTAATTGATGGGTCATAACTGCTACCGCCTGTCCCAAGCTGCTTCCAAGCAAGACGGGATTTGCGATTCGTTCGCAACTCCTTAAAGCGATGCAGATCGAGGAGCCTGCGCTAGTCCCCCCTCCCCCTCCCACTGTTTATGAACACATGGTCATGGCTCTCTCCCCAGCCCCCTGCGTCCCTCAGTATGTGGAGACCTACGTTCAGTGTGAAGACAGCGTCGGCTCGATCAGCTGGATGAGGAGCGATGGGGCGGAGTCCTACACAGCCGTGGCGGTGGGGCAGGACAGGCACACCCACATGTGCACCACCAACGGCACCACCTGCACCTGGAGCGACCTGCACTGCGGAGAAACCTACACCGTCCACGTCATCGCCAATGACTACATGTGCAACAGCATTCCCAGCAACGGCACCGTCATCTTCATGGGTATGCCCGCCACTTCTCCTCGTTGCTGAGTTTGTACTCAGACTGCATGCGGGCACTGGGTCCTACACTGCAAAAAATGTCTTTAAATGTTTTAGTCTTGTAATGAACCTTAAAATCTGATTTTCTTTCTCTCTGAAGTGGAAAATATTAGTTTGTTTTAAGTTACTTTTTGCTTGGCAAGTGAAATTATCTTACCCCACTAGCAAATCTTGAAATTAGTAAAACTATCTCACCCCATCTTTTTGTTGTATTTAGCAAAAAAGTCATAGAAATAAGATTTTTTAAGTCTTAATGTAAAATCAACTGATTGACTAAAATGCTTGTTAAGATTGACTTATTTTTTGGTCTTTGCAGTGTATATTTGCAGTGAATGTATTAGTTGTGCAGACAACACTGCAGTGAATACACAACGCTCCATGCACTAATCAGTATAACCATCGATATTAACCCCAGGTCTGTAAGCTGTGTGATCTAAAGACAGCTCACTGTTGTTTCTAGCACCTTGTGTGCCCCAGAACCTGGTGTCCACCCTGGACTGTGACATGAAGGTGGGGACATTGACCTGGGAGGCCTCCGAGGGTGCAGATCTTTACATAGTGACTGCAGAAGCCAGAAATAGCCACAAGATGGAGGTCACAACCAACATCACCAGCAGCCTCATCTCAGAGTTTGGCTGTGGCCTCATGTACTACCTCACAGTCCAAGCCGTGGGCCCATTGTGTATCAGCGTCCCCAGCTCAGCTTCAAGCCTACAGACAGGTATGGCTGCTGCCGCCAGCACCTGCAAGCTGACTTAGGTTATGTAAATATAATACTGCCAGATGTATTTTCATAGGTGTAACACCATGTTCTCAATTGAAGAGTTTTTTTCCAAAACTCAGTCCACTTAGATCAATTTTGAGAAAATCAACAGTTTTGTTTATTTTAAATCGGTCAAGTTGTTTTGCATGAAAAATCACATTTTAATACTTAAATCCATAAGAATAATAAGTGTAAAACCTAAACTGCATCTAACCATTCATCAGAAAAATAATACCCACCTTGTAAAATATGGTTTATCAAAACTGGACTAAGAGAGTTTTGGAAAAACAAGTGGGCTAACAGTTAAATTGCAGCAGGGTTAAAGCTAAAGCTTGAGGAAGCTAAGCCTCACTCTCTCCCCCGCCTCAGAGCCCTGCGCACCCACCATGGTCACCACCCAGCTGGACTGCCTCACCAACTTCCTGCTGGTGGAGTGGGACAGCGCCGAGGGGGCTGAGTACTACACCACCACCGCCCGGGGGGAGGACGGCCAGGAGGCCGTCTGCATGGCCTCCACCACGAGGTGCAGCATCGCCAGCCTGCCCTGCGCTCAGAACTACACGGTGTCCGTCACCGCCAGCAACGCCAACTGCAGCTCCGACCCGAGCGTCTCCAGCGGCCTCCGTTCAGGTGAGGAAGTCCTTCTACAGTCGCGTGTAGGTCCAAGTACAATAAAGTCTACGGTGTTCTGTTTTGTACTATTATTTCTGAGTGGGTTTAGTTCGCTGAGACTCGGTTACATCCGTCCTCCTCTGCAGCCCCCTGCATCCCTATGGAGGTGGCCGTACACGTCGACTGCATGGACAACACAGCCCATGTCTCCTGGAACCAGAGCGAGGGGGCGCTCTCCTACAGAGTAGTCGCGGAGCGCGCCAGAGGAGACCCCTCCTCCTGCGAGAGCTCCGTGCCCCACTGCGACCTCGCCAACCTCACCTGCGGCGCCAACTACACCGTCTGGGTGGTAGCCATAGACAGCAGCTGCACCACCATCCCCAGTGAACGCGTGCTGTTTCAGTCAGGTACTGCCGCACAGCGACGGACTGAAAGGCGCCGCTGCTAACTAGCTGAGCTGAAACGTGCTTCTCGCTGTTTTATGCATGTGGTCAATGACCCTTTCGCTGCTGCTCTGTGCTCTAGCAGTGTTGACTGAAGTGACAACAAGACTACAGGTGGACGTCAATGCCGACAGGCCTATTAGCATTTAATCCACAATTGTGAAAGTTTCTTGTATACATTTCTTAGTAAATTAATACCTATAGGTCATGATGGGTGAGATATTATTCTCAAGCAAATGACAAGAATTATAATAATAATGTAAACAATTTCTCTCTCTGTGGCACAGTCCCTTGCACACCCGAAATCTCTGCCATCCACTTGGACTGCTTCACAAACTCTGTACTGGTGGAGTGGGGATATGCCGCGGGGGCCAGCTTCTACACGGGCGTGGCAGAGACCAGCGGCAACACGGCTGTCTGCGACACCAACCACACAAACTGTGAGATTATGGACTTGGAGTGCGGGCAGGTTTACACTGTGAGGATCGCCGCCTGCAACGGAAACTGCAACAGCTCGCTGAGTGAAGGCTGGGAGGTTGCGTCAGGTAACAGCCGCGTCCACTCCATCCGACCCGTGGTTCACCAAGGCTTGTTTGCCGTTTTCGCCTTGGTGTCTTATATTTTTATGTTAATCCAACAACCTTTAAAAGATGAGAGTACCAGAACTTCTATGTATTTGACACCGAAACCTCACACGTTCACACTCACTCTCTCACCCTGTCCCTCAGTTCCCTGTGCTCCTCAGAGTGTTGTGTCTCAGATGGACTGTGCCACCAACTCGGCCCATGTGACGTGGGAGGAAGGAAGCGGGGCGGAGTCCTACACAGTGCACGCGATTGGCTGGGGGGGCAATGGAGCCGATTGCAACAGCACAGAGCTGGCCTGCGTGCTGCCTGACCTCATGTGCGGCTGCCCCTACAACATCAGCGTGGTCGCCGTCAGTCAGCAGTGCAACATCTCAGAAAGCGAATTGACGTTGATGCCGGCCGGTAAGTAGGGACGGCGCGGCGCGATGAAGAAATCACGTGACCGTGCGGGCGTGCGCTGGGGATGAGTAACTTCCCGTTCGCTTCCTTGTCCTTTTTCAGTGCCCTGTGTGCCGAAACTGGTGGAAGCCAGCGTGAACTGCGAGTCAGGCGTGGTGTCCGTTTCCTGGGAGCAGAGCTACGGGGCTACGTCCTACACCGTCATCGCCCAGGGCAACGGGGGCTACGCCTCGTCCTGCAACACCAGCGGTACCGTGTGCCAGTTTACCGACCTGCTCTGCGGGACGACCTACGGAGTGACGGTCGGCGCTGTCGACGACACGTGCTCCAGCGAACGGAGCAGCGTCGTGCATGTGGACACAGGTGATGCGCTTAAAGGGGGTGTGCGCGCACGTGTGTGTGTGTGTGTGTGTGAGGTGGGGGGTTCACACATTTGCCTGCCGATCACATTTGCATGGAAAGCACTTTGAACTGCATTTACTTGTATGAAAGGTGCTATATAAATAAAGTTTGATTGATTGTTGTTGGTTGGTTGTGATCTCTCTGTGCTGACCGCGCGACGCTGCTCCGCAGTTGCCTGCGAGCCTCATAATGTCAGCGCGGCGGTGAACTGCAGCAGCACCGCTGGCCTGGTCACGTGGGAGCATGGCGAGGGCGCGACCTCCTACCACGTGTGGGCCGCAGGCGCAGACGGACACCGGACCCACTGCAACAGCACCACCGCCGGCTGCCAGCTGCCGGGTCTGCACTGCGGTCAAAGTTACAACCTGACCGTGACCGCACAGGACGAGCAGTGCGACACCAGCAGAGCCTACCTCAGCCTGCAGTCAGGTGGGTTCGCTCACAGCGAGATGGGAAGCAAATGAGGACAGAGGGGCGTTCGCGTGACACGAGCCGCTGTCGCCGTTTTTCGCTGGCGTGACAGAACCATTACTGAATCTCCCATCACCATTTGCTTGCCTCTCCAGTCCCCTGCGAACCTCGAAACGTCCAGGCCGCCCTCCAGTGCCTTTCCAACTCTGCCTCCATCACCTGGGAGAGGGGCAGCGGGGCCCTTTCTTACCAGGCCACGGGCGCGGCCACCGACGGGCACACATCTTCCTGCAACACCAACGCCACCCACTGCGATCTGGAGGCGCTGCAGTGCGGACAGTCCTACGCCGTTTCCGTCCTATCTCTTGACGAGTCCTGCCGCAGCGCGGAGAGCGTGCGCTCGCAGGTCCAAACAGGTGAGGAGGGGCAGGATGCGCCGAAGGCGAACCGCGTCAGAGACGCGCGGGAGGACGCCCTCTGAATCCTCTGATGTCTGAATCCTCATGCGCCGCGTTCGCTCCGTAAGCACGTCGGTCTTTTTCCCACCAGCTCCCTGCCCGCCCGTTAATGTGGAGGCGACCATCAGCTGCGATTCGGCCATCATGATGGTGATGTGGGATCCGAACGCGGACGCCGATTCCTTCCGCGCGGAGGCGCTGAGCGACGACGGGCAGGTCACGTCCTGCGACACCCAAGACACCTTCTGCTCCATCGCGAACGTGCCCTGCGGACACGCCTACGAGGTCCGCGCCGTTTCTCTCAGGGACGGCTGTGAGAGCGCACACAGCATAGCTGCCAATCTGTCATCAGGTACCTGCGTGCCCTTTAAAACCGCCCCCTGAGGGAAATGTTTCAGGCTTTGCTTGGAATTCAGCCGGACAAAATTGTTGTGTAAATTCAATCGTGACCAAGGCTGTGTCCTAATCAACACCTTTCCATACTATTAAGTAGGCCTGTTGAGTAGATGGGCCTACTTTAAAAAATAAATAAATAGAGGCGTAGCTTCGCTGACGTTTCCCTTCAATAACAACAGAAACAACACGTGACATGGCCGCGCAAGGGTGGGACGTCTTACGACACTTTCACAGTACAGTTGGAAAATAGTATGGAGAAAATTTTACTACTGTACAAAATTTAGTATTTTTGTGTACTGCATGTCACGTACTAAACAGTGCACATTAAACAGCACACATCTGCCAGTACACTGTACACAGGAGATAGGGCTCTGATTCAGACACAGCCCATGTCTTTCTTTCTACTCTGACAATTTTGATCTGATCCACTGTGTGAGACATGCTCAGACAGGATTCTGAAGACTTTGGTTTCTGTGTGTGTGTGTGTGTGTGTGTGTGTGTGTGTGTGTGTGCGTGTGTGCTTGCCTGTGTATTCCCCAGCACCATGTGTCCCCCAGGACGTTTCAGGTTATCTGGACTGCGTGACAAATAATGCCTGGGTGTCGTGGAAGCCGGCCACGGGAGCGCACACCTACACTGTGACCGCAGATGGTGTAGGCGGCTACAACTCCTCCTGCTCCACCACTGACACCACCTGCAATGTGCCCGACCTGCGCTGTGGGGTCCTCTTCACCTTCCATGTCACCGCCTCCAACCACTACTGCCAGAGCTCCCCCGAAAACACCTTCCAGATCGAGACAGGTACCTGCCCACTGCCCATTACTTCACTTCAGTTCATTTCTTTATTTAACTTTATTTAACTGTAATTAACCTTTTTTTTTCTCTAAAGTGGAAAATAGCTGGAATAGCTTATTTAGCTGGAAATAAGATTCTAAATTCTAAATATAAGATTAAAATGCTTGTTAAGGTTTGTTTTTTGCAGTGTATAATCTAAGTTTGGCTTTAACTTGGTGAAATCGATAAGGTTAGTATATGGACGGGGGAAACCGAGATCCTAGATCGGGGGAAGGCAAACCTGGTCCGGGAGTGGCGGTGACGTTTCCAGGGAAATTTCCAGTGATGTTTTTGTTCCATCTGAGCTTGGATAAATGATTAAAGCCTGAATATTGAGCCTGAATATTCCGCATGGTGAAATGCAGAGTGCCTCCAGCACATAGTCACCCCAATTCATTAAACCTGATTTATTAAAACGGATGCAGTTATGTAGTTATAGGCTCGGATGGGGCAAAAACCAGGACTGTCTCTGGCACTCCAGGACCAGGGTTGCCTACCCCTGTCTAAGATCAACACTTTACATTCTGGCATTTCTCAGACGCTATTTTCCAGAGCGTCGTACACGGCTTACATAGTAAATATAAATAAAGCTGGATGTTTTACGAAAGCAGTTCAGGTTACCTCACGTGCCCCGGCTGGGAAAATGTGACCTTCGAGTTACAAGCCCAGTTCTGTTCCACTGCCCTGCTGCCCCGCTGCCCCAGTGAGCCCTGGTGGCCGGAGGCGTTGACCTAGCGAAGGCGTGCAGCGCGGCATCTGACGGGCTTGTCTGATACCCGGCCCCCCCCCCCCCAGCTCCCTGCGCCCTCACCGCCATCACGGCCGTCACCGAGTGCCACAGCGACACCATCCAGGTGAGGTGGGAGCAGGCGGGGGGCTCGCCGCTCTTCATCGCCACGGCGGAGGGAGACGACCGGAGCATGCTGTCCTGCAACAGCACCGCGGCCACCTGCAACCTGACCGACGCTGAGTGTGGCACCCACTACACCATCATCGTGGCGGCCTCCTCCGACAAGTGCACCAGCCTGAGGAGCCCCCCCTACAGGCTCAGCACGGGTACGCTGTGCTCCTCAACTCCTCCCGGCACCCAGCAACACTGCTTCATTATTATTATTAAAGCTTAAAGTGCTTGACAATATAACCCTGCTCCAAACAACAGTGTTTTATAATAATAATAATAATAATAATAAAAGTAGCAAAGCTTTAAAAGTGCTTTACGGTAGAACACTAAATGAATGACAATAAGTAATATAAAGGCAACTCGAAGATGGCGTTCAGTAGAGCACATACCTCCGCCAACACTATGCAGTTATCGGGATATGTCAGTTCACCAAAGGTTAATCATTTCTTACATGCCCCATTGGCAAATTCATTTATATGAGGACATGCACATACAGTCATGTGAAAAAGTAAGTACACCCTCAAACGGTAGTATGTTGTTTTTTTTGTTGACAAATCTGGACACAAGTTTATTTTATTTTAATTTCAACCATGTTGATTGATTAAGGTAAACTAATTCAACAAATTATGCTAAAAACGTAGACTTTGGAATCACTTAAGCAATTGAAATGAAGATAAATGCAAATTGAGGAAAAAGTAAGTGAAATGCACCCCTACCTTTAGGTCTACTATCAAATATATTGATTAAAATTGATGGTGCACAAAACAGGTATAAATGATTGTCCAATTATTAGATAATAATTTGTCATTTCTATGCTTACATAAAAACAGACTATTGGTCTGGTTTGGACCTAACCATCGAGGTGTGCGCTAACTAGGTCAAAAGAGCTAGCCGGAGCCCTGAGAAAAAAGATTATTGATTCTCATGAGACTGGGAGGGGTTACAAAGCCATTTCAAAGCAGTTTGAAGTACAGCATTCAACTGTTGATGCATCATATCCAAATGGAGAAAATTCCACATCTATGCAGGACAGGTCGTCCCACCAAATTCACCCCAAGAACTGACCGAAAGATCCTCCTAGAAGTCTTCAAGAACCCTAGGGTAACATCTAAGGACCTACAGACTTCACTTGCCACAGATAACGTGAAAGTGCATGAGTTAACAATCAGAAATAGATTGCACAAACTTGACCTACATGGGAGGATAGGTCTCTCCAAAAAGAATATAAAAGCATGACTGAACTTTGCCAAAAAGCATCTGGATAAAGTTACAAACTACTGGGAAAATGTATTCTGGACTGATGAGTCAAAGTTGGAGTTGTTTGGGCGCAATGCAAAATTACATTACATTACATTATAGACATTTAGCAGACGCTCTTATCCAGAGCGACGTACATAGTGCATTTCCGAACTAGTAACAAGTGCATTAAAACAATCCTAAAAAGGCAAACACGAATCTAAGCACTAGGCGCAGTCAGTATGATTGGGTTTTTTATTTTTTTTGGGGGGGGGGGGGGGGAACTACACAATTCTGATAACAATAGTCACAAGGAGGTAGGGAGGGGTGGAGAGAGGTGCAGCTTGAAGAGGTGAGTCTTCAATCTGCGCTTGAAAGCGGTCAGACTTTCTGCTGTTCTGACCTCCACGGGGAGCTCATTCCACCACCGTGGGGCCAGGACAGACAGACGTCGAGACCGGGTGCTAGTATGAAGAGGGGGGGGGTACCAGTCGTTCCGAGGAGGCGGAACGCAGAGATCTGGCAGGTGTGTAGGGTCTGATGAGCTTTTGGAGGTATGGGGGGCAGATCCTCGGACTGCCTGGAAGGCGAGCACCAATGTTTTGAATTTGATGCGAGCCATCACCGGTAGCCAGTGGAGGTCGATGAGCAGGGGGGTGACATGGGAGTGTCGGGGGAGGTTGAAGACCAGGCGCGCTGCTGCGTTCTGGATAAGCTGAAGGGGTCTAATGGCCGATGCTAGGAGAGAGTTGCAATAGTCCAGTTGCGGGACAGCACCATCGCTTGGACCAGGAGCTGGGTTGAGTGGGTGGTGAGGAAGGGGCGGATTCTCCTGATGTTGTACAGGAAGAACCTGCATGCCCGGGTTACCACTGCGATGTTCTCGGAGAGGGACAGCCTGTTGTCCATCACGACTCCGAGGTTCCTGGCACAGGTTCGGTTCAGTGGAGTGTCTCCTAGGGAAATAGAAAGATTGAGAGGGGGAGAGGTTAGAGCAGGAATGTAGATGAGCTCAGTCTTGCCTGGATTGTCATGTTTGGTGAAGATGCAACACTGCCTTTGAGCAGAAGCACCTCATTCCAACGGTGAAACATGGTGGAGAGGGCCTTATGGTTTGGGGCTGCTTTGCTGCCTCAGGGCCTGGTAAACTTATGACAATAAATTCAACCATGAATTCAGCTTTATACCAGACCATTCTTGAGGAGAATGTGAGGCCATCAGTTCAGATGCTGAAACTGAATAGGTCCTGGATCCTCCAACAAGATAATTATCTTAAACATAAAAGCAAATCTACTACAGAATGGCTCAGAAAGAAAAAAAGGAGGGTTATGGAATGGCCAAGTCAATGTCCAGACCTCAAGCCTATCTAAATGCGTTGGGGGGACTTGAAGCGGGCTGTGCATTCAAGGGAGCCCAATTAGCTCTCCAGCACCCCCAGTTTATAACATTACATAACATAACTTAATGACGAGAACAAGCCATTCAGCCCAACAATGCTCGCCATCTTCCTATCACTACAGGATACCTAGTGCTCCCCTACAAACTAGATAGTGTCCAGCACCAAATCAAGCCTGGTCTTGAAAACCGACTACTCTCTGTGTGAAGAAGTACTTCCTAATGTCTGTGCGGAATTTTCCTTTTTCTTATTTCCATCTACGCTCCCTCAACCTGAAGAATCTCTTGTAGTTCACTTTATTCATCTCTTTTATGAATTAAAATGCCTCTATCAAATCACCCCTAAGTCTCCTTTGACTAAGCTTAAAGAGATTAAGTATTCTAAGTCTTTCCTCATAACTTTTATATCTTTCATACCAGGAACCCAGAACTTTGTTGCCCTTCTTGGGACTTTTTCCAGAGCCTCTATATCTTTTCTGCAATACGGTGCCCAGAACTGCACACAGTATTTTGTTTGATTGGGCCAATAATGTCACATGGCCTATCAGCACTATACTTGTTCAGTGGTCAGAAATGAGCTCTCCAGCACCCTCGTTTGTTTGATTGGGCTAAAAATATGTGTCTTATGTCTGCGCATAGGCACTCAAAGTTTCATGATGTTACGTGAATCCATTTGGACGTCATTATGCTTTTTTGTGAGAAGCCAGGCATCAATGCCACACCCCCCTTTAGGCAATTGGTGTAAAAAGCATCAAGTCTTCCTTGCTCCATGACCAAACTTTACTCTAAGTTTAATGCAAATCCATTCATAACATTTGGAGATATACTGCTAACAGACAGATGGAATGGCGCGAAAAAACATAACCAACTCTTTTGGCGGGATAAGGTAATAATTAAATAAATGAGGTAAAAAATCATAAAAACAGGATATAAAAGCAAGACAATTGTAAGTATATGAAATTGAAAGAACACAGTGGATATCAGGGTCATAATTTCATGAAAACCCTACTTTAAGCTGCTTTTTTCAACTGAGCTTGCTTCTCCGAACCCCAGTCTGTCTATTCTTTTTCAGCCCCCTGTGCGCCCCAGAATGTTTCCTTTGAGACAGACTGTGAGGCCAAAGGTGTGGTCGTGTCGTGGGACCCCTCGTTCGTAGCCGATTTCTACCTGCTGACGGCCGAGGGGAATGATGGAGACCCGCAGACCTGCAACACCACAGTGAGCAACTGCACCCTCCTGGGATTGCAGTGTGGCCAGCCCTACTCATTCACTGTGACAGCCAGCTCTCAGACCTGCACCAGCCCTGACAGTGCTGAGCTCACCTTCAACACAGGTACGCACTCACCCTCAGCACAGGTACGCACTCACCCTCAGCACAGGTACGCACTCACCCTCAGCACAGGTACGCACTCACCCTCAGCACAGCCACGCACTCACCCTCAGCACAGCCACACACTCACCTTCAACACAGGTACGCACTCACCCTCAGCACAGCCACGCACTCACCCTCAGCACAGCCACACACTCACCTTCAACACAGGTACGCACTCACCCTCAGCACAGGTACGCACTCACCCTCAGCACAGGTACGCACTCACCCTCAGCACAGGTACGCACTCACCCTCAGCACAGGTACGCACTCACCCTCAGCACAGCCACGCACTCACCCTCAGCACAGCCACACACTCACCTTCAACACAGGTACGCACTCACCCTCAGCACAGGTACGCACTCACCCTCAGCACAGGTACGCACTCACCCTCAGCACAGGTACGCACTCACCCTCAGCACAGCCACGCACTCACCCTCAGCACAGCCACACACTCACCTTCAACACAGGTACGCACTCACCCTCAGCACAGCCACGCACTCACCCTCAGCACAGCCACACACTCACCTTCAACACAGGTACGCACTCACCCTCAGCACAGGTACGCACTCACCCTCAGCTCAGGTACGCACTCACCCTCAGCTCAGGTACGCACTCACCCTCAGCACAGCCATGCACTCACCTTCAACACAGGTACACACTCACCTTCAACACAGGTACACACTCACCCTCAGCACAGGTACGCACTTACCCTAAGCACGGGTATGCACTCACCCTCAGCACGGGTACGCACTCACCCTCAGCACAGCCACGCACTCACCCTCAGCACAGCCACGCACTCACCTTCAACACAGGTACACACTCACCCTCAGCACAGGTACGCACTTACCCTAAGCACGGGTATGCACTCACCCTCAGCACGGGTACGCACTCACCCTCAGCACAGCCACACACTCACCTTCAACACAGGTACGCACTCACCCTCAGCACAGCCACGCACTCACCCTCAGCACAGCCACACACTCACCTTCAACACAGGTACACACTCACCCTCAGCACAGGTACGCACTTACCCTAAGCACGGGTATGCACTCACCCTCAGCACGGGTACGCACTCACCCTCAGCACGGGTACGCACTCACCATCAGCACAGCCACACACCTTCAACACAGGTACGCACTCACCCTCAGCACAGGTACGCACTCACCCTCAGCACAGCCACGCACTCACCTTCAACACAGGTACGCACTCACCATCAGCACAGGTAAGCACCTTGAGCACAGGTGTACTACATGACTTCCGTTATTACTGCCCACTGGGACCCTTCCATAATGGCACGTGACAAACCCTCACACTCACCCCCGCTGACTCATCAGGGGCCAGATTTGTGTGTTCATTTTACAACAGTCTGTATGTTTTGCACTTTTGTTACCTTCATCTTACACAGTATGAATCCAGACAGCACATTTTTCCTAGGGACAGTTTCTGTGCTCTATCCAGGTGTGATGTTCCCTGTCTCTGGTTGATTTCCTCAGTGCCCTGTGACCCGGGTAACCTGAGGGTAGAACTCCAGTGCGCCAGCAACTCGGCTGTGCTGTCCTGGAATGCGAGCGAGGGTTCGGTGGAGTACTTCGCCTGCGCTCAGAATGATGCTGGGGACATGCTGTTCTGCAATGGCACGGACTCGTCCTGCGTCATCGATGGGCTGGAGTGCGGGGCCACGTACAATTTCTCAGTGCAGGCCTACGACGGCGTCTGTAAAACCTCGTTCAGCGAGCCACTCCTTCAGGGGGCAGGTAAGCCCACTCTCCAGCCACAGCGGAGCGAACAGACACACAGCCCACAGGCATGAACACTGAAGAACAAAACACACACACACTAACTTACTTTTTAACATTTTAGCTAACGTTTTCAGCCCTGTGATAGTGCGGTGTCCTCTCCCTCTTGCCTGACTTGCTGTGCCTCCCCTCTTTAGTGCCCTGTCCACCTGATCACTTGGAGACACGGATGCTGCCAGTGAGAGGCGCGGATAAAGTGCTCAGGGTGTCCTGGGAGAGTGTGCTCTGTCCCCAGGTGAATTACCTGGTGGAGGTTACCGGGAGCATCCTGGGTGACAGCCTGGCACTCTTGGAGGTGGCCTCTTATTGGACGGCTCGCAACTTTTTCGAGATCCCCCTGCCCTGCAGCTCAATGTACAGTGTGACAGTGAGGTCCGGGAACTCGGCAGGCGACAGCGAGCCTTCCGAGGCCATCAGTGGATCCACAGGTACTCATTGGGTAGCAGTGAATTCCTCCGGACACACGAGGGCAGCAAATCCTACCGACCGCAATAGTATGGGCGATGATGTATTGGAGCTAGACCAGATAAATTCCACGCAGCATCTGTATGCCATTCGCAATGTGACTGCACCTGTGGAAAGTATTCAGTTTGGCGATTTTTAATGCTTTGCCACAATGATGTCATTTCAGTGCCCTGCCCACCACAGGACATCACTTATACTGGAAACTCTACCTTTGCCATTATCTCCTGGAACGCCTCCTTCCTCGCCACTGAGTACCACATCTATGAGCTGTCTAGCGAAGGCAACAAGACTGAGGTCTGTAGGACCACCCTGCTCTCCTGCGAGCTGAATGCCGTCTACTCAAGTGAATTTGAAATTACCGCCAGCAACCACGCGGGAGAGAGCAGCTCAACTAATTTCCAAAAAGGTGAGCTTTATTTTATTACAAAAGTTGTGCAGCGTCAGAGTATCAACCATTGTTGTTTTAACCCGTTAGACAACTCCCTTTTGCCCAATTAGAATGTGGTATTTATAGTAAATGTTGAGCCATGATTTAGATTATGTGCCTTTGGTAAATTTGATATCTATGAACTGCAGATTGCATTTACATCTGCAAGATAAAATCCAACTAACCCCCCACCCCCCCCCCCAACTTTAGGCCAACCATCATATCGCAGGAAACGTTATCTCATGGACACAGAAATGCTTGTGTTAAATGAAAACGGTGAGTGAACTTGCTAAAATGTTTTTTTTTAAAGCTATACATGTTGTAATCATACATTATCAGCATAAAATCCAGCAACATAATATGTTGATACATTATTAAGCTTATATTTGTAATATAGTTAACTGCAAAAGTATTGGGACAGTTGTGTCAAATTGGTTGTTTTTCCTCTGTACTAATCAGTTGTATTTCAAATCAAACAATGACTGAGCCAAAATTGACAATGTCTGCATTTATTTCATGTTTTTTTTAGACAGATGTTGAACTATATTACAAAAAAGAATTCAATGAGTCAATAAGTATTGGGACAAATGACCCTCAGCTGTTTCAAGTTTCACAGGTTTACATTACTCTAATTATTTATACCTGGAATGCTGAGAGTGTCAGGGCACGGGTTGTATCCTTTGTAGAGTCTACTTCCTAAGCAAGACAAAAAAACTGAAGAACTTGAGTATGACAACCAAGAAGGCTATTGTGAGGATGAAAGAAAAGAAAAAATGTATTAGAGCTATTGCACAATGTTTGTGTATTGTGTACCCAACGTCAACAGTACGGACCGTAAAGAAGAAACTAACGACTGGAGGACTTCGGGATCACCACGATCAGGCAAAATATATCACGTCAAAAGTTTCAATTCAATTCACTTTTATTTGTATAGCGCTTTTTACAGAGAACTGTCACAAAGATGCTGCAGAGAAACAGAAGGGAAATTGAGCAACCAGGCCTTAACCCCCAACCAGCAAAACACGGTAAAAAAACTCCCTGTGGCAAGAAAAAACTACCCAATGGGAAGAAATCTCAGAAGGAATCTGGCATCTGGTAATATGCTGTAATGAGGAATCTAACAAAATCAAACGAACAAAAGTTGTCAGTTTGAGTAATTGCCCACGATCTCCATACATTGGGGCCGAAAGTATCGCAGGACACTGTGCACAGAAGACTGAAAGAGGCAAATTACAGCGGCTGCATTTTTGGAAACAATTCTTATTGACGGATTAGTCAAAGATAAACCTTTACCAGAGTGATGGAAAGGGGAAGTGTGGAGAAAGAGAGGGACTGCTCGGAAACCTCAGCATACCACTTCATCTCTCAAGCACGGTGGAGGCAGCGCGATGGCTTGGGCCCGTGTGGCTGCATCTGGAACCAGTTCAATGGTCTTTATCGATGATGTAACCGGTGTCGGCAGCAACGCAATCGTCCACCAATATTCACAGCAATGCCACCAAACTCATTAGACGGAAGCTTATCATGCAGCAAAACAACCCAAACATACTGCAAACTTAACCAAAGAGCTTAACAGGAAGAAAAGGTGGAAGTGTTTGACGTGGCCCAGTCATTGACCAAATTTAAACTCCAATGAACATGCGTTTCACTTGCTGAAAAAGAAACTGAAGTGCGAAACCCCAGCAAAAACAAAGCAACGGAGAGGCCGCAGTAAAAGCTTGGCAGAGCATCTCAAAGAATCACACCATTAATCTAGTGATGTCCATGAGTTGCAGACTCGACGCAGTTGTAAAATATAAGGGGTATGCAAGGAAATATTGACCTTGCAAGTTATTAAATTTGTCAAAGCATACTTTGTCCCAACACTTGAAATGGGGGGAGTCATTGAATGACATTGTTGTAGGCCTATATAGGTCAATGTTTTAAACAACAAATTTCACACAAGTGTCCCAATACATTTGCATTTTACTGTACATATAACCCTTCTCCTTGAGTTTTTTTAACAAAATGTTTCCTGTTCCAGGGAACTTGTCGAGTCCTCGGGTTTCGTTCCCTGAGGTAACGAGGGCATCTCTGGTTGTGGTATGGGAAGCAGTCACGCACGCCACGTACTACACCCTGCTTCTCACAGATCCAGCTGGGCACCTTACATATTACACCTACAGTCCGGTGGTGTTTCAGGAGACCTACGCCTACACTGTGGCCAACCTTGAACCTGACACTAGGTACTGCATCAGTGTGTCCGCCAAAAGCGTATCCGACAGTAGCCCGTATTCACTACCTATCTGTGTTAGCACAGTGGCTTAAATTCTATGGTTATTTCTTCATACCATCTGCAGAATCCAGAAAGAATAATCACCACAGGGAAAAGCAAATGAGCAATAGACAAGAGCTACTGCTGATTAAAACACTATAATCCTTGACTCACTTTAGATTGGTTAAATTAACTAGTTTTTCCTGGTCACTATGGTAGTAACCTAAGCCTCTGTAACGACTAGTAAAATCAAGCATTGCTGGAAGATTTCTGTATTTATCATATTTTCTGTAACCCATGCTAATTCATTCTCATTCAGTCTCGTTGTTTAAATCATAAATGTAAAATCTAAATGTGAAATTAGAGATTTAGCTCAAATAAATAGTAATTCAAGCAATGTTTTGTAACTATAAAGTATATTTTCTAATTTACCATTTTACTTGCCTTATTGTGTGAACATTTTCATTTGTCCTTTTTGTGTTAAGGCCATGATTTAAGGAATAAATGTCTGTAAAAACTTTGAACATTTCTTTCTCCATAAAAGCAAAATGAAGAAAAGCCAGTTTTTGCTGGTCATCTTTAAAGGAATGGTTGACATTCAAAAAGCCAGATGTGTAACAGTGTGTGTGCGTGCATGTGTGAATGTATGTACAGTGCAGTCCGTAAGCATTTATATGGAGAGTGACAGTGACTATGAGGTTAAAACTTTGACAGTTTTTACATCCATATCGGGTGAACCATGTAGCAATTGTAGCCCTTTTTATACACAGCCCATTTTTAGGGGACAAAAAGTAATTATACAAATTAACAAACTTTAACATATTTAATATTTGGTTGCATATCCTTTGCATGCCATGACTTTGATTTCTGTGACTCAACACCAATAGACTCTATATATCTTATTTTCAGGTACTCTTACAAAAGACACTATAACCTCTGCATTTGAATGGATCTCTATGGGAATTGGGGGGAGGGGCTAGATTAAGCTGTAAATTACACTTGAACAGGACAGAACACATGGTTTGCTAAATGGCTGCAAGTCAGCAAGGGTTTGAGGTATCAAATGAGCCTCAAACCACCACTCTGCTGCCAGATATGCAGTAGATATGGATGGATCTCTTTAAAGGTCGCTTCTCCTGATTCGTTTTCCTATTAAACTATGGAAAAATATGTCTGAAGAAACCATTAAATTGATCCACCCAGATATACTTCATGTCTGGCAGCTGAGTGAGGCTCATTTGGTAATTCTCAAGAATGGTTATATGATATTTATATAAATCACAACATGCTGTGCATATACAGTAATATATGGCATGACAGATGTGGTGATCTACCTCTTAAAGGCCTGCCGGAAAACCTCTTTTTGTCTTTAAAAATTGTGTATGGACCAGCTGGCTAGGTGATTGGTTTGCTAAATTTGCTAATGTATGAACATGTAAAAAAATAATAAAAAGTTAAGTAATGCTAAATATTAATAAAAATAATAACTAACGTAAGCTAATGGTGGAACAACTCTGTAGAATCCAAACTCTAGTGCCATCTATCGTTACCAGAGGAACTATATTTAGCCAATTGGCAGATGTGTACATAATGGTTTAAGTTTTTAAAAATAAAACTATTTACATTTTTTCACCCATTTTAGTTGTAGCATGATATAAGAGATATAGACCACTCCTTGCCAGTGCATATAAAATATATGTACCATATATTTTTGTACAAATCCCAATTCCCAAAAAGTTGGGACAGTATGTAAAATGCACAAAAAAACAATAGGGAAAAAAATTATAATTTAAAAAAAAGACTGCCAAGTTCAAAAAACACCAGTTTGGAACATTTCACAGGTAAACAGGTGATGCTGTCATGACTGAAAAAAGGACATCAAAAGACGCTTGATATCTTATTTTCAGGTACCATTTTGTTTCTCCCAACTAATTTTTCTATTGAACTCTTATGGAAAAATAAGTCAGAAGAACCAACCCTTCAAGTTATCCATCCATATCAGTGGTGATTTGAGGCTCATTTGAGCCATTTAGCAAACAATGCGTTTCATACTGTTCAAGCGTAAGTTACAGCTTAATCTAGTCCCACCCGCCAATTCCCAGAGATCCATTCAAATGGAGAGTTTATAGTATCGTTGTACGAGTACCTGAAAATAAATCTTTTGATGTCCTTTTATACCTAGTCATGATAGCATCACCCGTTTACCTATGGAATGTTCCAAACAGGTGTTTTGTTTTAAACTTACCTTTCTTTTTTTGCCCCCGTCCCAACTTTTTTGGAACGTGTTGCAGGCATCAAATTCGGAATTAGCGTATATTTACAAAAATCAATAAAGTTGATAAGGTAAAACATTAAATATCTTTTCTTAATTAAATACGTACATGTAAAAGAGAATTTACAAATCACTGCTTTTATGTGCATTTTACGTACTGTCCCAACTTTTTTGGAATTGGGGTTTGTATATGCACGGCATGTCGTAGTTTATATCTTACATATATAATATGCTGAATTACTGATATCATGCGATCAGAAAGCCCCCTTCCTTATCAATAGAGAAATTCACTGCTTCCTGTCCCACAGGTCCACATGGGATTTCTGGTCAATGGGACAGGCAGATTAGATCTACAGTATATCGATATAAAAGATTGCGGTATTGCTTTACACTCCACTCCCTAATGAGGTCACCTGGAATACTGCCTCCATCCTACCGTCGCTGCACACAGCACACACAAACTGAAGACAACAAATGCAACAAAGGTTGGATTCTTCATTCTGTAGAAAAATGCAGAAGGATAAGAAGAGATGCAAAAATAGGGTAGATCACTGGGGTGGATGGGCAGGCTTCCAATTATGTAAATGACTGTAATGTACAGTAGATCAACAAAACAGTAAGGACACTATCGGCAGATGTGCCGTGACTGCATGGCTTCAGGAATGAGCCGATCCAGCCTGTGCTGGGTAGGACTAACGTGGCCACACACACTCGAGTAGATTCAGTGATGAGCACGACCCTAAACTATTATGACTGTCCAGCAAAAACCTTAAATCTTAATATATACATTTCCAAATTGACATTGTTTTTAACTGATGCAGTCATGCTTTTGCCCTTTACACACAGCGTCACAAAATGTCCTTCATAAAAGTATTTTATTAGAAAAGAATTGCAACAAGGCAATTAACCAAATACAGCACAACTTCAGGCAGTCTTGACCCTTTATGCAAATTTACCATAGTTGGTGCTCCATAGGATTTAAAACATTCTCAGACTTATTTACAAAGCAATTTTTTAAATTGTCAGAAAACAAATCATGATAAAAAAAAACTAAAACCTTTGCATCACAGCAAGTACTGGGGGTACAATGGTGGTTGAAGATGACGCAAAGGCACTTCCCTACAATGAGAAACGTACACAAGCGACCCAGGAAACCTAGGGAAGGGTAGTTTCGATGCATTTCCGGACTAAACGAGCGAAATACCAAAGAAAATAGTGAAAGAAGTGAAGATGAATTTACGTGGGCTCTGCCCTGCCATCCTGTACCCGTTCCTCTCTCTCTGTGCTTTGGCAACTGCGGTGGTCCTTGGCGTCGCCGTGCTCCCGGCGGTGCCTGTGGGGCCTGTGGGGCCTCTCCTTGCTGTGGCTGCGCTCTCTCTTGTGGGCCTTGTCTTCCCTGCTGTTGCTGCGGCTCCTCTTGGCGGGGCGCTCGCCCCTTTGCCTGCTCCTGCTGCGGCTCCTGCTCCGCTTCCCCCGCTCCCTGCTCCTGCTCTGGCTGTGCTTCTTCACCTTGCGCTCGTCCCTGTGTCTTTTCTCCTCCTTCTCTTCCCTGTGTCTCCGGTCCTCCAACTCTCCTTTGCCCCGCTTGTCTTTCGTCCTCTCCCCTCCGTCTCTCGACCTGTCCTTGTCCTTGTCACTAGCCCTGTCATTGTCGCGGTCCTTCTTCCTGCTCCGGTCGCCGTCGCTTTCCCTCTCCTTGTCGCGGTCCTTGCGGTTGTTCTTCCTGTCCCGGTCTTTGCTCCGGCTGCCCCGTCGCTCCGGGCTACGCGAGCGCCGCCGCTCTTTGTCCCCCCTTTGTCCTTTGTTCCTTTCGCTCCTGTCCCTGTCCTTCTCACTCCTCTCCCCCCGCTCCCTGTCCTTCTCACCCCTCTCCCCCCGCTCCCTGTCCTTCTCCCCCCGCTCCCTGTCCTTCTCACCCCGCTCCCTGTCCTTCTCACCCCGCTCCCTGTCCTTCTCACCACGCTCCCTGTCCTTCTCACCACGCTCCCTGTCCTTCTCAACCCTCTCCCCCTTCTCCCTGTCCTTCTCAACCCTCTGCCTGTCCTTCTCACCCCTCTCCCCCCGCTCCCCGTCCTGGTCTTTGCCCTCCCGCTCCTTCCTCTGACGCTCGCGCTCCCTCTCCAGCTCCCAGTCGAAGTTGGTGGAGCCGTGTCCGTCCCGGTGGTGGCTCCTGCTTCTCGACCTCTTTGGCGACCTCCGGGGGCTCGGGGTTCTTCTGGGAGTCCTGTGAAAGGAGCAGAGGAGAACGTCAATGCTGGCGAGCAGCAGAAGGAAAGCGAGACGGCTGCTGAGAGGAGGCCTCCGCCAGGGTCACCTGCGCTCTGCGTGCCGCTCTGGCTCCTCCGGCTCCTCCTTGCCCTCTTTCTTTGGGACCTTCCTTGGTCTGCTCTTCATCTGCTGGTCTATCATCTTCTGGACCGGCACAGGGATGCGCGGGAACAGCGTGGAAAACCACTCCAGCTTGGTCAGGAAAGAGCGCAGCATTTCCCCGATCGTCATGACGCATCCGCCGCCGGCTTTTACGTCCAGCTCCTGGAAAACATGGCCACCGGGGTCGTTAGCAATGCCTTCCCCCGCACCCAGTTCAGCCTACATCTCACGTCAAAGTGTCTTCCGAGCTGTGCAATTACTGACCCTATCTATCATGATTTCAGTCATCAAATCCAGGCATAACACTTGTGATGACCAAGTACCCAATGTTCACCTCTGTATTCATTAAGCTTAATATGGATAAAAAGCAATCATTCTTATATGCTAATTCAGAGAAACGTCAAGACGTAATGTACAGGAAAGGTAGTGCAATTAACTGCTGCTCAGCTAATTTTAAATGTTTACACTATAGGTTCCTTTCAATAAAAACAGACGCAATAACAAACCAACTGCCTTTAATCCAATGAGGAAGAGGCACTGTGAAGAGACCATTATCTGACCACTGTGTTTAGAGACAGGTCATTACTGCAACAACATCTTTTCTGCTGTGCCACCCCATAGCTCAAGACGAGTTAGTCAGCTATTGTCTGGGCGAACCTAGAGCGTAAGCACACGTGGAGAGGAATGTTTAAACCAGGTACACAGAAGAAAAGGCTAAATGGTAAAACAGCTGCTTGCACTCACACACACAAACCAACAGTGCTGAGATACAATTTCCAATTCACCTGCTGCACAAGGGAGATCTAAAGAAGAAAACATGGAAATTAGCCAATTGGTAGGAGGTAAAGCGGCATGTCAGTGCTGCATAAGAACAAAGGAATTTCAAAAACACCTTATCAACAGCCAATGTATAAATGGATGCCCTCAATGCTAGTGTCAAGAATAAAAAAGTATTGCCTTTATTTATCTTACATTATTTTGGAGCAAACATTGGCATTAGCCGTAAATATTACAGTGGTGTACTACACTGGCTTGTGCAACACTGACTACATTTCTGTCAAAAGAAACAAGGCATGCCTATGTTTTCATGTATGTAAATTACATGTCATTTGTACTTACCATGATAAAACAGCAACAGAGCAGTGACCTAATCTGTATTAACTGCCAGGAACATTTGAGAGACAGTTACATTAAGCCAAATGAAGGCAAAGGTGAAAATTAGCTATTATGCATCACAAAGTAGTGAACAATAACTTATTAGAACAATGAAAACATGCAGTACTAGATTGTGGAAAAGTATTTGTTTTCAATACCAATAAGAAAAAAAAAAGTATTACCCTTGTAAACATACCTCCTCATCATCAAAGAACCCATCAAACCAGTCCAGGAGGTCTGGAGGGGGTTGAGTGTATCTGTTTCACAACAACAAAGACAAATTTCAACAAATTTCACAAGAGTACACAGCCACATTCACCAAGTGCATCGAATTCTCAGGACAAAAAAAATAAATAAAAATCAGTCAAACTGGTAATGCTAATCAGTGCAGACAAATACTGAACTGCAACCATTTCCAGCAGACCAGACATACAGCCATCAACACTACTGAAATTATTTATTGTTTGAGCCCAAAAATGGTTCTTTAGCAAATACACAGGCGTACCTTATGTACATGAACCCGAGGGCTCTAATATAGGGGGAGTCGGTGTGTGTGATGAGACCCATCACCTGCTTGCGTGTCAGCTTCAGGGTGAACAGTTTATACAGCAAACAGAAGGCCGTAGAAACAATACCTCCGGTTCCAACACCGCGGACCTGAAAGAGAACGCATTTTAGAAGTCAACATATCGAACCCAGGGCATCCCACCAGCGAAGGTGTGACCGGCACAGCAGCCGTGCACACTTCCGTGTGATTTCGGGCGGCAGTATAATACAACGGCTAAAGGCATACTGACGTTTGTTAGAACATAATGTTGTATAGCTACCTGGCACTGATATTAGTCAAAATATTCACTCTCACCATGAGTTGCTCCAGTGGTCAGTAACTGACCAACGAAGAATTACTTCCCCCCCCCCCCCCCCCCCCCCCCCCCCCTCCCCTCCCATTTCCCCATCCAGATGGCGAAATAGAGAACAAAAGGAAAACACAAACAACAGCACAAAACACAAAAAAAAACAATACAAAAAATAAAACAAAAAAATCACAAAAAAAACGAAAAAAACGTCCAAAACTTGTTTTTTTTGTTTGATTTTGATTGATTTGATTTAATATTGATTTAAGAACTGCTGTGCTGCTAGCTTCTTTGCTGTTCGGTTGGTTTTTCGCACGCTTCAGGAAGTGAGTGGGACCGTTACAGCGCAGGAATGAAACAAGGAAGTAAATAAGCTAATGACCGGATCTTCTTCCAAACCTTTGTTTGGAAAAAGTGCAAAATATCATAAATGTAGCTTTTTAAAATATATTTTCAAACACCCGGTTCTGGATGTTGTGATTTTCTATATCAGCATAATCCACGTTGTTTGCATTCGTTTATGTGCTAAAAGTGTGCTTTTGAGACTTATTTCACCATGCAACGGGAGTGACTGAAGAGAGAAAAAAAGTCATTCTTCGTTAGTCAGTTACTGACCACTGGAACAACTCATAAAGGTGAGAGTGAATATTATGATTAATATCGGTGCCAGGTAGCTATAAAACATTATGTTCTAACAAACTTCAGTATGCCTTTAAGGAACTGGCCTTGTAACCTAAAGGTTGCCGGTTCGATTCCCAGGTATACGCTGCTGTTGTACCCTTGAGCAAGGTACTTAACCTGCATTGCTTCAGTATATATCCAGCTGTATAAATGGATACTATGTTAAAAAAATGCAAAAGCTGTGTAAGTGGCACTGGATAAGAGCATCCGCTAAATGCAATGATTGATAGGGTGGTGAAACTTACTGGTTCTTTTGAGCTTGAAACCAAAGGCTCTCCCTACTCTGCACAAGACAGGAAGTAGCACAGAAAGTAGTCAAAAGGCACGTACTTGTACTTACCCCTCCGCACATGCCAGTTTGGCCTGCAGTCTTCCTGCTGCCTTTCTCCCATGGCTCAACATGGTTCACCTGAAGCGCACAAAAAGGCTTTTGTCAAAGTTTGACAAATTTCACTGTAACTTCCATTATATCACATATCAATTATAATTCACCTGCGTTCACTATTCGATTGTTGAATCATTTTCAGTTTATCATTTATTTCTCCTCAGGGTACTAGGTATTGTTATATAGGTAGAAGTAATGCAAGAGAGAGATGCCAATAGTGCCATGTCTCCTTATGCTTCCGTCAGGGGTAACTGGTATAGTATGATGGAGCTTTTCGCTATACGAGGTTGTTGGAGAATGAATCTGGAGGTTGCCATACATTTCAATATCTCAAACTCTGAACTTCAACTCCGACTAGACTCTGAAATGATTTGCAACCCGCTGCCTTTTTAACTGTTCTGTGACTGAAATGAGACTGATGATGCTGATGAATACTTTTGATTTGAAGTAGTTTTTGGTGAACAGAGGTAGTCTCACCATATACAATGTGATTCTGGCACTTGGTAAACCAAACCAAAGTCAGGATATGCTTAAGAAAAGTAATAGCCACAAAGCAAACCATCGTCTGTGTGTTTTAAATTTTTTTTATCTGTAGCCAGTCATGATCCAGGTCAGCAAAGAAATTAAAGGGTAACTACACTCTATATCACTTTTTTTTGTTCTTTTTTTTGTTGTTGCTGTAAACGTGTTTGTATGCCTACCTTATAATTAAACTTATTCATGCATTCCGTTATTTCAACAATTCTGAAATAATATTGTATATCATAAGAAACTGGTAGAAAAGCATCTTTGTGCTGCCCCTTACGGTTGAAATGTCCTTTCTGCTCCCCACACTGCCCCCGCCCCAATTGTTGTCGCCCACAACGGAAACAGCCGACACCTGATTGGTTAAACCCACTATGTTACTTTAATTTCGGCCCCGCGTTTTTAGACCGGAACAACGTGGCATCCCGTTCAATTCTCTTATTCCACCTAAATAGTCCACTAAAATATGTTTGTGAAAATATCTGAGGTGAGAAATAGGCCATGCAGTTGCTGAATCTTGATTCATATTTGATGTGCAATGTCTAGTTTGACCCGAGTTATACTAAATAACTTGTACAATGTATGTTAATTTATGCAAATAACGATGGACACAGCTCCTCCGGCCCCAACCCTCTCCCTCGCTCACCCCACAAAGCATTTTTCTAAATCGTGTAGTAGGCAGACAGAGGGTGTAGTTACTCTTTAAAATGTGAAGACAGGGAGTTTAAAAAAATGCATCAGAGCAATTAACAGGTATGACCTCAGATTAAACGATACAGCAATTCATGAGTCATATTTCGATGACAATGACAATGGGCTATGGTTGGCTTTGACCTGGTGGAACTTGCATTTCTAATGAGTTTCAACACACAACTATAGGAAACACAAAATCTTATATATATTTTTTTTTTTATGCCTTAACTTCTGAAAGGGGATACATTCAATCATAATTGTATGCACAACCCTTCACTGCAACTTCATTGCCAATTCAGGAGAGAGCAGACCTGCGTGCTTCACTAAAACATGTAGATTTTGCAGTCTGCTGGCTGAAGTGCACAATGTGCAGCTGGTGGAGGTACACCTACATCGACACCCTATCAACCAGAGAAGCTGTTCTTTAGGGGGAATACCCGATGACAGAACCCTCCCTCTCTAGATGATGATATGGCATGTTGCAGCTACAGACTGCACTGGCAGGGTGGGGTATGTCACTGCACCATGGACCAGTGCTTTAGTTTGCTGTGCCACCAAGGAGGCCAGAGACACTTTCATATATTAATACAACTGCATGCTCTCACTCCTGCAGCCAGAAAGCATACGTTATTAATACAACTGCATGCTCTCACTCCTGCAGCCAGAAAGCATACGTTATTAATACAACTGCATGCTCTCACTCCTGCAGCCAGAAAGCATACGTTATTAATACAACTGCATGCTCTCACTCCTGCAGCCAGAAAGCATACGTTATTAATACAACTGCATGCTCTCACTCCTGCAGCCAGAAAGCATACGTTATTAATACAACTGCATGCTCTCACTCCTGCAGCCAGAAAGCATACGTTATTAATACAACTGCATGCTCTCACTCCTGCAGCCAGAAAGCATACATTATTAATACAACTGCATGCTCTCATTCTTGCAGCCAGAAAGCATACGTTATTAATACAACTGCATACTCTCACTCCTGCAGCCAGAAAGCATACGTTATTAATACAACTGCATGCTCTCACTCTTGCAGCCAGAAAGCACACTATTAATACAACTGCATGCTCTTACACCTGCAGCCAGAAGCCTACATTATTAATAGAACTGCATGCTCCCACTCCTACAGCCAGAGAGCATACATTTTGCTCTTAGAACAACAAGGCTGTGTGCTGGTTTCCTTCGAACACAGCAAACTCTGAAATGAGGAGATCAAATGCAATATGAGGACTGGTTCACACATCGGCCTATTTATCACCATACCAAACAATTCGAGCAACTCAAGAGGCAGCCTACAAGTGGTCCGTGCATGTTGATAAAAACATAGCTGCAACTCATTTCTTAACTTTACCACATTTGTGTTTTAAGATTTCTAGTGGAGTTCCTACAGTACAAATGTTCAAGAACAGCCCCGCAGGTATATGGCACAAATGCAAAAGCTCAGGGACTACAGATGTTAGGATTTCGTAGAGCCATTTACTACTCTCCATTCAATCCATAAGAGTCTAAACATGTTGATTAAAGTTGAGTCCTGAAATTTTGGTTGAGTTTGTGTATTGAGAACAGCAGTAAAACAAACCACAATTTCACATGGAATTTTATAAGACTGCAGTTCATTGCATTTATAAATTGCCCAGTCATTAAATAAACGTTAAAAAAACACTAGGTTTAAACATCTTCAAATTTTTTTCTTCCTTCAAATTTCTAATTACGAGGATAAACTATGAGACTAAATTCATTTTAATTCCTTTCAAGGGCATACAAGACATTTCGTTAAAATAATGAAAACACATTTATAACAATGGAATTTATTTTATAAGAATGCTCTGAAAATGAGGTATATAAGACTGTTGACAAGGTAAAAGATGCAATGTTCCCAATGGGGTTTGCAAGAAAATGCTGCACTGAAACTATAAGTAATAAAAAAATGGAACAGCTCATGTCTTAGAACTTAAAGTAAAATTTGACTTGTTAAAACTGAGTTGTAGACCATCATTTGTCCACTAACCGCATAAGGACAGAACACGAGTAGCCTATGTTTGGTTTATTTTGCCAAAATATCTTTAGGAAACAACGTGTCAATGTAATTTTCTGACATTATAATAAAATAACGATAATCCATCTTCGGGGCAAGACCTCCAGCGCCTGGCATGAACTAGATTGACGTAGTCTTGTTTGAATTACAGGCTCCCCTAGCGAACTGTAGGCTGTGGGCAAGACGGCTGGTTAAATGTAGGCGAACTGCATGAAGTAGGCTACTTATCAGAGTGCTATCATCATTGGAATAAGTTAACTCACCTGCAGGGGGTCTTACCCACCACATAGAGATACTTTGTTTTGGAAAGCCATTTAGTTATTTATTTTTATCTATTTAAAATTCCAAAATACTACTCGGATCTCCATGCACTTTATTTTTTTAATTTGTTGAAGGAAGTTTTGTGTTGGAGTTTGTGTTACTGTAAATTGATACAAAAATTTTCATATTCACTGCAAATGTATATCGGCCCCAAACATCGGTTATCGGTCTCCTTCATTAGTAATAATCGGTATCGGCCCTGGAAAAACCATATCGGTCGACCCCTAGTACAGAGACGCAACACTGCGTGTATGGAGGAAAGTCGTGGAGGCGGAGTTTGTGTGTTGGACTGCTTAATAATGACACTGGAGATCTCGGGACAGCGGGGGCTATTTTTACTCATGGCTGTATAATACCACTTTACTTAAATTCACTTAGTTTAATTAATGCAATGATTATATTGAATGTCTTTGTTCGATATGTTTGTGTGTTGTGGGTCTGCCCCACTTTTTATGTCTTTTTTGTTGTTGCTGGGGCTACAACTGAAGTTCCCTAGCGAGAAAATAAGTTATTCTATTATACATGATATTACCATCTTTCTATGCCATTTCCAGTTATTGATACCACTGCGAAGCAACCACACCTACAATTTATTGAGGAATTGTTAATAGTTTTATTAAAGTACTAGCCGTAAACCCATGTCGAAAGTGATTTCCATCAATAGTTGCAGAGCATAATTTCAAAGCAAAATGAGACGCGTACGTTCGAATTTCACCATTCAGAAATGCTGTAACGTTAAATCTCAAGCAAACAATTAGAGAAGCACCAAGGGAAAGAAGTAACCATACTTGTGCCTGCACTGAACTGATGCTGAAGCATGTTAGTGATACAATGAGCTCGTAGTCCTTGAGATGATTGCATAACCTTAATCCGTGATCAAACGTACAATAGCAAGGAACAGCTAGTTCGTCTCTACTCTATCATTATACACTGACAGACTACAACAACAACATGCGAATGCTTTGATTCAGCAGGCTAATGATAAACCACGGAAGCAAATAAGTCCTTATTATATTACAGCCATCGACAGCATTTATTAAACAAACATGTACTTGCTTGATGGGAAATACAAACTAGCTAGCTACCTATTGCAAAAACTAACGTTACAGGTAAATTAACATAACGTTAACGTAATAGTCAGGCGTCTTACAAAATATTAGACAGTTACTAAAACTGGCGTCAACCACGTCCAAACGGATTCGCTAAATGGCCGTCTAGTTTGCGTAACGTTAGCTGGTTGACATAACACCGTGTAATTTAAGTTCGACACGCATCTACCTAGCAACGTGAGCGGTCTGGTTATCGGGGGACCTTTGCTCACCAGCTGGCGTTAACGCCAACTAACGTTAAATGTGGCCCGTTGAATGAATCGGGTGGCGAGTGCTACATTCTACGCGATGTATCGGACGATATTTTCCAAGTTTGACTTGGAGTAGCTAGCATGCACCATTTCATTTAGCTAACGGCGTTTGATAATAATAGTTAACAGCTGAGCCAACACTCCAGTGACGATATGACGTTAGCTAACTTGTTCATATACAGGGTGTCTAAGTGCCTAACTAGCAAGCCACTAATCACACGGCTATTAATGTCATTCATTAGATGCTACACGTATAATGTTAACGTTAAACAGCGTGACGATAATTTTTTTTTAGAAATCCTTACCTTAAAGTAGATCTCGTCCACGACTTCGTGGTAAGTTTTCAGCTCGTATAGCTGCACCTTGAAATAAGGCGAGGATAACACGTTGGTCAAAATCATGGGGTTGAGATTCATGGTCTTCTCGTTGCCCCACAGAGGTAACACATTGCCATGCTTTCCCGACGCGGCGGCTTTATTCACGGCCTGTTGCTGTTGCTGGTTCCCCGCCAACGCCGTGTTATTTGCCATATTTCGTAGCTAAATCTAGCCAGGTATCTGGCGCTTACGGTTATTACTTCAGGGGACGCAACTACCGTTTCTCCATTAAACCTTGAATTGCATTCGTCCCTCAGTGACGTCCAGTATCTAAACGCAAGTGTTTAAGCCAAATAACAAAATCACTAAAAAGCCCCTTTAAATATCAGAAAAGATCCAATCTCCGTCCAAGCACTAGCTAACCGGGGAACAAGATGGCCGTCACTGCTGCTGAAAGAAGCAGAAAATCAGTTTACGTGTCACGGCTCTCACGTCCAATGAGAGCCACGGAAACGCTTTTGAAGCGGTTAACTAACTATTGTCTTTAGTTTCAGGAAACTGAATAGATCGATTTCCATGTTGGCTCTCAAATTTACCGCATGATCTGGCTTTATTTTATCTTATATGAGCCACAATGGTTGCAAATTGCATACGTTAGGAAACCCAAGAAACAGACGAGTTAGCGGATAGTCCAATGTTCCCTGGGTTTAGCACAGAACTGGTTTAGCTCACGTTAACTGAATATGATCAGCAAATAACTAACGTTAGCCAGTGCTGTCTTATTTAATTCTGCTCGTATTAATTCGATTTTTGTAATTGGCCACTCGTGAAATCACTTATACAGAACTGGACACTTAATTCGCTAGTCAAAGAAAGTTACCTAACTAATGCTAGCTCAACTTTGTTCGCCATGAACCCATTGTTTACTCCTCCACTGTATATGCAGAGATACCAGTTTGTTGTAGATTTTGTTAAAATGCACAAACCCAAGAAGGTAGCTATTTTTTCTTGTTTTGATGATTGGTAAATTATATTATTTGTGCACGAGTATTGCTATATAACTTCGCAAAGGTGAACAAGTCAGTGAGCCCTGCAATGCCACAATTGACGTGGAGGTCAAAATGAATGTGACATAACGTTACTGGCTTTTACTCTGGCATGTACAACGCACAAATATATAATAACATTAACGTTGTTGTATTTTATATATTATTATAGTTAACTCACTTCAGACGCTATTTGAACAACTTTTTTTCTTGCAGGTGGTAGATTTGGGATGTGCCGACTGCAGTTTGCTCAGAAAGCTGAAATTTCATCGTGACATAGAGTTGTTGGTTGGGGTGGACATTGACAGTGCGGTTATTAGACAGAAAATGTAACGTTAATTTAGAAAATATTTTTAAATCGAGACAACTGGGTAAAGTTGTATTTGAGTCGTCGTTGTCATATAAAATGTTCGTACGTCTGTTGTTTTTAACAGGTATACTTTAGCCCCGTTCCCAAGTGAGTACCTGAAACCAGCTGACAAACCTTTTAAAATTGAGCTTTATCAAGGTTCTGTCACTGAAAAGGAATCCCGCACCAAAGGATTTGATCTTGCGACCTGTATTGAGCTGTAAGTGATTTATTCGTCTGTTATTGCCAGTATGGGGAACGTCTGCGATACATTCCATTTGTGCCACATATTAATGCGATACTAATCTGTCTATTCTGGAGGAAAATCTGTTATAATTTATATGGTAAAAAGCTTTTCCATACGAATTTGGTTAATCCAGTAAGCCTATGTTATTTTTAGTTTTTGAAGACATTTTCAAGCTTTTGTTCAGTAAGCTAATTATGTGGTGTGTTACTTTGTTGATGAACAGCATTGAACACCTGCCACTTGCTGAAGTGGAAAGGTTTTCCGAGGTTCTGTTTGGATACATGTCCCCTGCCGCGGTGATTGTCAGCACTCCAAATGCAGACTTCAACCCCTTGCTACCACGATGCTCTGGGTTTAGACACATTGACCATAAATTTGAGTGGAGCAATTCAGAATTTCAGAATTGGTAGGTATACCACATACAATTTCAGTATTACAACAGCTTGTAAGAATACTGTGGCTTTTGTACTATTCAGTTCAAAGCTTGCAGTGTACTTGAAATGTAACTTTTCTTTTGCAGGGCTTTGGAGATGTGTAGATTGTACGGCTATGTGGTGGAGTTCACTGGAGTAGGGAAAGCCCCCTGTTATGAGGAGAGCGTTGGGTTCTGTTCTCAGATTGGAGTATTTCACAAGGGCTCCTTCAGAAGTGGTACTTTTGTGAGAAGTAACAAAACGGAAAACACTTCTTCTTACAAACTGGTAAAGGAATGCAACATTCATCAACCAGATGCACAACTCTATTCATTACAGCATTGTGATTTAGAGTTTAGTTTGCTGCCAGTTTTTTTAGTCTGTATTTGAACGCCAAGACGATGTGCTTGAATAATTATGGTGTCTCTATGGTGTCTCTTTTAGCTATATGATGTGGTGTATCCCAGCCTATGTGACAACAACATCTTCCAGAGGACCCTGGTTAATGAAGTCCTGTACTGGGCAGAACACATCAAGAGGAAATGGCTCGAAGCCTCTGGAGAGGAGGGGGCGGGTCTTCATGTGAGTGAAATCGCAGATTTCCCCAATGACTGTCAGGAGGCACAGGAGCCCTACTTGCAGGGAGGTGCCGCTTGTGTTCCTCTAGCCAGAGTGCTGTCTTTCCCCAATGTGCACACACTGTGTGGCTCTCTGCAGCGACTGCAGGATGCCCTGCAGGGTGACTCTCGGGTGGTACTGACAGGGGACGCTCTCGCTGTGGTGTTGGCCACTAGTGAGGAAGAGGAGACCGATGCAGATGAGGAGTGGGACGAATGTAGCGGTCCTGTGTGCGTTGAAAGTGTAAAGTGTACAGTGGATTGCGCAGAGGACTGGGAGGCAGAGCTTTGATGTCCCTGTGAGATATTATCAGGGGATCTGATTGGTGCCTTTTGAATGACACATTCTTTAAGATTCCAGCGGTAGTAGTGCAGGCTCAAGGTCAACGCTTGGATTCTACCACAGCAATTTTGAAACAGGTGTGTGGCTCTGCTATTATCTGATGCAGTACACTAAACACTCCCAAAAGCTGAAAGATGGTTTGCTCTACATGCAGGTGATGTTGGAATGAAAAATATTGTTTTTGTGTTCAATATTAAGCAGATTTGTTTCAGAAACATTGCTTTAATTTGTTTGAGGTGGTCCAGATTTATCAAATGGAGAGATTAGTTTTTGTTTATATGTACAAAGTGCATTTACTTTCTTTGTGTCCCAAATGATTCTGGTACAATTTGAGTCGTGTATGACCTTTATTGGTTTTGAAATGTTTCTTTCCATAGTAAATGGTCTAATAAACTTATGTCTGGTGCCTGGAAAACACAGTCTGTTTACTCCAATGCAGGTTTTATCACCAACGTTTTGGCAGCAAGCTGCCTTCGTCAGGGCTTAAATGCAGCAATTCTCACACATACACACATAGGTTACTGACAATTGGATGCACCGGTGAGACTTAAACAATGAAGATCACATGGCGTTATAAACATTACTCTACGTAGAGTTTAGAAAAAAGACCCACAAACAAGTTATTTACACTTTTGCAAAAATAGACATTCAATGTTTTAGGATCTTTTCAGTAGGAATTAAAAGAATCGTCATCCTACACATGATTATGCATTATACACCGATTAGCCACAACATTAAAACCACTGACAGGTGAAGTGAATAACATAGATTATCTCGTTATTTTGGTTTTATACTCTAGCACTTTGAGTTTGAAAGGGTACAATGACAATGAGGTTGAAGTGCAGACTGTCAGCTTTAATTTGAGGGTATTTTCATCCATATCAGATGAACCGTTTAGAAATTATAGAACCTCATTTTTGGGCATCAAAAAATATTGGACAGTTTAACATAATGTAGAATAAAGTAATCATTTTAAATATTTGGTTGCATATCCTTTGCATGCCATTACTTCCTGATGTCTGTGACCCAACAATATCAAAAGACTCTTGATATCTTATTTTCTGGTACTACAAGCGATACTATAACATCTGCATTTGAATGGATCTCTATGGGAATTGGGGGGTGGGACTAGACTTAGCTGTAAATTACACTGGAAAACTATGGAACACATGGTTGGCTAAATGGCTCTAAGTCATCAAGAGTCTGACGTATCAAACAAGCCGTAAACCATCACTCTGCCAAAATGCTAGAGTACAGAACCAAAATAACAAGAGATAATCTTATTAATTTCACCTGTCAGTGCTTTTAATGTGGCTGATCGGTGTATATTCTGCACATACATCTTGGTAAGAGCAGGTACCAATATATAGTATACAAAAAAGACGAAATAAGGTGACATATTAGGCAAAAAAAGTCACTAGATGTTAAATTTAAAGAGATCATATAGGAAATCACTACTTTTTCATTTTTATCTTTTTTTTTTCCTTTGAACTTGCATGTCTTTTGGTCTGCACCTCACCTACACAAGGTGTGCGTTTTCTTTTTCACTTCTCTTGGAAAACATGGAACACAATATTCACTGATCTGCTTCTCATAAAAAAAAGCTGTATCCATTTTTGATAACAATATATTTTCATTTTTATTAGGGGCTTAAGAACAGGACACTGACATGGTGTTCAGAAGCATGGATTGTTCAGTTGTGCTAAATGCCAAGTATACAGAGTTATGTTGCTTGGTGTCAGGGCCATTTGTGACTATATATGACAATACTGTATCTGGGAAGCTGTCATGGGCTGTGGTCTCAACATTGATGATGATGACAGGAGTAGTGGATGCAGTGAAAAAGACATTCTTATGAACAGGCACGACAGATCTAAATACAGGCCGCAGGAGCAGCACTACACAGTGGAAGCAACTGTATGACAAGAATTACATTACATTACAGGCATTTAGCAGACGCTCTTATCCAGAGCGACTTACACAACTTCTTATTACATGTATCCATTCATACAGCTGGATATATACTGAAGCAACTCAGGTTAAGTACCTTGCTCAAGGGTACAACGACAGTGTCCTACCTGGGAATCGAACCTGCAACCTTTTGGTTACAAGTCCAATTCTTTAACCATTATACTACACTGCCGCCCAAGAACCAGCTCCATATTTTTTGTGTGGTGAAACTGGAGATATTTTCAAACCAGAAAGATCACATTATTTTAGGTTATTTTGCCAGGAAGACTGGTTTTTGAATCATAAGGCCTATAACATGATACTTGCACCTCGTTGTTCAGGTCATCTGCTTCAAAAGCAGAGACATAATCTAATCGGCAGCAATACATTACAGAGCACATAAGAATGATGTTTCTGTGTTTTTCAAGTGTTTGAAAGCACAGTGTAAAGACAGCATAAGCCAAGGAATGAGCAAGTCCATTCCTTTTAAAAAGGGGAAGACACAGTGTTCTGGATCTGTACTGATAACATACAGACAAGTGATCCCAAACCAGAAAACCGATCTCTATACATCAATGATATTTTTCACAAATTGAGGGTGATGGAAGCAAGCAACCAATTTTATTGTGGTTCCCTTGTATAAAAGCAATGTTCTCTTGTCAAACAGAAACCATGACAGAAACTACACAGCTTCTAGTGAGAAGATGTCTGTGGTGACAGAATGGCTGTGGTGAAGTACTGTACATCTTATTTATTTTAATGCATTTCAGAATTTAAAAAAAGATTTACATTTATTTTATCTGAACCATTATAAAGAGACATGAGGTTTGCATCCACTATGAGCAGTACATCCAGAGACAGCTGGTGCTAAAAAAAACAGTCACATATATATTTAATTAAATATTTTATTTTAATTAACAATAAATGGTACATGTGTAAGTATACATACGGGGGAAGAGCCACTGATTAAGAGAAAATGAATCTCTGAAGATAAACACTGTGATAGGCAAGTACAACATCATTTTACAATAATAAACCATATACAATTCCAAAAACCTAAGATATCACAGAAGAAAAACATTTTATCACAGACTTAGTACCAGTATCATTTAGAAACACAGTGTGAAGTTAATTTGGCATAGGTGAAGTAAGATCACTCCACAGAACTATGAGAGCTAAACAGCTTTCCAGGAAGGTAGTCAAACTGATTTGTAGCCAGACGCTGGGACGACGTGAAGACATGACACCAATTAACTTTTTGTTCCGATTGTGTACCTTTGGCTACAATCCCCAGCTCCCTGTGTCCAAAGTGTAAGAGAATATTAAAAATAACAAACACTGATATAACCTGAATTTAACACATTTCATTCCTGTTATGGAGCCAATTCTCATTTCAGTATTTGTTCCTCAAAAGCTGGAGAACTCACCCTTCTACTATCAGCACCACAGAAGTGTTTCTGTGTGCTGAGGATTTATACTGAAAACACACACACACACATGGATATACTATAAATGGGCAAGAACTTGATTTAGCAAGCCCCATTAAAACAAATTTAAAAATTGATCTTCAAACCTGAACTAAACATCCCAGAGCACTCATTTTGGTCTTCTGATGCATGTAGGAAATGGGTATCGGAAATGTTTCTTAAATATGTCATCACTTCTGACAAAATAAACAGTTGATTCAACAACATTTATTCGTATTGGAGTCATTTCCAGGTGACTGGAGTCATACACAAACATTAATGTATAGGAACTGTAATAAGTCTCAACCTTGACCACATAACACTGTACGCGAACACATGAATGTGAGCAATGAAATAATCTGCTGTGCTAGTACGTATGATTTGCGACAAAGTATGTCGTTCATTCATTAATCATTAAGATCTAGTCAGTAAAATGTCAAAATCTAGTAGGTTATTAAGGTAAACAAATGACTTTCCTTTTCATGGCAATTATGTGTTTACCACATATGTGTAATTATTTGTTTTCAAATGTCATTTTCATACAATAATAAAAACCAGTATTTGTGAAACTGGCTCTATTTCATTATAAATCAAAATCTATTCAAATGCACGATGTTTCTATACCCCACAATGGCTGATAACAAAAGTATCAAATACACATTTTTTTATATCACAAAACGGGATTTTGTACAGATACTTCAATGTGCCGTATTCGTTAGCAAATTAATTGATCCCATTAACAGCTGATTTGTTTGGGCTTCTGCAATCATAGGCTACAGTGAAGCCAGCATTGTGATTTAAACCCAAGCAGACTCAAAAGCACAGTTCTTCTGCAATGACCAATCAATGAAATTCACAGTCCATCAGCGCTTAAGCTCATAGGAGGTCCTCAGCTCCCTGGAGCCCTTCAATTACAGAATGAAATTTACTTGGCAGGAACCCCTTGCTTTTAAAAAATCTCTTTCCTTCTCCATCACGCCTATGAGCCAGCAACTGTCCACAGCTCTTCCGCAAACGCACTCCGATTATTTTCCCCATCTCCATTTGGTCTACTAACTCAATAGAGGAGCCTGCATTTGGATTTCAACCTTAATAACATCAAGGATCTTTGGAACTGAGTGAACCTCCACAGCATATGTCCTTTTACATTTTCCTGAGCTTGCCGTTCCTTAGTCATGCTTTCATGTTTTTACCACAACAAAGATGGCCTACACCACTGATAGCATAGCTCTGGGCTCAGCGCTCAGAGAAGCATAGATTCACATGTATGGCTGTATATGTCAACAGTACAGGTGTTGAAACCATTTAGCAGCATATGAATGAAGAACAATGCAACAGAGAATTTCAGGAAGGCCATAACTGACATAAAATAAAACTTGTTTAACTATACTTACACACTGTACATGAGAAATATGCCAGAGATGAATGGAACACAGTATTTGACTCCTGCCTTAAACGGAGCTTAAATCTGGTCTCTCCAGCAGCCTTTCAGTCAAGATAGGACATGAATAGAAATATATGTTACGCTGTAGCTTAGCACACAAACATGAATAAATCCCCTTTACATCACAATTTTCTGACCTTGAAACAAACATGAACTTCAATTAACCAAGGATCACTTCAACACCAGGGGGCGTCGTGGCTGCCAGTGTATATGTGCAGTCCGTTCCACGGTCCTCGGCTCCCGTTTTAAAAAACTGTGCTGCCGGAATGAAGTGAGGTACAACCTGTGGGCACAACTGTTGCTCTCGGCCTGTGGGTCCTCAGCTGCGATGCCTCTCGGCCAGGCACCCTCTCGGGCTAACGCTTTATCACCACCTGTTCATACGCTCCTGCACCAACCCTGAAATGACACAAAGAATAAGCGCTGTTCAACTTCACCCTTCCACAGCACAGAAATAAAAAGAAACCCCGCCCCATCAATTGACACATTAAACTGCCTATTCGTACAGAATCCACCGATCTGGATAAGGTATACCAGGCATGTCTCCAGGCTATTCATCAGCATTCTCACTGGGTTTTGACAGTAGCTGAATGTTGAATGTTAACTCACCTGGTAGGGAGATGATGGCTGCCAAGTGCAGTGCTTCCCCCAGGACCAACAAACAGTCGCAGGCCCTCCTCTGAAAGGCAACAAGCACGCCATTCAGAGCCCGTCTGTCACTCAAGCTAACGGATGAAACCCGCACGCTCCTGCATATTCTTCACCGGGAAAAGCTGGTTGCTAAGCGATCTAAAAATAAGCCAGTATTGACAGAAGCATTTATTTTCCAGCTGTCTGCAGTGGGCGGCAGGTCTGCGCTTCAGGAGCGGAGGACTCATCAGGTCTCTGTGGTTTATGCTAATTAAAAGAGCAGCTAATCATCCCAACGTCCCTTCTGGGGAAAAAAAAGAAACTAATCTTTAAGAGAAGAAAATGAGTAAAATAACTTGAAATAAATACCTTGTAAAGTTTACTGGCGTGACACTGTGCAGCGTTATTACGGTATTTTAGATGTTCTGAAGAACAGGACTATAAAGGGCCTAACCATGATGTTATTCAGTTTCACTGCTGGTTAATTCTGATCGGGAGGGCAGAGCTGGAAGCCTGACTTTTACCAGTGAGTTAGCACAGCCTGCTTCACCAATGTCCACAAGGCAGCTCTCTGTGTCTTGTCAGTGTGATGGTCACCTGAAGGACTCACATTCACATTGTGTTTGTGGGATTACACCACATGTACTGTATCTTAAGTCCTCTCCTCTAGCTCCGTCAGACTCCGTCAGTGCTCTGGTCCTACTTTACAACACACCCCCGCTACTCCACAACTTAATTACTCTCCTCTTGTAGCCGGCCTCCGCTCAATCATATACCTACTGTGTCCCTTCTAATTAATACTCTACAATATATTAGTCTGACTCTTCATTACGGATAGTGGTTTTGGTTGTGATGATTTTTGATGATGTGATGTTCCCTTTACAACACGCGACATTACTGCTTTTTTCAAAATGGATTCAGCAAACTAAATGTATCAAATATAACTCTCCAATGTGTACCCTAGCCGACTGACCTTAGTCTGCAATTGCAAAAAAAAAAAAAAAAGATTTCAAATGTAAATTATATTGAAATATAAAAAATATTTAATCACATGGTGTAAGCCATATTTTTGAGCAATAGCAGACAAGACCGTGTTATTCCTTCTAAGCCTAATTGAAGTAGTACAGATGTACTGTAATTATTTTCAGCAGTTTATACAGAAGAGGTCCCATTGCAATTAAAGAAACAGACAATGCAAAACACTTAAGGAAATCCCTGGTGTTTGCCCCTAGAAATAATGAATCGCATCATACTTCTGTTAATAAGATCATGACGGTGTTAATGCTCTACAGTACTTAACACTTAAAAGTTGAATGGGACATGAGGGATTCCACATCTACAAAGTGTCCCTATCAATATCTATGGCCTTATTCTAGGCATACAGTTCAACTACAGTCGTATTCTTCATACTCTGGTTCTCTCTGTTCATACGCGTAGTACCTTCAGCACTTGAGTCCAGCTGACCAGGGGTGAAGTCCTGACTCTGAAGGATCTTCTCCACGACGTCGTCGGCATCCACCCTGGTGGCATCCACCCGCTTCAGCTGGGACTCCACAGAGTCCTGCTTCATCGGATGCCTGAGGAGATCCATCACTCAAACCTCGGATGTTTCTCACGCTTCACCATGTGATTACTCTGACGTTTTTCCATCATAGCCCATCTACTTATACACTAGGGGTGCAACGGATCACAAAACTCACGGTTCGGATCGTATCACGGTTTTGAGTCACGGATCGGATCATTTTTCGGATCAGCAAAAAAAAAAAGGGAGACAAGTATATCTTTGCTTTCCATTTATTCTGTAAAACACTTAAAGCAAGGAACTTTTGCCCATGGTCTTAAATGAAAACAACATTCAAGATGTCCAATGTTTAAGTAAAATCTTAAAATATATAAAATATTCAATACTCAATTGTTAAATCAAAGTGCAATATGAGGCATGATACCTTCTTCCTTTAAACATGGTAGTGAATGAAAAAATAGCCTGTGTAAACGTTGACGTTAATATTATACTTTAGGTGAGTCTGGCTTGGTTAACATTAGCCATAGCCTTGGATCAAGATGGTCAGGCTTGTACCAACAAGGCTAGTTAGCCATATATATAACGTTATAATTAATAATTAGAACAGTGGTGTTAACATCACTAGCCTTGCCTTATCCATATGAATAACAAAATTAAATACCCCGGGCTCCATTACATATTGTTTGACGAGGCGAAGCACAGACTGGAAAGTAACATAGCGTTAAGGAGACGCTCCTTCTAACGCTATGGACCAGAGCGAAGTTGTAATCATAAAACTCCGTTTTTTTAAAAATAGTCATGCACACATTTTTACAGTGCATACGGCAGGCCTTGTTGACGGATTTGGAAGAGATTTCGTAGCTCTGGTTCCAAAAATGAACGAGTATTTAATGTGTTAAATCCGTGAAAATTACATTACAGTGGGTGAGCTGGCTCTCAAACTGTCTCCCCCTGCGAAGAGGGGCGGGGCTTAGCGATAGGTCCAATGCGCTTCAGAGTAAAACACAGCACGCATCTGTCTTTTCACTGCAACTCTGCATCGAGATTTAGGGAATTATTACTTTAAAAAGTACTAGCGGCAGTAAAACTGTAATTCACTATGATGGTTACATTTTGCAATTAATCCGCGGTTCACATGCGTGCCGAACCGTGGGGGGCGATCCGTACGGATCACGGATCAACTACGATCCGTTACACCACTATTATACACTTATACTGCATATACAGTACATGTGCAGGCACTACACAACATGAAGCAACTTTAGCATCTTTTATGTGGAACGGTCACACATGCAACCATTTAATTTTAAAGAACGCTCAAAGGGCTAAAATGTAAATCCACAGCTGTTACATTGTCACTAGCTATTTCATACAGCAGTCTAGTACATAAGCGTGTCATAGGTCTTATGGGTCATGAAAAGGTTTCCATTAGCCTGTTAGCTCTCGGACTGATGTAGGCCAGGTGATACGGTTGCTGGGACGGAGGGAGTGAGTGCTCCAGGGCCCTTCACCTGTTCAGGCGCTCTGAGGAGGAGGCTCTCTTGATGGGGGTGCCGGGGTGCTCCGGCACGGAGGCGCAAGCCGCGCCGGCCGCGGCTTCCCGCTCCTCGCTGGGCTCCGGGATGCTGGCGATGCCAGTGGAGGCGCTGCCTATCGAGGTGTTCCTCCTGTGAGAGAACTCCGACAGGCTGGAGGAGCGCGAGTGGCCTGTGCTGTAGCCTGCACGGAGCCGGCACACATGCACAGTTACACACAAAGCACACACGTATGTGTGTGTGTATATATATGTGCGCACGCACACAGACACACACACACACACACACACACACATATGTATACATACATATGGACAAGCACACACACACACACAGTTAAACACCACACGCGCATCGTTACACACCTGTAACAAACAATTACACATTTGAATCATATATAGTACATGTGCTCATATACTATACACGTATATATGTGTTTATACATGTATACACAAACACACACTTAAGATACATGCAAACACACACACACACACACACACACACACACACACACACACACACACAATATATACACAAATAATACACAGAGTAAGTAAGTAAGTAATCAAAAGTTGGTAGGAATCTATATTATGGGGATATTTCATATGCTATATGCAAACTTTAATACACAGCTCTCATATGAAGTATCTATCTTATGAAGCTATAATGATGGATAAACTATATTAATGTGTTCGACCTTTAGATAAATTTTGAAATGTTTGTGAAGGAAAAGCTCAGAAACCCTTGTGTTCTGTCTCAGTCAAGAGGCGAAACATCCCCACGTGATGAGGGCTTCCATTTTAAACTGTTTTACGTGAAAAATTGACAGAGATGCAAACACCCACACCCTGGCATGTTATTCTTATCTACAGCAGATTACTAGTGCAGAACCAAAAACACAATGTCCTGTTTGTAAGTGCAAAAACCACCCACTCACTCTCAGCCGGCACACAGGCAACCTTCCAGAACACAGCACACTACTATGGCTGTTTCCTCCCGTTTAAAATCAGAACACACATTCCTAGTCAACGGCATTCCAAAGACTATTTCAGCTCGAAAACGTCAAGGCTCTCCTCTACCGCAAAGATCACAATTACAACTGCGTCCAAACAATTAAAATGTGTTCCAAATACATATCAAAATTTCCTCCCCGAAAATCAATGCTGAGAGTTTGCAGTATAGGGTCTCGAGTGCATTCGGGCTCCCGTTATCGAGCCTTTCTTCTAAAAGCCCATCATTTGCCTCACCGAAGAAAGCAGAAATCTCTATAATGGGAAGACTGGTTGGGGACGTAATCGAATGAGCGCTGCGCAATTGGAATGAGGCAGAAAGCTCACACGACAGAGCTGAGAGGCTTCGCTATTCAGATACCCGAGCCTCTGGTCTGCCGGACGCGCTGTGAACCTGATCTGATCTGGATGGGCGGTGTAGCCTGACCCTCCATCACACTTCCTCCTATCAATTAGGGGTAATCACCACAGCGAACAAGGTTACGAAAAGCAGACGATGTCAGACACCAGGCACAAATACAGATTTGAGACGGGCAGTAGAATCACAAGGTGAGAGCACTCTCCCCCTCAGATTGCATTCATTAGGGAAAAGTCACGAAAAAGGATAGAATGAATCAGAGCAATCAATCAAAGCAAAATGATTACCAGCCAGTGCTAAACGCATCCATTCTGCTGTGTGGGCAACGTGTAGACTTTTTATGCATCTCTATCTCTGTTCATGGCAAACACCTGTGAGAAGGCTGAAGGCCTAAATGTTAAATCCTAGGGGGGCAGTGGGTGATATCAATGAGGTCAATGGTTCAGGCGAGTCCCCCCCCCACACTGTGTGAGATGGAGAGGCATACCTGATACTTTAGACTGCTGACTAGCATAGCTGGAGGTTCTGGAGTGACCACACCGCGCCAGTTCCTCGGGTGCAGAGGCACACTTTCCTGGAGTCTCTGTCAGGTTTTTTTTTTTTTTGGTTTTTTTTACACAGGAGAAAAAAAACAAAAAAACTAAACAAAACTGGACATGAGCCACTGTCCGCCACACGGTGAAGGGTGGTCCCGCCATCATGCCAGTGTCTATTTTTTATTACGTGCGACTACTCTCAGGGCCGCCTAGGGACCGAGGCAAAGCAAAGCGGCAGTCTGAATTATACATGAAAGAGACGGAAGCGGCCGGAAAAAAAACACACAGCACAACATGGAGCGGAGAGGGTGAGACCAGCGCGCCATTACGATTGCTGTCATTACAGGTTTTATTATCCATCACGATGAGTGATCGGACGAGAGGTTAAGGTGCGCATTCCCAGCCCAAGGTTTGACGAAGTGATGCATGAATTACAGAATGAAGGCATTGGTGATTTGACAATCGAAACAACAGGTTTAACAGGCCCCGGAGATAACGCAAAGTATGAAAACGTAGTCACAAAAACGTAGAAATGAAAAGCTGATCACTAGTACCTTTCCCCGCTTAGCTATTTTAAACATCCATACCTGAGATTCCAAAAAATGTTTTCTGAGTCTCTCCACCCTTTCTATCTCCGTGCAGACATTCTGCGTCTCCTTGTATCCCTATGTACATGGCAGTGGACGGAGGCCTGTGGAGAAAGATGGGCAGGAAATCATCTTAAGACCACCTCAATACTGGGAAAAACAGGGCAGTATTTAACAGGTCAGCCCAATGTGAACCAAAACACTGTGCTCTGGTACAACCAAGGGGCCAGCTTTCGGCTCTCAACCTCAGCACCGGATATAATGTCGCCCTCTGCTGATATCTATGATTTGTGCTCAAAAAGCCAGTTTTCACAGTGGGCTCCATTCATTTTTGACAGCAAATTAAAAATATTTCCATTAATATAATGATGTTAACTCTGTGCATTATATTTCTTTAAAAAAATCACTTATCATTTTTCCGAAGTAATCTTTTTGGTTCTTACCACACAGACAGATTTTTTGTTGTATTATTTATTTTGGCCTGTCTGCACCTTCCTCGTTGTATGTGTGACTTGACTGGACACAACTGCGCGTGTGAGATGAGCGCAAAATTAAAACTTCCTGGTTCGGATGTGCTCCCCATTGGTTTCTATTGGCATCGCTGTCTACATTGTATATACTCTAAGGGTACAACAGGTCTGACTACGTAGGTTGTTCCTTTTCACCGTTTACGCCAAAATTCAAAAAGCCGCTCTTGTGTTTTGTGTGACATCAACTCTGTACATCAACCCCACCACCGTAAAAAACACGCATGATCCAGGTTATTAGCAGGACAGTATGGTGCATTTTGCTCAAGCTGTAACATTCCTTGCAGTGCTACAGCCAGCTGGTGAAGCCTGCAGGACAATAAGCCTCTCGCAGCACTGAGTGCACAAATGTCACGGCCGCCTCCTACTCTAATGTACCAGACGCTTTTGCACACTGAAATTCCACACAGCGGCAGCTTCACAAGCTCGAGCACCTCCATAACCTCTGTGGAAAATGTAAACTACCGCATTATATTTAATGTGGCTCTGGATTATTTCCGCTTTCATTATATTTATTGCATTTCAGACCTTTTGGCCTATTCTCTCTCGATCTCTATCTCTGTCTCTGTTTTTCCTGAGGGTGCAATCGCATCTTGGATGATGCTACAAGAAAATGGAAGGCTGCCATATCTTGACAACCTTACAGATTTAAAGAAGGTACGTCTCCCCAGCTTTGCTTGTTCCATTCATCCTCCACTTTGGTGGTTCTAAATACGCGGACGGTTTGAATCCCTGCTGAATAACAGAGACTCAAAAACGTATATCTTATAATATGGAAAAAAAATGTCTGTATTTATATGATTTGCACATGTCGGTGTGCAACTGAGCTTTTTGTTGATGGAATTGCATCCTACACATGTGATCCTGTCCTAACCCCACTGTGGAGAAATCAATCAGGCCCCCCTTAGTCACATGCTGACAGAGCAGCATTCATAGGTTTATATTTACAGCACATTTACTACCCTCAAATGATCACTAATAGCATTAGGTCTGTCACAATACACTAAATATTGTCAAGGCAGCGCTTACTCTCCTATTCTGACTAGAAAGCAGTATTTCACACAATAAATACAAACATATGTGGTACAGGCCTGCCAACCTGGGCTGCACTGCCATTGTAAGTAAAGTATCACCACATAGTAAGTTTTCAATGCTCTCAGGTACCTCTAGTCCAGGTCTTCCAACTGTCTCTACACTACTAGCTTTCTCAAGGGCTGAGGCAGTTATGGTCTGGCTTGTCCAAGAGCCTACGATCACAGTGGTCTTCCAGAATGAGGGATGATCGGGCATGCAGGACAGATGGTCCTAATCCTTAAGAATCACATTGCAAGTGAATTTCCACGGTGTGCTAGAGGACACATACATTTTATTAAGTAGAAATGGCTGAAACATCGCTGTGAGTGAACCAAAGCCATTCAGTGCAGACAAATACAAGGTGTGAAGAAATCCTTGTAAGAAATGACGTTCTTCATTTTTGAAAAGCGGTTCCATTTACAGTCTATAACCCTTGAGATAGAAACTTTCCAAGGGCAACGCAACTGCAAGTTCCGCAAGCACTGTATGCTTTTTAAAAACATATATCCTCTATATATAGGCTATATATCTTATATATTATATATCCTCTTATATATAGCCTACATCCTCTTTATTATCTCAAATAGCCCTTGATAGCTCAGCGATAATGCCCGAAATTTCCCATGACAAAGCAGTATGAACGCCAGTGTCAAGTTCAATGGAATAAAGTGTATATTTTGGCTGCAGTGTGGGATGCCTGGTTATCTTAAAAATGGAATCCAGAGCGGGATTAAAGGATGACGTGCTGCAGGTCATCAGGGCTGCAGCGACAGCTGCCTCCTCCCTCCTCTCCACGCCGTGCTCTCCTAATCCCTAAATTCAGGGTGAATCCTACACTGATGCTGAAACAACTGCCAAAGATCCCTGCTTTAACTGTGCAGTGGATCACAAACTGCGGTTTGGGATGAATGAAGGGGTCAGCTCTGATGTTTTGGGATGAAAATGACAATGAATGTGTCAATGGACAACCCCCCCCCCTCCCCAACCCCTCAGCACCAGGGATGTGACAGCACCACTCCGTTACTCCTTAATACTGAAGTGAGAAATCTGAGCTCCCAATGGTAATGCAAGCTCTTAGACCCACACAATGAAAGGACTGAGGACAGTAAGTGCAATTCCCGCTCTAACTCTTCAGTTCTGAGTATGTTGCATCATGCGCCTGGGCTTGGTAGCAGGGTAACGCGGTACCCCACCAGTAATTTTACATTTGACACAGTAGGCTAATCTCTCGGTGTGAGATGGCTCTGAACAGTGAAATAATGTTCAACCCTCCAAATCAGATTCAGCTAACAGCCATCAAAACAACTCCATTTCTGTATAAATGAGATTCAAACCACAAAAACACAAACCAAACCACAAAATCAGAAGTGACCCCAAAATGATATGGCACATTTCTAGACAAAACCCCACTGTAACAAACTGGATTAACCAGATGTCAATTTCACTCCTGACTCTGGAGTGCTGTGAATACTAAAACATAATGAGATTCTCATCACAATATTTGAATCTGTTACAAGATCTAGACAAAAGTCTATATACACATACACATACAGATTAAAAAGACAATAACTAGTGTATCAAAGCAAATCTGGATATTGGAAGGCAGTAGGCCTAAGTATTCATATATTTTATAGATTCACAGAGAGACCTTCAGATGACAATGGTAAAGTTGCAAGTTAGTGATGTGAGACTTTATGCATTAGTTTATGGTACAAGGTAGTGAGTGATGTGAGACTTTACGCATTAGTTTATGGTACAAGGTAGTGATGTGAGACTTTACGCATTAGTTTATGGTACAAGGTAGCAATGTGAGACTTTACGCATTAGTTTATGGTACAAGGTAGTGATGTGAGACTTTATGCATTACTTTATGGTACAAGTTAGTGATGTGAGACTTTATGCATTAGTTTATGGTACAAGGTAGCGATGTGAGACTTTACGCAATCGTTTATAGTACAAATTAGTGATGTGAGACTTTACGCAATCGTATTTAGTATAAGTTAGTGATGTGAGAATTTACACATTTGTTTATAGTACAAGTTAGTGATGTGAGACTTTACGCATTTGTTTATAGTACAAGTTAGTGATATGAAACTTTACACATTCGTTTATAGTACAAGTTAGTGATGTGAGACTTTACACATTCGTTTATGGTACAAGTTAGTTATGTAAAACTTTACGCATTCGTTTATGGTACAAGTTAGTTATGTGAGACTTTACGCATTACTTCATGGTACAAGTTAGTTATGTGAGACTTTACGCATTACTTCATGGTACAAGGTAGCGATGTGAGGCTTTACGCATTACTTTATGGTACAAGTTAGCGATCTGAGACATTACGCATTAGTTTATTGTACAAGTTAGTGATGTGAGACTTTACACATTATTTTATGGTACAGTCCTCCACCATTAGTGATGTGAGACTTTACGCAATCGTATTTAGTATAAGTAGTGATGCAGAATTTACACATTCGTTTTTTTCTATACACATACAAGTTAGTGCTACGTTATGAAAGAATGTGCTTTACTTATCTGTTCTGTACAGTGTGTGTGTTTACACACACGTTATTTTTTTAGTTAGTTTAGTTTTATGTTTACGCATTACTTCATGTATACATGAAGGTAGCGTTGTGTGGCTTTTTTTTTTTATTTTACAAGTTAGCGAGCGATCTGAGACATTTTTTTTTTTTTTGTTAGTGATGTGATGATGATGTGACTTTTTTTATTTATTTATGGTACAGTCCTCCCACCCAAAGAGCGTCAACGTCGTCAAAAAAAAAAAATCAACAGTCGTACTGCATAATTTTCTTCTTCCGTTTTTTTCTATACACATACACATTGCTGCTACGTTATGGAAAGAATGTGCTTTCTTATCTGTTCTGTAGTTACTACGATGATGTATCTGTATGCACTTATTGTATGTCGCTTTGGATAAAAGCTAAATGACTGTAATGTAATGTAATGTAATGTTTTCAACCCCATTAAAGCCTGGGTTTCAACAAAAAAGGAATGCCTATTCTGAATGTTTACATTCAATATAAGAGAGGGCATTCTCAGTAAACCATGATTTATTTAATAAATCTTTTTTAAATCTGTTGAAAAGAAATTAAAGGTTACAGAAAGTGGCATACATCTTACCAGAGACTCAGCCTTCAGCACAGATGTTTGCCTATTTTAACTAGGTCAGTCCCTCTTCCCTTAAAATGATTTAAATTCATCTTATGCTCTGAAAACCGTTACAATGTCATTGAAAGAATTTTTTTTAAATATAATCGTTTAAAATTTTTTCCATAGTAAGACATATTTAGACCAATTATTCATATTCATCTTATTCATCCTATCCAAATAATTAAAAAAATGTTTCCGAGTGTGTGTTTCTCCCATGTTTTAGTGATAAAAAAAACAACATTTTGTAATGGTTTTAGAAGAAGCATAGTGTGGGTTGAGCACAAACGGAAAAAAGAAAAGCGCTGAACAAATGCGTATTACCACCAAAGGTTTCCACTCAACAGTGCATTGTACATAGGGGCTCCTTATCAGTTTTAAACAATCAAATTAAAGTATTTCATTGAGTTATGTAAATATTATACATCTATTAGTCTTTCACACGATTACATGGAACAGATTAGACGGAATAGCAAAACCTTTACCGACACAACCGAGAAAACTCTTCTGAGAAACAAAGATGTCTGTTATGCATCCTGCCAGTTGCTTAAGTTTATTTAATATTCTCTTTTATCATATGTAGATATTTTATTGCAATTTATTGAAATGTGCATTTCAGTTTTCACTAAAGTTTTCATTAAACCTAACATTGATGTTGCATTTCATTAAACACTAGTTTCATTACACTTGTTTCTGCAAAGTGACCAGAGAGCCGTATCTTTAAAGAGGTGCAATACCGATTCACATGGATACCGCTGCACAGTATCGCACAGCATGTAACGTATCATTTTGAGTGCACCAACCAGCTAAACACTTTGAAACCATAAACTTCATAAGTTTTTTTTCCTTTTAAAAACCGGTAAATCTTACGTTTTAAAGCAGGGGTCTCCGGACATGAGCTGCATGTTGATAAGCACCTAAAAAAAAAGATATAGAAGAATGAGAATAATAAAAAAAGAATGAGACTAATAACAGAGTTGGATATACACAACTGCTAATGTAACCTAAAAGTGTTTACTAGAAAATTTAAGTAGCAGAGAGAAGTTATTCTGGGCCTCTTGCAGTTTTCACTTTCAGCCACTATCTATCATTTAGTATAGATAGTTTTACGATCGCAGTCATTTCCTGTATTGACCTAGATACAGCCTTACAGTTACAGATTGTATTCTCAAAACACACAAAAAAAAACACGCCATGATACTCTGCTCAGCTGTCGGCCCGCCCACTGACGTCGAGCCAAATGAGAGGAATTCTGGGAATGGTGTGCACATTCCCGACCCTCTTACCTTCAGTATGGAATTATCCTGACGTGTGTTCTTGGTGTCATATCCTTCCAGTAAACATCTCCGGGTGGTATTCCCAGAGCCGGCAAACTCAGCCAAATTTAGGTCGGCGAATCCAAGCTGCGCATGGGAACAATACAAAATTGGTTCCCATGTTATTTCCTCAATCTCAATCTCAATCTTATCTCATTCCCACAGGAATTTCTCTGTACTTTAATTCAACCTTTTAAATGATAAACCTTGAAACTGTGCAACACTGAAAATCTTTAAATGGCTTACACTCTTTCTCAATACTAACTAAATACTAACAGTATGTGTGCTGTTTGCAGAACAGCTATTGCAGATGGTGTTTACTTATGGTGGATTTTGAAATGGTTAAAACAGCCCTCATTTGGTTTGGGGGATACCTGCAATTACTTGAAAGCCTTACCACTTCAGTTAAGTTAAGTTAAGATTAATTCATTACGTTCAATTGAAATAGAATTAACAGTTGATATATTACTGTGTTAAGCCATTGATGGGGTTCTTGCCAATTGATTTAATCATAGAAAAACCCCCCAAAAATCTAAGGAATCAGGCACATTTTGTTAATAGCCAAATAGTAACAAATGGAAAATGTTAACAATTGTCAACATGCATTGCTTGAACAATTTACAGTCTATTTACTACACTGGAAAATGAACATTGACGAATGTGCTCTTAGCATTACATAAAGGCAATACAAGTAAAGCAGGGTTGGATTCTGGGTTTACTACCTTTGCGTATGTCTTTCCACCCTTCAGTTCCTGTAAAGAGACACAAAAATATGCAATAATAATCAGGGGCACATCAGGGCAACGGCACGGTCCTGCAGGTTCCTCCTGTACAACATCAGGAGGATTCGGCTGTACCTGACCACCTACTCCACCCAGCTTCTTGTCCAGACCATGGTCACCTCATGTCTGGACTACTGCAACTCCCTTCTCGCAAGCCTACCAGCCTACGCCATTCTGCCCCTACAACTGGTCCAGAACACAGCTGCTTGGCTTGTGTTCAACCTCCCGAAGTTCTCGCACGTCACCCCCCAGCTGAGGTCACTCCACTGACTGCCAGTTGTGGCCAGGATCAGGTTCAAAGTTCGGACTCTGGCCTACACTGTAGCCAAAAGGTCAGGCCCCTCCTACCTACAGGACTTAATCCAGCACTACGTTCCTGCTCGACCACTTCCCTCTGCTGCTGCAGGGCGACTTGCACTTCCCTCCCTCCATGTTAACGGCTCTCGCTCGTCCCGACTGCTGAGCTTTTCCACCCTAACTCCCCAATGGTGGAACGAACTCCCCACTCCGCTGCGCTCAGCTAAAACACTGACTGTTTTCCATCGTGGTCTGAAAATGCACTTTTTCAGACTCCACCTTGACTAAACTAATTATATATAGGGCCAATTCTACAGTATGTACTTCCTGTTTTTTTAAAGTTTTTTTTTCTCTCTTCTATTTGTGTTTTTTGCTATTTTATAGTTAAGAATGTATAGCCGACTGTATTCTATGTTCTTTGTGCTTTGTCAGATTTGCTTTGGAGTTCAATGACCTTCAATATGCACTTATTGTACATCACTTTGGATAAAAGTGTCTGCCAAATAAATGTAAGGGAATGTAATGCAATGTAATGTAATGTAATGTACACTGCTGAAAGAAATTAAGGGAACACTTAATCAACACAGTCAATTAAACTTCTGGGATATTGATCTGTCCAGTTAGGAAGCGTAAACTATTGTGAATCAATTTCACCTGCTTTGGTGCAAATTAAAGTGACAACAGATGGACAAGAGAGGCAACAGCAAGACAACCCCAAAAAGTAAATGGTTTTGCAGGTGGTGGCCACAGACCATTTCTCTCTCCTTATCCTTCCTGACTGATTTTTCTCGAGTTTTGCATTTTGCTAGTGCCCTTGTCACTACTGGTAGCATGAGGTGGTACCTGCAGCCCATTCAGGTTGCACAGGTAGTCCAGCTCCTCCAGGATGGCACATCCATACGTGCTGTCGCAAGAAGGTTTGCTGTGTCTCCCAGCACAGTCTCAAGAGCGTGGAGGAGATACCGGGAGACGGGCCATTACACGAGGAGAGCTGGACAGGGCCGTAGAAGGGCAACAACCCAGCGGCAGGACCGGTATCTGCTCCTTTGTGCGAGGAGGAACAGGAGGAGCACTGCCAGAGCCCTACAAAATGACCTCCAGCGGGCTGCTCGTGTGCATGTTTCTGACCAAACTGTCATGAGGGTGGCATGATGGCCCGACGTCCTGTAGTGGGACCTGTGCTCACAGCCCAGCCCTTGCAGCTCGATTGGCATTTGCCAGAGAACACCAGAATTGGCAGGTTCGCCATTGGCGCCCCGTTCTCTTCACAGATGAGAGCAGGTTCACACTGAGCACATGTGACAGACGTGAAAGAGTCTGGAGACGCCGTGGCGAATGTTATGCTGCCTGCAACATCATCCAGCATGACCGGTTTGGTTTAATTGACTTGATGTTATACTGTGATGATTAAGTGTTCCCTTAATTTTTTTGAGCAGTGTAATAAAGTCAGACAAAGCACTGCCATCCTGCTTCATCATCCAACAGACCTGAACAGGTAAAAGATTCTCGCTGCTTACCTTCCGCACGGACACTCTGCAAACACAGGGGTCCAGCACACCTGTGCTGGCACTGGCACTCATCTTACACAGGAAAGAGAACCTCTTCTGCCAGTGCACACAATTGGCTTGGACAACCTCCCTAAGAGGAAACGGAGGGAGGCCATCGTTACCCAGCATGCAACACCACATTAATCTAAACCTACAAACAGCAACAGGTATGTAGTTAATGTATCCACAATAGGGGCAGGGTAACTGTGCAGAACTGAGGTGAATCTCTGTGCCGAGAAATATGGTCACAATTTAAGAAGAATGCCGCACCCTGGACAATGTCCCATTCTGACTGATAACACTGTGCCCACTTTGGTAAGCTCCAGGTCAGGGAGAAAAGGAAACACCACTTCTGTGTTGAAAGGCTGTTTTTACTGGAACACACAGCTTGTGAAACCATGCTAGATGGGGCCAGAGGAAACTGACACCAGAGGGAAGCCAGGCCACCTGGATATGATATGTGTGTCCAGTGCTGTTTATCGAACTCAATCCTTAACAAATAAACACGGCAAATGACCACAGACGCTAAAAACTAAATAAAACGCAGCCTATTTCGAGCATTATTCTCCCTCATGTATACAACAAAATACAAATGCAAGCCTTGCTTAATCCCGGTGTCATTTACAGTGCATTAACAACACATGATGGCTTAGTGGAGCTGGACAGCAGGGTTAGGGGCCATCCATGGAAAACACACGCACTTCCTTCAATGTCAATGTATGATATCATTACTCAGCTGCGTTTAGAGCATCTGGAAAAACAGCTCGCCACAGTTCTAAACTGCCTCACAAACAACTACAAGTGACACGCAACATGGTCTCCTGATTGCGTCTGTAGATTCCTGAAAAATGGGATCTAAGAATGACATTTACATTTTCATAGTAATCTTCTTGCAGGAATTGAGAGTCATTTCTGTTTTGTGAAGACATTAGCTGAGAAAAATACTCCTGTTTGTAGCTTGGTCCAAACGGCAACTCCTTAAATCTTTTAAATATAATTATCAAGCTTCAAACATACAGTTACCATAGAAACATGCTAATACAAAACACAGGAGATTTATTTTTTGGCAAACAATGCAATCACAATGGCACATATTCAAAATGGAGAACAAAAAAATCCCACATGCAGGAAAGGATGATTCACAGCTTACAGTAGCTCTCCCAGAGGGTAATCAAGTTATGCGTAAACAATACTAATAACATGAAAAATGTAATGACAAGCTTCATTAAGGTGACTCTCTTCAATATAATGCAATCATCTCCCTCAGAACTCATCAGAAAACTGTATATTTTCCTTCCAAAGCAAAGAATATGCTACTCAATCAGATAGAATGCGGTTAATTTTTTTGACCGTTTGCTAACTAACCGATGGCAGGTCTTCAGCAAGTGGAGATCCTCTCCCACTACCTCTCTCCATATTCCAATCCAGCAGGTCACGGACTAATTATGTTAGTGACAGCGCTAATCATTTGTATGCATTATCTCCGCTGGGGCCGTTTGTAAATCTGAGCACCTGCAGAGGAGCACACGCCGCGCTCGTGCTCGGTCGCTCTACATCAACCCCGTGTTCCTCCTGCCATGGCTGTCGCCAACGATGCTTGTTGATGAAAAACATGGGCCTCGCCCGAGTGATGTACTGCAAGCGCGGTGATAACTGAATAATCATCTGTCCCGGGGGATTTCAGCAGCAGCAGCAGCACTTTAAACGGAGAATGAAAGTTCTATTACAGGAAGGTAACCTGAAGCATAACTCAGAGATAACACATCAGACCCGTAAAGAAGAGGTGGCTTAAAGGCAAAGACTTGGCTCTGACAAGTCTAAGCTCCCTTTCACAGACATATGACTGAGGGATCAATCTTGGGATATCCATAGTCATGCGATATAAGATACTCTGAATTCCTGGCACAGATCACTTGCAACGACGGAAGAAGAATGGACTGCATGGGGATAAGACTGGACATCTGATATTTGAAATCGGTACAATTATTCTGAGCAAAATGCTTTCATAACCTTGCCTTCAACAGAAAAATGTTATTATATAATTTTTAAATAATATAATATAATTTATAATATATATAAATTTCAGATTATTTACTGATTATGTAAAGATGCACAAGGAGAACACGTACATTTCATTGAAGGATAATGTAACCATGAAAGAAAACCTGATGCACACCCGTTCCAACAAAAGATGGCTGCTCTCGCACCACCAGCACAAACGCTTCAAAGCTACACTCTTGCCAGCGACTCAAATGGGAGATCTGCAAGCCTGATAATGCCACTGCTTCACCATTCTCTGCCTAGAATTGGGTTAGTCTGGAGAACAGCAGAACAATGCATTAAGGGGATATCTAATTTATAACAAGGCCCAGTTACAATGCACTCCATTTCTGTGTACGCGCCTATGGGCTTTACTGCCCTAATAGCGCTTGCACTGACTCCCATTGTTATTCCAGCCCTGCAATAAGAGCCATTTCTTCTCCTGATGTATTTTTGGACATTCGGTGGCTGTTGGCGCGGCTGCTACAAGGCACCCGTTCTCCCAGCGCAAAGGGACAATGCTTAATCTAGTTGAAGAAATGTATAATGAGAGCACTTGTATCAAACCAAACAGCTGAAAAGCTTACATTACATGGCTTGTTAATGTTTTTGTTAAGTACCTTCAAAATTAATTTGGAAACCTGTGAATAAACGTACTCCACCAATAATACAGAACAGTCTCGGATATGGTCTCGGACATGTCTACAGCTTTAGAAAACACCCATTGCTATGGAACAGTCAATCGACGGAAGATGAAAAGCAGTAACGTTTTGGGCGGCTGAGCCAGCAATGCATCCATACGGCACAATTTTTGATGTCTCTTTCAAAGCCTCTTCAAATACGGCTATAAAAAGATGAAGAAAAATAGCACTGGCTTTCACTGAAAAATCATTTGGTATATTCTCAGGGAAAAAACAAACACTGTTCACTCGTATACACAATCTGAGAGATGTCACACAAGGTAAATAACGGTTACTGAACAAGCTGTTAAATGCCCTCTAAATAGACGGTCAGTAGTGCTCGTCTGAAATCCTAAAATCCTCTGAGGCAATCTTACACATGTTCCATATCAGAGCTGTCTTCACTGTTTCTTGTTACACTGTGACAAGTTGGAAGGTGCTTCATTAATGTTTAAGTGAGGCTTGCTTGTTATTCATTACTGTGGGGCATTTTATTCGCCAAACATGTCCGCCTCTTCCCTCCTGCGCTTCCTCCTTCAGCAGCCTGGCCTCTCAGGAAAGAGCGAAACTGTCTAATTATCACCAACATTTGAAAGATTTGTATTCACAGACATGTCCGTGTAAATAATTTAAAAGATTTAACGAACACGATGTGTGCTTGAGCAGAGTAAATGTCTACCAAAACCGTTCGCCTGTTTATCCCTGAGTTAAGTAAGCGATACGAGTCCTGCTGAAAGAGAGTTGAAATCCAAAGAGAACCCACAAATCACCGTGAGGCCTAGGTCCCGTTTCAGACACCACTATATTTAGACCCCACCTCCACATGAAGACAGTCTGCCTGCACCCGTGCCAGTACATCAGAAAATAATCTTATCCTATTCGCATATAAGGTTCCGTGCGACAGGTCATACGTTACCTGGAGCTGAGCGCCGTGAATAAACACCTCTGATACTCAGCACACAAACTGACAACAATCGCTGTCTGGCTACAGGAAAGCGTCACAGGTACCCCTCAATTCAAAATGGGGACCTGAATTCCTCATTAAGGATAGCCTGAGACTAAAGACAGGCATTCCTGTGTTTTTTATGATGGTGATATCAAAGGTAACCTGGGCTCTGATGGGGAGGTCTTCATTGGAAATCGCTAATGCATTATGAATGTCAGCGTAATTTGGTCCCCCACTGGCCCCGATGCTTACGTGAGGCTGTCCCTGCGAGTGACACTGCTAACTCACTCAGTAAAGTCTCTCCACAGGGAAAGAAATTCCGCTGATGTTTTAGTATAACAGTGATTACGGGGACCCAATAACCATGCGGGCAGTGGTGGACTAAGGCTATGTTTGGGGTAAGTATGATCTGGTGACAGAGGTGTTGCACAGCATAACAAGAGCACTTAGTTCATTTTAAATTTCCAAAAGATCTGTAAATGCTCTTTAATTACCGCTGTGCCACGGAGTCTGCGCCCTCCTCCAAAGCCCTACTCTCAAGCAACTGATTTTCCATGTTATAGAATAAACAGCGTAACAGGAAAGCTTGCGTTGACGGGAAGAGAGGCTTGTCCCTCACTGTCCACAGCTGGTAGCATGTGAGCACCTGGCATGCGGTTAGGCGGAGGTCGTGCAGCGGTAACCCGAGGAACCCTGGACATAGATTCCTATAGATAGCTGGCTAATGACATAGCCAAGCCCTTCATGGCAGGAACCTGAATTACTGAGGCACTCGGCGGCCCCAATAATACTACAGTTAACCCTAATGCCTAGAACAAATGTGCCGGGCTTGGCTTCACTCTGGCTGTATGAGAGTATCTTCTGTACGACCCTTGGCATGAGGACCAAGAGAAAGTGACCGGTGATGGAGAAAGTCACTGTAATATAGCAATGCGTGTGTGTCTATTAAATAATCAATTGAGACTTTAGCTCTTTTTTGGTGACCTCTCCCTATTTGCTCCCTCCTGGCTAGAGGTTTCAAGGCATTTAACAAATCACAGGTACATGGAAAGTGCACTCAGCAAGACTTGAGTTCCTATTTCACCCATCATTAATTTTAAATCAAACCGTGGAAAGGACATTGGGGCCGGTGGGCCAAACGGCCTGATATAATAGCATACATGTTGGCGCACAGAGCAGATTCTGAAATAAATGTGAACAGCAGACAAAACTCTGAGGGGTCGGTTAGTTGAAGGTTTATCCTGCAATATCCTGTGACCGTCACACACCGTGGACACTGTTTAGATGTTACACTGCTCACTCATTCTCCAAGGTCTCACGTCAGCTCTATGTTGTTCAATGAAACATTATGCGGAACCAGTTAAAGTTCAATCTTAAAGGCTGAAGACCAGTTGTGTATTCTACACTGGCAGCTTTCAGCCAATCAATGTTCTTTGGCATCTCATGGCCCAAATATATTGACATTCACACAATATATTTCCGAGATTGAAATAATTTGCTCTACAAGTGTGAATGCAAATACTACAAGCAGAAGAGAACACACAGGCCAAATTAGTTTATAAAATAATGCTTGAGTAAAATACTGCCACATAAATGATCTGTTGCAATCTGGAATAAACGTTTAGTTTTGTTTCAGATTTTCACATAAGAACACCATGAATCTTAAACCACTTAAACAGTCCTGCTATGGCTAAGCAAGACAGTTCTTTCTGAGCACAGGCACAAATGGTCACACTCGCAAAACAACTCCTAATCCTCCTGGCACATTGGAGGCTTTTCTGATGCAGCCACCAGGGCATGCAATATGTGTGTTTTGATAGTGCAGTTTCATAAACTTACAAAGAAACCCATGCATTGATTAAAAAATGGTTTTAAAAAGCTTCACTGAATGTGCAAGCCCAAGTGCACTTGAGTTTTCTACTGTGTTCGATCCAACTATGAACTACGAGGAAGAAATATGCGAGCTGTAAGAACAGAACTGGTAAAGAAAACTTAGAACTTAGTAGTCTATATCCACGGTGCATTTTACAGCACAGAGCCAGTTACATTTTAAACCATCTGTTTACCTGGTGGTTGAAAATGGTATTGAGAGGAAGAAACCTAATCACAAATTTACTAAATTCATTCAGTGTATTTTTCACGATCAGCTGCAGTTGTTGTGCAATGTCTGGCTCTTTACTGAAATTGCTGCTCTTCACACCATTCCAGTCCAGTTAGGAGTGACGGGAGTCATCATATTTACCGTAATCAAAACTATGAAACTGGCCCTATTTTACAGGACACAGAACATCTATACCACTATCTCCCAAAATTACCATTACTGAGCATTAGTCAATCTGTTTATTACTTGTTTTGCGGTTGTATTTAAATTTCTATATTGAATGACTGTTTTGTACTTGTCAATATAATGTATGCAAGTTACAGGAATTACATTAATTGTAGCTCTTATTTTGTTTTTTTATTTTGCTATTTACTTTGCCATTATAAAAATGAAGGCAAAATATTCTGAAAGCACAATGTCATCACAGTTGTTAGTGAATAATCATGGCTGGCTCTGGTGTGGATATTTGGTGTAAACAAAGATGTCAACCCTTTACAAAATGGCCCTTATATGAAAGAATTATAACCGTTATAACCACAGATAATGTAAATTAAATTATGCTTTAGAGTTTTTAAAGTTGATTTTCTGAGGCAACATATTTACTAGTTTCTGACGTCAGTATATTGGGAGTATATTGAATTGCAGATGTTATTGTTTCTGGGTGAAAGCGTGTGTTACCTTTTATTTATTTATTTTTGTCAGTGGGACATTTAATCTCAAATGTCATCATATTAAACATAAGTGCCTACATGCAGAACACTGTCTTTCCCAATCTCTCGAGCAATACTAGCTGTTGTCCAAACCCCCAAGGTAACAAGAGCATGTTTTGATAAGGTAACTTCATGTTATAATGGATAAAAAAGAGCAATAAAAACAAGCAATCAGTTGGTAACACAATTGTTTCTGTATCATATAGGCAAACGGTAGCAAGCTGCGCTACATCTTACAACCATAGCTACTGTTAATGATTTGGGTTTTACATTAATACATTAAGAAGGCCAACTAAGATTTAATAGCCTACTTTCGATTAGCTGAGTACAGTAACGAAAAACCTTGCTAATTGCATATGAACGCAATTAATAAAACACTTACCGTGATGACTCCTCCGAAAAACCACCGTCTAAAAGCCTGACTTTACAGAACAACACACCGTTAACAAAAGGAACGGAAGAGAGTTCGTCCAGTTCGAAATCGACTTTAAATTTAAATTTCTTTTTCTTCATCATGATGAAAGCCATATATTTAGTATGATGGCTAATGTGAGAAGTCTCCTTTAAATGCCAGTCCTCGTAGTGTTCAAATCTTCACACTCTCGTGATTGTGACAACGGAGACGGCGGAACAAGCCCTCTTATGTCGCTACCACTGTTGAAATAACACTGAAGTTCTTTCGAGTCGTCGGAAGACGGCCGATCTCTTCTTTAACGCAAACATTGTTGCTGGCTGAATTGCTGTGTGGTGTCGCCACCAGCCAGCAATGGTTAACCTAACCAGTTGCATTCGTGTTGTGAAATTAAGTAGGACACAGAACTGGAAGAAACATCCCCCCCCTTCTTCCCTCCCTTTCGACGTATTTCAACGACCGTTAATATTCAGACAAGCTTGTCATAACCATAGATTATATATATGGGCATAACTACTGGATATGGAGAGAAACACAGCCCGAAAAGGTTTAAAGAGGCAGTGTCGTATTATCCGCAGCATGCAAATAACATTTGGCTTTAGACTACTGCTGCGAGGTAACAAAGCTAGGCTACTACTGCACTGCATGTGCGAATTTCGTAGAAAGGGGACCATTCTGCCTCGAAGGTGCATGACTAGCCTACACTGAGTGCATTTGTTTAGGATAACAGAAATGTCATCTGAATTACATAATCAATTGTGGACCCCTCTTTCAAAGTGCATAGCCTATAGGCTAGCTTTGGTTCTTCAGAAAAAATCAAGCAAGTTGTCCTGAGAATTCAAAATGCTGAATAGCAACCCATTTTGTTCCGGGTGTTTTTTATAGCCTATATGTCTAATTGTGTCTTAACTTACATCCGTCAATACTGTTATTTTAAAGGAATAGGCTAATGTTTTGTGAATGCTTTTTTGGTTTTTAAAATCTACGAATGGTCACGATTGCAATACCACGTTTGGAGCATGATAAACAAATGAATGGTCAACATGACAATGACAATCATAATTTTAGTGGATAGTAGATAATATTTACTTAGGAAGAAGATGAGTAGCCTATTGAGTTCAAGTAGGCCATAATGAAAAAATAGCAAGCATCTGTCATGTTTTCAATACATCGCGACAAATTATCACATGTAGCCTATGGATTTCATTAAATATTTCACTTGGCTACTGTCTCTGAATGGTATGTTGAAAATAGCCATATACAGCATTGGTCGCCTTCTAGTGGCAAATAGGAATATTGCCGCTATTCTGAAAATTAGATACAGTGGCCTAACACTTCTGAATCACTAACAAACGGATTTATTGTAGTTCTATGTGCCACACCGAATATAATTTCAAATAACAATACGGTAGGCTATATGGTGGATTCAGGTTGAGTGGGACACTTAAGCTTGTGGCTACTTTACAGTGTCAATGTTGCAAGCCAATCACAATTGTTATTGTGTTATTGCTCAACATCTAGTTCACATTAAATAAAGGTTTTTATTGGTGTGCCATCATAGTTGTGTGTAACCGCCTGGCACATGAAAGTTCATTGTAAGCATGCTGACAAATTAAATATTGTTTTAGAATGATAAGGCTGACATTTTGTCAATTAGTGTATAAAAATCTAACTTAGTCTTAAAATGAATCACTTTTGACAAAGTATTAAAATATAATTTAAAAAAATTGGTATATATTTTTATCAGATTTTATGAAAATCAAATTTACAGTTCTGTCCCACTGAACCTGACAGTGTTCGATAAAGCGGGACAGTGGGTTTCAGGTAAAGTGGGACACTACTTGTAAATGAAAAAAAAAACTGCAAAGAGAAAACATTTTATGAATAAAGATGCAAAAAAAATAATACGCTATTATTAATTTGTTATTAAGGTGAATAAATACTTGAATATGTACATAAATACAGGCCAAATTGTAGCAGCGGCTCCTATAATTAATTAGAGAAAAGATTGCACCCACGGAGCAAGTTAAGGGAACGAGAAGAGGGAAGTGATGGGAATAAACAAAATTAAAAAAGGTGAGCAGCACACAGGTAGCAAGAGAAAAAGACTTAATCTGTGGAGGGAGGAAGAAATGAGAGGAGCAATAGTAGAGTATCCAGAGCAAGTGGAGACAGGCCTGAGTCCTAGACTTACATATGTGGAGGGAGGAAGAGATGAGAGGAGCAATAGTAGAGTATCCAGAGCAAGTGGAGACAGGCCGGAGTCCTAGACTTACATATGTGGAGGGAGGAAGAAATGAGAGGAGCAATAGAAGAGTATCCAGAGCAAGTGGAGACAGGCCTGAGTCCTAGACTTACATATGTGGAGGGAGGAAGAAATGAGAGGAGCAATAGTAGAGTATCCAGAGCAAGTGGAGACAGGCCTGAGTCCTAGACTTACATATGTGGAGGGAGGAAGAAATGAGAGGAGCAATAGTAGAGTATCCAGAGCAAGTAAAGACAGGCCTGAGTCCTAGACTTACATATGTGGAGGGAGGAAGAAATGAGAGGAGCAATAGTAGAGTATCCAGAGCAAGTAAAGACAGGCCTGAGTCCTAGACTTACATATGTGGAGGGAGGAAGAAATGAGAGGAGCAATAGTAGAGTATCCAGAGCAAGTGGAGACAGGCCTGAGTCCTAGACTTACATATGTGGAGGGAGGAAGAAATGAGAGGAGCAATAGTAGAGTATCCAGAGCAAGTAAAGACAGGCCTGAGTCCTAGACTTACATATGTGGAGGGAGGAAGAAATGAGAGGAGCAATAGTAGAGTATCCAGAGCAAGTGGAGACAGGCCTGAGTCCTAGACTTACATATGTGGAGGGAGGAAGAAATGAGAGGAGCAATAGTAGAGTATCCAGAGCAAGTGGAGACAGGCCTGAGTCCTAGACTTACATATGTGGAGGGAGGAAGAAATGAGAGGAGCAATAGTAGAGTATCCAGAGCAAGTGGAGACAGGCCTGAGTCCTAGACTTACATATGTGGAGGGAGGAAGAAATGAGAGGAGCAATAGAAGAGTATCCAGAGCAAGTGGAGACAGGCCTGAGTCCTAGACTTACATATGTGGAGGGAGGAAGAAATGAGAGGAGCAATAGTAGAGTATCCAGAGCAAGTGGAGACAGGCCTGAGTCCTAGACTTACATATGTGGAGGGAGGAAGAAATGAGAGGAGCAATAGTAGAGTATCCAGAGCAAGTGGAGACAGGCCTGAGTCCTAGACTTACATATGTGGAGGGAGGAAGAAATGAGAGGAGCAATAGAAGAGTATCCAGAGCAAGTGGAGACAGGCCTGAGTCCTAGACTTACATATGTGGAGGGAGGAAGAAATGAGAGGAGCAATAGTAGAGTATCCAGAGCAAGTGGAGACAGGCCTGAGTCCTAGACTTACATATGTGGAGGGAGGAAGAAATGAGAGGAGCAATAGTAGAGTATCCAGAGCAAGTGGAGACAGGCCTGAGTCCTAGACTTACATATGTGGAGGGAGGAAGAAATGAGAGGAGCAATAGTAGAGTATCCAGAGCAAGTGGAGACAGGCCTGAGTCCTAGACTTACATATGTGGAGGGAGGAAGAAATGAGAGGAGCAATAGTAGAGTATCCAGAGCAAGTGGAGACAGGCCTGAGTCCTAGACTTACATATGTGGAGGGAGGAAGAAATGAGAGGAGCAATAGTAGAGTATCCAGAGCAAGTGGAGACAGGCCTGAGTCCTAGACTTACATATGTGGAGGGAGGAAGAAATGAGAGGAGCAATAGTAGAGTATCCAGAGCAAGTGGAGACAGGCCTGAGTCCTAGACTTACATATGTGGAGGGAGGAAGAAATGAGAGGAGCAATAGTAGAGTATCCAGAGCAAGTGGAGACAGGCCTGAGTCCTAGACTTACATATGTGGAGGGAGGAAGAAATGAGAGGAGCAATAGTAGAGTATCCAGAGCAAGTGGAGACAGGCCTGAGTCCTAGACTTACATATGTGGAGGGAGGAAGAAATGAGAGGAGCAATAGTAGAGTATCCAGAGCAAGTGGAGACAGGCCTGAGTCCTAGACTTACATATGTGGAGGGAGGAAGAAATGAGAGGAGCAATAGTAGAGTATCCAGAGCAAGTGGAGACAGGCCTGAGTCCTAGACTTACATATGTGGAGGGAGGAAGAAATGAGAGGAGCAATAGTAGAGTATCCAGAGCAAGTGGAGACAGGCCTGAGTCCTAGACTTACATATGTGGAGGGAGGAAGAAATGAGAGGAGCAATAGTAGAGTATCCAGAGCAAGTGGAGACAGGCCTGAGTCCTAGACTTACATATGTGGAGGGAGGAAGAAATGAGAGGAGCAATAGTAGAGTATCCAGAGCAAGTGGAGACAGGCCTGAGTCCTAGACTTACATATGTGGAGGGAGGAAGAAATGAGAGGAGCAATAGTAGAGTATCCAGAGCAAGTGGAGACAGGCCTGAGTCCTAGACTTACATATGTGGAGGGAGGAAGAAATGAGAGGAGCAATAGTAGAGTATCCAGAGCAAGTGGAGACAGGCCTGAGTCCTAGACTTACATATGTGGAGGGAGGAAGAAATGAGAGGAGCAATAGTAGAGTATCCAGAGCAAGTGGAGACAGGCCTGAGTCCTAGACTTACATATGTGGAGGGAGGAAGAAATGAGAGGAGCAATAGTAGAGTATCCAGAGCAAGTGGAGACAGGCCTGAGTCCTAGACTTACATATGTGGAGGGAGGAAGAAATGAGAGGAGCAATAGTAGAGTATCCAGAGCAAGTGGAGACAGGCCTGAGTCCTAGACTTACATATGTGGAGGGAGGAAGAAATGAGAGGAGCAATAGTAGAGTATCCAGAGCAAGTGGAGACAGGCCTGAGTCCTAGACTTACATATGTGGAGGGAGGAAGAAATGAGAGGAGCAATAGTAGAGTATCCAGAGCAAGTGGAGACAGGCCTGAGTCCTAGACTTACATATGTGGAGGGAGGAAGAAATGAGAGGAGCAATAGTAGAGTATCCAGAGCAAGTGGAGACAGGCCTGAGTCCTAGACTTACATATGTGGAGGGAGGAAGAAATGAGAGGAGCAATAGTAGAGTATCCAGAGCAAGTGGAGACAGGCCGGAGTCCTAGACTTACATATGTGGAGGGAGGAAGAAATGAGAGGAGCAATAGTAGAGTATCCAGAGCAAGTGGAGACAGGCCTGAGTCCTAGACTTACATATGTGGAGGGAGGAAGAAATGAGAGGAGCAATAGTAGAGTATCCAGAGCAAGTGGAGACAGGCCTGAGTCCTAGACTTACATATGTGGAGGGAGGAAGAAATGAGAGGAGCAATAGTAGAGTATCCAGAGCAAGTGGAGACAGGCCGGAGTCCTAGACTTACATATGTGGAGGGAGGAAGAAATGAGAGGAGCAATAGTAGAGTATCCAGAGCAAGTGGAGACAGGCCTGAGTCCTAGACTTACATATGTGGAGGGAGGAAGAAATGAGAGGAGCAATAGTAGAGTATCCAGAGCAAGTGGAGACAGGCCTGAGTCCTAGACTTACATATGTGGAGGGAGGAAGAAATGAGAGGAGCAATAGTAGAGTATCCAGAGCAAGTGGAGACAGGCCTGAGTCCTAGACTTACATATGTGGAGGGAGGAAGAAATGAGAGGAGCAATAGTAGAGTATCCAGAGCAAGTGGAGACAGGCCTGAGTCCTAGACTTACATATGTGGAGGGAGGAAGAAATGAGAGGAGCAATAGTAGAGTATCCAGAGCAAGTGGAGACAGGCCTGAGTCCTAGACTTACATATGTGGAGGGAGGAAGAAATGAGAGGAGCAATAGTAGAGTATCCAGAGCAAGTGGAGACAGGCCTGAGTCCTAGACTTACATATGTGGAGGGAGGAAGAAATGAGAGGAGCAATAGTAGAGTATCCAGAGCAAGTGGAGACAGGCCTGAGTCCTAGACTTACATATGTGGAGGGAGGAAGAAATGAGAGGAGCAATAGTAGAGTATCCAGAGCAAGTGGAGACAGGCCTGAGTCCTAGACTTACATATGTGGAGGGAGGAAGAAATGAGAGGAGCAATAGTAGAGTATCCAGAGCAAGTGGAGACAGGCCTGAGTCCTAGACTTACATATGTGGAGGGAGGAAGAAATGAGAGGAGCAATAGTAGAGTATCCAGAGCAAGTGGAGACAGGCCTGAGTCCTAGACTTACATATGTGGAGGGAGGAAGAAATGAGAGGAGCAATAGTAGAGTATCCAGAGCAAGTGGAGACAGGCCTGAGTCCTAGACTTACATATGTGGAGGGAGGAAGAAATGAGAGGAGCAATAGTAGAGTATCCAGAGCAAGTGGAGACAGGCCTGAGTCCTAGACTTACATATGTGGAGGGAGGAAGAAATGAGAGGAGCAATAGTAGAGTATCCAGAGCAAGTGGAGACAGGCCTGAGTCCTAGACTTACATTTTTGCCAAGGGCTCCGAACATCCCAAAATCCACACTCCTTGATTGGGGGAAAGGGTGAGAGATACACATTTCAGAAACTGTTGCCTTCTTTCACTTTCTTACATTTAGTCTAGTAAAGTCACCCCCATCCCCTTTCTTATACATAACCACATTATGATGGTGGCAGTGTAGTATAATGGTTAAGGAACTGGACTTGTAACTGAAAGGTTGCAGGTTCGATTCCCAGGTAGGACACTGCCGTTGTACCCTTGAGCAAGGTACTTAACTTGCATTGCTTCAGTATAATATCCAGCTGTATGAATGGAAAATAAAATGTATACGAATGTATGTAAGTCTGGATAAGAAGAGCGTCTAAAAATGCCTATAATGTAAAAAAAAAAGATTAGTACTCTTCCATAGGTTTCAGAGTGACGGGATGTTTGTCATGAATAGAGAAGCAATTTCCTGTGACATTTTCACTCCAAGTCTGACCACAGAAAGAGAAGGGTTTATATGAATAAATACTGTTTTTTATCACATGCACAATAATGCATTATAATGATAAAATAGGCTAGTGTCCCACTTTGTTTCCAAAAGTGTCCCACGCAACCTGAAAGTTACACTTCAGTAAATATGGATGTCAGATGGTGTTTAGAGATATATAGCATTTATTTAGAAACAAATTATAGGGTGGATACTGGTAAAGTGGGACACTTTCTGATAATTTACTTTCTGCGTCATTTTTAATTATGATCCAAATGAATCATAATTAGCCCCTCATATGATGTTATTCTAAATAGCTTAAGAGCTCTACTATACTATACAGAAGAAAAAAGAAAGAAACATTAAACACAGGATGGATGACTCTTCCTCAAACACACATTGACCCAAAGCCACATTTTTCCAGGCGCTACTGTCAAACTGGGACACCTTTATTGGCAAACTGGGACACTTAAAACACATTCACTTGTTATTCAAGTGCAGGCCTAATAAATTAAATACACAATAATAATATAAACAACAACAATAATAATAATAAACATCACTTTTTTTTAAAGAAGGAGTGCAGGTACAGCAGATTCACCCCCTTCCCACCCGCTCCCTCCCTCCTTTACCTGCCGACAATATTTTGTAGGCTATTGGGTTTAATTTATTTCATATAAATTTAGCCTAAATTTTAAAAAGAGCAAGCTAGCTCAATATAAGCAGTTTAAGTAAATTTTTGTTGAAATATCTAGCCAGCTAGCTAAATTTATGAGGGACACATAAAAAGAGAACTCAATTCCCCCATTAGAATGACTTGAATGGCTGTCCCAGTTTGCCATTAATACACTGTCCCAGTTTAACAATACGCTATTGGCAAACTGAGTGTCAAAATCGCATTAAAAAAATCCGCCATTTCCACCCTCCTTTCGTTCTCCTTGTTTTCCCCATTCCTCTTGTTCCGTGTCATGTGTTTCCTTGTTGTGCAAGCTGGGCGTGGCTTTCCCGATTTGTTCCTCATTATCACTCGACCTATCACTCGCCCCCTCTGCTCACATTCCACGCTCACCTCGTTACCTCATTTACTCCCGCATACATTCCTCACGCACTTTAATTATTCTCATGCTTCACACCTGTTTTCTCTTTATTTAAGTTCCACTGTTTGTTTGTCCCGTTGCCAGTTCGTTCCGTCTGTTTGCCTTGTGCTTGACGTGTTTGGTCTCTGTTTATGCTTGGTGCTGTTAACCTGTTTGTTTGTCCTTTTCCAGTTTGCACGTCCAGCCTGCTTCCCTGTATCCGCTTGCTCCTGCCCTGTTCCGGTTTTGGCCTCTAGTATTAGCCAGCCCTGTATCCAGTCCCTCACCCGCTCACCTGCCTGCCTTAGTTCGCCAACCCTGCTTCCAGCCCGTCACCCAGCTCCCGTCTGTCTGTTCGCTTGCTTAATCTAATAAATTCACTCCTGTCTGAGTTTTGCCCGAGTCTGTCTCTGAGTCTTGCATTTGGGTCCATTCCAGAGTCTGTACCACAACATACCCCACGTTTATGTTTAGCTTCCGAAAAACAAAGAAGTATGCAAGAAGTCTATACATTAAAAATAAATTTAAAAACTACAAAAATACAGTGGCACATGTAGGCAGCATTCTATCTGTCATCACAATTCCTTGAAAGTTTATTGGTAGTTTATCGCCCATCAAGGGGATATTTCACAAAGCAGGATTACTGAGTTATAGATGACTGCAGAGAGTAAAATCGAGAACAGTTCTTTTTACTTCAGTCCATGTTCTATATTTGGGAGGGTTCCCGGGTTTTGATCAGTGCACGTATCCAGCTAATTGGTAATCCTGCTTTGTGAAATACCTCCCAGGTAGGCCTACTGACAGGCCTTGTCTGAATCATGCTACAGTAAAACATTAGCTGAGCTGACGTGGGACGGCAAAGTATCGTCGGATTGTAAAGTTTGAGTACGAAAATAAAACATAAAAACGAATTAGCTGAGAATAAACACACACACACACACACCCTGTGCTGCAGAAAACATCTTGGTCAATCGCTACACCATGGAGCAGTTGGGACAGGTTACTTCCCCACTACTGACTGCACACTGAATGATGCACTTCTGGTTCAGCTGTCTGACTGTGCTGTGGTGACTCATGCTTGTGGCTGGAGAGTAAGATGAGGAGCTTTACGCTGCGGTAGAAAAGAGGGGGTATGTTCCTCTGTATTTCGTAGGAAAAAAACAACGCGATGAACTTGACCAAATGTGTTTCCAGATAACTGCTAAGGAGTCCTCTTCTCCTGTAGGTGTTTCCAAACAAAAACATTTCCAGTATTCATAATTCAGCGCCAGCTGTCAATGCAAAAGCTTTTGTTTTTTTTAATGTCAGTCTATTCTAAGAGACGGATATAAATAGCATTAAAATACATTCCTAATGTAAATAGTATCGTCAAATTGCCCCCAGCGTGTCAAGAGACTGTCTATGTAGTCTGCGGATTTGACGCCCTTTTTGTCCCTGTGCTTTAGATTATAGCCGAAAGAAGCAAACTGCCAACGCCCTTTTAGAAGGGAAGTTGAGCGGAGACATAGTGAAAACACATATCTGTTAAGAAAAAGACGAATAGGCTAGCCTACACACAAAAGTCAGTAGCTACCACAGACTTACAAAAATATTAGGAATACTAAGCACTCGTAGCAGGGCGTGTCAGTGAAAAGAGGACTCTAAGCAGCGCACTGCATCACAAGTCCCACCTCTTCCTCCAATGATCCACTCATTTTGATCATATTTTCTTAGGCCTAAAGCTTGGCTTTAGAATTGTCTGTTTTGTTTTTGGGTTTCTTAAGTGAATCCTGTCTGCGAATGAAAAGCATTGGACAACTTTTGGGACGTTTTAGCCAGTAGCCTATCTTATCTTTCGTTCGTATCCTGGATGGTGAATTCCGTTTCCGCAAAAGTGTAGCCTATTTGTTTCCTAGTTGTTAATTCCCCGTTTTAAATAGCGATTTCTTTGAATTTTATTTATTTCGTTTGTTTAGTTGGTATTACTTTGACGTTAGAAAAATGTATCAGGCCTTGAGAAAATTTGTGTTTACCGATGCACACTGCACGGGTAAAGACAGTACGAAGACTTACGAAGATCTGTTTGAGAAGTTGGATGCCAATAAAGATGGGATAGTGGACGTTGCTGAGTTGAAAGCGGGCCTAAAAGCGATGGGGATAGCATTTGAGAAAGGTGCAGCGCAGGTAAATCTGACAGTTTGCGTCTCATTGATTACGCAGCATTTGTTTGGTGATGGCTACATATATTTTGAATCATGTATGTAAAACAGTTACCAGTCTAACGCAACCTAGTAAATGTAACCTTAACATTTTTATACTAGCCTAATTCAGAGATTGCTACAATGTAGTTCTCAGAAGAACAACATCTTTGATTTTGCGGAAGTGATTCGCACGGGGTTAGTTTTCTTAATATTTTGTTCCCAGTGGAGCACAGCCCAAGATAGGCTGCAAAGCGCCAATAGCTAAATGTGCCATTGTTACAAGTACTGAGAAAACCCTTGAAAAAAGTTAATCCATAAATCATAGTTTCTCCTACAACTTGCACTTTCCCAAGAAAACCAATCTGTACGATTTACTTAAATGCATTAACGTTTTTGTAGGAAGTGTGTGTGTGTGTCATTTGGTATTGTGGCATATCCTCAAATGACTTCAGATTCTTGATCTATTTTGTGTGAACAAATTAAACTAACGTTTCATAAAACTTGAGCTGTCACTATGAAAAATACTTTAAAAGTTACGAATGGCCTATCAAACATTGCTTAATAAACAAATTCACATTTTGTTCTTGCAATTTGTATTCTCATTGCGTTCCTAAATCTCATACAAATGAATAGATGCCCTCACATAAATGCTGCCAGTTATCTGCACTAGGAGTCACAATGCATGAACCCAGCATACATTTGGCTTGATCGATATTGGCTTGAAGGGTTAAAACAAGCTAAGGTGACGTTTGGCTACTGGGTGAGACTCACAGGTTAAGGCACTCCTTTATTCCCCAAACATCATTTGCATTCCTTAGCGTTCACTCACCATGTTTGCCTTGTAGATAACAGATTGATAAATTCATATTACTATACACTTTGCTCCCTTTAACTGATCAGGAATGACTTCCCTTCAGTATTGTAGCACCAGCCAGTATCAAATAAACGCTCAGTCTCTGCAAACGACTGCTCTCAATAAAGTCCTAATGTTTTGTATAAAAAATCCTGTTAGGCAGATTATGCTGCCGTGTCACTGGGACTTTAAATTAAAAGGCATACTACAGTGATATATAATTTGACATGAAGTAAGTTATTGAGTGGGTTATATTTAAGTATAATGTCTGTGTTCACAATTGTCTGAAAAAATGGTATCAGTAAATTTAAATGGACCAGTGAGGTCGGTCTCGATTTTGAATAAATGTAAATACTATACACACATCCAGAGTTATATGGCGGCTGGGTAGTGGGTACAGAGGATGTAAAAGTAGATAAATGCAAACATGAATTTTAATCAAGAAATGTTTTGACTAACAAGGTCTTGATATCATATGCTGCACAGTATATATACACACAAGCACACACACACACAGACAGCAGATTGATTGCTAAGGTAGAGAGATGAGTCTAGCTATAAAAGTCTAGTTTTATCAGATAGTGGATATGGAAGGAGTGTGATATAATTCATTAAATCAAATATTTTATTTGTGAAATCTGCATTCCCAACAAATTGTAAAATGATAATTAATATTGCAGTATACATATTTCTTTATTCAGGTAGTGCTACCTTACATTAAATATGTAACATGTTTTCCTTATTCAGTTCTTGCCTGTGTAACATAACCTCTTCAAATCTAACACTGTATTCTTTGATGTTCTTCTCACTAGAAAATAGTGTCCTCTGGAGACACTGATAAGGATGCGGGGCTGGACTTCAAGGAATTCTCCAGATATCTGAAAGAGCATGAGAAGAAGTTGATGCTTACATTCAAAAGCCTGGACAAAAATAATGACGGTACATCACAAGCCATGTGCAGTCCTCTGCCATTTCCAAAGCACATCTGCAACTTTCTTTTACATACTGACATATATATATATATATATATATATAAACATATATATAATGAAATATAAAAACAACACTTGAAACAAAATAATAATTTCAAGGATTAAGTGATGCTATCGGGTGATTTCTGATTTAAAGCACAACTGAAGTATGGTAGAACTTTGGGTTGTGTAGTTACCTGGCCATGATACGAGTCCAAATGGTGGCGAAATATGTTAGTTAGTTGCTCTGTGCTCCCCTGGGGTGATAATCCAGAATAGGGTATTTGTCACTCTCCATTAACTTCTATGGGGAAGCTAAAATGGTCTCAAAATGACACTTGTACGCACATGTACGATCGCAAACTAAGCAGATTCTGTCAATACAAGCAATAAGCATTTCTCGTACGTATTTTTGTTTTTTATTATTAAATGCTCCTCTCCGTATTTTATTTGGAACGTAGATCCGGTAGGTAGGCTATGTTCTTATGCCAGAAACAGCGTTAATGCGCCAATGCATCAGAAACCACTCATTGGTCCAAATTTCCACACAAGCATATGTTTCTAGTATTAGTATATATCTATGGGCCGACATTTTGGTAGTCTTTTCTGGTAGCTTGCTAACAACATTGAAGAAAATAGTACTTTATAAATAATTTTAATGACACACAAAAAAAAACGTACGAGGACTGGTTATTTTTTCTATTGACAGAATCCGCTTCTTTCCTGGTCGTATACATGCTAGAAGTGTCATTTTGAGACCGTTTTAGCTGCCCCATAGAAGTGAATGGAGAGCGACAAAATTACCCTATTCTGGATTATCACCCCAGGGGACCACAGAGCAACCAACGAACATATTTCGCCAACATTTGGACTCGTATCATGGCCAGGTAACTACACAACCCAAAGTTCTACCAAAGTTCAGTTGTGCTTTAAAGGCTGTGTTTGAATTGACTGGATTCTTAAATTGTAATCTGAGAAAAAAACTTAAATACGAGTGGTCATAATTATTGAAGGTCTCTTAATTGCCAGAAAATGCTTGCATGGGTAATTGTACTATTGCAGTCCATGGGTTCACATTTAAAAGAAAGATGCAGAATGCTAGCTCTGTGGTATTGGCCGATTGGACTCTTTTCCTCCAGGACGGATTGATTTGATGGAGATCAAGCAGTCCCTTACGGACCTTGGGATGGACATATCCAAGGAGGAGGCTGAGAAGATTCTTAAAAGGTCTACCCTTTTCTGTCATGATAGTCCGATTACATTGTGTTGATTATCAGAATATTATTTTTTTTCACCTTGCATCAGCAATGGTTTCCTTTCATACTGTACCTGTGTGCTAAATGTACAAATTGTCATCATAAATTCACTATTGCAGTGTCTATGTCTGGAGTTGTTCTCATGGTTAAATGATTCACATGTTGTTGTAAAGTGTAAAAGAATGCTATAGAATTCAAGGTGCTGTAAAATGGATACTTTAAGACCAAAGCCAACACATATGTGTGTTCAGAAAGCTTTTCACTCATTTCTGAGCTGTTCCCAGGAGTGTGACTTTAAGTTTAAACACATTTCGTGGCGAGTTGGGTGGAGACAATTCTTGGGTCACACGGTGGCTCAGCACAGCTCTCCTGCAGCACCGCTGATAAAGAGCTCCAAAGTCCCTCCCCAGCAGGAGCGAAAGTAAAAACTGTTACTCAGTATTTTTACTCAATAATATCCTTTCTCAAAAAGATAAGAAATTGCATAAGTTATCGTGAGTTGACGCTGCACCACGGAGGTAGGACCTTCTTTTAAATCCATGTTTGTAAAATAATTTTAAAAACATAATCCTTCTTGTTAAAATGAATTGTTACATTGTTTTAAGCGTGTAAAATAGTGATCTTGTCTCTCAGGGTGATTTGGAAGATTTCAGCACTAACCCCAGCAGCAGAGTAACACCCAAACTATAAATGACCAGAGACAATGGGGACGGGGTTTCCTGCGGAGCACGGTGGGGTTGGTAATCTCATTTATCGCTGGACTCCTATCTCCCCATCATGTGGAGGTGCAGTCGGAAATATGGAGGCAGAAAGAGGGAAATTTTAAGTAGGCTGGGATATGAAACGGGAGTAGAGGAGGCGACCATCTAATACACTTTCACTGTCTGATACGGCGCTGAAGCTGCCGGCCAGATGCATAGAAACGACCGCATCTTTGTTACACGTTTTCATCGGGCTGTTTGGCTGCTGTCGACATAAATTAAGAAAGGTTGAGCTGCAGACGATGCTCAGTGAGAAAATGCTGGCAATCCACTGTGTTACTTATACATGCATGAATGAGGTGCTGAAGCCATTATTTTGTCTCTTTCCTCAGTATTGATGTGAATGGCACCATGACAGTGGACTGGAACGAATGGAGGGAACACTTTCTCTTCAACCCTGCCACCAACTTACAGGAGATCATCCGCTACTGGAAACACTCTACGGTGTGTTTGTGTGAATGTGCGTGTATGGGTGTGTGTGTTTGCGAGCGTATATATGTGTGTGTGTGCTCACATACTTGTGTAAGTGATCTTGCTTTTGCTGTATGGTCATTTATGTGAGTCCGATGCACTCAGCTGTCTCTTGCTGCTAGTACCTGCGTTGACCTGGGCTGTCAGCAGACTTCTCTGTTACTTCCAAACAGAAAAGGTCAAACCCAAACCCTGGAAGTTTATCAATGGATAGTTTATAGATCGGTGACCTTATTTTTACAGTGACATAAAGTTTGACATGTCTGTTGAGATTTTAGCACTGATATGACTACTGTAACAGCATTCTATTGCAACGTATAGAGAACACAGAAACCCAGACAGGCTACAAATCAACTTGGCTTCCATCTGCCTTAGAAAGGGGGAAACCAAGGATTGGCCCAGTGACAAAACTGCTGAACAGAGATAGTGTACATATACTGGTATGCCTACCCTGATATGGTGTTGTTCGCAACAAGTTAGCAACAAAATATCTGGCTCTTTTGCAGCATGGCATCTGCTGAGTCAATTAAGCACAGCAACAATAGATCAAACATATGGAAAAGGACAAGCACCGTTTGCTTAAATAATTTACCAAGTGTGAGCTAAATGGGTTAAGAGAGGCTCTGTGTCATCAACATTACCTCAGTTTGACTTTAAACTGATACATTCAGTTGCAGAAAGGTCTTATTTGACAATATTTTTTCTCCTAATTTTCAAAAGGATTTATTTTTTAAATTTACGAACAAAAAAATCAAAAGAGCAGAACCATGTGTTTTGGAATAAAGCCACTCTGAGGTTCGGACTGGTGAAATTCATGAAGTTTTATTCATGCATATACATGGAGAATAAACACATCAACGTCAGTCAGTGTCAATTCTGAAGTTTCACAAAACAAGCCTTCATACTTAAATGCTTTTGATTATACAAAACAGGATAGAGACTGTCCTCCTCTCACACAGTTCATTGTTTTGGGAACATCTCGCATTATGGCATTATCATCCTCAGCTTCCTCAGTCCCCCCTGACCCCAGGCCTCACAGCCCTGGTTCCAAGCAGTTCCCTTAATTCTCACTCAGCAGCACGCAAACTAGGCCAAAAGGCCCTCTGGTTATATAATTTTAATTTTTATAATTACTGAAACTTCCACACTCTCTAGAGTGCGGATCGGGCCGCATATTTCTGTCCGAACCCGACCGAGCCCGAGATAGTAGTAACCGAGCCCGACCCGAACCCGACAGGAATTCTGCTTTTTATGTCCGAACCCGACCCGAGCCCGACGCAGTTAATGTAAGGCACTGAAGCGCTGACATTGTGTTTCCCTGTCACGCAGTTGTAGTTACCATGGTTACAGCTTCTCTGTTTAGTGGTCACTGGGCACCTAAATGACCGTCAAAAGGCATTGTTTTATTGGTAGATAACAGACACACACACAATATTCGGTATCATTTTTATTTATTTCACACTATATTTTCACCAAAAACAACTTGAAGCACCATGTGAAGTAAGCTAACCCATCCTAATTAGTACAGTAATACCTTGACATACAAGTTTAATTCGTTCCGTGACCGAGCTCGTAACTCGGTTTACTCGTATATCAAATCAATTTTCCCCATTGAAATTAATTTAAATACCATTAATCCGTTCCAGCCCCCCAAAAAACACCCTAATTTCTTTGTTACGTAGTTATAAAAATGAGAAATGTATTTATAAATAATAAATAATTAATACAAAACATAATACAAAGATAATAAAATAGAATATAAAGAAATAAACTGGTTCTAAACTTAATTGCTACATTATTATTCTTCACTTACACTTAATCTTCATCAGTGACGTTTGCATATTTTTCATTGATTTTTGGCTTTTTCGTCACGCTTTTCTGACTCTGATCTGCAGGGCGTTTCGATAAAAACCTATCCATGGTGGTTTGTTTCTTCCTTCCCTTCAGAATTTTTCGAATTTCCGAAATTGCATTCGCAATGCTCCGCTTGCTCGGCTCGTAACTCGGGTCTAGGCTCGTAAGGCGAAGCAAGAAATTGTCCGAGCCCGACCCGAGCCCGAACATCATTTTAAAAGTTTAGTCCGAACCCGGCCCGACCCGTCGGGTCCCGTCGGGTTCGGGTCGGGTATCCACCCTCTAAACTCTCCCCTTTTGTCCTTAGAAGGACGATACTCACAGTTCAGTTTCAATTTTACGAAATTCAGCAAAAGCATCATTTATTTCCTTCTCAGAATGATCAGCATAATGTGGGACTCGCCGAGAAATCATAACCGACGTAGTCGCGCCTTTAACGCATGCAGTACACAAAAGTCTAATACAGAAGATTATAACAGGCAGGATTACAAACAGGGTTAAACCCCAAAAGACAAAATGAGCGATCTTAGCTCCCCACGAATGATTCCAGCCATGGGGATAAGGCAACCCTTCTACAGCCGTAACTGTAAAATAAGAAACCAAAGTATATCAGTATGCGCTTCCTTAACTCTCATATTGACATAGTTTTCAACTAGCCTATATACTACAACAACATAATAGAATTCCTGAAATTCAGTTAGATGCCAGATTTGTAGTGGAGTACCATGCAGGGAAAAAAGTCATGAAAGATTGAAAAATATGAAATTCCACAGCATAGGCTATAGGCGAATATAATATAGTTTACAATTACACCTTCATCAGAGATGTTACACGAGCGATGTGTCGCATGAATCGCGTAGTTTAAAAAAAAAGGTCCTATTTATAAAACGGCTGTAGCATACAAACGTAATCATAACCTCCAAATGATCCGCTGTATTTAGTTAAGCATGGAGAGAAAACCTAGCGCGCCAGTCTATCAGCGTCCCCAAGACAAGGTGAAATGACCTTTCCCTTCAAGTTTATACTGTAGGCCGACGTGAATGATACAATTTTTCGTTCTTAGTTTATTTGAAAAAATATATTGCCTGTGCACATCGGACAGAAATTTTAGAATGAAACAAGGTTGGTAACGTAGTGGTTAAGGTTTTAAGACACGTTTGTGCATACCTGCATGCCGTCACCCGCGCGTATTCAATACCGAACACCTGGTGTGACAACCTATCGGCGTTCCCCAGATGAGATGGAATGGTCTTTCTCAAAATAAAATCTATGTACTCTTATTCAGCATGTTAACGAGACCATTTCTATAGCTTTCGATTATTAAAAAGTGTTGCCTACATACGTGCTCGTCGACCAGAAATTTTAGAATGGATCATGATTGTTAGCTATGGTTAAGGTTTTGTTATGATAATTATCATAATTATTACATTTTAACTTTTTTCTTTTTTTTGTTTAGCTTACATGGAAATGAACTTTTAAATAATTTTCTTGCATAGACAAGGTAAACATTAACTTGATACTACAGGAATGTAAAGATTAATGTATGTAAACGTCTCCAGCAGCCCCGGCTCTAGAACCTTATTGTAAGGGGGGCATGTGATGACCACAGGGGGGCAGCATTGCATTTCCCACTGGTCTCGCAATCTCGCATACATACATACATACATACATACATACATACAGACCTATTATTAACCTACTAACGCAAATTTCACTTAAACTGCGTATGAAAACCAGTTGTCATACATGACAAAAACATCAGCAATGGTGGCAGATTATAATAGCATTTTAGTGCCGTACGTAGATTCTGCAAGGATGAGGCAAAAAAACTTCTCTCGTTGCACACGCAATTGCGTTGCATTTATTAGCCCAACAAAGACCAAAGAGAAAGAAGGGGCGCAGCCCTTTTTATAGCCCTAGTGGCGCATTCTGTCTCTGAATAAGTCGCAAAAAGGAGTCCGCTACAGCACAATAAACACTGTAGCTAGCTATATAGCTTAGGCCTACCCTACTCACTTAGTAGAGCTGCAGTCGGCGTTTCCCTGCAGAGTTGAATCTCCTCATTACTGCCTCCTTCCATTGCTCAGTAGCAAATCTTTTCGTTAAGTCTCTTTCGAAGGACAGTTGCACTAAATGTGCTTTTCGTTGGTGCAGCATGCTTAGTCTGTTGTCTGTGAGAACACCTTTTAATGTGGAGAAAGAAAGGTGCCTGCTCTGCCTCTGTGCTGCTAGCTTGTTCGTCTGTGCTAGCTTGCTCTGACGTAGGCCTACTGGGGGTAGTTTTATCAGGTGGCGGTGGTCGGAAGAATTTCCTTATGTCCATTATTGTAAGTTGTTTTGTTAGTTATCACACTAGTAAGTTAGCTAAAGAGTATTTCTTCACACGCACTTTTCGTCCCACACTCAATACTCTCGCAGTCTCAGTTTTTCTGATTTGGGCTAACAGCCAATGGGGGGGCAAGGAGGCAGAGGCGGGGGGGGGCAAAGCCCCCCTAATTAACCCCCTAACGCCGGGCCTGGTCTCCAGTCATAATATGCAATATTATTGCAGACAAAAAGTGCAGGGTATGGGAATTTAAAACTGGACAATCCTGTTTTGGAGAATGATCATTCTCGTGCTGAATCCAAGCAACATGCTTGCTGTGAAGTGCAATGTCATTATTTTTTCATGCTTTTAAATATATTTTGTTTTGAAAGCCAAGAAGCAGAAAGCAGGGGTCAAGGAGTGGAATGTTAATGGTCCAGCACTTCGCTCTCAAAGTTGAATTGATCAGTTTTGCCCTCGGCCAATTTAAGTTGTCCTGACTCCTGGTAGGATTAGCCGGTAAATGGTTTGAGGTGTGGAGGCCATGCAGGCCGGGGCTCACTGGTGTCAGAGCACGGACAGTGTGTGGTCACACTGTGGCCGAGAAAAGCTGGTTCAGTTTGGGCGGCCAAGCTGCTCTGGACCAGTTCGGCATGACTGTGCTGCAGCAGAGAGGCGAGTGGTTTGTCGTTGATTTTGAGGATGATGGGGCCAGCTCTGAGGTGCAAGTGGTGTTTTTTTTTGTTTTGTTGTTTTAAATATTCCTGTTGCTTCTAATGAACACGGAATCAGTGAGGGTGTCTTTGGCTTGGCCGACAATGTCAGTCATGAGGATGTGTGGTTAATCTGATTGCAGTTTGTGTAGTCTGTGGAAAAGGGTGTCATGTTGAGTCTTCTAGGTTTGTGTGCATTCCATTGACATACAGGCTGCCGCTTCTACTAAGAGATGTTGGTGAATTAACTTGATTGAATCTTGATTGAAAATTGTAGTCAAATTACATTATGAACAAAAGGTAGAGTTAGATTAGAACATTTAAGTTAAGTTTGTTCTTGCATAATAATTATATTTTTATACACAGTGGGCTTGATTTACTAAGACCTTTAGCATGTGCAAAACCTTTTAGTAACATTGGTCATGGTATTTGTTTAGCACCAATCATTGGTTGTTGGTTGTGTTATTAGCTTTGCGTGTGCTAAAAGGTTTTGGCAGAGATTTTATAGTACAGTCTCTCTATGGGCTTTGGTCTTTGTAAATCAGGCCCAGTATGTATTCATATACTGCATGTAACATCACATTTATGAATCACAAAATGTGTGTATATGTAATAAACATTTGTAATTGCATCTAAACTGTAGTGCAGACTATTAACAGGTGATACTTAGTATCACTGAAATGGAGTTTGAACTGCATCCTCCTTAGGTTCGCTATAGTAAAGGTAAGAACTTGTATCTCCTATAATAGCTAGGTCTGTACCATTTCTAAGCTGTGAAATTCTTTATGCCTCTTGTATGTGCATAGCTCACTTTTTGAAGTGTTTAAAAAATATTATTTTGGTTTTAATGTATGTTTTTTTTACCGGGCAGTTTTCCAGGGATTAAGGATGTTTTAGATACTTACAGAAGTTTCGGACGACCTATACCGGTTTTATAACAGTTGGTACAGTAGCCTACAGGTCCTTCACAAGTTTTTGGTTTAAAGTAACTCCAAAGTTGTGCTTACGAACACATTCATTTTGAACGTTTATTCACAGTTATACACAATGTTATTTAAAATATATAATCACATTATCTACACACGTACAACCTCTGGAGGCATAACGTCTGCTTCTTGCTTTAAACCACAAATTAGCGAAAGTCCTTATTTCAGCAGGTGTGAAGCCGGACAGAAACTTCTGTAAGTATCTAAAATATCCGTCATCTCGCACAAATGGAATATTGAAACATTGAAACACTAAAATTTTAATAATATACTTTAATAGTTTTTTATATAATAAAACATGATTTGTCTATACTATAATTGGGGAGGCAAAGATCTGTACAGCATGTTGTGCTGTGTGTGTCATCTTTATCTTGCCATGTTGTGTCAATTGACATTTATTTATCATCTTCACATTAACCAATAGTTTTGTTTTGTTTTGTTTCTGTTATTTTTTCCAGTTATGTGATCTGCACAGGTCCGTGGCCACAGATATGCAAAATTAGGGTTCATGAACTCCCCTCCACTTACACTCCAAGACGTTATAGTAGGTGGGGCCTGTCTATGTAATTATCATTGAGATTGTCCATATATGTCCATGGCAGGTGCTTGACATTGGGGACAGCCTTTCCATCCCTGATGAGTTCACAGAGGAAGAGAAGACCACAGGAATCTGGTGGAGGCAGCTGTTGGCTGGAGCCATGGCTGGTGCAGTCTCTCGCACAGGCACCGCCCCATTGGACAGGATAAAAGTGTTCATGCAGGTACACGCCCCCTGTTGCTGGAAGCACTGCAGCTTGTCTTTGCCAATTACAGTTGCCTCGGAATGCAATCATATTGTGGGTGAGGTTACAGCAAACAAATTTCTCGAGATTTTTGTATAGTTAAAAGTTAGTCTGCCTATGTTATTTCTACTTCAGAACAGGTTTATTAACATCCAAAGAGGTCATTAAAGAACTCATGACACCTAAGGAAAGAGCAGCGGTAACCTTGGTTTCCTGATACAAAAGTGGCTTTTTCAATGTAGCTACCTACTTTTTCTGTTACATTTTGTTGGCTTTGTCCTGGAGGGTCACTGGGTATGCTGGTTTTCATTACACAGTTAATTCAATTTACCAAAAACCAGCAGACCCTGGAACTCTCTAGGGCTACATGATCCCTGCCATTCTATACCTCCCTGACTTCTCCATGCTGTTAATATAACTATGAAATGTACCTTGGTGAACCTGATTAAATCAACGTTAATAAATGAATAAATTATTATGCATTCCAGAAGTTGCAGTGACACGATGGTTGTATTGCAGGTGCACTCTTCCAAGTCCAATAAGATGAGTATAGTTGGGGGCTTTAAGCTGATGCTGGATGAAGGAGGGTTCACCTCACTCTGGAGGGGGAATGGGGTTAACGTGCTGAAAATTGCTCCCGAGACGGCCATAAAGTTCATGGCATATGAACAGGTAACATGACTTAAATGGCTCTTGCTTCACTTTGACTACATCATTCAGTTTCTAGGTTGAAAGCCCAGAAGTGCATATATATCTCATGGCTTGGAGTGGTTTATTCTGCTTATACTACACTTACCTTAAATTAATTAACATTCAAATCCAAATGTACAAGTAAACATGATCACATTTTGAAATGTATAAAGAAAATGTGAAGTCATTTTAGAAAAAGAGCAAAAGACTGGTGTTGTTGTTCAGGACCGTATGTCTTGCTGCTGTTTATGCACCGTGCGTGCGTGCGTGCCTGCGTGCCTGCGTGCCTGCGTGCCTGCGTGCCTGCCTGCCTGATGATTGGTTGTCCTTTTCTCTTAACAGTATAAGAAGATACTGTCATCAGATAGTGGGAAGGTGAGGACTCATGAGAGGTTTATCGCAGGTTCCCTCGCTGGGGCGACAGCACAGACAATCATCTACCCCATGGAGGTGAGAGGAGCGATCCCACAATTCACTTCCACTACACTACTGCAGCATGTCTCTGTCTAATTACAATTCAGCTGGATTGTCCTGTGCCGCTGACAACTCTGGCTCCTCTAATTCAAAAGAGTATCGGATTTTCTTCTGTATTTGTGAGCAAGAGTTCTTGATGCAGTATTGCTTGAAGTGTATGTTAAAGGGGATAAAAGTTGAAGGGGCGTGTTCTTTCACTGGTAGGTGATGAAGACAAGACTGACCCTGCGGAAGACGGGCCAGTATTCAGGGATGTTTGACTGTGCCAAGAAGATTCTGAAGAAGGAGGGAGTAAAGGCCTTTTACAAAGGCTATATCCCCAACATCCTGGGGATCATTCCATATGCAGGGATTGACCTGGCTGTGTATGAGGTCAGTGAGACTGCTTCCTGGTGTGTGAGATGAGTATGCTCATGTACGGATTTACATTTGTACTGTAGGATGATGTAGCTGAAATGTATATTCATCCAAGACTGCATCAAAAAGAAAACATTTGAGCCCTACCCTTTGTATATGGGTGTGGGAGTCGCCACCCTTTCTAAACCTTGTTTTATCTCCGTCAGAGTCTGAAAAATGCCTGGTTGGCACGTTATGCCAAAGACACTGCCAACCCTGGAATTATTGTTCTGCTGTGCTGTGGGACCATCTCTAGCACTTGTGGACAGCTGGCAAGCTATCCTCTGGCACTGGTGAGAACACGGATGCAGGCTCAAGGTAAGTCACTATAGTACGAATAGTACGAAGGAGCGTTGCCGAATTAAGTTGGTGGTAAATGACTCAAATACACATTTATAGAAATGCAAGAAGACATCAGTTATGTATGTAACACTTGCATATGAAGGAGTGTGATTATTAATGATGGAAATGGTCTTATTTTTCAGCCTCGTTGGAGGGGTCTGAACAGCTGTCCATGAGCCAATTAGTTACCAATATTTTGAAAAAAGAGGGATTTTTTGGACTCTACAGGGGAATTCTCCCCAATTTCATGAAAGTGATCCCAGCAGTCAGCATCAGCTATGTGGTGTATGAGTACATGAGGACAGGACTGGGTATCTCCAAATAAAGTACCCAGCCAGCAGTGGATTTATTTCAATTCACTTTCTCATTCACTATGTTTTCAGATGATATTCAGGGGGTGATGGCATGACAATAGTGGACTTACTAAATTTTACCTCAAGCAAATTTGATTCGTTATAGGAGAGTTGTGTATGGAGTTCTACGTAAATCTGTAATAGATGGATATTATGTTATTACTCAAAACAGGTTGGTTATCATATGTTGCATGCACATGTTTTAGTTAATTGGCACCTTAAGAATGAGGCAGTCTTCCTGAATCCTGAATTTGGCTGGAGTGCTTATCTACACTATGAAAAAGAGCCCGTTGCTGTGGGAGATTGGATTCAAAAAGAAGTTTACACATGTAGTTCACAATTAATAATCAGAGAATGTGCCTTATGATTTATTCAGGTTTGTTTGTGGACTTTGAATGTTTCATTTGTTTTGTGGGTAAACTATTGCCGTATCCAAAGTTTTTTTTAAATTGTATTTAGCTAATGTCATGTTTACAGTTGTATTGGAATACAATATTATTTACATATTAGTATTTAACTGTTTTGTCTTTTTTGCATATAAACACCTTTAAACAGTAGGAACCACAAGAGTATGATTATATACAGTACATTTGCACATGGCAACCTTTTATAAGAAATTATATTTTATTTTATTTTTTTACCTGGTGTTTATCAGTGCCACTGGTTACTACAACAAAATGTAATGGACATAAACCAATGTATTACTCAAAAATTACATTTGATAACTGATGCGTTGATTGATCTCTGGATATGCTACTCTATGATTTACAAATCTAATGCATTGACTTCACTTATGAGCTCTGCATCTTACCTTATGAGTGTACTATGTACAAACCACAATTCCCAAAAAGTTGGGACAGTATGTAAAATGCTAATAAAAGCAGAAAGCAGTGATATGTAAATTCTATTTTACATATATTTAATTGAAACCAGTATAAAGAAAATATACTTAATGTTTTACCTATCAATAAATCAAGTTTATTGATTTTTGAAAAAATACACTAATTCCAAATTTGTTGCCTGCAACACGTTCCAAAAAAAATGGGACGGGCAACATAAGACTAGGAAGGATGTGGAATGTTCAAAAAACACCTTCCACAGATAAACAGGTGAATAGGTAACAGGTGATCCCATCATGACTGGGTATAAAAGGAGCATCCAGACCTGTCTCCCATTGAAAATGTATGGCACGTTGTATAGAAGCGCGAAATAGGACAACGGACACCCCGGACTGTTGAGCAGCTGAAGTTTTATATCAAGCAAGAATGGGGAAAAAATTCAGCTTTCAAAATTACAACAGTTAGTGTCCCCAGTTCCCAATGAGGACAACGATTGGGTGGGTGTTGTTAAAAGGAAAGGTGATGTAACACAGTGGTAAACATGCCCCAACTTTTTTGGAACGTGTTGTAGACATCAAATTTAGAATGAGCGTATATTTACAAAAAACATTGATTAGTTAAAACATTAATTATTAACATTAAATATCTTGTCTTTGTACTATTTTCAATTGAATACAGGTCAAAAAGGGTTTGCAAATCATTGCTTCCTGTTTTTATTAACATTTTATACACTGTCCCACTGGCCCTTTCTGTTCTTTCATGTGCCACCCCCGCCCCCCCCCCCCAAATATGCCTCCCTACTCATTATTATTCTGTCTGGAAAAACAATTGTCAAACTGGTAGAACGGGAATAACCTATCGGTGACACAAAAGATAAAATCTATGACCGAACACACCTCAATAAATTAACTGCCTGTAATTGAAATCATGCCATGCTAAACATTCAGATTGAACTCGCTCTCGAATCTCTCAGTATCCTGGATAATTGACCTATTGCACTCCTAGGTGTATGCAGGCCAGCACAGTTTATTCAGGATATGACTACCCTGTTTGGCACAGCTGTAGATTATGCAGCACTATACAATAGCTTTTCAGTTTTCACAGTAAGGCACTGTAATTATGTTGCATTTTGGGTAAATTATCATTCAGGAAAATAGATGCATAACTACACTGCTCAAAAAAAAAAAAAAAACGGTCATGCTGGGTGAGGTTGCAGGCAGCATAACATTCGCCACGGTCACGTGCTCAGTGTGAACCTGCTCTCATCTGTGAAGAGAACAGGGCGCCAATGGCGAACCTGCCAATTCTGGTGTTCTCTGGCAAATACCAATCGAGCTGCATGGTGCTGGGCTGTGAGCACAGGTCCCACTACAGTATGTGGGGCCCTCATGCCACCTTCATGGAGTCTGTTTCTGACAGTTTGGCCAGAAACATACACACGAGTAGCCCACTGGAGGTCATTGTGTAGGGCCTGCTAAATGTCTATAATGTAATGTAATGGCTCTGGCAGTGCTCCTCCTGTTCCTCCTCGCACAAAGGAGCAGACACCGGTCCTGCCGCAGAGTTGTTGCCCTTCTACGGCCCTGTCCAGCTCTCCTCGTGTAATGGCCTGTCTCCCACACTCTTGAGACTGCTGGGAGACACAGCAAACCTTCTTGTGACGGCACATATGGATGTGCCATCCTGGAGGAGCTGGACTACCTGTGCAACCTGAATGGGCTGCAGGTACCGCCTCATGCTACCAGTAGTGACAAGGGCACTAGCAAAATGCAAAACTAGAGGAAAATCAGCCAGGAAGTCAAAGGAGAGAGAAATGGTCTGTGGCCACCACCTGCAAAACCATTTAGTTTTTGACGGTTGTCTTGCTGTTGCCTCTCCTGTCCATCTGTTGTCGCTTTCATTTGTACCAAAGCAGGTGAAATTGATTCACAATAGTTTACGCGTCCTAACTGGACAGATCAATATCCCAGAAGTTAAATTGACTTGGCATTATACTGTGTTGATTAAGTGTTCCCTTAATTTCTTTGAGCAGTGTATACGTATTTATGGAGTGATAACATTTAACTCAATGTATGTATTGATTTTTCTAACATCAAAAAGCCAACAATAATTATTTTGTGTATAAGTTTGTTTGTTTTCTGTGTACATGTAAATTGTCTGGGTTGGACACCTTCATCTACAGTGATTTCTCAAAAAATATGCCCACTAGTAATAAGCAAAGTTAGACCACAGGTCAGAGCATTGCATCAACAGAATTGTGACATCACAGTGGATGCAATTCCAAAGTTTCTCAGAATAAATTAAATGAATAACAATTACTGTAATGAAGACGATACTGAAAACTCCTACAGATCATTGTTTAATTTGTAAGATTCTCAGTTAAAATGTACATACTTAACGATGATAGAACAGAAAGAAGATGATGTCACTTCTACGGCACTGTGTGTCAGAGCTCAGGTCCAAAGAGTGGAAAATGTCCAGCACTTGATGCATGAGCTTGAATCCGAGGACCTCCCTCTTGATATTCTAGAACATGTACTCGACCGTTCGGAACATCTGAGCTTCCTATTGGGAATTTTCAAATGTAGAAGCTCCCTCATGAATGTAAGACATTTACAGACTATTCTGGAATCATGTCCCCTGGTGGTTGGTCCAGGACCTGCGGCTGTGCACATTCCCCAACAGAAGCAAAGTGAGGTTAAGAATGGAGTAAGTACTGAGCTTAATGTATGCAGCCTTCAAGGTTTATACTATAGCCTAATTGTTTTTCAATGAGTCTGCCCTTCTCAGAGATATATATATATATATATTTTTTTTTTTTATCTAGTCATTTTCATCAGAAAGTCTGTTATTGGTATTTGGATCAGAGATTAATTAAATAATTTTTACAATATGCTTGAGAAGCCATTTTTAAACCAGCTAAAAATAATTGAGGGAATTCAAATATATTCTGCTATGTATGATTGCAGTGTGTTGTGGACATCCCCCTTGAAATTGATGTTGTGGAGTCTGCGGACTTCCCCCTAGAAATGGTTGTGGACAATCGAGAGATAGACACAGAAGAGGCGGATGTCTCTCAGGGTGAGTCTCACAGATTCCCTGGATATAAACGGTTGACACAGCGGTGATATGCTTCTTCCGTTCTATTATTTACTTTCTGTTGTCAATAGCCACATAGTTGTCTGAAACAATATGTGTCCAAGAAGCGTGACATAAGAGCCCTGTTCATTGTGTGTTGCAGTGATGCAGACCAGGAGAAGCACTGTCCAATTTTTTTTCAGCAGGGTGTGGAACACCATGAAACCACACAGCCTCTGTTGCTGCTGTGCCTCCGCAGAGACGGATTAAAATTCATTATAAAAATAATTTTTTTCTGTGATTCAGTCGAGAAAAAAATCCAATGTTCACACAATGGACCGTGCAAGGGTTAGTCCTTGATTTGGACGACCAAGATTCTTTTGTCACCATTGGCACCTAAGACTATAGCCTTATAGATATTTTTTATAGGTATTTTTTCAATTACATACATTTTTATAAATTAATTACTTCAAACTAGGCGGCACGGTGGTGCAGTGGTTAGCACTGTCGCCTTACAGCAAGAAGGTACCGAGTTTGAATCCCGGCTGAGGGCCTTTCTGTGTGGAGTTTGCATGTTCTCCCCGTGTCAGCGTGGGTTTCTTCCGAGTACTCCGGTTTCCTCCCACAGTCCAAAAACATGCAGGTTAGGCTAATTGGAGACTCTAAATTGCCCATAGGTATGAATGAGTGAGTGAATGGTGTGAGTGCTCTGTGATGGATTGGCGGCCTGTCCAGGGTGTATTCCTGCCTCTCGCCCAATGCATGCTGGGATAGGCTCCAGCACCCCCCGTGACCCTGAATAGGAATAAGCGGGTTGATGGATGATGATGATGATGATGGATGATGAATTACTTCAAACTGATTTTTTTTTTGAAGGAATTGATGATTTACAGGTACAGCTCAAAAAATTAGAATATCGTGAAAAAGTTCAATATTTTTTGTCACTCATTTCAGAAAGTGAAACTCATATATTATATAGATTCATTACACATAGTGAAATATTTCAAGCCTTTATTTCTTGTAATTTTGATGATTATGGCTTACAGCTAATGAAACCCAAAATTCAGTGTCTTGGAAAATTAGAATATTTTGCTTTAACATATTTTTAAAGTATCATATTTAATATTTTGTCGCATATCCTTTGCATGCTGTTACTTCCTGAAGTCTGTGACCAATCAACATAAAAAGACTCAATATCTTATTTTCAGGTACTGTTACAAGTGATACTATAACCTCTCTGCATTTGAACTGATCTTTATGAGAATTGGGGGGTAAGACTAGATTCAGCTGTAAATTACGCTGGTACAGTATGGAACACATGACTGGCAAAATGGCTGTACGTCATCAAGGGTCTAAGGCAGGGGTAGGCAACCCTGGTCCTAGAGAGCCGCAGAGTCTGCTGGTTTTTGTTTTCACCTTAAACACAGCAACTAATTAGACCAAAGAAACCAGGTGAGGTGAGTTAACTGTGTAATCAACTGCTTTAATTGATCAATTAAGTGGTGAGTAACAACAAAAACCAGCAGACCCTGCGGCTCTCTAGGACCAGGGTTGCCTACCCCTGGTCTAAGGTATCAAACCAGCCCCAAACCATCACTTATGCCAAAGACACTGCCAACCCTGGAATTATTATTCTGCTGTGCTGTGGGACCATCTCTAGCACTTGTGGACAGCTGGCAAGCTATCCTCTGGCACTGGTGAGAACACGGATGCAGGCTCAAGGTAAGGCACTATAGTACGAATAGTACGAAGGAGCGTTGCCGAATTAAGTTGGTAGTAAATGACTCAAATACACATTTACAGAAATGCAAGAAGACATCAGTTATGTATGTAACACTTGCATATGAAGGAGTGTGATTATTAATGATGGAAATTATCTTATTTTTCAGCCTCGTTGGAGGGGTCGGAACAGCTGTCCATGAGCCAATTAGTTACCAATATTTTGAAAAAAGAGGGATTTTTTGGACTCTACAGGGGAATTCTGCCCAATTTCATGAAAGTGATCCCAGCAGTCAGCATCAGCTATGTGGTGTATGAGTACATGAGGACAGGACTGGGTATCTCCAAATAAAGGGCCCAGCCAGCAGTGGATTTATTTCAATTCACTTTCTCATTCACTATGTTTTCAGATGATATTCAGGGGGTGATGGCATGACAATAGTGGACTTACTAAAGACCTCAAGCAAATTTGATTCGTTATCGGAGAGTTGTGTATGGAGTTCCACGTAAATCTGTAATAGATGGATATTATGTTATTACTCAAAACAGGTTGGTTATAATATGTTGCATGCACATGTTTTAGTTAATTGGCACCTTAAGAATGAGGCAGTCTTCCTGAATCCTGAATTTGGCTGGAGTGCTTATCTACACTATGAAAAAGAGCCCGTTGCTGTGGAAGATTGGATTCAAAAAGAAGTTTACACATGTTGTTCACAATTAATAATCAGAGAATGTGCCTTATGATTTATTCAGGTTTGTTTGTGGACTTTGAATGTTTCATTTGTTTTGTGGGTAAACTATTGCCGAATCCAAAGTTTTTTTAAAATTGTATTTAGCTAGTGTCCTGTTTACAGTTGTATTGGAATACAATATTATTTACATATTAGTATTTAACTGTTTTGTCTTTTTTGCATATAAACACATTTAAACAGTAGGAACCACAAGAGTATGATGATATACAGTACATTTGCACATGGCAACCTTTTATAAGAAATTATATATATATATATATTTTTTACCTGGTGTTTATCAGTGCCACTGGTTACGACAACAAAATTGAATGGACATAAACCAATGTATTACTCAAAAATTACATTTGATAACTGATGCGTTGATTGATCTCTGGATATGCTACTCTATGATTTACAAATCTAATGCATTGACTTCACTTATGAGCTCTGCATCTTACCTTATGAGTGTACTATGTACAAACCACAATTCCCAAAAAGTTGGGACAGTATGTAAAATGCTAATAAAAGCAGAAAGCAGTGATATGTAAATTCTATTTTACATATATTTAATTGAAACCAGTATAAATAAAAGATATTTAATGTTTTACCTATCAATAAATCAAGTTTATTGATTTTTGAAAAAATACACTAATTCCAAATTTGTTGCCTGCAACACGTTCCCAAAAAAATGGGACGGGCAACATAAGACTGGGAAGGATGTGGAATGTTCAAAAAACACCTCCCACAGGTAAACAGGTGAATAGGTAACAGGTGATCCCATCATGACTGGGTATAAAAGGAGCATCCACGAAGGCTCGGGCGTTTATGAGCAAGGATGGGCTGAGGTTTGCCACTTTGCAAAAAACTGAGCGAATAGTCCAGTAGTTTAAGAACAATGTTTCTCAACACACGACTGCAAGGAATTTAGGAATTTCATCATCTACAGGCCATAATATTATTTAAAATTCAGAGAATCTGGGCAAATCTCTGTGCGTAAAGGGCAAGGCCGAAAACCAATATTGAATGCCCGCAACCTTCAATCCCACAAGACGGTACTATGTTAAAAACCGTCATGCTTCTGTAATGAATATAACCACATGGGCTCGGGAATACTTCGGAAAACCGTTGTCAGTAAACACAGTTTGTCACTGCATCTATAAATGCAAGTTAAGACTACTATGCAAAACGTAAGCCATATATCAACAACATCTAGAAACGCCACCAAATTCTCTGGGCTTGAGCTCATCTGAGATGGACTGACGCAGAGTGGAAACGTGTGCTGTGGTCTGACAAGTCCACCTTTCAAATTGTTTTTGGAAAGGATGGATTGTGTTCTCTGGGCCAAAGAGGAAAAGGACCATCCCAATTGTTACCAACGTAACAGTTTCTGAGAACTGGCATGGGTAACTTGCACATCTGTGAAGGCACCATTAACGCTGAAGGGTACATATGCATTATTTTGGAGCAACATATGCTGCGATCTAGACAACGTCTGCCTGCAGTCCAGACCTGTCTCCCATTGAAAATGTATGGCGCATTGTATAGAAGCGCAAAATATGACAACGGACACCCCGGACTGTTGAGCAGCTGAAGTTTTATATCAAGCAAGAATGGGGAAAAAATTCAGCTTTCAAAATTACAACAGTTAGTGTCCTCAGTTCCCAATGAGGACAACGATTGGGTGGGTGTTGTTAAAAGGAAAGGTGATGTAACACAGTGGTAAACATGCCCCTGCCCCAACTTTTTTGGTACATGTTGTAGACATCAAATTTGGAATGAGCGTATATTTACAAAAAACATTGATTAGTTAAAACATTAAATATCTTGTCTTTGTACTATTTTCAATTGAATACAGGTCAAAAAGGGTTTGCAAATCATTGCTTCCTGTTTTTATTTACATTTTATACACTGGCCCTTTCTCTTCTTTCATGCCCCACCCCCCCCAAATATGCCTCCCTACTCATTATTATTCTGTCTGGAAAAACAATTGTCAAACTGGTAGAACGGGAATAACCTATCGGTGACACAAAAGATAAAATTTATGACCGAACACACCTCAATAAATTAACTGCCTGTAATCATGCCATGCTAAACATTCAGATTGAACTCGCTCTCGAATCTCTCAGTATCCTGGATAATTGACCTATTGCACTCCTAGGTGTATGCAGGCCAGCGCAGTTTATTCAGGATATGACTACCCTGTTTGGCACAGCTGTAGATTATGCAGCACTATACAATAGTTTTTAACAGTAAGGCACTGTAATTATGTTGCATTTTGGGTAAATTATCATTCAGGAAAATAGATGCATAACCACTGCTCAAAAAAAAAAAAAAACGGTCATGCTGGGTGATGTTGCAGGCAGCATAACATTCGCCACGGCGTCTCCAGACTCTTTCACGTCTGTCACGTGCTCAGTGTGAACCTGCTCTCATCTGTGAAGAGAACAGGGCGCCAATGGCGAACCTGCCAATTCTGGTGTTCTCTGGCAAATGCCAATCGAGCTGCATGGTGCTGGGCTGTGAGCACAGGTCCCACTACAGTACGTGGGGCCCTCATGCCACCTTCATGGAGTCTGTTTCTGACAGTTTGGCCAGAAACATACACACGAGTAGCCCACTGGAGGTCATTGTGTAGGGCCTGCTAAATGTCTATAATGTAATGTAATGGCTCTGGCAGTGCTCCTCCTGTTCCTCCTCGCACAAAGGAGCAGATACCGGTCCTGCCGCAGAGTTGTTGCCCTTCTACGGCCCTGTCCAGCTCTCCTCGTGTAATGGCCTGTCTCCCACACTCTTGAGACTGCTGGGAGACACAGCAAACCTTCTTGTGACGGCACATATGGATGTGCCATCCTGGAGGAGCTGGACTACCTGTGCAACCAGAATGGGCTGCAGGTACCGCCTCATGCTACCAGTAGTGACAAGGGCACTAGCAAAATGCAAAACTAGAGAAAAATCAGCCAGGAAGTCAAAGGAGAGAGAAATGGTCTGTGGCCACCACCTGCAAAACCATTTAGTTTTTGGGGGTTGTCTTGCTGTTGCCTCTCCTGTCCATCTGTTGTCGCTTTCATCTGTACCAAAGCAGGTGAAATTGATTCACAATCGTTTACGCTTCCTAACTGGACAGATCGATATCCCAGAAGTTAAATTGACTTGGCGTTATACTGTGTTGATTAAGTGTGCCCTTAATTTCTTTGAGCAGTGTATATACGTATTTATGGAGTGATAACATTTAACTCAATGTATGTATTGATTTTTCTAACATCAAAAAGCCAACAGTAATTATTTTGTGTATAAGTTTATTTGTTTTCTGTGTACATGTAAGTTGTCTGGGTTGGACACCTTCATCTACAGTGATTTCTCAAAAAATATGCCCACTAGTAATAAGCAAAGTTAGACCACAGGTCAGAGCATTGCATCAACAGAATTGTGACATCACAGTGGATGCAATTCCAAAGTTTCTCAGAATAAATTAAATGAATAAAAATTACTGTAATGAAGACGATACTGAAAACACCTACAGATCATTGTTTAATTTGTAAGATTCTCAGTTAAAATTTATATACTTAACAATGATAGAACAGAAAGAAGATGATGTCACTTCTACGGCACTGTGTGTCAGAGCTCAGGTCCAAAGAGTGGAAAATGTCCAACACTTGATGCATGAGCTTGAATCTGAGGACCTCCCTCTTGATATTCTAGAACATGTACTCGACCTTTCGGAACATCTGAGCTTCCTATTGGGAATTTTCAAATGTAGAAGCTCCCTCATGGATGTAAGACATTTACAGACTATTCTGGAATCATGTCCCCTGGTGGTTGTTCCAGGACCTGCGGCTGTGCACATTCCCCAACAGAAGCAAAGTGAGGTTAAGAATGGAGTAAGTACTGAGCTTAATGTAAGCAGCCTTCAAGGTTTATACTATAGCCGAATTGTTTTTCAATGAGTCTGCCCTTCTCAGATATATATATATATTTATCTCGTCATTTTCATCAGAAAGTCTGTTATTGGTATTTGGATCAGAGATTAATTAAATAATTTTTATAATATGCTTGAGAAGCCATTTTTAAACCAGCTAAAAATAATTGAGGGAATTCAAATATATTCTGCTATGTATGACTGCAGTGTGTTGTGGACATCCCCCTTGAAATTGATGTTGTGGAGTCTGCGGACTTCCCCCTAGAAATGGTTGTGGACAATCGAGAGATAGACACAGAAGAGGCGGATGTCTCTCAGGGTGAGTCTCACAGATTCCCTGGATATAAACGGTTGACACAGCGGTGATATGCTTCTTCCGTTCTATATTTTACTTTCTGTTGTCAACAGCCACATAGTTGTCTGAAACAATATGTGTCCAAGAAGCGTGACATAAGAGCCCTGTTCCTTGTGTGTTGCAGTGATGCAGACCAGGAGAAGCACTGTCCAATTTTTTTTCAGCAGGGTGTGGAACACCATGAAACCACACAGCCTCTGTTGCTGCTGTGCCTCCGCAGAGACAGATTAAAATTCATTATAAAAATTCTTTTTTTCTGTGATTCAGTCGAGAAAAAAATCCAATGTTCACACAATGGACCGTGCAAGGGTTAGTCCTTGATTTGGACAACCAAGATTCTTTTGTCACCATTGGGACCTAAGACTATAGCCTTATAGATATTTTTTTCAATTACATACATTTTTATAAATTACTTACTTCAAACTGATTTTTTTTTGAAAGAATTGATGATTTACAGGCAGGTGCAGCTCAAAAAATTAGAATATTGTGAAAAAGTTCAATATTTTTTGTCACTCATTTCAGAAAGTGAAACTCATATATTATATAGATTCATTACACATAGAGTGAAATATTTCAAGCCTTTATTTCTTGTAATTTTGATGATTATTGGCTTACAGCTAATGAAACCCAAAATTCAGTGTCTCAGAAAATTAGAATATTTTTGCTTTAACATATTTTTAAAGTATCATATTTAATATTTTGTCGCATATCCTTTGCATGCTGTTACTTCCTGAAGTCTGTGACTAATCAACATAAAAAGACTCAATATCTTATTTTCAGGTACTGTTACAAGCGATACTATAACCTCTCTGCATTTGAACTGATCTCTATGAGAATTGGGGGGTAAGACTAGATTCAGCTGTAAATTACGCTGGTACAGTATGGAACACATGACTGGCGAAATGGCTGTACGTCATCAAGGGTCTAAGGTATCAAACGAGCCCCAAACCATCACTTATGCCAAAGACACTGCCAACCCTGGAATTATTGTTCTGCTGTGCTGTGGGACCATCTCTAGCACTTGTGGACAGCTGGCAAGCTATCCTCTGACACTGGTGAGAACACGGATGCAGGCTCAAGGTAAGTCACTATAGTACGAATAGTACGAAGGAGCGTTGCCGAATTAAGTTGGTGGTAAATGACTCAAATACACATTTATAGAAATGCAAGAAGACATCAGTTATGTATGTAACACTTGCATATGAAGGAGTGTAATTATTAATGATGGAAATGGTCTTATTTTTCAGCCTCGTTGGAGGGGTCTGAACAGCTGTCCATGAGCCAATTAGTTACCAATATTTTGAAAAAAGAGGGATTTTTTGGACTCTACAGGGGAATTTGCCCAATTTCATGAAAGTGATCCCAGCAGTCAGCATCAGCTATGTGGTGTATGAGTACATGAGGACAGGACTGGGTATCTCCAAATAAAGGGCCCAACCAGCAGTGGATTTATTTCAATTCACTTTCTCATTCACTATGTTTTCAGATGATATTCAGGGGGTGATGGAATGACAATATTGGACTTACTAAAGACCTCAAGCAAATTTGATTCGTTATCGGAGAGTTGTGTATGGAGTTCCACGTAAATCTGTAATAGATGGATATTATGTTATTACTCAAAACAGGTTGGTTATAATATGTTGCATGCACATGTTTTAGTTAATTGGCACCTTAAGAATGAGGCAGTCTTCCTGAATCCTGAATTTGGCTGGAGTGCTTATCTACACTATGAAAAAGTTTTACACATGTAGTTCACAATGAATAATCAGAGAATGTGCCTTATGATTTATTCAGGTTTGTTTGTGGACTTTGAATGTTTCATTTGTTTTGTGGGTAAACTATTGCCGTATCCAAAGTTTTTTTTAAATTGTATTTAGCTAGTGTCCTGTTTACAGTTGTATTGGAATACAATATTATTTACATATTAGTATTTAACTGTTTTGTCTTTTTTGCATATAAACACATTTAAACAGTAGGAACCACAAGAGTATGATGATATACAGTACATTTGCACATGGCAACCTTTTATAAGAAATTATATATATATATATATTTTTTACCTGGTGTTTATCAGTGCCACTGGTTACGACAACAAAATTGAATGGACATAAACCAATGTATTACTCAAAAATTACATTTGATAACTGATGCGTTGATTGATCTCTGGATATGCTACTCTATGATTTACAAATCTAATGCATTGACTTCACTTATGAGCTCTGCATCTTACCTTATGAGTGTACTATGTACAAACCACAATTCCCAAAAAGTTGGGACAGGATGTAAAATGCTAATAAAAGCAGAAAGCAGTGATATGTAAATTCTATTTTACATATATTTAATTGAAACCAGTATAAAGAAAAGATATTTAATGTTTTACCTATCAATAAATCAAGTTTATTGATTTTTGAAAAAATACACTAATTCCAAATTTGTTGCCTGCAACACGTTCCAAAAAAAATGGGACGGGCAACATAAGACTGGGAAGGATGTGGAATGTTCAAAAAACACCTCCCACAGGTAAACAGGTGAATAGGTAACAGGTCATCCCATCATGACTGGGTATAAAAGGAGCATCCACGAAGGCTCGGGCGTTTATGAGCAAGGATGGGCTGAGGTTTGCCACTTTGCCAAAAACTGTGAGCGAATAGTCCAATAGTTTAAGAACAATGTTTCTCAACACACGACTGCAAGGAATTTAGGGATTTCATCATCTACAGGCCATAATATTATTTAAAATTCAGAGAATCTGGGCAAATCTCTGTGCGTAAAGGGCAAGGCCGAAAACCAATATTGAATGCCTGTGACCTTCAATCCCACAAGACGGCACTATGTTAAAAACCGTCATGCTTCTGTAATGAATATAACCACATGGGCTCGGGAATACTTCGGAAAACCGTTGTCAGTAAACACAGTTTGTCACTGCATCTATAAATGCAAGTTAAGACTACTATGCAAAACGTAAGCCATATATCAACAACATCTAGAAACGCCACCAAATTCTCTGGGCTCGAGCTCATCTGAGATGGACTGACGCAGAGTGGAAACGTGTGCTGTGGTCTGACAAGTCCACCTTTCAAATTGTTTTTGGAAAGGATGGATCGTGTTCTCTGGGCCAAAGAGGAAAAGGACCATCCCAATTGTTACCAACGTAACAGTTTCTGAGAACTGGCATGGGTAACTTGCACATCTGTGAAGGCACCATTAACGCTGAAGGGTACATATGCATTATTTTGGAGCAACATATGCTGCGATCTAGACAACGTCTTTTTCAAGGACGTCCCTGCTTATTTCAGCAAGACAATGCCAAGCCACGTTCTGCACGTGTTACAACAGCGTGGCTTCGTAGTGAGAGAGTGTGAGTGCTAGACTGGCCTGCCTGCAGTCCGGACCTGTCTCCCATTGACAATGTATGGCGCATTGTATAGAAGCGCAAAATATGACAACGGACACCCCGGACTGTTGAGCAGCTGAAGTTTTATATCAAGCAAGAATGGGGAAAAAATTCAGCTTTCAAAATTACAACAGTTAGTGTCCTCAGTTCCCAATGAGGACAACGATTGGGTGGGTGTTGTTAAAAGGAAAGGTGATGTAACACAGTGGTAAACATGCCCCTGCCCCAACTTTTTTGGTACATGTTGCAGACATCAAATTTGGAATGAGCGTATATTTACATAAAACATCGTTCGTTCGTTGTCTTCCGCTTATCCGGGTCCGGGTCACGGGGGCAGCAGCTTCAGCAAGGGAACCCAGGCCGCCCTCTCCCCAGCCACTTCCGCCAGCTCTTCCGGGGGAATCCCGAGGCGTTCCCAGGCCAGCCGAGAGATATAATCCCTCCAGCGTGTCCTGGGTCGGCCCCGAGGTCTCCTCCCGGACGGACATGCCCGAAAAACCTCCCGAGGGAGGCGTCCAGGAGGCATCCTCACCAGATGCCCGAACCACCTCAGCTGGCTCCTCTCGACATGGAGGAGCAGCGGCTCTACTCTGAGTCCCTCCCGGATGTCCGAGCTCCTCACCCTATCTCTAAGGCTGAGCCCGGCCACCCTGCGGAGGAAACTCATTTCGGCCGCTTGTATTCGCGATCTCGTTCTTTCGGTCACTACCCATAGCTCGTGGCCATAGGTGAGGGTTGGAACGTAGATTGACCGGTAAATCGAGAGCTTCGCCTTTTGGCTTAGCTCTCTCTTCACCACGACGGACCGGTTTAGCGCCCGCATCACTGCTGACGCCGCCCCGATCCGCCTGTCCATCTCCCGCTCCATCCTACCCTCACTCGTGAACAAGATCCCGAGATACTTAAACTCCTCCACCTGAGGCAGGACCTCCCCCCCGACCCGGAGTGGGCAGTCCACCCTTTTCCGGCTGAGGACCATGGCCTCAGACTTGGAGATGCTGATTCTCATCCCAGCCGCTTCACACTCGGCTGCGAACTGCCCCAGCAGGAGCTGAAGGTCGCTGTTTGATGGAGCTAAAAAGACCACGTCGTCCGCAAACAGCAGAGACGAAATCCTTCCACCACCAAACTCGACACCCTCCGCCACCCGGCTGCGCCTAGAAATTCTGTCTATAAAGGTTATGAACAGAACCGGTGACATAGGGCAGCCTTGGCGGAGTCCAACCCCCACTGGGAACAAGTCCGACTTACTGCCGGCAACGCGGACCAGACTCTCACTCCTTCGGTACAGGAACTGAATGGCCCTTAGTAAGGGGCCATCCACCCCATACTCCCGGAGTACCCCCCACAGGATGCCCCTGGGAACACGGTCATAAGCCTTCTCCAAATCCACAAAACACATGTGGACTGGTTGGGCAAACTCCCATGCCCCTTCCAGCACCCTAGCGATGGTAAAGAGCTGATCCACGGTTCCACGGCCGGGACGAAAACCACATTGCTCCTCCTCGATCTGAGGTTCAACTATCGACCGGACCCTCCGCTCCAATACCCTGGAGTAGACCTTCCCAGGGAGGCTGAGGAGTGTGATCCCCCGGTAGTTGGAACACACCCTCTGGTCCCCTTTCTTAAAGATGGGGACCACCACCCCGGTTTGCCACTCCAAAGGCACTGCCCCCGATGTCCACGCAATGTTGCAGAGGCGTGTCAGCCAAGACAGCCCTACAACATCCAGAGCCTTGAGATACCCAGGACGGATCTCATCCACCCCCGGAGCTCTGCCGCCGCGGAGTTGTTTCACCACCTCGGCGACTTCTGCCCCGGAGATTGGACGACCCCTCCCCAAGTCCTCCCTCGACTCTGTCTCTTCCATGGAATACGTGTTGGTGGGATTGAGGAGCTCCTCAAAGTATTCCTTCCACCGTCCGACTATCTCCCCAGTTGACGTCAGCAGCCCCCCGTCACTACTGTAAACAGTGTGAGCAAGTTGCCGCCTTCCCCCCCTGAGGCGACGGACGGTTTGCCAGAACCTCTTCGGAGCCGATCGATAGTCTTCCTCCATGGCCTCCCCGAACTCCTCCCACGCCCGAGTTTTTGCCTCGGCGACTGCCACGGCCGCACACCGCTTGGCCCGCCGGTACCCGTCAGCTGCTTCCGGAGACCCACAGACCAGCCACGCCCTGTAGGCCTCCTTCTTCAGCCTGACGGCTCCTCTCACCCCTGGTGTCCACCATCGGGTTCGGGGATTTCCGCCGCGACTGGCCCCAGCAACCTTGCGGCCGCAGCTCACGACAGCCGCCTCGACAATGGCAGAGCGGAACAAGGTCCATTCGGACTCAATGTCCCCCACTGCCCTTGGGACATGGTTGAAGCTCTGCCGGAGGTGGGAGTTGAAGATCGTCTTGACAGGTTCTTCCGCCAGGCGTTCCCAGCAGACCCTCACTACTCGTTTGGGCCTACCAGGTCTGCGCGGTGTCTTCCCCCGCCATCTGATCCAACTCACCACCAGGTGGTGATCAGTTGACAGCTCAGCTCCTCTCTTCACCCGAGTGTCCAGAACATACGGCCGCAGGTCAGATGATACGACTATGAAATCGATCATTGACCTACGACCTAGGCTGTCCTGGTGCCACGTGCACCGATGGACATCCTTATGTTCGAACATGGTGTTAGTTATGGACAAACTGCGACTAGCACAGAAGTCCAATAACTGAACACCACTCGGGTTCAGATCGGGCCGGCCGTTCCTCCCAATCACGCCCCTCCAGGTCACGCTGTCATTGCCCACGTGAGCGTTGAAGTCTCCCAGTAGGACAATGGAGTCCCCAGTTGGGGCGCTTTCCAGCACCCTTCCCACGGACTCCAAAAAGGGTGGGTACTCTGAACTGCTGTTCGGCGCATAAGCGCAAACAACAGTCAGGACCCGTTCCCCGACCCGAAGGCGCAGGGAAGCAACCCTTTCGTCCACCGGGGTGAACCCCAACGTACAGGCAGAGAGCCTGGGGGCTATCAGGAAGCCCACCCCGGCCCTCCGCCTCTCACCTGGAGCAACTCCAGCATAGGAGAGAGTCCAACCCCTCTCAAGGACTTGGGTTCCGGAGCCAGAGCTATGTGTCGAGGTGAGACCGACTATATCTAGCCGGTAACGCTCAGCCTCTTCCACCAGCTCCGGCTCTTTCCCCGCCAGAGAGGTGACATTCCATGTCCCTAAAGCCAGCTTCCATAGCTGGGGATCAGACCGCCAAGGCCCCCGCCTTGGTCTGCTGCCCAATCCACAAAGCACCGGACCCTTCCGGTTCCTCCTGCAGGTGGTGGGCCCACGGGAGGACGAGCCCATGTATCCAGTTCGGGCTGGGCCCGGCCGGGCCCCATGGGCGAAAGCCCGGCCACCAGGCGCTCGCCCACGGGCCCCTACCCCAGACCTGCCTCCAGGGCGGGGCCCCGGTAACCCTCCGGGCTGGGTACACTTCCTCTTTTTCTTATTCGTCATGAAGGGTCTTTTGAACCGTTCTTTGTCTGACCCTTCGCCTAGGACCAGTCTGCCATGGGTGGCCCTACCAGGGGCAAATGCCCCGGACAGCATAGCTCCTAGGGTCCCTAGGGCACTCAAACTCCTCCACCACGATAAGGTGACGGTTCAAGGAGGAGACAAAAAACATTGATTAGTTAAAACATTAAATATCTTGTCTTTGTACTATTTTCAATTGAATACAGGTCAAAAAGGGTTTGCAAATCATTGCTTCCTGTTTTTATTTACATTTTATACACTGGCCCTTTCTGTTCTTTCATGCCCCACCCCCCCCAAATATGCCTCCCTACTCATTATTATTCTGTCTGGAAAAACAATTGTCAAACTGGTAGAACGGGAATAACCTATCGGTGACACAAAAGATAAAATTTATGACCGAACACACCTCAATAAATTAACTGCCTGTAATCATGCCATGCTAAACATTCAGATTGAACTCGCTCTCGAATCTCTCAGTATCCTGGATAATTGACCTATTGCACTCCTAGGTGTATGCAGGCCAGCGCAGTTTATTCAGGATATGACTACCCTGTTTGGCACAGCTGTAGATTATGCAGCACTATACAATAGTTTTTCACAGTAAGGCACTGTAATTATGTTGCATTTTGGGTAAATTATCATTCAGGAAAATAGATGCATAACTACACTGCTCAAAAAAAAAAAAAAGGTCATGCTGGGTGATGTTGCAGGCAGCATAACATTCGCCACGGCATCTCCAGACTCTTTCACGTCTGTCACGTGCTCAGTGTGAACCTGCTCTCATCTGTGAAGAGAACAGGGCGCCAATGGCGAACCTGCCAATTCTGGTGTTCTCTGGCAAATGCCAATCGAGCTGCATGGTGCTGGGCTGTGAGCACAGGTCCCACTACAGTACGTGGGGCCCTCATGCCACCTTCATGGAGTCTGTTTCTGACAGTTTGGCCAGAAACATACACACGAGTAGCCCACTGGAGGTCATTGTGTAGGGCCTGCTAAATGTCTATATATATATATGTCTGGCAGTGCTCCTCCTGTTCCTCCTCGCACAAAGGAGCAGATACCGGTCCTGCCGCAGAGTTGTTGCCCTTCTACGGCCCTGTCCAGCTCTCCTCGTGTAATGGCCTGTCTCCCACACTCTTGAGACTGCTGGGAGACACAGCAAACCTTCTTGTGACGGCACATATGGATGTGCCATCCTGGAGGAGCTGGACTACCTGTGCAACCAGAATGGGCTGCAGGTACCGCCTCATGCTACCAGTAGTGACAAGGGCACTAGCAAAATGCAAAACTAGAGAAAAATCAGCCAGGACGTCAAAGGAGAGAGAAATGGTCTGTGGCCACCACCTGCAAAACCATTTAGTTTTTGGGGGTTGTCTTGCTGTTGCCTCTCCTGTCCATCTGTTGTCGCTTTCATCTGTACCAAAGCAGGTGAAATTGATTCACAATCGTTTACGTTTCCTAACTGGACAGATCGATATCCCAGAAGTTAAATTGACTTGGCGTTATACTGTGTTGATTAAGTGTGCCCTTAATTTCTTTGAGCAGTGTATATACGTATTTATGGAGTGATAACATTTAACTCAATGTATGTATTGATTTTTCTAACATCAAAAAGCCAACAGTAATTATTTTGTGTATAAGTTTATTTGTTTTCTGTGTACATGTAAGTTGTCTGGGTTGGACACCTTCATCTACAGTGATTTCTCAAAAAATATGCCCACTAGTAATAAGCAAAGTTAGACCACAGGTCAGAGCATTGCATCAACATAATTGTGACATCACAGTGGATGCAATTCCAAAGTTTCTCAGAATAAATTAAATGAATAAAAATGACTGTAATGAAGACGATACTGAAAACACCTACAGATCATTGTTTAATTTGTAAGATTCTCAGTTAAAATTTACATACTTAACGATGATAGAACAGAAAGAAGATGATGTCACTTCTACGGCACTGTGTGTCAGAGCTCAGGTCCAAAGAGTGGAAAATGTCCAGCACTTGATGCATGAGCTTGAATCTGAGGACCTCCCTCTTGATATTCTAGAACATGTACTCGACCTTTCGGAACATCTGAGCTTCCTATTGGGAATTTTCAAATGTAGAAGCTCCCTCATGGATGTAAGACATTTACAGACTATTCTGGAATCATGTCCCCTGGTGGTTGTTCCAGGACCTGCGGCTGTGCACATTCCCCAACAGAAGCAAAGTGAGGTTAAGAATGGAGTAAGTACTGAGCTTAATGTAAGCAGCCTTCAAGGTTTATACTATAGCCTAATTGTTTTTCAATGAGTCTGCCCTTCTCATATATATATATATATATATTTTTTATCTCGTCATTTTCATCAGAAAGTCTGTTATTGGTATTTGGATCAGAGATGAATGAAATAATTTTTTGTCTGGCAGTGCTCCTCCTGTTCCTCCTCGCACAAAGGAGCAGATACCGGTCCTGCCGCAGAGTTGTTGCCCTTCTACGGCCCTGTCCAGCTCTCCTCGTGTAATGGCCTGTCTCCCACACTCTTGAGACTGCTGGGAGACACAGCAAACCTTCTTGTGACGGCACATATGGATGTGCCATCCTGGAGGAGCTGGACTACCTGTGCAACCAGAATGGGCTGCAGGTACCGCCTCATGCTACCAGTAGTGACAAGGGCACTAGCAAAATGCAAAACTAGAGAAAAATCAGCCAGGACGTCAAAGGAGAGAGAAATGGTCTGTGGCCACCACCTGCAAAACCATTTAGTTTTTGGGGGTTGTCTTGCTGTTGCCTCTCCTGTCCATCTGTTGTCGCTTTCATCTGTACCAAAGCAGGTGAAATTGATTCACAATCGTTTACGTTTCCTAACTGGACAGATCGATATCCCAGAAGTTAAATTGACTTGGCGTTATACTGTGTTGATTAAGTGTGCCCTTAATTTCTTTGAGCAGTGTATATACGTATTTATGGAGTGATAACATTTAACTCAATGTATGTATTGATTTTTCAAACATCAAAAAGCCAACAGTAATTATTTTGTGTATAAGTTTATTTGTTTTCTGTGTACATGTAAGTTGTCTGGGTTGGACACCTTCATCTACAGTGATTTCTCAAAAAATATGCCCACTAGTAATAAGCAAAGTTAGACCACAGGTCAGAGCATTGCATCAACATAATTGTGACATCACAGTGGATGCAATTCCAAAGTTTCTCAGAATAAATTAAATGAATAAAAATGACTGTAATGAAGACGATACTGAAAACACCTACAGATCATTGTTTAATTTGTAAGATTCTCAGTTAAAATTTACATACTTAACGATGATAGAACAGAAAGAAGATGATGTCACTTCTACGGCACTGTGTGTCAGAGCTCAGGTCCAAAGAGTGGAAAATGTCCAGCACTTGATGCATGAGCTTGAATCTGAGGACCTCCCTCTTGATATTCTAGAACATGTACTCGACCTTTCGGAACATCTGAGCTTCCTATTGGGAATTTTCAAATGTAGAAGCTCCCTCATGGATGTAAGACATTTACAGACTATTCTGGAATCATGTCCCCTGGTGGTTGTTCCAGGACCTGCGGCTGTGCACATTCCCCAACAGAAGCAAAGTGAGGTTAAGAATGGAGTAAGTACTGAGCTTAATGTAAGCAGCCTTCAAGGTTTATACTATAGCCTAATTGTTTTTCAATGAGTCTGCCCTTCTCATATATATATATATATATATTTTTTATCTCGTCATTTTCATCAGAAAGTCTGTTATTGGTATTTGGATCAGAGATGAATGAAATAATTTTTACAATATGCTTGAGAAGCCATTTTTAAACCAGCTAAAAATAATTGAGGGAATTCAAATATATTCTGCTATGTATGATTGCAGTGTGTTGTGGACATCCCCCTTGAAATTGATGTTGTGGAGTCTGCGGACTTCCCCCTAGAAATTGTTGTGGACAATCGAGAGGTAGACACAGAAGAGGCGGATGTCTCACAGATTCCCTGGATATAAACGGTTGACACAGCGGTGATATGCTTCTTCCGTTCTATTATTTACTTTCTGTTGTCAATAGCCACATAGCGTGACATAAGAGCCCTGTTCCTTGTGTGTTGCAGTGATGCAGACCAGGAGAAGCACTGTCCAATTTTTTTTCAGCAGGGTGTGGAACACCATGAAACCACACAGCCTCTGTTGCTGCTGTGCCTCCGCAGAGACGGATTAAAATTCATTATAAAATTATTTTTTTTCTGTGATTCAGTCGAGAAAAAAATCCAATGTTCACACAATGGACCGTGCAAGGGTTAGTCCTTGATTTGGACGACCAAGATTCTTTTGTCACCATTGGCACCTAAGACTATAGCCTTATAGATATTTTTTATAGGTATTTTTTCAATTACATACATTTTTCTAAATTAATTACTTCAAACTGATTTTTTTTTGAAGGAATTGATGATTTATAAGTAAAAAAAACTAACAAACCTAACAAAAAAGTTGGTTACAAAAATGACAGGAAAACATCAAATCATTAATACACTCAGTCTTGGGGGTTGCGACACAATGTGGTGCTATTGTCAGATACTTTCTGTTGCTATGGCGTAATTTCCGCCTCCTTTCAAGTTGCCTTAGAGACATGGGAAAACAATGCAGTGAACAGTCTTGTTAGCACAGCAGCAGATTTATGGCAAAGGACACCACGACTGTTTCATGTCCTGTGGGACAGGTAAAATATATAGTCAGGGCAGCTTACTACTTTGCAATCAGTGAAAATATTCTACAAAAGAAGGAGCGCTATAGCATCAAGCCGGCTCTTCAGCTACTGTGAGTAGTGGGCATAGGGGATGGAGCGGGTGGTGGTGCTGGGGGCAGAGGAGGAGCCTGGGTATGGCGTGGCCCTCGCGCTGCTTCGGGATGGCGGGTTTCACGTGTGCATCGCCGCATCAGACCCTGGTTCCCCGCAGGCACAGAATCTGGGGCGTGATGGAGCACAAGTGATGCCTTTCCACTTAAACAGTGCAACGGGCCTACAGGGGGCGCTCTCCGGGGCTCACAAGTGCTTTTTCGCAACCAGAACCGATTTCACCAAGCTGGACCCACTGCAGGTATACCAGCAGGCTGCGAGGTTCTTTCAGACGGCAATAAACAGACCGATGTGACCTATGATGGCAACAATCGTGATATAATGACAGCAAACAAACAAAAAGAACAAATGTGGGATTAAATGTATGCTGCTTTTGTCATTTTGCAGAGTGAGATCTCACAGGGATATTTGATAGCAGATGCTTGTAAGCAGCATGGCATCGGTCATGTTGTGTTTGAGGGCGGTCAGCATGTGCAGAGACATTTTGGGTTCCCCATGCGGTCGATGGATGCCAAGGCTTGCATCAGTGATTACATGGATGAAATCGGCCTGCGAAAAACCCAGATCCTGATACCCTTCCTGTACGAGAGCTTCCTCACAACGTTCTCTCCCAAACCAGCTGGACCAAACCTTTATAAAATAGGTGAGTTATACTAAACCACCAAGAGCATAGATACTCAAATCTGATCCTCAAAGCCAGTGCTGGTTTTCATTCATACTCTCTGATCAGGGACTAATTTAGGTTAGCAATTCCACTCACCTGGGTCCTGGGACATCAGGTGAGTGGAATTGCTGCCAATTAGTTTCATTAATCAATCAACTATGAGGTAGAAAAAAACAGAATTATTCTGTTTTGAGGGCCAGATATGAGTCCTGACTTAGAGTCTTCCACAGAGACACACAGTAAATCCTTTCTATAGAATATAAAGTGACAAATGTATCTGAAATAGTCCAATGCCTGTCCCTCAAATTGCTTCCATTATGTGAGTCTGAAACCAATACAAGTGTACTGGAAGTCTCAGTTGAAGTTCCTGTCCTGATTAGAAGCTGCAGGTGTTGGGGTACATTTAGCATGCTCACCTTGTTCTTCACAGACATCCCAATGGGAGACGCCCCCATGGACAGCATCGGCCTCAGTGACGTAGGCCCCGTGGTCACAGCCATACTGAAGAACTCACACAAGTGGGCGGGCAAAAGCTGCCTCCTGTCTGCGAACCGACTGCCAGTCAGCGAGTATGCAGAGACGCTCACTAACTACCTGGCCCCCAGGGTCTTTCAGGACTCCAGAGTGAGGGCACACACTGTATGCAGGGTCAGCACTCAGTAACAACACACACACACACACACACACACCTTTCCTCCTACTCTTTCCATCCTTTTGGGCAGGCGCTTTACAGCTTCATCTCTGCAGTGTCTGTGCTAGATCGGAATGGAAATGATATCACTCCATTAGTATGCTTGTTCAGAAAAAGCACAGAACACAGACAATAAAACATGGATTAACTGGACATAGTCATATTGCTACATGGCTTCACCACAGTGTTTGGATCACATTCATTTAATTCTATAGCATGTGTAAAGCATTGCTCTGTGTTTTTCTGTTTTTTGCATGAGGAGATGAGTACGGCATGTTGATGTTCAATCATGTATAACATCTGAATACAACTTCTATTGCATTCACAAACTCACTCTTTCCTTCTCACTCACACACACACACACACACACACACACACACACACACACGCATACCCCATTTACGATCTGTCGAGTGCGAATTGACAAGTCTGCTAAAGAAAAGTCCATATTTCTCCCACCAGATTTCACTGAAGAGGTTTGTGGAGAGCTACAAGGGAGAAGCTGGGCAGGATATCGGCAACATGTTTGAATTCTGGAGGAAAGACACTCGGAGGAGAAATGCTGCAGAAATGTTTGAGCTATTTTCAGACACAAAGAAGTTCTCCCACTGGGTCTCCGCAAACCGGGATTCCATCATCACCGCTCTGGAAAAGTGACAGGCAGTCCTCAAAGAAACCGATCTGTATGTTCCTAACGTAGGCAAACATAATTCCCTCTGCAAACCTGCCACCTGCCATACAGTACTTTATGGATTCCCAATCTCATCCTCAATGTTTTCTCTTCAGTATCTTCAATGCTCACTGTTATTATTCAGTTTAATATCATTTGTTATTCTTCTTACACTTTTGGAGCACTATTTACTCTAATGCATATAATTTTCTTAACCAATGGAAACTGCTGTTCTAATATGAGATCTGACTTACTTCTACCCCTTTCTAGCAAGTTAATTGAATGTTCCAAGTCATTTTTGAGACATGTTACTATCACATGAAAATAAATGTCTCATAATACTTTAGTTTATTTGCCTTGTCACTGTATAACTCCATGAGACGTTATACTTTAACTTGTGAGCTGCTTAAAGTGGTACAGAAATGTTACTGCAAAATACAGATCCAAGATCTATTCTGGGAAAACATTATGTTTAAAAATTTTTTTAATTATCATGTAGTGGTGTTAAAAATTCCCTGGTGAGCATTTTTCAATGTAAATTTTGTCTTTGATAAATATAGCAATGACATCCATCTGTTCCCTCTCCTCAATAATTTGGAAAAATATTTTTAAAATGCAAGTTTTACCACTGGGACATGAGTTAGCAATCGTTGATTATGTAATCTAATTTAATTGTCTAAATTTTGGCTATGTTGTCAATGAGGTCTGGGCTAGAATACACCATTACTTAAGCATATTATCAAATAAAGTTTTGTTATTAAACGTTTCCATATGCCTGCTTGATCCTTGCTGTTATTCATGAAGGAGGGGGTGTAGTACAATGTCTAGGGAACAGGGCTTGTAAGTCATACGTGTACGTTGTTTGATTCCCAGCTGTGGGAACTACCATACCCTTAAACAAGGTACTTAAACAGAATAGTTTCAGTAAAGATGTCAGATTTACAAATAGATTATATGTACAAATGCAATCTGTGTAAGTGGCTCTGGATAAGTGCATCTGCTAACTGGCAACATGTACAGTACATGTTAGATCAGTTTGTAAGCCTTAATATTACTATAATCTATTTGTAAATATGAATATTACCACTTGGAACAGCACGTATAATAATATTAGTCTGCTTCTCTTGTTTTTACACAAAAGAGACTAATTTAATTTTCAGGTTTGATGAAATACGTAAAAGTAGTTTGGGTATATTCAGTGCAACTTGGATACCACTTTTGGAGACAATGCCGACAGACACTATTGTCTTATTCTGTGGTGGCACAAACATACATTTAGTTATTTATTGAACATGTTATTCATTATTGAATTGTGCTATGGTTATTGAATGTTATATTCAAATGTTATTGGCTACTGAATGCTGTTCATTTTGTGTACATAAATTAATTTGTAGAATTTCAGCTTATTTTTTCACATACTAAGGAAGTGAAGAAAGATACCACAAAAATGAGTTTGATTCTTTTTTTTTAAAGCGAAAGCTTTAAGAACACCCTTTAATCTGCACATCACACATGGTCATGTTCATAGGCAAGAGCCCCTTGGGTCTATGACAGCATGCAGTACCTAGAAACAGTTTGTCTTTTTTCCCCAACAAAATCACCTACATGTATAACTTCAGTATCAAAGCACTCTATATACATATGATACAAGGCCCATACCCATTGCATAGCTCCACTGCTGTTGACTTGCTGTCCCCTTCACAATGGAGCTGAATTTATTTAACATGTCTGCTTATGCATGATTATTCAATCTCTTTGGTTTCTCCATACTGTTTCATGATTGAATCTAAAACTGTGACAGTATGCTTGACTCAGTATGCTTGTTGCGTTCTAAAACCAGGCTATGCTCAAGGGCTCTGAAAAGAAAGTGATACAAACAAAGGCCATGTTGCCAGATTCTGACATCTGATCACCAAAGTCAGAGAGCACTCAGCCCAGCAAGCTCAACGAAATCAACCACTGCTATCCTTTGCCTAGCCTGCGTGTGGATGTAAATGCTTCAAATTAGCATTAAAACTAGAAAAGCCTTGGCCTTCACAAATAAAACTCAGACAAAACACCAGGCAGAAAACATGGCACGTGGAAAGCTAAAATATATGCTAATGTGTGTTCTAAACATCAGAAAAAAGCAAAGTTGCATGACAATCCAAACATTTCATACAGCATGTATAGCAAATGGCATACCTACTGATCACAGAGAATGGATGAATGTAATATATAGGTTATTTACAGTTATATGCAAAAACAAAGAACCCCCATTGCATGTACAGTATTAGCATAACTGAGGTATTTACCACTACCCTGCCAAAGTTTGACAACTTTTTAAATGTTGGAGAATATCTAACAGTTTCTTTGACAACAGGGGAATGTTATGCGAATCTGAATAAAGAAATATTTAATACATTAAACATGCATCAGAGACCTTATTTATTTTTCATAAATAATTTGGTTTTTGGCCGGTTATTTCCCCCCCACAAAACTTTGTTGCTGCTGAATGGCAGTACATAAACAATGCAAACGTGATCGCAACGGCTTTATCACTGACATCATCGCAACGTATATAGAGGGATGGTATTTAGTTAGGTAGGTCACTACCTGGAAAAAAAGCCTTCAGCTAGGCAATTTGTCCAATGTGAACAACTTGAATAGATACCCACAAAAACAAACAGGTAGCCTCAATAAACATTAAATGTAGATGGTAAATCAAACCTGTGTTAAAACAAAACAATATATATATATAATTGAGTTGTAAAGCATATTATCTAGCTTTTTAAAGAACCTGTTATTAATTAAACAGTGTCCAAACCTAAAGGAACCAGAACAGCTGTCGTTAGAAAGCACGACTTTGGCTACTTTATCTTTACTACTTTGGTTACTTGCTAGATTTAGATAATCCCAATTTTCTCTCATCACTTTTCAGCCATAGCCACAAATAAGTTCTGCAGGACATTTTTGTTGTTGCTCTTTTCAACAAGAGGGTTCCCCTTTGACACATCACAATATTTTTACATCACTGCCACCCACCGCAACACAACGAGTTAAACTTTGGCATGACTGGTGATCCCTGTTGACGCAGTGCATTGTCGTTTCGTTACCTTCCCTGTGTTATGCTGCTAGAACTGCACATCTGATTTCTGACAGATGTCCAGTCAGTAGTATTGCACTAGTATTGCACTGATGGTCTTCAGCTTTGTGCAGTAAAAGCATAGTTTCAGTGTTTGGGTGAAGCTGCAGTAGTGGACAGCTCTTATTGCACTTGCTCAGCCAGAATAGCTGATAGTTGATTGTAGCGCTGAATACATATCGTTCTTTCCACAATTCAGAATGCTTCACAATGGCTGGAAAACCACTCCGTCATTCAGAGAGGCTAAAATAATAAATACTTGTATATATTAATATTCTGTACCCATATACTTTGTCCCTGGTATTTCAGAAGACATTTTCTCAGCAATAAGTAAACATAAATATTAAAACCCTAAAACATCTTCACCAATAATTGTGGGTGTGAAGAATGTTGTCCAAAGGCAGCAGGATGGGAGAACAAGAGGAACAGGTTGGTTAGTTATCATTAAAGTATGGCTTGTTTCATAAGCTGTATAGCGACATTAAGCTACACAGTGTGCTACCAGTCCAGTCCGTAACCTGCCTGGTAACCGAAACAAAGGCAGGCAGGACTGGACCGGAGAGGTGAATCTCTAAATCCTGTCTAATGCTCGCTAGTCGAAATCCTTTTACTCTGTGGAGGTCTCCAAGACATCCAAAAATGATTATCCTCCGGAGAGGAGGACAAATTACAAAAAAAAAATGTTGTTGTTTCCTTTTGGATTAAGGATGACTCCAGTGTTGGACAGAGACGGTGATTTCTGAGCCTGACGCTGGTTAATACGTGGCGAGCTGAAGCAGGTGCTGTGTACTGTGCTTGTCGGCGACCCGTTGGCCGGGACCTCCTCGGGCAGAGCCGGGGGGTCGTAGGCTCAGGAAACCCCAGTCAGGAGGGTGTTCACAGGATTGTCTTGGGATCTCACCTACGGAGAGGGAAAAGGTGTAGTTTTCAGTATATTGACATACTGTACTGCATGTTTTTACATTTACTAACGGCAAAACTGCAGCATTTTACCAGAGCAGATTTAACAATCTTCTCTGGTAGGTTGAGTAGAGCTGCCATGACGACAACCTCTCAGAACCACACAGTGGTGTCTGCAGAAGCTCTGAGGTTGAACTTTGGCCTCTGTGTGTCCTGATTTCTGAAACGCTGATTGTTTGAGGTCTGAAATCTTGGTGCTGATTTAGAGGACAGATAAATTCTGCAATTTTGTATTTGCTTTATGACCAAAAAATCCAGAACATATTGCTACGGGCAAGCAGAAGTTAGAATCAGGCGAGAAATTGTTTTAGAATGGTAATCACAAAATACACAAGCAGTTACTAATTTGTTATTTCCAAAATAACCATCCGCCCTACACAGCTGCCACTCATTAATTCCTTTCCTTGGAGCAAATTCCATTATATCCTCTATTTGGCAGTAATCCGCAGTAAAACACCAGGGGCCACAGTATAAACAGTGCTGAGCAGAAAAATGCCCTCAGAAAGCCGCGTAAGGGAGTGTCCACACAAATTCAGATGTATAAGATAACACATGCTGTGAGAATCTGCGTACCTCTGCACACACTGGACACTATGCAATGTTTGGCGTCAGTGTGATATGGCGACATAGTGACCAAAAGGCAGAGGTAGAAAATGCTTAACCTTTTTTAAAGCAGATTTCCGACTTTCACCCTGAGCATTATTTTACGCATTCTTTTACTCAGAGTTTTATACATGTGGCGCCAGGTGTCTCCTTATCTGTGTGCCAAGTCTCTGACTTGAGGATCCCATACACGCATACAGGTGTAAACATGTTTTCAAAATAATTTATGGGATGACAAATGCTGAATTTAAAAAAGAAATGGGCTAGAATGCTCTCATGACTAAAAAATAGGAACAGATGGCCAAACCAGGACAAGTAATAGTTAAACTCCTATGTCAAAAATGTCCTCAGGAAGACTTACGACCCTTTGAAACACTCTTTTTGACAGTGGGGTTAATTCGTTTAACAACCTCAATGGTCTGTAAGATTGTACTGTCTGTATAAATGTACAGGCTCTGCAAGCGTCAGCATCAATAAGACATGGCTGTGAAAGTAGTGTAGCCCTCCAGCAGATTGGCTGCATAGATCAGAGGCAGAGGATGCACATGCCAGTTCGTGCTCTACCAAATGAATGGAGGATGCTGTAGTGACTGGATGGGCTTTTAATTGCGATTGGGTATTGGAAGAAAAAAAAATGGTAAAAAATATCTAAGAGAAAGATATTTAAGCGCTGGCATACAAGCACATGAGAGGAGATATGTCACACATACCATTAACACATCACACAACACTGTGTTAAAATACTGACAGCTTGGCACATAAACACCCTGAATGGAATTTTATTGTTTATTGCATTCAAGCATTCAGATTTATCAACGTGTATTGTACTAGCAAGGCCAGAAAAATCCCAGCTGGCAATCCTACACATTAAGAATCTATGAGGTTGCCCTGCCATTTTAAGCCAGTAAGTGGCAGTGTGCTCCTGTGATGCTACTTATGGGTAGTGGTGGTGATGGATAGCAGCAAGCAATGGTGGCAGACACAGGCAGAGCTAACCAGTTTGTAGCACTGGAGTATCTTTACCAGGGCAGGGGGAGGAAGAGGATGAGCTTAGAGAGGAAATCCTGTGCTCGTTCTTCTGGATATACTCAGGTGTGGGGGAAGAGAGCAGCAAAAACAAGACCGGGTGAGGAAAAAGATAAGAAAGCAGACAGGGAGAAACTTCTAGAAAAAGCGTAGATCCCTATACAACCATCAGAAGGACCTGTCTATTCTGGACTTCAACCAACAGTCTGCTGGTTGCTACGCTTTCCTTTTTTTATTTTACTTTGGTTACAAAACGTAACTGGGTGATAAAAATGTATCTTTTATTTATTTATTTATGTTAAATATATATTTTTTAAGTGCTAATTCCACAGTAATGAATAAGAGCCATCTAGGACACCTCTTAATAAGAGATGTCCAAGATCATAGAGGACAACAAGATGTTTTTGAAACCTAACTCAGAAACCTAACACAGAAAAATCACAGAACCCATGAGCCAACTTTCAGTCCATTACTGTACAATATGAAAATGTTATCAGCCCCAGTCTACAAGTAATTAAGTGAACTAAATCAATTAAATGTGATTATAAAGTAGTTTTTAGGATACACGCATTCGTTAGCTTTAAAACTAATAATGAAGGGGAAAAAAGCATTTGAAAATGATTGAAACCTTCACTATCTCACCTCCAAATTTGCCCGAGCTTTTTTCAGGACATCATGTGTTCTCGACACTGTAACCAAAACAGAACGGAACACGATCAGACATTTTAGCATGCACAACTGAGTGAAGCGAGACCAGCACTGAGGCAGAATCACACACACACATACACACACACACACACACACACACACACACACACACACACACACACACTAGGCTTACTCTGAGGTAGGTTAGCATTAAGAAGAGCAAACTAAATCTCAGTGCTATAACAGGCTTACTTTGAGAGAGGTTAGCATGGAGGACAGCAAACTAAATCTCAGTGGTACCACAGGCTTACTCTGAGTGAGGGTAGCATGGAGGACAGCAAGCTAATTCTCAATGCTATAACAGGCTTGCTGTGAGAAAGATTAGCATGAAGCAGACTATAGTAACACCAGTAATATCACAGGCTTGCTGTAGGGAAGTGCAGAGGGGGTGAAGCTCACGTTGGCCGACGATGAAGTGCTCCATGCTCTGTTTGGTGTGGTTAGTGCTCCTCAGCCTCTCCACGGTTTCCTGTAGCATTTCTTCCTGCTCCGTGACCTTCAGCCTCAGCTGGCCAATCTCCTCCTTCATGGACTGCTCCTGGAAGCCAGAGAAACCAGACAAGGCCCTCAGACAAACGCACCACTAGCAGCGAACACAAAGCCATACAGGCGCCGTTCTGTGGCGGGGCTCGGACCTTCTTGATGTGCTGAGCGGAGATCTCGCTGTTGGGAAGTGCGGCCCTCCAGAACATCCTGAGGAGGGAGGCGGCTTCGTCCAGTATCTGGCCCAGGGTCTCGGTGTTGGACCGGAGGGTGTCCATGCTGTTGTAGTCGAGGGCCTGCATACCCACATAGAGACACAGGGACAGGGGTGAGGACAAGGGGGCGGGGGGAGGACAGAGGGGCGGGGCCTTGGGCTCTGCCAGGCCACGGTTTATTCGTGCCATCCTCACCTTTGCCGAGCCGACCGCCAGAAGGGTGGCGCCGAGGGTGGCCTGCAGCACCGTCTCCATCTTGTGAACCAGCACCTTCCCCTCCAGGACCTGCTGCTGCAGGGCTCTGAAGTCGTCCACGTGCCCGATGGTGTGCCGCCCCTTCTTGTTGGCGAACGAGCCATCTGGCGCCTCTCCTTCCAATGCTGGATGCCTCTTCAGAACATCTGCAGAAGAAAGCATGTCTCTCTTGATGGAGCAGTAAAAGGTGCGCGGTGTCACAGTCCTTCTTAAATGTCAAAATCAGTGCTCACGCCAGCTTGTACAGGCAGCAGTGAGCTGAGGGAATGGGAATAAATCCACACCGTTAGCCGTGGCTTCTGGATCATCCAGCTCTGGGACCTTGGAGAAAGCAGAGTAAGTGGATCCAGGGTTGAGGAGGCCAGTGTCCCGGACAGGTGGAGAAGGGGCAGGATCTGTGAGAGGCAAGTCACAGAAGGCATTCAGAAGTGTACACACCAAACAGTTTACCACTATCTGTAACGAACAGTAAGTGCAAGTAAGAGGTGGTTATGGAATAAGGTCCTACAGTAGCACAGTGAGTGTGGTAGGGTGCTATTGTAGCACAATGAGGGAGTTATAGCATAGGTTCCAATCACAGCACAGTGAGGGGGTTATAGAGTAGGGCCCAATCACAGCACAGTGAGGGGGTTATAGAATAGGGCCCAATCACAGCACAGTGAGGGGGTTATAGAGTAGGGCCCAATCACAGCACAGTGAAGGGGTTATTGAGTAGGGCCCAATCACAGCACATTGAGGGGGTTATAGAGTAGGGCCCATTCACAGCACAGTGAAGGGGTTATAGAGTAGGACCCAATCACAGCACAGTGAGGTTATGGGGGGACAGGGGGTCCAGATGGTCACTCACCATGGAAGAGCTGCTTCCTGCAACTGCTGTCGCGCTGGGCGCTGGAAGGACAGGTCTCGCTTTGGGCCACGCCTCTCCCCAGCTGCTTCTCCAGCTGCGCACGCAGGAAGCCATTCTCCTCCACGCTGTGTTCCAGCTGCTCACGCAGACTGCGCACCTCTGATAACAGAGCCCTAAGCTCTCGGGAGGAGAGGTTCTCCCCGCCCCCGCAGCCCACTGAAAAACACACACCGACACACTTACAGGGCCTACTGTAGGAGCATTGTTCTCCTCTTCCAGATATTCAGAAACTGAGTAAAAAATCCCATAGCACTCATATCCCTTTTACAAACAACTATGGCTGCATTCAGAATGGCTCCCCATATGCACTATTTAGGGGATTGGCCATTCTGATGGTTTCCAAATTCTCAATTGAGAACAGAAAATTAGCACATCGTACAAAATGGCTGATTGCCTAAATAGTTCAATATAAAGCGTATAGGGAGCCATTCCTAAATCTGCATACGGTAATTGTTTGTTAGCTTACTGACAGTGTGTGCCCTTTAGTTTTTAAAAATAAATTTTCCATTTCTGAAATCCACACATACATGAGTTAACATGTGACTTTTCTCTCTGTCCAGACCTGAACCTCAGCTCTTTTCTGCATTTCGTCGTTGTGCAGAGAGCGGCGTATCGGTCCGGCACTGCTCACCTGCGTCATGGTCCTTGGCGGCTCCGCACACTCGCTCGTACACCTGCAGCTCACACTGCAGTGAATGCAGGATCTGCCGGCTCTCAGACAGCTGCTGCTGGAGCAGATTCACCTGGTGCTGGAGTCTGGAGACGCACAGCACCAAATATTGAGTCAAACATAACAACTCACCCAGCACGGAGTACACTGCGACGCTAATGCTGTCATCAGCATTAATACGCCTGTCGGTGAGCATCATGTATTTTGTATTAACCAAGAAATAAATGATTAAACTAAATTCAATCAGGCCCTAAGATTTACCTTCTCTCCCGTGCCGATTTGCCGATTACGTTTCTTTCACGTAAGAGCTTGTTGTATTGTACTGTGTCTGTCAGATTACAGTGTATGACACTCTGAAGCAGTTGGCGGGCGTCTAATTTGTTCCACGCCAGGGCATGTCTTGCTGCAGTACCTGTTGGTGCGCTCCTGCGCGCTGTGCCTGTCCTGCCTCAGCTGTTGGATCTCCTGGGCCTGCTCACAGCCGTGCGCCTGCAGACGCCTGCTCTCCTCCTGCCACTGCTCCGCCTCCAGCTCAGCCTGCTTCAGCCGCGCCCGCGCTGCCAGCACCGCCTCCCGCAGCTGCTCCGCCTCCTCGCATTTGTCTGAGACGCACACAAATGGAATTCAACCTCACTTTCGCCTGCGCCTGATTCTGATGCCTTTTGATTCTGTTCCAATAAACACATTGCCAGCAAAAAATAGAACTGTAAAATGTTCAATGAAGTTCAGTAAAATGTGCTATTAGAGCTTCCCCAAAGGAGGTTTACCTTGAAGCTGGAGGCTACCTCTGTTAGCCTGCTGGAGTCGGACGTGAAGGCCCAGGTTTTCCTCCTTCAGGGCTCGGTTCTCATTGGACAGCTTGGAGGCAGAATCCAGTCCCTGGATGTAGATGTTAGTGGACGCACCTGTGGAGGACAGCGGACTGGGTGAAGGGGTTTTGCTGGAACCCAGCATTAGCGTTAGCATTAGCCAGAATCAGTCCAGAGTTAGCATCAGCAGGCCAGTACAGGCTGCTTACCGCCTTCCCGGCATGTGCTCCCCAGCCTCTCCTCCAACTGCTGCCTTAGCCGGTCGTTGGTTCGGATGGAGTCTTCCAGGTGCTGGCGCAAACTGCGGATCTCTTTCAGGTGTTCCTCAATGAGATCTGCTCCTGAAACAGGACAAGCACACAGACACACACACACACACAACTGATAAACCGAAACCTCACAGAGCCACAACCTCTACAGAGGCCCACAACATCCTCACTAAAGACACGCAGAGCTACATACGGAATTGGTGCGGAAGGCTGTACCTGTGTGGCTGGTGCCGGACTGATATCCAGATGATCCTGAGGAGACATCACCGTAAGCGCTGGCTCTGATCGGCCGTGAAATGTGTGCCATATCCCACAACGCACTGCTCTCTAGCAGACTTGCATCTGCCTTCAACAATGTGGAGCTTGCACCGGGAGTGGTAAACTGAGGCTGAGGAAAGGCGTGGTGGGACAGGGGCATGTAACCACCAGGACTTGGATAGGCATGGGCGTGGGCGGCCAGCGGGAAACTGGGCAGGGGCTTGACGTGGGGAACAGCGAAGCCTGCATCAACAAATACAGCAAAAACATTGTCTGTTGTGTGCAACACTGCATTTCAACACTGCATCCAAACAAATTCACCATCCTGCGTGTGCCACGGGGACAGAGCAAATTATACATTAATCTAAGAATAAATACTAGCACTGCATAAAGCAGGATTATTAACAACGCCAGCACGTGAGATAACGTGAAATTCCCATTTGAGCTGAAAGTGAACGGCTGTGACCAAGCGCTTATGCTTGACTACTGCACACGTTCCTCCTTGTTTTAACTAAATATAAATCCCTGTTGAAGAGCATGAATGCTCAGTCCCGGCACACACTCTTCGGCTCTGTGGCTTACGCGAGAGGGTGAATTCAGAGTTGGAAGTGCTCTCGTCAGAGGGGGGGGGGGGCATGCGTGGGAAAGTCATGCGTGACTGAGCAGAATAAGACTCGGGCCTCAGCGAGCAGCACAGAGCAAACTCCTCTCGCTCGGCTGCGCGGCGGCTACCACCGCCGGCTTCTTCTCGGGGCCTCCAGTCAGCACATTTCCACTTCCTGTTCATTCACACTAAAATCCCACACCCTCCACAAGGAGCTGATTTAATATAACATCTCAAATGATTAACCAGGCAACCTTCATCATTTTAAAGAGGAACAGTGTTAGTAGAAAAGTAATTTGTAGTAGTTGAAACAGCATCACAGCATAGTACCTCAATTCAAAGCATTGGGGTATTAATAACCATTAATGGATATTCATGTTTTTTTATACTCCCAATGCCAAATTTTCCAACCAGAAAATCCAAAAATCTATTTGAAATTGGCCTACAACTATGCAAAACACAAGCCCAAATGATGAGGTTAAGGCCATGCGTGATGCGTTGTGCTCCAAGATCACAAAGATCAGCGGTCTGTGAAAAGTCCAAGCAGCGAGAGGTGATTTGATACACGCGGACACACACCCACACACACGCACACACACTCGTGCGCGCGCACGCACGTTCACTCTCTCCCAGCTGTCTTTGAAGCATCTGCAGCTCCTGGTGAACCTCTGCCAAGGAGAAGGCCCCGGCGCTGTGGTAACCCGGACGCAGGAGGGCAGACTGAGGGTCAAGGAGCAAGGACGCCCTTTGACCTGAGAGGTCAGGGCAGTATTGGATCTGGGGGAGAGGGAGAGAGCTGGACACGGGTCCAGAACCAAGCCCTGGAGACAAGGGGAGCAGAGAGAAGGACACACCAAGCCATTCAGCCCCTTTACACAGTGACCAACAATGAACCCACATCTTCCAAGAGCTTCCAAGCCCAACACCAAAGACTTTCAAAGCTTATATTTCACTTTGTTTGCAAAGAGGCACACTCTCTCACAATGAGAACCACTCAAGTGACAGCCTCACAATGATAATAAATAGTGAATGCCTTCACCAAAACACCTTTCAAGCCAGACTCAGATGTCAAGCAAAAATATATATTTATATTCTGTATAGCAAATACTATAAATGAAGCACCATGAGACATTTGTTTACAAATGTCAATTACAAAAAATTTGAGACAGCATGTAAAATGCACATAAAAGCATAAAGCAGTTATTTGTAAATTCTCTTTTACATATATTTAATTGAAAAAGATATTTAATGTTTTACCTTCTCAACTTTATTGATTTTTGTAAATATACGCTAATTCCGAATTTGATGCCTGCAACACGTTCCAAAAAAGTTGGTACAGGGGCAAAAAAAAGACTGGGAAGTTCAAAAAACATCTGTTTGGAACATTCCACAGGTAAGCAGGTGATGATATTATGACTGGGTATAAAATTATATCAAAAAACTCTTGATATCGTATTTTCAGGTACTCTTACAAGCCATACTATAACCTCTCTGCATTTGAATTAATCTATATTGGAATTGGGGGTGGGACTAGATTAAGCTGTAAATTACACAGGAATAGTATGGAACCCATAGTTGGCTAACTGGCTGTACATCAACAAGAGTTTGCGGCATCAAACGAGCCTCAAACCATCACTCTGCTTCCAGATGTGCAGTAGATATGAAAGGATCACTTGAAGGGTTGTTTCTCCTTTATTTTTCCATAGAGTTCAATAGGAAAATGAGTCAGGAGAAACAATACTCCAGCTATCAATACTGCCGGTATACTGTTGCTCCTGCAACCTCTTATTCTCTTATTCTCTGCCTACCTTTCTGTCCTGGACTTTCCACAGGCTTGTGCTGTGTGCATGGCATGCTGGGACAGCTGATGGTGGACTGAGCCCCATGCGAGGCAGTGGTGGATGATGGGAGAGATGAGTGCTTTGGGGTGGTGCCACTGTGACAGTGAGAATCTGAAAAAAAATGGTGGCCCATGAAAAAGCACTGGGCTCTCTCAGATGGAATCAATGGGCACTGTCACCAACAGACACTCAGTTTCCTTTCCATTTCACCATGACAAATACACAGCTCAGTTTATTAAACTATCGACATACTACTGCCTCCATCTAAAATGATGAAATTAAAAGGGAAAAACTAGTTCTTTTTCATAATATGAGCTCGATGTCTCGCTATGGGATGTGACCCTCCGCAGCCCTGACAGAAGTACCTATCTCAAATAACCAATCCTGATTGGTCAGAGAAGCGTGTCCCTCCGCTGCGTGATGTAGTCCCCCCCACTACAAAAACCGCAGCAGGAGGACACGCCCGCCATTCTAAAAATTCTTCTCACCTAGAAGCATTATCTCACACCGAGCCTAGTTAGTTTAACTGTCCACAGACGGAATTATTTATTAGCTTCTGTCGACGGACGCTAACTCAGCTCACTATTCGCCGAGGGTTTGCACGCCAGCTCCCCTCGACGTTTCCTGCTAACACACCAGTTAGCCTCCTGCTTTTAACACTCCAGTTATCAGCATCTTGCTTTTAACACGCCAGTTATCAGCCTCTCGCTTCTAACACACCAGTTAGCTAGCTACCTGCTCCTAACACACCAGTTAGCTAGCACTTACCGTAAAAGACACCCGCGCACCAGCCGGTGTTTTTTGCCCCCATGGCGTCCGCTGCTCCTCATGCCAGAGGAGACTCCCGGCCCTGCCCTTGTGGTGCCCGGATTTCGGGGAAGGATACGCACCCCGTGTGTATGGGTTGTCTCGGGACTGACCACGCCAGGCTGTCCCTATCCGTCCCCGGTTCGTGTGTACATTGCAAAATGTTCACGACGAAAAGCTTGAGACGCCGCCTGGCTCGCCAAGCCAGCCTGTCCGACCAGGACCCGCTTCTGACCGCCGCTGCCCCGGTAGCCGCTGACGAAGAGGAGCCCATGGTGGAGGAGGTACACGAGGTGCACACCGACTGGGCCGCCCTGTCCGTGATGTCCCCGGTTCCTGCCTTTCCTTCCGACGATGTGTTAGAGCTGGAGTGTGTAGAGTCCGACTCCGATGATCCCCCTCTCATTTCAGAGAGCGAGGAGGAGTATGATGCCTTAATCACTCCGGTGCCGGCTGCAAAGCCGGGGCTGCTTTCCGGGGGCTCGGAGGACGGCGAGGACGCACGTCCCTCGTCCCCGGTTCCTGTGGTCCTGCTCGACACGTGCAAGCGTGCGGCAGCGAGCATGGGTATTCCCTGGCCCGCTCCGGTGACACAGCCCTCACGCTCGCGCTACGAGGGCAGGCTATTAGCACCGGGCGGTAACACGGCCAAGCAGCTTCTTCCCGTCTTTCCTGACTTACTGCTCGAGCTCACCAAGATGTGGAGCGACAAGCCGTACAGCGGAAGGAACCAGATCCCGGGTGCCTCCGTCCTCGACACCGAGAACATGGAAGCCCTGGGTCTCCTCGCCATGCCCCGGTCGAGTCCCCGGTTGCAGCGCATCTGTACCCGGGTGGCGCCATGGCTGGCTCAAGCAGACGTCCGTCCCTCCCCGCTAAATCGGAGCGTCTTCAGTCTGCTTTGACCGAGAGGGCGTACAAGCAAGCCGCGCTCTCGATGAGGGCTTTGAATGTGCTGTCGCTTCTCTCCGCTTACCAAGCCGACATTCTCCACGGTGCACCTAGCGCCGCGGTTTGGCGCGAGGCGGGAGTGATTACCGACCTGTGCCTTCATGTCCAGCGGGTGGCTGTGCTCGCCACGGGGAAAGCTATGGCTTCTCTCGTGGTCCAGGAACGAGCCAGGTGGCTCAATCTCGCCAGGCTGACTGACAGAGAGCGAGACGACATCCTGGACGCGCCTGTCATACCGGAGGGTATCTTCGGCTCAGCTCTGACCTCCATGCAGGAGAGAGCGGAGGCGAGGAAGAAAGATAACGAGGCGTTTGCGCTCTGCCTGCCGCGTAGAGCCCCCTCGCCGTCTCCCCCGCCCCGGGGAAAATCTTTCGCCCAGGCTGCTGCTCAATCTGCGCGATTTAAGGTCCCGAAGAGGCCGCAGCAGCAACCTTCCCCGGCCCGATCCCAGTCGCCTGCCCCTCGGGTTGGTTGGAAGGGTCCCCCCGGCGCTCAGCCCGCAGCCCCGCCGCCTCCACCGGCCGCTTCAGCTGCGCAGGGTAGGAGGAAGAAGAAGGCTACTTGACCGCCTTCGCCGTTTCTCCGGGTGACGCGCCCATCAGTTCCCCGTTCATGGGCTCCACCAAAGAGGGTTTTAAGTGCGCATCTCCAGTCGCTGATCTCCGCCCCAGGGCCAGACGAGACGAGGAGGGACATTGTCACCGGGCTGTTTGCCGTTGCACAGCCGTGTTCACATGTCCACAAGCACGCGCATACACACAATGTTCTGCCTTTATTCAAGGAAATAAAGTTGAAAACAAAATGTGTGAAAAATACCCAAAACAAAGCAAGCACAAACAAAATGAATGCTTTGCACATAAGCAACATGTCCGCCGGGCATGTTGTCCCTCTGTTGCCGGCGATGGGCATCCCATTTCCGGCTACGGAGGAATTTACCCAGGCTGCGGCGCGAGTTCGCGCATGCGCAGTACGGCCCGAGGGACATTCTCTCGCTCTGCCACTGGAGGGAGCCATACCACCACTTATGAGCCCTCCCGTGTTGGCAGAACCCCAGCCGATATTTTCCCCTTCACTGTGTTTACACATTCAAAAGTGGAGAGAAATAGGGGCTCATCCGTGGGTATTACGCACGATAGAGCGGGGTTACCGGCTGCAGTTCAACACTGTGCCGCCTCGTTTTTCCGGCATAATACAGTCACGAGCACAGGGACGTTTAGCTGGCGTGCTAAAGGAGGAGATAATGTCTCTTTTAGACAAAAAAGCTATTCAAATCGTCTCTCCCGAGCAGAGTCAATCCGGGTATTATTCAAGATATTTTCTCGTCCCCAAACGGGGAGGGAGAGGAATTCGCCCTATCTTGGACCTCAGGGCTCTGAACTGTCACTTAAGGAAATACAAGTTCAGGATGCTGACACAGGCATCTCTGTTGCGTCTTATAAAACCAGGCGACTGGTTCACATCAGTGGATCTGAGGGACGCTTATTTCCATATAAAAGTGTACGCTGCCCACAGAAAGTATCTGAGGTTTGCGTTTCAGGGAGTGTGTTATCAGTACCGAGTGCTCCCGTTCGGACTTTCCCTCAGCCCGAGGGTGTTCGTGAAGTGTACGGACGCGGCGGTCGCCCCGCTACGGCGGGGGGGAATACGCCTGGCCACATATTTGGACGACTGGCTTCTCCTAGCGTGCTCGGAGCAGGAGGCCAGGTCGCACACGGAGTTTGTCACACGTCATCTGTCAGAGTTGGGCTTTGTGATAAACACGGAAAAGAGCAATCTCTCACCGGGTCGAGAAATAATCTTCCTCGGGTTACAGCTGCTATCAATGCCGTTCACTGCGCGCCTCTCGGAGGAGAGGGCGAACAGTTTCAAGGCATGTCTTGCTCTTTTTCAGAGACACTGTTACGTTCCATTCAGGGTGTGTCTGCGCCTGCTGGGCCTGATGGCCTCGGCTATACACGTAGTACGCCTCGGTCGCCTCCACATGAGGGAGTTTCAGCGCTGGGTTGCTGCGCTCAGGCTGGACCCCGTGCGTCATGGCGCACGGAGGATTTTGGTGACGTCGGATTGCGTGTTGGCCCTACGTCACTGGCGGGCACCCTCTTTTCTGACTCAGGGTGTGCCCCTGGGCACCGTCCTGTCCAGGAAAGTGGTCACTACGGATGCCAGCCTCCAGGGGTGGGGCGGCATTCACGAGGGCAGATCTGTGAGGGGCCGCTGGAGCCTGGGTCTCCAGCGACATCACATAAATTTTCTGGAGCTCTCGGCAGTGTTTCTCTCTCTGAAACATTTCCTCCCGTTCCTCAGGGGTCATCATGTCCTGGTGAGGACGGACAATACGACCACGGTGGCGTACATAAATCACCAGGGGGGTTTGCACTCACGTCAATTACACATATTGGCACGCAAACTGATCCTGTGGAGCAGTGTGCGTCTCCTGTCATTGAGGGCAACGCATGTCCCGGGGACCCTGAACGTGGGGGCGGACCTCTTGTCCAGGGGTGCGCCCGTATACGGAGAATGGACTTTACACCCTCTCGTGGTGACTCAGATTTGGTCCATTTATGGCCGCGCCAAAGTGGACCTGTTTGCGTCGGAGGGGAACACCCAGTGTCAGCTGTTCTTCTCCCTACACAGTCGGGGGGCCCCCTTGGGGCTGGACGCTCTGGCGCACGACTGGCCTCACGAGCTGCTCTATGCGTTTCCCCCTCTGGCGCTGGTTCCTCCCACCCTGGCGAGGGTGAGGGAACACAGACACTCTCTTATCCTGATAGCTCCACACTGGCCGGCGATGCACTGGTTGGCGGAGATTTATCAGTTGCTGTGCGCCCGGCCCTGGCAGTTGCCAATACGCAGGGACCTGTTGTCACAGGGGGGGGGGGACGGTGTTCCACCCACACCCGGACAGGTTACAACTGTGGGCGTGGCCCCTGAGTGGCTCTCTATGACCACTGCGGGCCTTCCTCCGAGTGTGATTAACACTATTCAGAATGCTCGGGCCCCCTCTACCAGGTCTTTGTACACTGGTAAGTGGGGGGTGTTTGAGCGGTGGTGCCATGATCGGAATCACACCCCTTTTCAGTGCTCTGTTCCGGTGGTCTTATCATTTCTTCAGAGCCTCATCGATGATGGCAGAGCCTTCTCGACAGTCAAAGTGTATCTGGCGGCCATTGCCGCCAGTCACGTGGGCTTTGGGGACAAAACAGTGAGTCAGCACCCTCTGGTGTGCCGCTTTATGAAGGGTGCCCGTAGACTGCTCCCAGTCTCCAGGCCGCTTATGCCCCCATGGGATCTGACGGTGGTTTTGGAGGGGCTTAAGGGTCCCCCCTTTGAGCCTTTACAGGGTGCTAGTTTGAAGCATTTGTCTCTTAAGACAATGTTGTTGCTGGCGCTCGCTTCCGCGAAGCGGGTCAGCGATATTCATGCACTCTCGATGCATCCGTCATGCACTCAGTTTGCCCCAGGGGACGTAAGGGTGTCGCTGAGACCTAACCCAGCCTTTGTGCCTAAGGTGGTGGGTTCATGCTCCCCGATTACTCTCGCTGCGTTCACAGCTCCAGCTGCTGACCAGCGGGCTCATACATTGTGTCCGGTCCGGGCCATACGTTGTTATGTGGACAGGACTCAGTGCTTCCGACGGAGCGATCAGCTCTTTATTTCCTGGGCTAATCCCAGGAAAGGTCAGCCTGTTTCGAGGCAGCGCCTCTCACACTGACTGGTGGAAGCTATAACTTTGGCCTACGCTAATGAGGGGTTGCGCCCGCCTGCGGGCCTGCGCGCTCACTCTACGCGGGGCATGGCTGCATCCTGGGCCTTGTTCAGGGGGGTCTATTCAGGACATTTGTGCAGCGGCGAGTTGGACTTCGCCTCTGACTTTTGTTCGATTCTACATGCTGGATGTGTCGGGCCCGTGCGTTGCTAGCGCGGTCCTTCAGGCCTAGCATCTGGACATCTGGACCCCCCCATCGGTTGGTGGCTGTTCGATAAAGCTGTCTGGCAATTCGGGAGTAACCACATCCCATAGCGAGACATCGAGCTCATATTATGAAAAAGAACTTTAGGTTACTGTCGTAACCCCGGTTCTTTGAGTAATATGAGCGAGATGTCTCGCCAGACAACCCTTCTTGCTGGGCGGTGAGAAGGAATTTCGGGCTTTAGAATGGCGGGCGTGTCCTCCTGCTGCGGTTTTTGTAGTGGGGGGGACTACATCACGCAGCGGAGGGACACGCTTCTCTGACCAATCAGGATTGGTTATTTGAGATAGGTACTTCTGTCAGGGCTGCGGAGGGTCACATCCCATAGCGAGACATCTCGCTCATATTACTCAAAGAACCGGGGTTACGACAGTAACCTAAAGATATGAGAGTCAATCATTGCAGGATGTATATTTTCTGAGTGAGGATTGTGTGTGTACATGGATAAGCAGCACTGTGTAATGTACACGCGTATGGGCAGTATTGTGCGTGTGTATGTATGTTGGCGGTACTCATTGCCTCTGGTATACCTGTTTGGGTCTGTCGCCTGGGGCTGGGCCGTTCCTCCTGGGCGTAGTCGCTAGCCGCATCCACGTCCGAACACAGGTCCAGGTCCTCATGGGTGGAACCCTGCTCATCTGACACAAAGGAGGTCTGGTCCGATTGGTCGGTGGTCTCGGACAAGGCATGGCTGCTGGAGGGTGTGTCTGGCAGCTCCTGCTTGAGCTTGGAACGAAGAGACTCGATGATCTTGTCTTTCTGTTGGAGTTCTTTGCTCAGCCTAGGCAGTATCGAAGAGAGAAGACAGTAGAGTAAGCTATTCCAACTCAGTGTACACAGAGGTTGTGTAAGAGACCAGGACCAGTGACAGCAGAGACACAGCCGATACTAGGATATGTCATTACTATCAAATGACATGTAGAACTGTGTGAAAAGACCTGTGAGCTGAAACTGGAAGGCAGCAAACCTCTTATCTCATTGGAGGATTCAGAGGAACTGGAGATGCCGTCAAGCTGTGGCTTTACCTTGTGGTGTCTTTGTTCAACTGAATGAACAGCCACTAATTATGCCCAGACAGCAGGCTGAAGGTCACTTATCAAATCTGCTGGTAGTGCTAGTTCCTGTGCTACGGGGAGTTGTTTTTGCCATTTCACAATGATATCGCACGCACGCACGCACGCACGCACGCACGCACGCACGCACGCACGCACGCACGCCATTTTGCCTTAATGGCATACACATTTTGCCTTAATGGCATACACATGCTACGGGGAGTTGTTTTTGCCATTTCACAATGATATCGCACGCACGCACGCACGCACGCACGCCATTTTGCCTTAATGGCATACACTGATATGCACAGCTACTCATTGCAAGACTGCAAGACACAGGGTAAATTACAACACACACAACCTTTTTTGTACAATACTCAGATATACAGTATATTAATGGCTCTTTAAAATTGATATTGATATTCATACACAGTGCAAAACATACACGTTCACAAGGGCCTTGTACAACATACAAACAATGCATGTTAACATAAATTTCAAGATCTTCCTCAAGAGGGTTTTGGTAGGAAAATAAAACTGCACTAACCATCAAGAGGTTTATCTAAGTCATGTATGGATAATTCATATGAAGGTATGAAATAATAACACAACCCTCCACAAGATCCTTCTATCTGTTCCTGTGCGTGAGTGTGCTGTATCTCTCTGTGCATGAGTGAGTGTGCTGTATCTCACTGTGGGTGAGTGAGTATGCTGTATCTCACTGTGGGTGAGTGTGCTGTATCTTTCTGTGGGTGAGTTGAATGTCTCTGTCCCTCTGTCTTACTTTTCCGTCTGTCTCTGCAGAGCCCTCCTCTCTCTCTCCAGCTGCTTCCTGAGGAAGGCCAGCTCGCGCTCCTGCACACGGGACTCCCAGAGTGAGAAGGAGAAGAGCGATTCGCGGTACAGCGGGCTGCTTTTTGACAGCATGGACTTCCACAGAGGGGCCATGGCCCCGCAATGTGCCCGGCCCTCCACACGCCCCGCCGGGCTACCGCGTGCGCATGCAGGCCTCCGTGATCCGGGATCCAGTCCAACACACAGGCTAAACCCTGAGACTGCTGTTACACTGGGGTTGTGCTTCCCTCCGTCCTATTTCCACATCAATCCAACACTAATCATTAGCTCTACCACAGAAGACACCTCTGCTCCAGAAGCGGCCCATTGCACATCCCCAGCTGCTCTGCGTATTGCTCACAGTGGCCGATCTGAGGCCTCTCTATCTAGCGCCAATGTCAGTGTCTCTCCGCTGGGCACGTGGCCTGCTCTTCACGGGCCGGTGCGAGTCTCGTTCGGCCGGCGCGCTCTCTCAGCACTGCCGTCAGGGGACCGGTAGCCGCCTCGTGGAGGGATTAGCGTGGCGTGACTCAGCCGCATTGAGCCTCTTACCGCACAGCACGCAGCAGATGTCCCCAGAGATCTTCTGTTTGATTATTCCCTCTATGCAGACTGCTCAAAAGCCAAGCTTTCCACTATCCTTAAGGGGAGGAAAAGCCTAATACAGCCGTGTCTCGAAGGCGATTTGTTTTTGCTGTCGAACTGCCAAACGCAACAGCGGAGGTTCCGGTCAGACGGAGCCTACGTGGAGTGGAGTCCTTGCCTGCGGGCTGCTTTGACCTGGCTGCATTAAACTCTTCAGTATAAAGGTTCCCTGAGTGCCCACAGGCACAAGCTGGCTAGCAAAATAAACCAACTCAACACTGCTGTCATCTTGTCCTGATAACTACCATCACAGTCAGCCACAATGATCTGTACACATCTTCACACAAAGCTTAGACATGACACTAAAGCACAGTTCTATGGTTAAACAAAAGCCCACACGTTTAGTATCGGGTATCAAAATCTAATATTTGTCAAAATATATAAAAATGTTACAAAATTAGATTATTTGTACAAAGTTTGCTATGCAAACAAAGGTAACTTTCTCCTGGCTTCTGGTGATGACACTTAATAGCTTACTCTGGCTTTAGGCGTTCCTGACCTATTTAACTCTCATGGGAATACTCAATAGCTTAAGATCATTAGTGCCCATACCACAAAGTGGAACTTCTGTAACATTACTTACATAAACCAAACACTGTGAAACCGGAAACATGTGAACCTGAAACCAATTAGACCATGCACTTGAGCAGTTACATTTTAAATCAAAATAAACTTGACTTGGTATCAAATTACACATAGTATATTGCGCCAGTCCAGCACTTGAATCTATCCATAGAATAAGCCTGTTTGCTAACTGCTGAAAAAAATAAAAAAATCTATCTTCACTGGGCAGTTCCTCTCTTCTGTCAACTGCAAAAACTCTTCTCATGTGAAAAACACCTCTTATAATCCTTCCTAGAGAATAAGTTCCAAAGGCATATCCCAACCAGCAAATTCCAAGTGTAAGACCAACATTAAGCTCACTTCCTTCACGCACATAAGTAGAGGACAGAGGCGACAGCAACCAGAGTGACGGCTGGCTGTCGGTCGTTGGGTTTGCGGTCACACGGCTCTTGCTGTACTAAAGCAGATTGCTGTAATTCTCTCCGCACCTGTCGGGTGCTCTCACCGGCGGGAGCGTGCTGACTCTCAATCAGCGCAGCCCCTTGGCAGGAGAACAACCATCAGAGCGCTTCTGGTCACGCCCGGGCAAACCACACGCCCGAGCGCTTGCGGTTTCAGACCAAATGCAGGGATCCTATTGCGGTGTTAGCATACACTGCAAGCGAACCCCCCCACCCCGCACTGCTCAAATCACAACGCCGCACTGAATGGCGGCTGCCAGAGATAATCTATCTGCTAGCGTCGGACGTCTGCACAAACCCAAAGCCAGAATCTCAACCGGATTGCGTCCAGGTCTACCGCTGTTCGTTTGGTTCCCTTTGTGAGGCGAGCACTCCGGCGATGAGGATTTGTAGTGGAGCGGGGCGTTTGCAGGAACTGCTCTCTCAGTGCTCACACTGCTGTCTGCTCAACTGGCTAATGCTCAGAGCAGATTCACAGAGGTGGAAAAAAAAGATCTTATCAGCTGCTAAATCCCCTCGGGGAGGCTTCTACAGCCTATCGGAGGGGGGAATTATCCAATCACGCTGCTCGTCACCATTGACTCACAGAGGGAGCCCTAGAACCAGCCAGGACCTTACAGAGGCACAGGCCGTCCCTGACTTCTCACATTAGTGCAACACTGCTGCTCTGCCCACACGTCACCACTTACCAAGAGGACACGGCGCAAAGATTCACACGTTCTCCCGGCCCAGGATGGCGTGCAAAATACTTTGGCTGCGCACGCAAAATAACACCCTTTAGTTGGGGTCTTAGTAAATCGAGCCCTCTGTCTTTTATTTGACAGCACTATTTAAACTTTTATCCACAGACATTAATGAGAAACCTCACGCTATAGAACAAATATGACACTACTTATTTAAGAAAGAGAAAGGCACAAAAAACTAATTGTAGGAGGAGATAAAGCGGCTGAACCGAACGATGATGACCACATACTGGAGGGAGGAAGAGGAAGAACCCTGCCTCACAGTGACTCAATGAGTCCTGTTTAAATGTGTGTAAAAACAGGACTGAGAATACTCTTAGACAAACTCACCTTAGAGCAAGCAACTCGTGACCCATTTTGTCATCTGGGAGTTCGGAGTGGTCCCCTATCAAAAGAGAAAGGGAGGAAAAACTCTAATGACCTCTCATGCATGTTTTATAATTACAAATTTCACTATTAGGTTTTTCCCATTTAAATGTGTGGGAAAACCACAGTAACGAGTGTCTTGTGGCGGGAATCTTCATGAACTCCAAAATGGGTGGAGCTATCGCGTGCCATTAGTTACTTGCTGGTTTGAACAAATTCTGAAACAATAGTGTTTTGCTGTGGCAACAAAGCCTTTTTGTTGACTGTAGCCCCAGCCATCACTTCAGGTTTATGAACCTTCACTCTAAAGCTGAATGTAAAGTGCGGACCACGTGGAGGGTGCAGAGCAGAGAGGATGATGGGAGGGGACTCACGGCCGCTGATCTTGGCGTTGATGCGCTCGGCCAGTGAGCCGCTCTGGGCCAGCTGCTCGCGGAAGCTCTGGCCCATGTAGTAGTCGATGTCGTTGGCGCGCAGCAGCTCCTCGAAGGCCTTGGTGGTGTCGCCCAGGTGCTGGGACAGGATGTGGCAGACGCCCCGGCCTTCACGCATCTTCTGCCGCAGGTGCGAGAGCTCGCGGGCCTGCGCTTGGATCAGCGAATCAAATTTTCTGGAGGAGGAGAATTAGGAGGAGGAGCACATTCAACAGCATACTCACTTCAATGGCATACACTCACATACAGAGATGGCAGACTATGGTTCAACTCATAAACGTGGGCTGTAGCCCAGTACTGGGCTTAAGCAGACTAATGAGAAAATCTTCAGAACTATTTACTAAGAATAACTGAAGCTATATACATTTTTGCTGCATGTCAGACTGTTAATTATGGTGAAAATGTGGATCGCTGTCTGGTGAGCTTAGAGTTATAAAATTCTACCTGAAAAAATTAGTCATTAACCAGGAATCTTGCTGTGTGTTCTTTTCATATACTACCGGGAGCTTATTTCAAACATGTAAAAATGGGCATAAATGTTATACAAAACAGTGCTCTCACACAGGAAAGCATAAAGCATAAGAATTTATCTGCAAATCTGAACTCTATCATACTACGCTGTCAGTATAGGCATGTGGATTATATCCTGCTTCTGTTGTAAATAAACAAGACCAAACACTGTGATAATATCAGTAAAGTGTACTGTGGCAGCATGTGACAGAGCAGACATTAATAAAACATACCTGGAATATACATTTCATTACATAGCAGGCCTATCCCTCTGTTTATTGACCAGATATTTATATTCCAGTGTAGAAATGTGTAAAAGAAAACAAAAAGTAAAAACATTATAAATACCATTTAAATGGGAAGTTCAAATTAGATATATTTGCCAATAGCACAGTAATAAAGATGTTTGGTTTTGTTTGGATTCGTTTCAGGTAATTATGCATCATTACTGTAGCAGTGTAATGAGGGATCATTTTGTAATCCTCTCTGAAATTTGGACATCAGACCCAGTTATTAGTAATATCTGAGGATAAATTTAGCTTGCACACGAGTGTGCAGTCATTCGGCAGAAGGCTCCGGGTAGGAAGAGCAGATGGTGAGCTCCGATCACCTGGAGACCAGCCCTTCTGCTTGGCGACCATCATGTCCCTGCCTGCTCAGTGCCACAGAGGATGGCCATGTGTCACCACGTCCCTGCCAGCAAGTTCTCCACACCGCTGGGCTCCCCTACACCCCCTCTGCCCCTGACACCCGCAATCTGGGACGCCGAGCTCCGCCCTGCTCTTCACCCATCTCTCTGTTACCCTGAATATCTCCCCATAGACACCCTCGCCTCATATTACCACTGAGCCCATCACTACTCTTCACCCGTCTTACTGTTGCCCTGTGTATCTCCCCACAGACATTAATGCTACCGCTAAGCTCATCTCTGCTCTTGCTACCGCTAAGCTCATCTCTGCTCTTCACCCATCTCACTGTTACCCAGTGCATCTCTCCAGAGACACCCTTGTCTCATTCAAACTCTGCCGCAAAGCCCCTCACCCTGGCCAGGTGGCAGACTTGGAGTCCTCGGCGCCCTTCTTGCTCTCGGGTTTGGGGCTCTTCAGCTGGTTCTCCAGGGAGGCCACGCGCGACACCAGCTCCTGCAGCTCCTGGTTGTGCCGGGGCCGGGGCGGGCCCAGCCCGTCTGACTGCCAACCCTCATCCTCCTCTAGGCCGCTGTGGGCGGGCGAGGCCTGGAAGCCCCAGTTGACCTTGCGGGGCCGTTCCAGGCTGGAGGCGTAGTCGCTGGTGGTGGAGAGTGAGCGCACACGGCTCTGCAGGTTGCGGATGGTGGCACGCGAGCGCGAGAGCTGGGCGTGCAGGTCCTCCACGTGATGCTGCAGGGACGCCACGTCCTCGCCCTTCCCAGAATTCCCTGACCACCAACCTGTTCCACCGTCCCGCCGGGACAGGGCTGTGCACATTTCAAGATCATCGAACTCTGAGGGGAGGATAGAGGTGACAGGCCTTCATGAAGTAAACCGATTAACTCAATTTATGCATTTCATATCCCACTAACACCACTATTCTTTCAGGAAAAATGAATACCATGGTGTAATTAGGTCAGAGGAAATATATTTGTTGATTTAGTAAAGATGATGGTTCAGCTGACAGAAGAATTGGTCCCTCTTCAGAACAAATAAAATGCACTGTGCTTCTGGCATCCTCAAGTGGCAATTCAGTGGTACTGCAATTTAACATGCCTGGTGAGCCAATACACCAAATCAATTTGCATGCGCCCTCAGGCCTCTGCAATGTCACAGGTGCATGTTATCCCACCTGGGCTGCTGGCGTCTTCCCTCTCTGCCTCGTTTTCACTGCGGCCACAGGTTTCATAGCCCAGGTCCTGCAGGTCCACCTGAACCTGTTTACTGTCCTGCTGGACTGATGTCTCCGCTGAGGAGGAGAGAGAGAGAGCACATCAACAGACACCCCATACAGATGTGTGATTGTGCGTATGTGCAAGTGTATATCTGTGTATGCGTGTCTGTTTTCATTATATCACGGGGACATTGACCTGTGTGTGTGTATGTTTGTGTGTGTGTGAGTGTGTGTGTGTGTGTGTGTATGTGCGTGTGTGTGTGTATGTTTTCATTATGTCATGGGGACATTGACCTGTGTGTGTGAGTGTGTGTGTGCTGTGTATATGCGTGAGTATATGTGTATGTATTTGTGTGTGTGTGCTGTGTATATGCGCGTGTGTATATGTGTATGTATTTGTGTGTGTGTGCTGTGTATATGCGTGTGTGTATATGTGTATGTATTTGTGTGTGTGAGTGTGTGTATATGCGTGTGTGTATATGTGTATGTATTTGTGTGTGAGTGTGTGTATATGCGTGAGTGTATATGTGTATGTATTTGTGTGTGAGTGTGTGTATATGCGTGAGTGTATATGTGTATGTATTTGTGTGTGTGTGCTGTGTATATGCGTGTGTGTATATGTGTATGTATTTGTGTGTGAGTGTGTGTATATGCGTGAGTGTATATGTGTATGTATTTGTGTGTGTGTGCTGTGTATATGCGTGTGTGTATATGTGTATGTATTTGTGTGTGTGTGCTGTGTATATGCGTGTGTATATGTGTATGTATTTGTGTGTGTGAGTGTGTGTATATGCGTGTGTGTATATGTGTATGTATTTGTGTGTGTGTATATGTGTATATGCGTGAGTATATGTGTATGTATTTGTGTGTGTGTGCTGTGTATATGCGCGTGTGTATATGTGTATGTATTTGTGTGTGTGTGCTGTGTATATGCGTGTGTGTATATGTGTGTGTATTTGAGTGTGTGTGTGTGTGTATATGCGTGTGTGTATATGTGTATGTATTTGTGTGTGAGTGTGTGTATATGCGTGAGTGTATATGTGTATGTATTTGTGTGTGAGTGTGTGTATATGCGTGAGTGTATATGTGTATGTATTTGTGTGTGTGTGCTGTGTATATGCGTGTGTGTATATGTGTATGTATTTGTGTGTGTGTGTGTGTATATGTGTGTGTGTATATGTGTATGTATTTGTGTGTGTGTGCTGTGTATATGCGTGTGTGTATATGTGTATGTATTTGTGTGTGTGTGCTGTGTATATGCGTGTGTGTATATGTGTATGTATTTGTGTGTGTGTGCTGTGTATATGTGTGTGTGTGCTGTGTATATGCGTGTGTGTATATGTGTATGTATTTGTGTGTGAGTGTGTGTATATGCGTGTGTGTATATGTGTATGTATTTGTGTGTGTGTGCTGTGTATATGCGTGTGTGTATATGTGTATGTATTTGTGTGTGAGTGTGTGTATATGCGTGTGTGTATATGTGTATGTATTTGTGTGTGTGTGCTGTGTATATGTGTGTGTGTACATGTGTATGTATTTGTGTGTGTGCTGTGTATATGTGTGTGTATACTCACAGAGCAGCACTCTGTAGTCCTTTAGCTGCTCTGCCTGAGCCTGCACTGTGGCCTCTGACACCATCAGCCTCTCTTGGAGATCTCGGCTCTCCTGTCGGCTAAGGGCCAGGTCCGAGTGCAGCTGAAACGTCTTCTCCCGCAGCCCCGCCTCCACGTGCTGCCAGAACCCGCCCTCGCCTTCAGCCGGGTCTGCCTCCTGAACGACGTAACCGCACAGGACAGGCTGTCACACACATCCTCATAACATGTTTTGGAATAGACCTTCCACTTTACACACTAAACAGTTCATCCGAAAAAAAGCAGCTGCCGTGCCCACTCTCCCCATGAACACTTACAAAAGTCCCTCTCTTCTCCTCCCTCTGGCCAACAACTCAAGCCCAGCTGCCATGACTGACTGTGAGCATAAACCAGCGACTAGATGCAGACAAAGATCCATCTTAAGACTGAAGCTATTCCAAAATACCGAAACTATTCCACCAGAGAGAGGGAAAGGGAGAGAGAGGAGGGAGGGAAAGATATTTTGATGTATTTTAATGCAACCTATTGCAACAAATATTCCACATTAAAATGATAAACAATATAAGCAGAGCTCCAAACTGCGCCCCAAAACAAATCCTCCATCTACATAAGCTATTTCTACTTCTTTAAAGACCAACACACATCTGCATTCTCTTCCTGGTTTTAGTATCTGAAACGCCCACAAAACGTTAGCAAAGAGCAGTGACGTAGCTTTTGTGTCCCAAACTCCCTGTTTCTGTATGCTGCAGGTCAAGGGAGTGAGACCGGGGCAGCTCCTCTTCCCCTGTTCCATTCGCAGCTGCACACAGGGGGCACTGTGTTTGCCCTGTGTGAGGCCCAGCTCATCGCCAACCTCCATTAATTCTGCTGTTATTGAGCAGTGTTTCTTATCATCCTCCTCCAGCTCTTTCTGAGGGAAGTAGCTCTACTGGTGCCCTTCCTTGCTAAGCCTGCCCGTCTCTCCCTTCTCGCGCCTTCTCCACGTCACCTGTCCGTCCTGCTCCTCTGGGTCGTCTGTCTGCATCCGCAGGCTGAGCAGTGCTGTCCTGCATTATACAGACACAAGACTCATCAGTCCCCCCGTAGGCACAGTCAGAAACTACACTTCCAAAAAATCTAAACATGCAGCACAATCAAGTACATGAGTTAATTCTAATACTCAAATACTTCCACAGAAACATGATGTTGTATTAGATACACTCCCTGTTTTCACAAGACCCTGACAATGACAGGGTCTTGAATGTGTGAGTTTTGAACCAAACACCAAGCTAAAATAAATACCTGATTTCTGAGGTAAACATGTACCTGAAAGGCCTGAACGATAACGTTACCTCATCTGAGAAAGAGAAGTGTATCCGGCTTTCTCCAGCTGGAACTTCAGCTCTCCCAGCTCATGCTCAACTATCTTCTTCTGCTCCAGAAGCTGCTGCACCTTTCCCAGGGCTTGGCCATCCTCTACTGTATGCTGGGATAGCATACTCCTCTCTGGTCCTCCAGCTTCGTTTTCACAGGTGAGCACAAAGTTCTTATTCAGAGGGAGAAGAAAATTCTGAATTCGGCATATGTCTCACTGACCAAGGATCGAATTGTATCTCAAAAGAGCATGAACAAAATGTACAATATATGAAATCTCACATCTGCTGGATACGCGTCACTTTTAAAGAGATAAAAACTATGTCTATGTCTCAAATTTTTGGCAACCGATATTTGGCAATTGTTAGTCAAGTAAAGATGGGACATTTAGGATTTACACAGAGATGTTAAATCATCATCTTGATAAGGCTTGTACTGAGCCATATTTAACTATCTGTGAACATACCATGTTACATTTTGGGACGTTATTATATATATACGCTCGATTTCATTAGGATTTTTTCAATAAAAGAAAACATACTGCTGTCAATGACACAAATATATCAATATTCATACAGAGCACAAATGGTGGTCTTGGGTGTTAATAGTACACCAGCAGTGTTAAATTTACACCAACATTTGCTGTGTATTAATGTGTTATTATTGTCATAAGCTGTCAGGCTGGATAATGACATCTGCTAAATATGTTGATCCCCCTCATTATGAAAAATCAGTAGTTTTAAGTGTAGATGAGCAAAATGTTGTACCTGTGAGTTGGCCAAAGTTTGAGCTGTTAATTTAGCATTCTCTTCTTCTTCGATGCTGTCTGTGAATTCACTGCTGTCGTCATCATCGTCGTCTTCCTCCTCTGCGCTGAGCTCTGAAACGACAACACAAATTGGTCAACAAAGACATGCTAACTCCCAACATCTCTCCTCTTGAAACTGTGCAAATAAAGTTGAGCCACTAGAGTGTAGCCTACTGCACTGCATTCTAGCTTTCATCATTATGGAAACATATAAACAAAAAACACTCACAGAGCAGTCATTTTTTCAGCTAAGTTATGCAAAGCCAACGGCCTTTTTCTGCTTCAGGTTAGTTAGTGCCAAGCAGCACACGCACAAAGTCCCCTTTCATTCCGCTCTCTCCAAGACACATTTCCAAAACATTCAGAAAAACCTAAAGAACTCAAGTAAAAGGTGAACAGCCTCAGTGCTGCTGTCCCTCAGTGATGCTCTCCATAGCACATGGGAAGAGGGTGTCATAACGCACAGACCCAGTGATTTCCTGTAGGGAACCGCGCGGAGAGGAGACGGAGGAATGCAGAGCACGCAGCTCACATGAGTCCTCATAGATTAAAACGCACTGTCTTTCTCATTATCTTGAATACTGACAGAGCATTATAAGCCATAGCTGGTAAATAATCAGAGAACAGCCATCATAGGATAATACACAGAAAAATAAAATCTCATAGTTCTGAATAAATGCCCAGAGGGTACAAATACCTGCATTGTTTTAATGCAGGGTATTGCCTGGTAAGGCTATTATTTAACTCAATTGAGCTATAGCTGGATATTTCTGTGTGGAAAACATTTAGGGTATTTTAAGGGAGATTCATACTTTATATGTGACAGTAAGACTTTACGAATGCAGCCAGCAATGCAGGCTGTCAGATCCTGTTTGAACAGCATAAAGTGTTCTTGTTTCTGATTGGTCCTTGTTTAACCAGGGAATTAGTGTTACCAGTAACAGTGAGAAAATTGAGACACTGTCTTATAACAGTAATAGAGCACATGGTGGCCCAAAATACATTTATTTTATACAGCTACAGAAAGCTTGTAACTGAGAGCTTTAAAGCTGACCAGATAGATACATATTTGTATCAATGTGTATAATCATTGAATTGCATGGCCATGATAACAGATGGAAATGTGTCTCAATTTTAGTACTTTATATTACAAAGCATTCAACTTCTGGGATTGTGACAGCAGTTGGTAATCAATACCTCAACGGTGTATGACTATTAATCCATTACTGGGATTTGTGGTGTTCTTGGGAGAGCATAAAAGTGATTCTGCTTGTGAACAGTTCTTACATACAGAAGATTCACAAAAGTGTGTCTTCACCGATATGCACACAAACACACAGCACGTACAGTAACATGTCAAAGCTGTGCCCCTGCAACCTGTGTTACAGTCGCCCACCAATAGGTGGTGTAGTGGAGTAGGGGCTAGGCTTGGATTAGGGGGATGTGCTTTATTTGAATTTGGCGAAGTCAGTATACCAACTGCATTGCATTGTCATATGGCAACCAGGGTCAATTTAAAAAGATGGTTACCAGCCCACACAATTCCAGCGTTAATTAATATCAAAGGTCATGGTTATAGGAATATTCTGAAATCTAGATCATTTAAATTTGATGTCTTTGTAAATCGATGGGGTTGTGTGTGTGTGTGTGTGTGTAAGAGGGGGGTCACTAACACCCCCCGGACTGCCATCACACAGTGAGAGGATGAAAAATGTGGCAAGGGGGACATGGATGGAGTGATAAATCAAATCAACAGTAACACAAACTCAGACTCACAGGTGTATTTATTGAGCTGTTTTACATCACTACTAGAGGCCGTGGCTGAGAGACTCAGACACGTGCAGCAGAGGCAGAATTACAGAGTTTATAACAAAGAGCCGCAGTAATGTTGAATCCCAGTACCAGAGATAAGGCGGACATGTACGTGTGCCTTGCTTTATTGGACATTTGGGCATAAAAAATGAGCTATTTTCCAGTTTATTCTAATCTACAGACATAAATATAATATAGGATAGGCTCATTGATATTACGCTTAGGTAGATACTCTACGTTATAGTTACATGTGTACTTTAAGGACAAAATCATTAAAGTTTAGATTCATTGTAACTATTTAACAATTGATTAAATGTAGTTCAACACTAATTAGCTGTTTACTAAAACAGAGCAGTCATACTGAACTACCAACATGCCTGATATGTTTTGCCTTGAAACTGTCCTTCTACCGTTTCCGCTTGATGTACCAGTTCAATATGTGGTTCATTGTAAATAAGAGTGATGTCAACTCTCCAATGACAAAGGGAACCTATGTTGTGGAATGAAACTATTGAGTTAAGAGTAATCTAGCACTGGGTGTGACATATTTTATCACCAGATTGGGGCGGTAGAGGGGAGGCTACATACCTCTGGGCTCTCACTCCTGCTGATGGTGTCAACTGTGTGACAGAGCTGAAGATACAGTACTTACTTTCATCCAGCAATATGTTGGAGTGAGATCTCCATGCACTTATTAACCTAAAAACATGTATTGACTTCTTATGTGAACAGTTTAAGTAACATTTATAAAAACTGCAGCCACTGACCACAATCAGTGCTACCTGGAATTCTGTGAAACAAGTCATTTGCAATCTGAAACCCATACGAGGTAGGTGATAGTATCACCATGCGAATTGGTGGTGAAATTAGGTGGCATATAAAATATTTCTTTTGCACATTTCATTTGAAACCTTTCCAGAAAATCGTGATGAAAAAGGTCACAGTTAATCTATAAATCAGTATCAACACTTCACAGCATAACAGCCATGCAAACTGGAACTCCACGCCACTCAACATGCAAAGGTCAGAAAGAAAGGGTTACAGACATGTACAGAGGGCCACTACATCAGGCAATCTATAATATATTTACACGATAATAGAATAAACCTCATCCGCGGAAACTTTTACTCAATTTACTTCCCCATCCATTTTTCTGAAAAAAACTACAAAAATATGGAGGAATTGAAAAAATTGTTTTAATACAATAGTCAATTAAAAAATAAATGTGTCTGGGCCAATATGAAATATATAAACATGAATGAAAAAATTTATTTGAAAAAAATGCAAATATGAATTTCATGTATTCCTTTGGCATTACTGAGGGCTAAGACTGCACACTCAGGGAACCCAAAGACAGTGACAGAGATAACGCCGCAATCTAGAGTGGATACAGTAACTCCCTTCACCTCCACCTACATTCCAGTGTGGGTGAGTACCCTGGTGTCCTTCCCAGTTTCCACATGCTAATATAGAGCTAATGCATGCTCATTCACACTACTGGGAGCGGGAAGAAGCGCAGGGTTCACATGGGAGTTCACTCGGGTCATGCCCCTCCTTTATATCCAATCCCATGCGGGTGCGAAATTGATGCCGAAACATTTTAGTCAGTACTGGCAGCAACAAATTTTTTTTCTTCTTCCCCCCCACTGAAAAAAAAGGTTCAACTAGGTATTTAATAATCAAATCGGCACGCGCAACGTGGTTAATTAAATCAGAAATCCACATGGCTACACGGATTCCTCTGAAAGTGGTTTGTTTGGACAAAACAGGATTTGTCTAAAAAGCTGAACAGAGCTTTTTCTCAATCTAAGGGGAGACAGGGAAGCGAGTTTGAGAAAGGGGAATTTCAGAGAGCAAATACAAATAATTTCAGAGAGAAACCTGCTGAATATACACACACCTACAGTACATAACTGAACCAGGTCAGCTACAAAGCGCAGGGATTCCTTCCGCAGTCAAAATGAAAGTACGCAGGAGGTAAAAATGGCACTACTTCACAATAAGCTGCTTATCTTCCTGTTAACACTTTAATTAAATCCCTGCAAATACATACCTTGTGAGTAAGCATCCTGAATAATATTGCAAAAATGACAGTTGGTCAAATAAATAAATAAATATACAAATCACAATGTGCTGGCCAAGATGAGGAATGGACGATCATTTCTCATCTAAATTTAAAATAAAAGTGCGCCTTGTGCACAGAATGCACTGATAAGAAAAGCAGCATCTCTTTCAGTTATCTATCTAACCTCTAAAGGCAAGCATGAACAGCGGAGGATGAGATGAAATAAGGATAAATGCCCTCAGGAATAATGCATAAGCCATAACACCTGATGCCTACTTTGAACAAAAAAGCCAGTGCACACATATAATATACAGCAGAATTGCACTGAATCTCATAAAATTTGGCAAAAACGAAAATAAAAAAAGATAAAGAAACAGAGTTAAGCGTATTGCCATTATTTAGTTAGTAAAACCACCAAACCAATCCGCAGGCTAGTGTTAGTAAAGGCAGTTGTCCACCACACACCCCCCTATGGCAGCGAATCTATGTAGAGTGCGCGTCTGCGCCCCCTGCAGCGCAGGAGGTCTGTTGCTGACGGAGCCTGAGACTCCGCTGTTTCCCACCTCCAAAGTCAGACTGCGTCTTTGCTGCTCTTTGTGGTGCCAGGGCAGAGTCTCGAGCCGTCCTCAGGACGTCCTCCAGCTGTCCCCGCAGTGCCTGAACTTTGCCCAGCTCCGCCCGCAGATTCCGGGTCTTCTCGGAGCTGGAGGAGAGAGGGATACGCAGCACAATGACACGACTGCAGCTTTCGGCAAACTCTGCCATCAGTTTTCTTTCAAACGTTTTCAGCGCTGCATGTAACATTGTGTGGGTCTGCAGCTTCTGCTAGTTGGGCATCATTACTGCCGCTGTTATCAAGGGCCTCTTACCTGTCTCTGCTAGAGTGGATCTGAGTCAGGTTGTGATAGAGCTGCTTCTCCGTTTTCAGGGAATCATTCAGGTTGCCGTAGTTTGAAACCAGCTGCTCCAAAACGCTCTGCCAAAACACAACATCAACTGCACTCAGGATGGAGCCGCTCACAAACACACGATGACGGTGAGAAATAATCCCTCATGCAACAATGAAAAAGTCATCATAATGCGGGACTTTAATCATTCCTAACCCGGACACCTGCTACCACAAAAAACTACAGCACATTTTACAGGCACTACCCCGGACAGCTGCATGGAGAGAACAGAACCTGGGGGTCGGTGCAGGAGGGGTCATGCTGAGCCACAGTCTCTCTCAGCTCCTGAAGCTCCTGGGTCAGCCTCTCCACCAGAGACAATCCAGAGGGCTCCACCAGCTGCGTTTGAAGGTCCTGTGTGCAAGAAAACAGGCACCCACGCACATATATAACCACACACACACAAAAGTACAAATTGATTAGAAAAATTATGCTGCATTCTACAGAACACCACACAACAGTGCACTTCAAAAATCTAAGTACGTTCAAAAATTCAGTGGAGTGGTGCTGCCACCTTTATGAGCTGTTCCTTGATGTGCACACTTCTGGTGAGGGCCTCCAGTTCTGCGGCCTGGGTCTGCGTCTCCTCCTTGTCCTTGGCCAGTGCGGACCGAAGGGTGGACAGTTCCAGCTGCAGACACCCGGAGGCAGATGAATTAAGTCACCTATGACACCTACACTCTAAAGATACTTCCCTGTAAATCACCTCTTCTCTGACGTAACTCACCTGGGCCTCCTTCTCCTTCCTTAGCACCAGCTGGAGCTCCTCCTGCACAGACTGGAAGTCTCTCTGTGAACCCACTCCGCTGTCACCCAGCCCTGCCCACAGGGACACACAGACACACTTCAGTAAATGTGCACCGCTTTGATGACCCAGAAATGTCCAGGCTCGGCGCTGACCTGGATAAGCTCCACTGGACGTAGTGCAGGCTCCGCACTTACCCTCTCGCCTCCTGCCCCCTGCTGCCTCTTCTGTGGATGTCATCATGGGCTCCTCCTGGCAGTGTGGGCTGTCCTGCATCAGCTCCTGTGGCAGAACCAACATCAAAAGTACCTTCAGAACTCAGTACAACTGCAGCAGTAGCAAGGCTGTAGCTCTGTGTAGAAAAACAGGTGTAGCTCTATATTGAAGGTGTAGGTCTGTGTAGCTCTATGTAACAGGTGTACCACTGTGTAAAAGATGTAGCAGGTATAGCTCTATGTATAAGGTATAGCTCTGTGTAGAAGGTGTAGCTCTGTGTAAAAGGCGTAGAAGGTATAGCTCTGTATATAAGGTGTAGCTCTGTGCCAAACGTGTAGCAGGTATAGCTCTGTGTAGAAGGTGTAGCTCTGTGTAGAAGGTGTAGCTTTGTGTAGAAGGTGTAGCTCTGTGTAGAAGGTGTAGCTCTGTGTAGAAGGTATAGCTCTGTGCCAAACGTGTAGCAGGTATAGCTCTGTGTAGAAGGTGTAGCTCTGTGTAGAAGGTGTAGCTTTGTGTAGCTCTGTGTGGCACTGGGACAATGTGCCACTCACCTGGATGAAGGCCTCCTTCTCTTGCAGCTGGCTCTGCAGGCGGTTAATCTCCAGGTGTGGGTCCCAGCCCTGCTGCTCCTTCTCCCTGTTCAGCTCCCTCACCTCCCGCCCCTTGGAGACCAACTGCCTTCGCAGCTCCTGCAGCTCGTCCGTCTGCTGGCCGATCACCTGACTAAGGCGGGCCGCAGAGTCCTGGGACAGATACACGCACTGTTTGGTTAAACTCAGGCAGGTCAGGTTTTTAAAAAGTAGTTTGATTCGGTATTGTTTAGCTCTGGTTATTAATGTATTTTAACTAAGGAAGGCGCTTTGAAGAAAGGGTCCAGTTTGCGTTAAAAATGAGTATACATACTTTGAACAGAAATTGTTGCATCCTATAAAACAGGGGGCCTTATCCAGTAAGAGCCGGTGTGGGTGCAGGCTTTTGTTCGAACCAAGCAGTAACACACCTGATTCTACTAATCAAGGGCCTTAGCAAAGACTCTAGTGGCTGATTAGTAGAATCAGGTGTTGGTGCTTGGTTGGAGCAAAAGCCTGCACCCACACCGACGCTTTCTGGATAAGATTGAGAATCCCTGCTATTGAATTTAATCATTACATCTGGGTTACAGTAACATGGAATAAGCTTATAAATTACCTGGATGCACTGGTCTCTGGTGCCGATAGTGTGAAGCAGCTCCTGGACCTCGGCCTGGTGTTGCTGGGCCTGTGTGCTGCGGTCTGACAGAACCTCCTGGAACAGTCTCTCCTTCAGCTGCAGCTGCAGCCTCAGCTCCTGCACCAGCCCAGCACTGCCTGCTGACGTCTTACTGAGCAGGGTGGCCCTCAGGTCCTGATACACACGCACGCACACACACATACACACAGACACACGCACATGCACACACACGCACGTTAAAATGTGTTTTCCCTTAACCGTTTCGGTGTTTATTTATACTGTTGCCATTTCTCAACAGAACAGAATGCCTTGATCAATTCAGATGCTATAAATGAACAGTCTCTATGCTGGGGCAGTGTAATGTACCTGGGCCTCCTTGGTGTGCATCTGCAGAGAGGCCTGCAGCTGACTGATGATGGCGTCTCTCTCCCTCAGGCTACGGCCCAGTCTCTCCTCTGCATCCTGCTTCAGCATCTGCAGGTTCCTGCTCACCTTGGACACCTGCTCCAACTGCAGCTCCTTCCCCTGAACAAGGCCGTCCAGGTGCTGAGCCACACAAGCAGAAACACATATGGATGAATACACAAGCACACACACACACACACACAAACACACACACAAGTGCAGCACTGTAAGCAGACAGTTAAAACACGGAGGACAGACACACAGACGGGTAAAAAGACATACAGAAAAACAGACGGGGAAATATTCACAGAGACAGAGCTGTGCAGCTGTCAGTATAGTACACGATAATCCAGTATAGTGCACCATGCGTAAGGTGAGCAGCTGTGAGTCAGTGCTTTAGTCAGTACCATGATGGTCTCCTCGTTGTTGGACAGGACACAGCGCAGTTTCTCCTGGTCCATCTCCTTCTCCCGGAGGGCCAGCTGTAGCCTCCGCACGTCGCCCTCCTTCTCCTCCAAACAGTGGAACTTCTCATCGATGGCGCGCTGGCAGGACAGGGAGTACACAGCTCTCATACTAGAGAACACTACTACTACTCCATTACCTACAAGATCTCCCACACTCCATTACCTACAAGATCTCCCACACTCCATTACCTACAAGATCTCCCACACTCCATTACCTACAAGATCTCCCACACTCCATTACCTACAAGATCTCCCACACTCCATTACCTACAAGATCTCCCACACTCCATTACCTACAAGATCTCCCACGCTCCATTACCTACAAGTGGCCTTTCAGTGTTCCACAAAAACTGCATCTGCCCCCCCCAAATCAACTGAATGTTGGAATATATATATATTCTTTAAATGTTTTTTTAATTAAAATTTTTATTTTTTATTTTTTTAAACAAATTTGTTATTTCACATAAGCGGAGGCTGCAGGTGTGTGTAACCTCCCCACCTCCAGTAGGGGTCAGTGTGGAGTTTTACCTCCAGGGCTCTGTCTCTGTCCATGATGCGGCTCTTCAGCTTGTCCAGCATGGCGTCTCGGGTCTGACTGGGGTCCTGCTGCTGCCCCAGGAGCTCTGAATACTCCTGTGGGAGGAGGAGAAGGAGGGGAGGGTGAGGCTCATCACATGGTCCCATCCTGCAGCACTGCATGTGTGTGAAAGAGGGGGCTTTACAGGAACACATTTCCCCTTTGTGCTGCATTTCTCTAGGATCGCTCAGCTGCCTTCTCACATGTCCAATACTGCTTTTTGATGTACAGTACTTTATATATACAATACCTTTTCTTAGTTTGTATCAGTCTGACTTCACATCAGTGAAGAGCCGCCTGCAGCCTTGTGTGCATGTATGTGTATGTGTGTGTGTTTATGTGTGTGTGTGTGTGTGTATGTGTGAGTGTGTGCACGTGTGTGTGTGTGTGTGTGTGTGTGTGTGTGTGTGTGTGTATGTGTGTGTGTGTGTGTGTGTGTGTGTGTGTGTGTGTGAGTGTGTGTTGTGTGTGTGTGTGTGTGTGTGTGTGTGTGTGTGTGTGTATGTGTGTGTTGTGTGTGTGTGTGTGTGTGTGTGTGTGTGTGTGTGCGCGTGTGTGTGTGTGTGAGAGCTGATGAGGGCAAACGCAGAAGACTCAGACCTGCACCAGCTGCTGTTTGTCCTGCAGGGATACTCTCAGCTGTTGGATGGTTTTATCTCGCGCCTCCACCTCCATCTGCCTCTGTCTCTCCTTCTCCTTCATGTGCCCCTCCCTCTCCTGCAGATCAGACCGAGCCTGCTTGAGAGCACTGCGCATCTCCTGGAGGAAGAGAGGAACATCACTCACTGATGGCGTACGCACACACGCACACTCACAAACACGTGTGCGAGTACACACACACACTCACACAGTTGCTCTCTCAAACTGTCTCACTTCAATTCTCTCTCTCACACATACAGTCAAACACAGTCGCACACACACACACAGTCACGAGCGCTTGTTAACAGTGCGGCTGACCTGGTTGTGCATCTCGGTGGCCTCCCTGTGCTGCAGCGCCTCCTGCAGGTGGCCCCGGAGGCGGTCGCGGGCGCGGGTAAGGTCGGCGGCCTGCCGGAGGCTCTGCCGCTGGGCCCTCTGGATGCCCTGCAGCTCCATCTGGGTGGAGAACAAAGAGCTCTGCAGGGCCAGGAGCTCGGCCTGCAGAGGTGGGGGCTCTCCTGGGGACCCCTGCACCAGGGTGGGGAGGGAGGCACAGGCACGGTGTGAGGGACAGGACTCTGAACACAGCTCTACACTGGGGACACTTTCCTGGCCCTGACAGAGAGCTAATATCCTGACGCTACATCCCCGCTTAGCAGGATGGCGACCTCACCTGCAGGTTCTCCAGCTGGTAGCGACTGACTGTCTCCTTTAGCTTGCACAGCATGCCTTTCTGCCCTTCGACGATTCGGAGCAGTTCCTCTGCCTGAGGGACAAACATCGCAAAGGCTTATAGCAGTGGAAGACTGAGGCCCCCTCAAATATAACAAATAGACAATCAAAAAGACAGAAGAACACTGCCACTGTTTGAGTTACATGCCCAAAGCCCGTTTGTAGATCAGTAGACATACATTTTACACTTCACAGGCTGTCCCTACCTTTAATATTGTCTAGGATACAAACATCGGCAGTGTGATGGTCGCGCCCCCACAGGGGATTATGTCAGCTCTCCGAGCGACGATAACAGGTGGAATGTGCGAGTGACCTCATGGCAGGCCGGGCTCACCTCACTGCTCTTGGTGCTGACGGTCTCGGTCAGGCCCTGGATGGTGCGATCCTGCGTCTGAGCGACCTGCCTGATGGCACGGAGTTCAGACTCCATCTCATACAGCTTCTCCTGCAGCTTCTGATGGGCACAACACACACACACACACACACACACACACACACACACACACGCACACGGACGGACGCACGCACGCACGGACACACACACACACGCAAAGTCACATTTCTGTGTGCAGAGACTAACACGGCAGGGGTTACCAACGCACACAGCTACAGTAATTGTATGTACAGTGACTAACACAGAGCATAGTTTAACAACTCACACAGTACACAGACTAACACAGACCACAACACACACAACCACAATCACTGCGAATACAGGGGCTAGCACACAGCACAGGCTAATCACTGTAACACACAAGACATGTGTGACCAAAGATTATATCTGTATGGTCATGTGCTGGAGTGGGAGGTTCATATCTGTATGGTGTGTGTGGTCTTGTGCTGGAGTGGGTGGTTCATAGCTGTATGGTGTGTGTGGTCTTGCGCTGGAGTGGGTGGTTCATATCTGTATGGTGTGTGTGGTCTTGTGCTGGAGTGGGTGGTTCATAGCTGTATGGTGTGTGTGGTCTTGTGCTGGAGTGGGTGGTTCATATCTGTATGGTGTGTGTGGTCTTGCGCTGGAGTGGGTGGTTCATAGCTGTATGGTGTGTGTGGTCTTGTGCTGGAGTGGGTGGTTCATATCTGTATGGTGTGTGTGGTCTTGCGCTGGAGTGGGTGGTTCATAGCTGTATGGTGTGTGTGGTCTTGCGCTGGAGTGGGTGGTTCATAGCTGTATGGTGTGTGTGGTCTTGCGCTGGAGTGGGTGGTTCATAGCTGTATGGTGTGTGTGGTCTTGCGCTGGAGTGGGTGGTTCATAGCTGTATGGTGTGTGTGGTCTTGCGCTGGAGTGGGTGGTTCATAGCTGTATGGTGTGTGTGGTCTTGCGCTGGAGTGGGTGGTTCATAGCTGTATGGTGTGTGTGGTCTTGCGCTGGAGTGGGTGGTTCATAGCTGTATGGTGTTTGTGGTCTTGTGCTGGAGTGGGTGGTTCATAGCTGTATGGTGTGTGTGGTCTTGTGCTGGAGTGGGTGGTTCATAGCTGTATGGTGTGTGCTGTGTGGACATGTGCTGCTGTGAGTGATACTGTACCCTGTTGTTGGTCTCGCTCTCCTGGATCTTGGCCTGCAAGGAGTGCACCTGGAGCTGGGCCTTCTGCAGCTCACTTACGCACTGACCCGCCGCACACTCATACTGGTTGAGCTGAGTCTGCTGCTCCTCGATCAGATTCTGAAACACACCCAGACAGAAAGAGCATCTACATTAGTTAGAAATACAGTGCTATATATACAAACCAAACCAATTCCAAAAAAGTTGGAACAGTATGTAAAATGGACATAAAAGCAGAAAGCAGTGCTTTGTAAATTCTCCTTTACATATATGCCGATGATCCTACCATGACTGAGTATAAAAGGATATACCCATACCCACACTTATGATTACTTAACACTGAATAAGGCATCAGATAAGATAATAATCTTGCAAATCATTGTGTAACATTTGAATTGCAAACAGTGAGTGCCCTGAGACAGACAAAAGTGAAGTGAAAGTGGGAGAGAGCAAGACAGAGAGACTAGTGTGTCTCAGTCAGAACCCTTCACGGTTTATATAGATGAAGGCCACAGTGGGGTCTCCCACGATTAGGACAGAGTCCAGCATGCTAGTTCCACTGGGATCACAAACTCAGGCTTTTCACCCCTTCAATGAACTAAATTGCTCGTAGAAATTGCAGTAGAGTCCCATGGTAAATATCCAACATTCAGCACTGCAAACAAAGCTCCAGCCCTCCATACCACCTATATGAATGAGATTAAAGAGAGCTTAACAAATTACTGCAACCCTGAAATGCTACACAGTAAGCTTTTCCTTCTCAAACACACACCAAGTGAAAAAAGAAAGTTGTTGGGTCAGCGCAGCGCTCTATGACTTCCTCAGGAAGTAACCCTTCCGAGAGCGGAGTGTCATTCATCTCCCTCTTACTGACATTCCCAATGCTACAGACCACAGTCATTGTTATTGCATAAAACGACACATTCAAGACCAAAGGCAGATGACACTCTAAAATCTGCGGTACCATCCTACAAAAGCCTCGACGCTGCAGATTGATGTCAGCTTTCACAAGTTATGAAAGCTGTATAAACATCACAGAGACATTCTGTGAGCTTCTGTCCCTTAATATCTTCCAATTCTTTATGGTTACTGTCAATGTTATGTTGTCCAGTGCGCCTGTATTCTCTGTAGATGGCTGCGGCCAGTTCAGGGCTGAATGAAAAGCCTGTCTTACGCGGAATGTAGATGCTGCCTTTGGCTCTTTGTGAAAGTAGGACAACTACTGCTCCATGGCTGCCTGCACTGAACTAACCTATTTTAGTGGACAAGGACTCAGCAATGTAGTAAGGATGCTACATTTAAGATTAAAATTAAGAAAATCCCCACATTTCAGGAAGAGAAAAACTTTCTTTAGAGCTTTTAACAATGTAGGTGGGAAAGACTGGTTCAGACGGGCTTAATACGTGTAAAATAAAAGGTTCAGGATATTATTTAGCTCCCTGAGAACCGACTTTGAAACTTCAAATGGAAATCATTCTGATCAAGAGAAACATTGCAGCTAAATTCACGTGCTGAAATCATCTAGTCAGATAAAGTATTAAAATGGGTTTACTTGGTCACGCACAATCTGATATCTGCTATACAATCTAAACAAACGCTTGGCCTTAATAAATAAATAATAATAGATTAACAAGGATGTTGGTAACTGAAGGCTTCCATCTGTGAATCCACCCCCATGCTAATTTGTCCTTTTATTTGATTTAGATCATAATAATTATAGTAAGTAGATCATAATTAGAGAATACAATAATGATCATAGTAATTAGATCATTTAAAATGTCATTTAATAAGTAACCTGGTTAATAATTATGTGTTCTGAATTTACACATATCACAGGTTGATCTGTGGGAGTGACTATCTAATATTATTATAAAGAGTGATTTTAATCATAAGTAACAACAGTCTGATTTTGTATTGACAGTCTAATTAATACCTAATTAAATAGAGTTGAAAATGCTATTGTACTGATATGTTTCTTTAAAAAAAAACTGTGTGACAATGTGATTATAAGTATTTTTAAACATATGAACAATCGTCCATCTGTGAACAAGGAAAAACCAGTGTTTACCCTGTCATTGCCGTAAATGATGCTACACATATCAGGGATCATGTATCATTGCAACCAGTGTTTATATACAAAACAATAGAAGCTTGGGAGATAGAGTGAGAAAGAGAGAAACAATATGACGTGAACTTTGGTGTTATTCATAACAACTACTACCATGGCAACATTAATGTTACTATGATGTTTAAGCCAACATCCTTAGAGCCCAGAGTGGGTACACAAGAGCCTTGTGAACTTAAATCTTAGCTGTGTAGAGGTAGTGAGGTGATACTCCCTGTCAATGTGCTTTGTCAATTCCTCGTCAAAACATTGGTTATACATATGTTTATATAGTAATCGTTTATGGTTACTAGTATATGGTAAATTACAATAATAATTAATAGTAATAATAATTATGATGATTAATAATGGCAATGATAATTACAGCTATGATTTAACCTAGGAATTTAGAAATTCAGAGTTTGGGAGTCAAAAATAAACAAAAATAAAAAACCAATGACGTAAACTTCCTGTCTTGAGCAAAATAACCCTCAGGGCCATCACGGTGAATGACTGTGGAGTTCTGAAACCACAGCTTATGTAAATATTCCAGTCTGGAGGAAGTGGTGAGTTGTTTGCATGGCTGAAGCTGATCCGATACCTGCCGGAAGCGAATGGGCCTGTACTCCACATAGGTGTCCTGCCACAGCTCCTCCAGCTCAGCCAGCTCGGCCAGCTCCAGCTGCAGGTCCGACTGAGTTCGGGGGGCCGCTAGCTCCGGGAAGCAGGCACTGGACTCGCAGCCTCCACTATAGGGGGTCCTGAGGCCTGATTCTGAGAAGGCCACGCTCTCTGGGGAGACGGACTTGACCAGGACAGGCAGCTTGCTCCCACGGGGCCTCTGTATAGGACTGTACTCGCAGCTCCTCACCAGGCTCAGCGCCAGGTCCAGTTTAATGGCGGAGCCCCGCGGGTACTCCTCCGACAGCAACTCAAACCTCTGGTCCTCCCTCACGGCCCTGTGCGCTTCCTCCTCTCTGGAGGCCGGCCGACCCGCGTCCACCGCCGTGTCCAGAGACTCTATGGACGAGCTGGCGCTCGCCCTCTCTGGATCGGTGTCCATCAGAGTCCGGTCGCTCTCGGACGTCGCCGGCAGGGACTCCGCCACCAGCGTGACGGCGGCCGAGGGTTCCTCGCTGCACACGCTGCTCGCCACGCTGGCCGAGTAGCGGGTGGAGGGGCCGCAGGAAGTGCTCCTGGCCAGCTTCCTAGGCACCCGGCAGACGGCCTCGTAGTCCGAGTCGGCCACGCGCAGGACTGCGCAGCCCCGGCACCTTCTGGACCGGTGCGGGCCGGATGTCTCAGACACGTGGCAGTTGTGGTGGTGCGACTCCACAGTCTGCTCCTCGTGCTCCGCCCAGGACTCGTACACAGAGTAAGTCAGGTCCTCCTCGAGCAGGGTGTTGTATTTGGCGTCTTGCAGGCTGGAGATGTCCACCGTGCAGTCGCTGGCCTTGGTGTCCGTCACCGTCCCGGCCGCTGGGTCGTCGCTGTTGTTCTTACGGTACAGGCCGCCGATGCACTGCCTGAGCCTGTCCTTCTCCAGGAGCAGCTTCTGTAGACGCTCGATGGATAGGGCCTCCACGCGAGCTATGACCGTGTCGAAGCGGTACATGCGGTCCAGCATGAAGGTGCACTTGCTGCAGGCGAACTCGCCCTTGCCATCACGGGTCAGCTCCCTACCCAGGGCGTGGGACAGCAGCACCTGCAGGTTCAGCTTGGAGGCCGGGTGGAAAATCCAGCGCCGCTGGTTCCCACATAGCTCGCGAGCACAGATCCTACACCGCTCCTTCATCTTACTGTCTAGCATCTGACTCACTGTTACTCAACTTCAATCAGTGTTGGCTTGTATTCAAGTTGGTTTGCTATGGAATGGGCAATGGGATAAAGTGGCTTGTATTGGCAGGTAACTGTTTCTAAAATATATATTATGCAGGTAGTCAGCACAAATATTTGAAGAAATCTTCATATAACATATAAATATGCTCTAGAACATATAATTCCACAATTTGTTTTCTATTTTTTCAGGGCAAGAAGACCAGTTGTTGTTACCCAATTGTAAAAAAAAAATACAAAAACAACACAGTTGCTATGTACGCAGCAAATTATGATGCACAGTAAAAGTTTGAGTCAGTAGGTCCGTTGCGATATGTCCGTAGGAAAAATAAATCCCATCACTGACTCTTGAGGATGGGGTCAGGCTAACAAAGAGCAAGCTCCGGAGTAACAGGAGCTAACGTACATGTGGCAGTAAAAAGCTATACATGTGCAAAACAATTATGTAAACAATATTAAACGGAGCACAACTCTTCCTTCATACAGGAAGCAAAATGCTTGCCGGGATGATGATTGGGTCCTTGTCTACGCATGTGGCTATGCTGATTTGCGTTTCCATTCTGCAATTGAAATCTTGATCCAGAAATATAGTGTCTAAATTCAGTCAGTCGTATGATCTAGATTTTCTAGATAAATAAAAATTCCGAAAGTTCCTTCACTCGCCGCGATTTATCTCGTATTTCCCAATAGGCGAAATTTGCGCCGCCGTCTTCATCATCATCCCAGCCGCTGTCATGTGAGATCGGCTGCTGAGGTTTGCAATATCATTACAGATAATCCTTTAATACGACTCTAAAACATCCCCGAATTCCACGCCATCTTAAACATTCAATTGTTTAAAATATAACTTCATATCAAGAGCCGGGTCTCAACGAATTCATTTTCCCAACAGCCATAAAGAAAGAGGCTGACAAACAACCACACGAACAGGCAAATCCACTGAATAGACAGCAATGATGTGGCAACGCTGCAGCCAGAGCGTCGCAACTGCGGAATGTACCATTACCAGAAAAGGGGTGTATTTATTCTGTCAGTTCTCTAGGAAGGTTATTGAAACTTTACATCTACGTTACATAATAACAAATAACTAATTTATAAGGGCAATGCATTTGAAGGCTGTAATAAATACATAACTTAAAATAAAAAAACACACTGAACCCTTAGAAACCACAATGGAGTCCTGTAATTGCTCATCAAGCCAGCAGAGGTGACATTGTTCGTGCTCCCTTTCTTAAATACCGGACTGTGGTGTTGTAGCGTTTCCATAAATTAATGTAACCTTGCAATTTTTGGCTCAAATCACAAACACTGAGACACCAAAAAAATGCTAATTAATCACTTAAAATAAGAAATCGTTATCTTGTTGCAAGTCAAGTGAATATAATAAAATAAAATCCTTGTATAAAAACATTTTTTTTATAATAAAATAATACCTTTGTAGACTGAGTATTGCAGCAGTAGAGGTGAGTGGAGCAGAATAAGCTCATAACCTTCATAACTGCAGCTATTGTATAATTGAGTTCATAGAGTTCATCAATATAATGAAAGTCATGCACCATGCAACACACCGTATAGTAACATAAGAAAACATATCTCAACAGCAGTGCTACCGTTTTCTTTGAAAACTGTTTTCGCTGAACTAACACACTGCACAGAGTAGTAACTAACTCCCTGAGACATGAGAGAAAAAGGAATGTCACAGCACTGTGTGCCAATATCCTTCTGCCTGCAACACAATGATATACATATTATGCTGAAAACGTTTTTGTTTACTAGCTCAAATTGGACAATTTCACAGAGGCTCAGTGGTCCGAACTGACGAGGTGACTGATATACACATGTAAATAATTAATATTTTGAAATGCATGTCAAGTTAGTTAATCCTACCATGTATGTTCAGTGATTAACAGTGAGAGACCTCTCCAGTGGCCGGTATTTCCCAGCAGCTCAGGCATTCAACCATACAGACCAATGAGTGAGTGGGGACTGGGAAGGTGGGGGGGGGGGGGGGGATGTCTATAACTGAAAGTCACATGGTGTGCCCAGAGATGTAAGTAAAGCCCCTTTTCACAAAGGCTTGGCGCAGCAGTGGCTAATTACAAAGCCAAGCAAGTGAATAGAAGGGACATGTCAGTCCCAGAGCAAACACCCGAAGGCCGGTAATAAAAAAAAAAGAAACAAAAGGAAAAAACCCAAGTCCACCTTAAAAGGCACCCCCCCCCCCACCTCCATTTGTTCACCAAGGCCTCTTTGTTTTTTTTCCACAATCGCTGTCGGTGTTAATCACACTCTGGTACAGATGGTCATGAATTTGCACAGTGCGGCTGTTTAATGGTAAAACAGAGCTCCGCAGTAACACAGGATTTTCTCTAAAACTCGGAAACCCCTGCTAGCTTCCATACTGTACAAACCTCATAGCCAAAGACTTCATTTATGTAGCCATCAGTGAATGCCACCCTTAAAAGATTAATATAAAACCAAATAATTTTAGATAGCTATACAAACATGCATTTTGCAAAATGTCACTATACTGAAGCAACCATTGTCTCTAAAGGCTAGCCCTAGGCCCACATTCATGCATAGATCTTGTTTAATACATAAATCACTTCATATGCTATAGGACTATTTGCTTATGTTGATTAAGAATGTTGAGATTTCATTGCATTTGCAGTGCTATGCATGATTTATAAAACCTCTCTGTGTTTCGACTGGGTATAGCCAAAATCTGTCACCAAAGTCAGTTACAAGAAGGAGAGTGCTTGCTCAGCTTTAAACAATAATGTAGATCATAAATAATAATCTATTTATTCTAATCAGTGATATTTACAAAATATTACACTGTGATTGCAGAACTGTTAATTTCTCCAAAGAACTGGTGGATTTGTAAGCATAGGAATCAATAAATTAGAAACAATTGATTGGCTGCACCATAATACAGTATTTATATGAATTATCAATTCACCTTCTGTGTTTAACCATATCAAGTCACACCCTAACCAAAACCAAAAAATAAAAATAAAAATTTTAAATCACAGTGAGAGTTCAAGTTTCAGAACTTCCATACCCTCCTTAAACTCTTGCATGTATCACAATATCACACTGGGGAGTTCATAACATCTCAAGTATCAAAGTATCACACAGAATCAAACTCACATTACCCAGTCAATGTGACAGAAAACCAATTTGTTATTATCCAGTGGGTCCTATTTTAAAAAACGTTCTAGCATAGGGAGTAATGAGTATTTAGGAGACACTGACATCAGATGCTCCTTTCTTACATGTCTGCCTTGTCCATGTCTTTCTATCTGTACACTGTAAATGTCTTTACAGTAGACGAGTGACTCAATCTGTTCCTATTTGAAAATGATCCTAAGGTGCAAGCACTGAAGGGTGAATCATGCACCTTTTAGAACCGATGTGTTAGAAAGTACAGCTATACAAAGTCTCAGTGGTTCATACTTCATAGGACCAGTGGTTGTCACATCAGGTGTAATTTCTATGCTATATGTAGCTCTCTCTAGAGACATAGAGAAATATATTTCATTTTATATATGTGATGCATTGTTTTTTCCATCCAGTTTGAAAATAACAAGTGACATCAAGTGGGTAGCTATGGGTGACACAAGATGTAGCTCAACTGATTGATTTTATGGAATTGAAAAAATGGGTAAACACTAGTAGAAAAATTGGAAAAGGAAAACAAAACTAAAAGAATTAGCACATTCAGTGCCCACAACTAATATCAATGAGAAAAACAATGACAATTGCGCCGTGAATCCTTAGGTCATCGTGATAAATGAGGAAAAAAACAACATGAATCAAATACATTTCCTAGCCAATTATAATAAGCATCACGCGAACAAGGCTGTGACGTTTGGTCACATCTTATATACAGTATATATATACTGTATATATCCTCATTCATGTTTTATCAAATTAAATTTGTTCTAATCATAAAAAATGTAATTAGTTGGCTTGCAATCATACGTGTTTTATGTTACACCTGAGCTTTGTATGTTTTAAGGCACAATTTTCAGAGTGGTTTCAGAAGGTAGCCGAAAGGCAAAAGGCAGAATCTGAGCTACATGTTCCTGCTCGTCACATCTGCATGTTTAAAGAGGATGATTAACCCACAAAAAGGCTCAAAAAGACATGTATGGGGAAAATAAACTGCAGAATTTCATAACAACCCGCCACTAATAACAAAAGCTAAACCTGAAGAACAAGTATGGCAGTGGAATACTGCATGAGTCATCAGGAGATGACTGACAAGTGATGACTGCCAAGCACAAGAGGTCTCTCTAAAATATGTACCCTTGATCGCAAACTGAGAAGGGAATTGTTTCAGTGCGCAACGCAAGATCTCAATTACAAATGGCAATGCAATCAAAAACACTGTAAATGTATGAATTATGTTGTAAGTTGACGTCTCTGAAAGGTAGTCTATTCGAAGAAAATACGAGTAATGTGCCTTTGCACAAGCTTTAGATTGATTTCATAATATCCACACTATCCAGGGCAATCAATCACACAAATTGGCATGGACACACATTTTGGAGACAGAGGAAGCATGAAGCAGGCTTGATACATGCATGGGGTCGAGAGGTCAGAAGAACACTGGGAGTTTGTTTGGGTTACTGATGGCGGTGCAGACAGAGGAGAGCTGAGAAAGAGAGAGAGGTGAGAAAAAGTTCACAGCCATTTACATTTTGTTGCCAGGTTTGTTGGAGTCATCTGCATCCAACTCATTTCAGTTGTAGCACAGGGATTAAAAATGTTGTCCTGAGTGAGAGACAGCCGAGCGTCGTGAGGCTCTGCCTCCCTGGTGTGCTGTTTGAGAAGCTCCAGGAGAGGGCGTGCTCTGACCGTCAGTGAGGGCAGGGTGAAGGCAACAAAAAAACTAAACTGTGCCACGTACCTGCATCTCCTGCTGAATACGCAGCTTCTCTCTGGCCAGCTCATCCTGGAAGAACTGCAGGAAAAAGAGAGAGCGCCATGTTACAGGAGACTGTGTGCCCGCTCGCTCACATATACATAACCGCTTTCTGATGAAGAGGGGTTGATGAGATATATATATATCTTAGCTCAACAAGCAATTCATATAATGCAAGCATGTTGGAATATGCACCAACTGTTACTCCAATAATTATAATTACTTGAAAAAAGTTCAATTTAATACATTCATCTCATATGTTTTAGCTACTGTTTCACACAACCAAGTAAAGCAAAAGTATGGTTTAAAATAATACATTGTTCCCTGCATAGGGAAAATAAAATAGGTGGAGTTGCATATACCATGGTCCTACTGACCTACATATACATGCTTAAAATAAATATAGAAGTATGAATCTCCCAAAGTATCTAGGTCCACTGTCACCAAGACAGGAATGCCTGGGCCACTCCATGTATGCCCTGCCCTTCAGCTGCAATTACAGCAGGTCACTCACACACACGCACACACACACACACACACACACACACACACACACACAAACACACACTCTTAACTCGCACAGAGCTGTCACTCAGTGGTGCTGTGGTGTGGACAGCAGAATTCAGTTCAGTGGGCTGAGGTGTGCTTCCTCTTGCTAAGCACTTAACATTCACTGCATTATACTGCATGTAGTATATACAGTTCTGAACAAATCATAGACATTGATTGAGTTTGCAATAAATTTCAAGTAATAAATTCTCTGGAGGAAATGAAACACTGTGGATATCGGGAAATTCCTCTCATGGAATGTGAAACACGTTGAGCAGAGAGAAACAAAATGGACTAAGCCACAGTGGGGGAGCATTGTGCCTGAGGCTTGCGCTTGTTTTGTGAGGGCAGTGAATGGGATGTGTAAGGTCTCTTGGAGAGATATTGCTATCAGAGAAGGATGCTCTCAGATAAACAAGGACTTGAGTGACACATTAAGACACCATAGAGGCACAGGCATACTGTACCTCAGAATCCCTCTCTTTCTGCTGGAGAGAGGCCGAGAGGTCCTGCAGCTGGTCCTTTAGCTCGTCCACTCTCTCATGGAGGTGAGCCTTCTCGCCCGTCAGCGTGGTGATGAGGGCCTCTTTGGAGTGCAGAGCCTGGGTCAGCTCCTCAATAACTCTGCAGAACAAAGGAATGCATGGTCAATATGGGTTTACAGTTATACCTATTGCTGCTCAAACCTATTATTGGTGAGGCATACTAAAAACATTTGACCTGCTGTTATAGAATAAGATTAAACACATTTTCATGCAGGGGGATATTTCATAGACCTTAATCAGCTCTGATATGAGACAAATTATGGAGGGGGTGTCTGGCCAATCGTAATTCAGTCCTATAATAGTCCTATATATTATTATTATAGCGAGTAAGAAGAATTGAAAGGCGACTCCGTTCGTGTTGTTATACGATCACCCCACATTCAGACATTGTTCAGTTGGCACTGAGCTCCACATGCACTGTGTGAAACCCTGTTCTGGGACTCTGAGTCTGAGTGAATGCTAGTGGCCTTTGCTCTGGACTACAGGGTCTGAGGAGCTTGTGGAGGCCCACATTTCTCCTGCACACATGCTGTGGCAGGTCTGAGGTGTCCTTACCTGTCCTTGTCAGCCAGAGCCTTCTGGTGGAGTGGTCCACAGGGTTCCGTCTCTGCGGTCTCTTTGATCCTCTTCTCCAGAGTCGCACAACGCTGAGACTGCGAGTCCGCCAGGCAGGCCATCCTCTCTGCCTCAGCCCGGGCTAGCTTTGCTTCCTGGTGACGCAGGGAAACAGGGGTCAGAGTGCTTCTACATCAATATACACTGGGAGGTTGTGTAGAGTGCTGCCACTGGTGCGAGTGTATCATAACATGACCTCTTAGGTAACATAATGAGGTCACCACACACCATTGACATCTTCTAAGTTAAATAATGCCTGTAATCTCTGGGGCAATATGGACTGAGAGATGGTGTTGCCTGCAGAGCGTACTAAAGTCAGTATTCAGAGTGCAAATTAATTTAGAGAAGTGTGTTAGTATGTCCATATTCACAGTACCTCATAGAGTGAGACTTTTTAATGTCATTGTCCAGTGCAAATACAATAAGTGCACACTGGATTAATGTTCACTAATAGAGTTTCTAATGTAAATTTGGTATGTGAAAATCAGTGTCCCCAGTGCATCCTCAATAAGTATGGAGTACAGTAACTCATGTCCATTTCCTTTTATTGAAGACTGTGTGTCAGTAGCCACAGCGTAACTAAGGAGTGTGTAAGCATCAGTGCTCTAAGTAAACTTGAGTGAGCAAAGGGTACATGGGGGTGTGCTCAGAATTCTGCTGCACTATATCTACCTCCTGCAGGAGAGCAAAGGGTACATGGTGGTGTGCTCAGAATTCTGCTGCACTATATCTACCTCCTGTAGGAGAGCAAAGGGTACATGGTGGTGTGCTCAGAATTCTGCTGCACTATATCTACCTCCTGTAGGAGAGCAAAGGGTACATGGTGGTGTGCTCAGAATTCTGCTGCACTATATCTACCTCCTGTAGGAGAGCAAAGGGTACATGGGGGTGTGCTCAGAATTCTGCTGCACTATATCTACCTCCTGCAGGAGAGCAAAGGGTACATGGTGGTGTGCTCAGAATTCTGCTGCACTATATCTACCTCCTGTAGGAGAGCAAAGGGTACATGGTGGTGTGCTCAGAATTCTGCTGCACTATATCTACCTCCTGTAGGAGAGCAAAGGGTACATGGTGGTGTGCTCAGAATTCTGCTGCACTATATCTACCTCCTGTAGGAGAGCAAAGGGTACATGGTGGTGTGCTCAGAATTCTGCTGCACTATATCTACCTCCTGTAGGAGAGCAAAGGGTACATGGGGGTGTGCTCAGAATTCTGCTGCACTATATCTACCTCCTGCAGGAGAGCAAAGGGTACATGGTGGTGTGCTCAGAATTCTGCTGCACTATATCTACCTCCTGCAGGAGCTGGATCTTGGTCTCCAGAAGCTCCTGCATGTGGTCGATCTCCTGCTGCCTCTCCTCGCTTCGTCGCTGTAGTTCCGCCCCATTGTGATTGGTCAGGCTGTCTGCTGTGGTCCTATCAATGCACAGAAAGGGCAGTGGGATTCAGGAGAGGTCTTACAACAGACATGTGAACAATATACCCATTGTGTGTGGAAACAAATACAAGTAAAAAAATGTTAAACAGGGTACAGCCCTGTACCTTGGCTTTGGGCTGAATTGAGTTCACAGTCACACACAAGCAATTGGAATGATTTCAACACGAACACTGAAAACGATTGGATGAATGTGAATAAATTATGTTACAGAAGCCTAGGATAAGGCTATCTGTTCAGCAACTGCATATTCCACAAATAAAATTTATAACTACTCTGTGTTAAAAATACGGAGCCTCCTTCAACCAATTAGTTACATCATTTATGCAAGGCAAGTCACTTATACACCAAACCGCTTCTCTGTTTTCACAATTTTTTGCACTGTTCTGTTTATCCAGAGGTGATTGGTGAGGGCTGTTCAACACTGGCTCAGGTCATCCTGGGGTCAGGACTAAGGGGGAAGCATAAACCTGCCGAGGTCATAGCTGTAAGAGTGAAGATGATAGGATATCCTACTGGCGCCACCTCTACGACTGCACCCGCCAAGCAGTGACCTATGCTGAATTTTATCATAGAGAAATAAACACAAGCAGAATGTGTGTAGATGTTCACACATTATAGCCAAGGTGCCAGGCTTCGCTTTCTTACATTTTTGTTCACTGTAATGGGGAAAGGCTGGAATAAGTTATCCATTATTTGTATGGAGACAGAAATAAGACTACCAGGGGAATAGCCAATAGGACGTGCTTCTCATTTCCTGTGGGATAATGTAATGGGCCTCCGTCCTTTGTTGCTATAACCTTTTTAGTGTACGCACGTCTGTCAGTGAGTTCACTCAACAGCGTCCAATAATCGTTCAGACTGGGCCCTGGAGATTTCACATCTCTGTCCACCTGCCCCGGGCCCCCACGTCTGTACACGGCGGTCGATCGGCCCATGTTTTGACCATGACTGGGGCTCAGATGTCTTGTTTATTTTGGAATCAGAAAAAGCCGAGCTTAGATGGACCCTTGACACCCCGACTTGAGGCATGGAGACAGAGGCATGGAGCCCTTTAAAATGGCCTGACTCTGATAGGGGACATGTCTTTGTATGATGAGAGACACTGGAGCATTGGACACTGGAAGTAAACTCATCTCTGTGCTGCTGCTCACACCTCCGGCTAACGCACGCAGTACTGCAGCACTAGAGCACTGGAGCACTGGGGCTCAATGGACTGGAAGCAGACCTGTAAACTGAGTGTGAGTGAGGCTAGCTAAACAGTACCTACCCCAAATATAAAACCAGTCACCTGTCTGCCCATGACACATATAACATCATGAGGTCACTGACATCAAAAAGGAAGCTGGTATTTTTAAACTGTCCCAAAAGTAATCCATTGACCTTTTTGATATAAGGAATCACCGTGGCACACAGATTTAAATATAGCAGTTTGAGGTGGTTTTTTCCAGTTCCAATAAGGAGCAAAACATATACTAAATGGGGCTATGAACAATTTGCTCATTTATATAGAAGGTGTATGAGTGATGAGTGATTGTCTGGATTTAATCAATACTCTTTGGAAATGAGTGGGTAGTTTCCCCATTCTGAAAATTAATTGATATCCTTCAGTCTTTGCTGAATTCACTCCCCACAACCAAGTATGAGACCAGACAGTCTTGACAAGCAGGGGGATCAACATGTCCTATCAAAAAGGAGCGGCTGTATAAGGAGGTGGGGCTTCCATAGTCCCTCACTCAGAAATTATACCACACACACACACACACACACCGTGTGAACACCCTGTGCTCTTCTTGCTTGGAGAGGTGATGATATTTAATCCAAGATAGGCATGTAAAGATATTAACTCTGCCCTTTTGTATTTGGCGAGTTGAAACACTGGGATGAACACAGACACTGAGTCTCCCTGCAGCTGCTCTTTGGAATGTGAGCACCAGGAATCTCAGAATCTATTTTCTAGGAGCCAATATACTGATTATTACTAGTCTGTGGATGTGGGTTTAGGGACATGCCACATCATTACCCAGCAGCAGGGCCATAAAAGACCTTTTAAAAAAGTGTGAGAAGATAAGATTGCACCTTTTATCTTACCTTCACCTGTCATTAATGCTGTAGTGCAAGTAAAACCTGTTTATATTAAAGCAGATCTCCTCCCTCCTGATGTCTAGAGGCACAAATCTCAACATTAATTACACATGGATACGTATAGATGTGAGCGACTTACAGAGCCTTGTCAAAAAACTGCTGTTTCTCCTGTAGTTCCTGCTTCAAGCTTTCCACCTCCACTTTCAACTCAATGTTCTGAAATCAAAGAGAAAAAACAAAACAAATGCACCATGAAATATCATTCAAAACATTCCCATACAACTGAAAAAGGAGGGTGCAAACAGTACTGCCATACTTTGATGTTATTCTTGCGGAATGCATGAACTGACAACTGCACAAACAGTTAAAACACAGTCACAACAATACTCCCCGCAGTACTCTCTGTTTCAGGGTTTAGTCTGGTAAACGCATTTGACAGGATTTTGTTCACACTTCAAGCCATGAGCATGCATAAGCCTCTTGCCTTTGCTGACATAACAAGATATCGCAATGTCAAATTTCCATTTTTGTCCCCTTACAGGTTATAAGGAACCTGTGAGATTTTGGTTATGCCCTCAATATTAAAATTCCCAGAGGGAGAGAATGTATAGTTCCTGAAGGAAAAACACTGAAAGGAAAGAAGATCAAATAACTACATAAATAATTGAGAGAAACTGCTTGAGAGGATATGTACCGGGAACATGCTTCAAGACAACAATTGATCATAGATAATTTTAACGCTGGGCCAAAAAAAACAACTAAAAAGGGACAGACATCATTCAGGCTCTAGACATCATTCACTGGGCAACCTGTACCTGAAACACACCTAAAATGTATTCTTCATCAGGAAATGAGGGGAGATGTTTTACATTAAAAACATTGACACAAGGCTAAATTTTTTATGATCCACCATTAGGACATTAAATTTGCTCATGTCGCTTGTCTTCCTTCTATAATGTCCCTTGAGCATTTGTTCTCACCCAGTAAGAAGAGCCAGGTTCTGTGCACGGAGGACACCCATGCCTATAGCTTCATTAGTTCAAAAGGGATGGGGGAGGGGCTTGTGCACTGCAGGATGTCACTTAACACCAGCTTGGGACATCTTTCACTCATGTCATCACTTTTATATTTAGCGGGCTGGAATGTAGGCTAGGGCTCCCAGGACTGTGGACTGTGGCAGCTGAGGACTGTTATTTCACCTTGTTTACCTGCACCAACAGACATCTGCGTCAGTGGCAGATCTTTGTATTGCTCTTTTGACTGAGGGGACCAAACACGGCTCAGGTTTGGTGGGCTTTTTCCACTGGTAGCTGCAGTGAGGGACTCGTGCAAACATTTCTGTCCCAGCACAAGACAACAATAGACACAGAGACAGAGCTGTGTTTTCATCAATGAGATTCCATGGAACCTTCTGCCAAATCTGTGTTGCCACGGGTGATCTGTATACATGGCTCACTTGCACAAGCAGCCCCTTGCCCTTTAGATCAACCCAACCTCTCCAGTGTCGCTTCTTCCCTTTGGCCAGTTTTACCTGACCCTACGTAACATTCAGGGTGGGAAATTAGCACCCGCCACCCGCCAAATGCAGGTAGATTTCAGAATTGTCGGGTAAATGTATGAGACCTACCCGCCACAGTGGCGTGTAGCAATGTGGATACAAAAAAAAGCTATGGTAAAAAACTTTTATCTTACCATTACGAGTTCTCCTATGTGGCACAAAAAGTTCCTATTTAAGAGTTTAATCTTTAAATATATTGGCAAAGCTGCTGAGACCAACGTTTACTAAGGAATGGGGAGAACTCAAGAACTCAAGCTAAAAGAAAAAGCGGGGTTGACCTCGCAATGCCATCGTGTTTCATGAATGCGCTTAAGCTATAGAATAAGGATGAAGTCGACTTGGAGTTGGCAAACATCTACAGAAAACCGTATGAATTGTCGGATGCATGGTGTGGCATCCGCAGATGGAATTTATTGTTTGGTGTGATATTCTAATGACAGATGACTGAGATATTCCCAGTTCGTCTGCGCTGCATTGCTGCATTTTACCTGTGGCCAAGTAGCCTAGCCTAGCGTAGATTTGAGAAAACCTTGATCTCATTGCGTTGTTTTTGTTGGTTTGACTGTTTCACCCATAATACATGATGTAGCCTAATAAATAGCCTATTATTACAGCTACTAAACATGAGTATGCATTTTCTGTAAGGTATCTGAAATGTTATTCTAGCATAATGTAAAAAGAAATAAATAAATGAGAAAAAAAAGGTGTCCGGTAAAATGATGGGGTGGCTGGTAAAATTTTGCATCTACCAGCCACTGTGGCTGGTAGGTCAGAAAGTTAATTTCCCACTCTGGTAACATTCTTTTAACTTGACTACTCTACATCCTGGATTCAATCAACATTTGACCTTAACTTTGACTGACACTTAAATACGTATTACTATTTCCCCAATGAAAACACTTCCTTCCATAAATATTAGGCATTGCTGTTTTTGCAGAAAAAAACTATTTGTCTGCAAAAAGAACAAATGTTGACTAAAGGCAGATCTCCACAAAACAAAGTTACCCTTTCGCATTTACATCTGCCGTACCGATTGCACTCTTCACACAAACAGAACATGTGCAATGTTTTGTGTTGTTAGACTTAACATCCAAGAGCTATCTGACCTAATCTGTTCATGGAAATTTTAATTACAGGACCGACATCTACAGTAAATGCCAATCAAATTTATATTTTTGATTAAAATACATACAGTGCCCTCCACTATTATTGGCACCACTGGTAAAGATGAGTAAAAAGGGTTAAAAAAACTAGATAATTTGAATCTAAGATATTTGAAGTAAATTTATTATGAGAAAAAAAACCCTCAACAAGAAATTATTATTTTTAACAAAACCACGTGTGCCACAATTATTGGCACCCCTGCATTTATATATACACTGCTCCAAAAAATTAAGGGAACACTTCATCATCACAGTATAACACCAAGTCAATTAAACCAAACCGGTCATGCTGGATGATGTTGCAAGCAGCATAACATTCGCCACGGCATCTCCAGACTCTTTCACGTCTGTCACATGCGCTTAGTGTGAACCTGCTCTCATCTGTGAAGAGAACGGGGTGCCAATGGCGAACCTGCCAATTCTGGTGTTCTCTGGCAAATGCCAATCGAGCTGCACGGTGCTGGGCTGTGAGCACAGGTCCCACTACAGGACGTCGAGCCCTCAAGCCACCCTCATGGAGTCTGTTTCTGTTTCTGTCAGAAACATGCAGTAGCCCGCTGGAGGTCATTTTGTAGGGCTCTGGCAGTGCTCCTCTTGTTCCTCCACGCACAAAGGAGCAGATACCGGTCCTGCCGCTGGGTTGTTGCCCTTCTACAGCCCTGCAAGTACCGCCTCATGCTACCAGTAGTGACAAGGGCACTAGCAAAATACAAAACTAGAGAAAAATCAGTCAGGAAGGTTAAGGAGAGAGAAATAGTCTGTGGCCACCACCTGCAAAACCATTAACTTTTTGGGGGTTGTCTTGCTGTTGTCTCTCCTATCCATCTGTTGTCACTTTCATTTGCACCAAAGCAGGTGAAATTGATTCACAATCGTTTCCGTTTCCTAACTGGACAGATCGATATCCCAGAAGTTTAATTGACTTGGTGTTATATTGTGTTGATTAAGTGCTCCCTTAATTTATTTGAGCAGTGTAGAATAAAGTAATCATTTTTAATATTTGGTCACATATCCTTTGCATGCCATGACTTCCTGATGTCTGTGACCCAACAACATAAAAATACTCTTGATATCTTATTTTCTGGTACTCTTTCACTCGATACTATAACATCTCTGCATTTGAATGGATCTCTATGGGAATTGGGGGGTGGGACTAGATTTAGCTGTAAATTACACTGGAACAGTATGGAACACATGGTTGGCTAAATGGCTGTAAGTCATCAAGGGTCTGACGTATCAAACAAGCCTTAAACCATCACTCTGCTGCCAGAAGTACAGTAGATATGGATGGATAACTTGAAGGGTTGTTTCTCCTGACTTATTTTTCCATAAACCCATAGGTCTGGTACAGCACACTTCATAATCATGTCTGAGCTGGTTAAATCAGCACACTGCCAAATAATGTCATTTGAAATCTAATAAATGCTTTGGGGGGAAAACATTAGCAGAAATGGAATATAATTATCACTTCTTAGTGAAAATAAATTACGCTAACATTTTTTATTGCAAAACATAAATGCCTAAACTAATTAATGTTTGTGAGTTCAGTTCAAGACTGTAATATTGTAAAAAGTTTGAATAATTGGTTACATTATGGAGGTGACTGCCAATATTTATTTTCATCAAGGGACCAGGGCATTCAAAAACCAGCAATATTGAGGTACAGCCAAATACCACATACTAAAAAAAAATGAAGGCACACTTCTAACCATTTTAAAAAAATAAACTTTTGGTGCCACACTAAATTCATGGAACCTAAAAAAGGTCTGGCCACCTGTTGTATATATGCCTTCGCCCACAGCAACTGAGACACTTTTAACTTGTGTTGCCCAAGAGGGAAACTAAGCCTGATTGGCTGGATCTTCACAGACGCCTGGGCGCAACCACTCCACAACAGAGGTGTCAATGATACTGTACTTCATACTGCACGTATGCACAAAAACCCACAAGCACTGAGATCCACACTGAACCAACTCGAGGGGGTTTGATCAATGAGAATAATCGCACATTAAGGTCAATGTGCAACCCCCTCACCTCCCCCAGTCCATTCAAATTACAGTCAGTAGGCATGACATTCTTTTATAACACAGACAAAGGTCACAAGGTCAGCCATAAAAATGGTTTGCTTTCCAGTAAGATAGGGCAGTATTCTCTTCATTATGCAGTAAATCCGCATTGTGTTGTCGTAATTATACTTCATGATGTCATACATGAAAGTGTAAAAAACACTGCATTATGCATTTGAGCAAAAAATCATTGGATAGTATAGTTTTGAGATATCAAGCTGTCAAATTTTTGAGTCCCATTTCATAGCATTGTTTTGTCAGCTTTAGCTTTAAAGTTTAAAGTTAGCTTTAACACATTTCAAATTATTTATTTATTTTTAATCACAAGACAACAAAAGTTTTAAGCGTCACAGAGAATTACAAAAAAATATGTTTTTTTAATTATATTATGCACAAGCTTGCAATGCTGACCCTCACGCCCATCCCCCACAGTGTCAGTGTAGGAAGCCATTTGTTCATGTATTTTTAGCTCCTGTTAATAGAAAGGGGAAAAGACGCGTGCTCTCTGTGTGTTTCCTGCAGTCTATGTATTCCCCAAAGGCCTTCATCTGCACATTGATTTTCACTATTTTTGTAACGGGTGCTGAACATATCAAAAACTCATTGAATATGTCCATGATTGTATTATTTCAGTAAGTATGTAAAAGGATGCATAACCTAGAAAAACATAAGGTTGGTATGTGGGAGCAGATGGTCTCATGAGCATGAGAAGGTGCTTGAGTTTTATAAAGGTAAAGGTCATTGAATCAAATTTCTTGATGAATGTCTCAGGTTAATTGGCTTAACGGCACTAATTATATTAAAACAAGTGTGAATGAGGCGTCTCTGATCTATTGTGCTCGTGGGGATTTTCCATTGCTATAACTGGATGGCGTCTATGGACAGCAGCTGCTTATAAGCCACCTTCATCAGTTCAGCACAGGCATATATGCTATCCACAATTCATTGTGGTTTGCAACTACATTTGGTGCTGGATTTGCATTTGACAGGCTCCACAATGATACTGGCAAAAAAAAATGCTAAAGTGATCCTCCTATGGATTGTGATGAAAGGAAATCAAAGACTCTCTTGAAATGCAAATTATCTCAATTGCTCTGGAAAAATGAAATACATGTGATCCACACGTCTGGAGCAATAAAGCAATAAAGCGGACTCTATCCAGCAAACTCCACAAACTGCAAACTCCACTGATGACGCATCTTCTGATATTGATAACTCACTTCTGAGGGGGATCATTACTTTTACCAGAAAACCTGCAATATTTCCTTTGCAGATTTATACAAATATCACATGCAAACACACTTCTGGATTTCATGTGCTATGGATATTGAGTCCTTGACCTTTTGTTTATTACAAGAGGAACACATGAACTCGGAAAGAATTACGAGAGGAAATCTAATCATACAGAAAGGGTGACATGTTCCAAAAAGCTCACATCCAATTTGATAAATGCAGAAAATATAATTTTAAAACAAAGAATCAATTAACAATATTAGAAACACATTCTCACTATATAGCTATATATTCTCACTAAGTCTCGCTATATAGCTGGACACTTTGGGGAAAGTTTATTATAATAGACAGCTGAGTTAAATATGCAGAGTAATCAGCCATCCATACACATTAATGTCACCTACAAAGAGCAAGTGATCCAACATACTGCATCGCAGAGCATGATATAACAGCAGTCTACTAACAAACAACAACAAAAAATGTCTTCATAAAAATGTTATGGAGGTAACAAAAAATTCAATAATAAGAGCAGCCCAGTCTTCATATATGTTACAACTAGGATTGCACAACCTCAGCCATTCAGCTTTACCAGTATGGTTGCCAGATGTGCATGATAAACTTAATCAAGCCAATTAGTACATGGTCCCTTGCACTAAACATGGAGAAAATTGATTGCATTATAAGCTTGAACGTATGGCCCCTCAGCATTATGGAGCTTCTCTCAATCGCCACGTCAGAAAACAGCACACGCGCGTGCGCGCACACACACACATACGCACATACGCACACTCCATGCTTCGTTACTCACCCTCTTGTACACATCCTCTCTGGCGTGCTCATACTTCTGCTGGATCCTCTCCTCCAGGAAGTAGATGCGGAGCTTGAGGCTGAAGTTCTCCTTCTTCAGGTCATTAAGGTGCTGCGATAGAGTGCGGTAACAGTTAGACATCACAGGTCCTTCCAAAGGGGCATCTTGGAAGCCCCCTCAGTCCCGCAGCATAGCAGCACAGGAAAATTAAATGAAACAAAAACAAAAGCAAGAAGTTGCTTAAGACTATTACAATATCAGTAAACACGTAAGTCTGAAGTGACGCATGGCACAGATGCCTTGGGCCCCTTCTACTCAAGTTCTGCCCCCTTCTCTCTCTCCACGGTCTGCTCTCTGCTGGTTGAAAAAAGGGGGGGGGGGGGGGGGCCTGGTTCCTTTTTTTAGTTTAGGAAGGTATCCCAGGAATTCTCTGGCAGGCGTGAGTGTAGTTTAAGGGATAGCAGGCGCAAGTGGTGTGTAAGCTGATCCCTGTCCATGATCAGGAGAGAGCGAGTGAAAGAGGAGAGAGGCAGGGAGAGAGAGAGGGAGGAGGCCAATGCAGGAGGCAACTGCCTCTCTCTCTTTCCCCACTGATCCTCCCAGGGGCTGGTAAACACAGCTGCTTCACAGAGGAGCCTAGTGGCTCTGGTAGGTGTAACAGGAGACAGGACACTAAGTCCTCACTGTGCTGAGACTGACTGGATTTCCAACTAACAGAGGGACATAACAGAGACACAGGTAAGATCAGACCACAGCTTAGGCACATCAGGGTCCAATCACCCATTCAAGGCCCAGTCACCTATCCAAGGCCCAGCCACCCAGCCAAGGCCCAGTCACCTATCCAAGGCCCAGTCACCCATCCAAGATCCAGTCACCTATCCAAAGCCCAGTCACCCATCCAAGGACCAGTCACCCACTCAAAGGCTCAGTCATCCATCCAGGACCCAGTCACCTATCCAAGATCCAGCCACCCAGCAAAGGCCCAGTCACCCAGCTAAGGCCCAGTCACCCATCCAGGACCCAGTCGCCCATCAAAGGCCCAGTCACCCATCCAGGGCCTAGTTACTCATTCAAGGCCCAGTCACCCATAAACTCAAAGACGGAGAGACATCTTATTGCAATTCTCTAAAAGTGCTCCTAACATAAGGCAAAATGTATTTCCCATGTCTACAGTAGCTCAAGAAAAAATATTAATTTGTAAACCCTGAACCTCAGCTTTAGCTGTTCAAGATTTGGAATTGATAAAGTTGGGGGAAATAAAACCTGAGAGCAGAGTAACTCACCCAAAGTAATAACATTTACAGTAATACATGTTACACTGTGAAATAACAAACATAATTGCATGAAACATAAGAAGCACCACCAGTAATTCACAGAAATTGCTCTAAAAATACAATAAAAACAATTGATACTGTTTCAGTTAGTCGGAAAGAACTCTCTCACTTAATATGAACTTTAGAAACAATTAATCTTGACTGTTACATAACACAGATGTTTGCACTATAAAACTACAGAAGCTTTAGTACAGCCATTCCATCCAATAACCTTTCAAAAACAGTCCATGAATTCCTTATAAGTAAAGTCTCTGAGCCTTAGTTGTAAAGGAATAATCCAGACAGCAAAAGCGCTCAGTGCAGTTATTCAATGCCATGACAGTGCTGTGTGACTTCACAAAGCCAAAATGGCCCCAGTGTTAAACTGGTCTCATAACCCAGAGACTCAGACTTCAGATCAAACCGAACTTGCCTTACCATTCAGGACACTGACACTGTTTTTACAAGATTTATAGAAGAGAGGTGAAAGTATGGCATGCAAATAATCTAAGATGCCCCAGGAGTCATATTCACCATCATTTTAGAACTATAAAACACACACTGAAGCCCCTGACCTCACAGATGTGGGATAATGGGACTGCAACTGTAAAATTGCTCTACACCAGCAATGTGCTCAGCAGGCAAGTCAAACTGTTTACACCAGTACCACTGCAATATGACAAATTACATTAGAGACAACAAAGAACAAATAAATACGTCATGGTCTTATTGCTTACAGTCTTGCAGGTCAGCAAGTCATCGCCAAGCATTTTCAATGATTTATTCAGAACTAATATACCATCTAAACTATTTAAAAACACACAGAGGCCACTGTGGTTTTAAATGAAATACATTTATGTCAAATTCTGAAAAGATTAATCAGAGGAGGGCACTGTTACTCCACAAACGGAGACGTTGAGTTCTCTGTGGAAATAGGAGACAGCGGGACGACGCCGCTGGCTCCGGCTATTTTTAAGGAGGCGCCCGGGCTTTCCTGTAAATCCCAACCCGAGTTCTGGAATTACAGATCGGAGTTGCTCTCACACGAGAGACAGCGTCACATGGCTGAGTCAGGTCTGAGTGGGAGACGTGTGCCACACGCGGCCATAAAGCAGCGTTCTGCACGGCTCACGGCCGTCTCCATCATCGGGCGGTCAATGTGAAATGCCACTCCAGCGCTGGCACCAGGGCTTTAATTAGACTGCTCTCAGAGCTTAAACGTCTCACTCACATCTGTCTCAACGGCACAGTTTTAATGTGGTAAATCCACACACTTTTAGCCTTGCTTGATTTAGTTTGTGCTTTTGTCACATGGGCAATTAAAGTCCCGTGAGTTATTCCCTGTTGGTTGTAGGTTGCGCTCGCTGTGCTACGAACAACTTCTGCTCTTTTCTGTGGAGAGGATCGTTTTCTGTGTTGGAGAAAGGTGAAGTGGGGGGGCGACCCAAACGTTTCACTTTCAGTGAGTAACCCATTTCCTGCCATTCAGTTAAATTCATGAATGAAAAGAAATTCAGAAAGATGTGACTGTACTACTGACCTTCTGGATTCAATCAGGAGAGAAATGCTTGAGAAAATTTGTGCAAAGCCTTGATTAAATAAATACGGCCGTTTGGAATGTCTCCATTTTCTCATTCCATTCGCTTCTGAGCGCACTCCTGCACTGCTGTCAGGGGGAGCTGTGGATAAAGATGGCAGTTGGAGCTGGAACCAACAGGCCTGATTTAGGAGACACAATGTCTGGCTTGTACCTCTCTCTCTCCATCTCAGCCTATATGCGTGTTCTGTGTAGGGCCACAAATGTGTCTCATCTTCTTTTCTCAAATACACTTCAGTCCTCTACCAACAAAAGGTCGATAGCCTTTTTATCAAGCCGCATGTCAAACTATTATCCTGATAGCACCACACTACCTTGATAGTAAATGCCACTAATTAAGCACAGACAATGATTGATGGTGATGTTTAAAAGCAACACCCACATGTTAAATTCAAATTAAGGACGTCTATGCGGCAGTATTTTGAAATGCTCACATTAAAAAAAAAAACTAGAACAGTTAAATAATACAGCCAGTTGTTCAACTGACTTTTCTGGATTGACAATACTTGGTGAAAACATGTCAATATGAAAAAATGTATCTTTCTGCTTCAGCAGAGTTGGTTAAAATGGACCTGTAACTGACTCTAGTGGGAGGGTTGTCACCTTGAGGCATACTGCATACTTTGCTTGGGATCAAAAATCCTGGCAGCCTCAAAAATATCGGTGAGGTAGTTGACAGAAACCTGGCTTGTTTTTGAGTGGATTAGGGTTGTAATATATTGTGAGTATCGCTACAACTTCATTGAAAGTTTTGACAAAATGCTCTGCTTCTGTCAACAATGCCGAGCACATGCTGGCGTCTCAGCCTTGACTACGCGGCGTTCCAGAACTGTCTACACAAAAAACCGCTGGGAAGATCAACGCATAATTCCAACTCAAATATCCCATTACAGCTCGTTTGGAAAAATACAGTTTACGTTGTTATGAAATCCTTTAACTGCACAGTGCGTGTTACCAGACCTGGAAAAAGATTAATAGGTTTTTGGATGACACACTTTCATTGGAAATAACTATTTCTCATTGAATATAATTTTCAATCCATTATTACATTATATTTATATTACACTTGAGGCATCCAGCAGACTTATCCAGAGCAATTTACAAAGCTTCTATTATTTTACATACAATCCATGTGTACAGCTGGGTATTTGCTGATATCATATTCTCTGGGATAAAAGCAAGATCTATTACAAGAAATGGGAGATCAATTATAGTACTGAAAGGGGAAACATTACTCCAGCCAGCATTCATTCACTCAAAGTACACTTAAGATACCGTATATTTACAGGCTTAGTCTCATTCACAGTATCTTTCTTTTGTTACTATGATGTTGATGCAGTCATTACAGGAAATCTGCACTGTTACAATAAATACTTTTTGCTAACTGATTTAAGATGTTACTCAGATATGAATGGCTAGGGATGCTGTAAATGAAAATCTACAGTATTTGAACAATTAATAATTATCCAATGATGTACACATAAGTAAGTATAGCCTTAGATCACCCTAATCCAGAGGTGTAAAATCTGGATTCAAAAGTTAAAAGTCCTCCTCAATATTTGGTTCCAATCACCTGGATTTGCTAATTAGCACAATTCTTCAGCCAGGAGGTCGAAATAATTGTATGTATCCTATATTTTTTACAGGATAATTAGTGAAATCAGCTGGCTGAGTTAATGGGTTGAAGAAACACATGGAAGGACTTTTACTTTCTGACCCCTGGATTTTACACCTCTGCCCTAATCATTTCCTAAAAGCAAATAAAATTAATTTTGAGCAAAACAAATATTAAAAGAAGAATTAAAGTAATAAAAATGTTTCTGCATTTGTCAAAAGGAAATTGGAAACACAACATTATTGTTACAAAATCTTGAAGCCAGGAACATTTGCACATCTGAAAAGGAGATCATTATTGAAGGAATAAAATAATTGTCCACACACTTTTTCTTTAAACTGTTTAACTAAGCAATATTGCCTGTTACTGTAAACTTGATTAAAACTTTTATTTGAAATAGATTTTAATTCCAAAAACATGTGTCTTATAATCAGTAATCCCCTGAAAATGGTATCATCTTCTATAGCATTCTATATGCTAAACATATTGCATTTTTACCCAACCCCATAGGCAAGAATGGAATAGGCCTGAGTCTAGACTGGTAACCCAGGAGTTCAAGTACAAGCCTATCAGAAACTAGAAAGCTGTCCATGGAAAAATAAAAAAACAGACTTTGTCCCAACTGACTTTGCATGCATTGTACAGAATTGTACAGAAATATATATTAGAAGTATAGATTAATGAATAGAATGTAATAGTACTTTATAATTCCTAAGGGCGTTTGTGGATTTTGGAGTAATGTGGAGGTATTCATTTTTGCATTGGATAGATAATAAAAGCAGATCAATGCCATTCCGTGTGAATGTAGCCAGCATGATACATCTTTATGTCTAAGATGAGCTGAGTCTTGTGCTATTTCTACGTATAGTTTTCAGGAGAAGCACTTTAAATTATGGCCCACACTTATGGCATACACTTCAAAGGATGAAAATACTTAAATCCAGCATGAGTCATCATAGGGCATGTACTGTTTCTGTTGCTGTATAGTCATTGTTCTCAACTAATTCTGTTTAACTGTATATAATATGAACATAAGATTGGTTAAGTATATGTTAATGTTCACATCCTATTGTTCAAGTATCAAGGCACCACATTAGAGACTCGTCATGAAAATGAAGACAGTAGGAATTATAGGAAGCGTTTCAGAATGGGTTCGGAACTGGCTACAGGGTAGAACACAAAAAGTAGTAGTAGGGGGGATCTTATCTAAGCATGGTACTGTGGGAAGTGGAGTCCCACAAGGATCGGTGTTGGGGCCTCTGCTCTTCCTTATTTACATGAATGATCTTGACAGGGACATCAAAAGTACATTAGTTAAATTTGCTGATGATACAAAACTGGGAGGTTTAGCTAACAGTTTGGAGGCTACTAAAGTAATCCAAGAAGATTTAAACAGAATCCGGAAGAGGGTGGAAACCTGGCAAATGAAATTCAACATAGCTAAATGTAAAGTTTTACATGCCTTATGTTTTTTATGTAAAAACATAAGTCAAGACTACTTTATGGGAAAAACAAAATTGGAATGTGCTCAATTTGAAAAAGACTTAGGAGTAGTAGTTGATCAAAGCCTTTCAGATTCTAGGCATTGTGCTGTAGGAGAAAAAATGGCTAACAGGATGCTGGGATACATAGCCCAAATTATTGAGTATAAATCCAAGGAAGTTATGCTTATGTTATACAATACCTTTGTCAGACCACACTTAGAGTACTGTGTGCGTACTGTGTGCAGTTCTGAGCACCGTATTACAAAAAACATATAAAGGCTCTGAAAAAAGTCCAAAGAAGGGCAACTAAGTTGGTTCCTGGTATGAAAAATAAAATGTTATGAGGAAAGACTTAAGATACTTAATCACTTTAAGCTTAGTAAAAGGAAATTTAGGGGTGATTTGATAGAGGCTTTTAAATTCATAATAGGGATTAATAAAGTGAACTACAGGAGATTCTTCAGGTTGAGTTCTGTTAGTAGAACGAGGGGGCATAGATGGAAATTAGCAAAAGGTAAATTCCACACAGAAATTAGGATGTACGTCTTCACACAGATAGCAGTCACTGTGTGGAATAGCTTGCCAGGTCATGTAGTAGAGGCAGAAACTCTGGGTGTTTTCAAAACCAGGCTTGATATGGTGCTGGATACTATCTTGTTTGTAGGGGAGCGCGAGGTACCCTTTAGTGGTAGGAAGATGACAAGCATTGTTGGGATTAATGGCTTGTTCTCGTCATTAAGTTATGTTATGTTATGTTATGTTAAGTATCTAATACTGCTACCCTGCATTCCCACCATCAACACATTAATCTTATAAAATACTTTTTATAATTAATTTAAATATTTCTATTCTTTCCAATCTTAATAGTATTAGAACAAAACAACAACGTACAGCCTATAGCGATGAGATAACAGAGATGTAAAATTCTGCCGGACAAGCAAAATTGCCACTGTGCCACATTTGTTCACTAGTTACAAGGATGTAAATAAACCACAAAATGTACAACCATACTGTTCATGTATACTTATACATGTACATATTCATATAGTTCTCATATTTCACAGCCAGTCTGAATGTTATGATGCATCAATGTTCTGTGCTCTGACCTCTTAGAGAGAACGGAGTCTTATTAAATTATCCATGTCAAACACAGCCTACAACTAGTAAGGATATAACATGACAAATATGCACTTGGGAAGGTATGTATTTGTCACTGTGAACAGTATAATAGTTTATGAGGACCAACACAAGGGGTCTTCAGCTTGCCTGTCACCAGAGGATTCTTTGAACCCGTGCAGTCTTCACTTTGTCAGTTCCTGTAGAAGACTGTAGCCATAGTGACTGTATCCATGGTGAACTGTTATGTCAGACACTTTGTTTCCCTGAGTTCCGTTACTCGGTGTTCTCTCTTCTCCTTCTCTCCCAGCCCAATCATTTCCAGATGAGGGTTTGTAATGGGGGCCAATGGCGTGTGTGGACCTGGTGCAGCGTGGGCTTGCTCGCTCTGCCAGGCTCTTGTCAGGAACTTTTCCACCAAGCTGGCCAGCATCACTGTGGTCGCCGCCCAAAGGCGCATCCAAATCCCCGCTCCAGAACAACCAGCGAAACAACATCAGACCTATCCCTCATCTCTACAGTGGAAAACTGATGCAAGAGAAAACAAAATTCTGGAATTGCGTGACACAACTCCTGGTATGTTGATAGCTGAGTATTCGGTTGCACATGTTATTGTTGGGAACATGAAAAAGTAAAAAAATAAATAAAAAATAGGGTAAAACTAAACGAGAAAGCAGAATAAAGCCGAGGACAATCATAGAGTGGCCCCTTTACTGACAGATAGCTTACAGACATTTACGCTGCTGTACATATATCAACGGGCAGCTGACAGGGTTGGGTGGGGGGGGGGGGGGGAACGAAGATAACAGATTGCTGGTGGAATTTCTAACACCAGTGATAGATGAACAATTCACAGCAGCCTTGCTTCCTCATGATTACTGACTGGGTCAGCCAACAGCTCCAGGGAGATGGCCATCCTAGTGGGTCTGCTTTCCTTGGATATCTTTCTTCCTCCTTTCATCTACTCCTTTCTATGCTGGGGATTCTCAAATCTGGCCCTTGAGGCCAGTAGTACTGCTGGTTTGCTTTTCTACCTGATAGTTAATTGATCAATTAATGCCACTGATTGGTCAGAGATTTAACTCATCTGGTGTCCAAGGTTTAAATCAGTCCATTAGAGGGAAATGAATAAAAACCACCAGTCGTACTATTGGCCTTCAGGGCTAGATTTCAGTATCCCTGACCTAAGCAATGACCTTATATGTGCATGTGAGTATGTGTGCTTGTGTGTGTGTGTATATACTGTATATAAAACGTATACACAAATATGTCATATATGTCAAGTCATCAATAGAGTGTTTCGCTATTGTTTTGCAGTACATTTCTGAAGCATTCTGAATTAATAATATTTTACTACTGACTGCAACAATTATGGCTAATTCACTGTTAGCAGTCAAATAATGGCTTGTATTTCCTTGAGACATTTGCCCCCATGGCTACTGTGACTGCTAATACATCTCTCACTGTACACATTACCGGGTGAATGGCATTATGGGTGCAGTTAAATTCTGAGAAAGCACTCTTGGCCCAGATCTGCAGATCCTACCCCACCCCAGTCTGTGATATCTTACCCCGGATGCAGGAGGTCCCCAGGCCAGCTATGACTAATGGGGCTGTGTCAGAGCTCCAGTCAATGCTGGCCTGTGATACTCCCCTAGTGTCCTGACCAGCCCTCTTTGTGTCAGCCCCTGGCTTCCGCACCGCCCCAATCAGAGGGGGAGAACAGGTCTGTGAGCTCAGCGCCAAGCCCCTCCCCCTCTTTTCTCCCTTCTTTCATCAGAACACAGAGATGAGAGGTGTCACCTTGGGCCCCAGGAGAGGCGCCACTCGTCATCGTGAAGGCGAGTCCACAGTCCTGTGCCCCGCTTGAATCACTCCCCTTAATCCATTCCATATCAGTGGTCATTTCATTGTGTGCTTTTTTAAAAAGCGCTGTTCGTGTGCTATGAATGTAGCCTACATCTGTCTTTAGTCTCAAGGCAATCCGGGAAAATGAGCGTGAAGAGTTCCCATTCATTTCCACCACGCCTGTGGTGGTAAAACGCAAACAGGAGGGGTGAAATGAGGATGCTCGTGAGTAACTGGCTTTAGAGCTCATCTTCACATTGTGTCTGTATGGAAATCCCCCGTCCCCTAACAGCGCTGCACATCCTGGCTCAGCTCACTGCGTGGCTTTTCCGTGTGCTTCTGACATCAACACCAGCCTTTGAAAGACTGGGGGAGAACCCTCGGGCTGGCTCTGCTGGATTTCACAATGCGCCCTCGTACACAAGCACACACTGAGGTATTTAACTAACTCTGTTCTGACTGTCAGACAGGAAGTGACCTCATAAAACCATGTGAAAAAAAAAGTAATTGAGGGCAGTCTTAGTGACTCCTTCTATTAAATCCTATTGTTTCCAGCTGGTACTGAATTATTAAGTGGGGCCAATGAGTGCAGACCAGGGCTCTACACATTACCTGGAGACCAGAGAGGAATTACATCATTACCCTTTAAAAAACAAAGAGCATGTTTACAATCACATGAGCATGCACCCAGACCCCATCATCCTCCCTCTCTGAATTAGCCTCATAGATGGCTTCAACATCTGCCTTTTGTAAGAACTACAAGAGAGACAGAGAGACAGAGAGAGATGGGGATAGAGAAAGAGAGAGATCTGGACATCCTGCCCCGGACCCTGCATACACCTCCCAAAACAACAAGCTGACCCGTCAAACCTGCACCCCCAAATGATGCTGAGAATCACAGAGGACCATAAAAAGTATGAAAAGAATCACCTATGACCCTGGTCCCCATTCATCTCCTTGCCACCAGGGTCATTTTCAACTGGGTCCAGCAGTGACAGTGCTCTTCTCACTTAGCAGCTGTTGGACAGATTAGCAGATGGGCAATTTCACAGAGTACAATGAGAAAGAGTGTGGGGGTGGCTCAGCAGGTGTTCAAAGTAAATCAGCGCTGGGGGACAGACTTTGGCCATGAGCTCTAATTATTAGCTACATTCTGAAATGATTAAGGAAAAATAATGAATAACAGGTGGTGTGAGCTCATTGTGTGTGATTGGTCAGTCCATGCTGAGGAGCTGCTTGACTTGCACCTGAAGCACTGTGTTGCTCTGTAGTGTGTCCCGCATGCCCACCGCCTGTTACAAGCAGGTGTACCGCCACACATCTGAAGCACGAAAACCTGCTCACGCAGCAACGGCAACACGCACTGACCCCTCTGCCGTCCCTCAGCGCCCATCAAAAAGCGGCAGGTCGCTGGGGTTATGTCGGCTCCTGGGTGGCTCGCACTAAAGAGATGAAAAAACCACCTGCAGCACGGCTCAGCCTCCCGCTGGCCTCCGTCCGTCTCGCCGGCGCACATTTGCTTCGCCGCGTCACCGCATTTGCTCTTTAAACTGCCGCAGTTGCATTCGATCCCCCTCTTCAACCTCGTCTGGACGGTCACCAATTCCTTACTGATCACCGGCAAGTGAGAAGTTTGCTACAAAGCTGAATGAAGACTTCTGGCGTAAAGTACTTTAATGCACTGTGTCAGGAAGAACTTTCCGGTAGGATAAAACACACAATGAGTGCTATCCCGGAGAATTAAATCCTCTTTCCCATGGCACAGCTACGGTAAATTATGCAATCAGCACAAACCCGTTTCTATCCAGGCCGTAGGGTACAAAAGTAGCAACGGGATGCACTGTTCAATGGCCTCTATGAAAATGACCTTTAACAGCAAAATTAACCAGGAAACTTGATGTCATCTCCTCCTCCTGTTTCTGACTTCTTGTTATTTTCACATTACTGCTTTCAAAACGTGACAACGTATTAATGCAATGAAAACAGTCAGGTAATCTTCAACAGTACTTTCTACCTTAAAATAGTGCCAGAGCTTAAAATCCATTTGTTTAAAAATGTAAAACTTAAATCATATTCACTATGACATATCTTTCATATCGTACATGTGCATATGCAGCACATGTTTCCTCTACAAACGCGGAGCATATAATGTGCTCATGGCAGAGGGACAAACCTCATTTACAGGGGAAAAGGCAGATCTTCTGCAGCGGATAGTCTGCCTTTAATTCAGCATGTTTACAGTAGGGTCGAAATTCATTCAGGGAAATATGTTGTTTAATAATTTGAAGCTGGCCAGTTCTCTCTTGTTGTCTTTTGCAGACATGTAATGCAACCTTAAAGAGTTTTCATGTTTAAAAAAACATTTTACCCAATTAAGAATGCTTTCAAAATACACAAGGCTAATGAATCAAATATGTTTCATATGAATATACAGACAAGGGAATGCCATCGGGAGCACACGGTAATGAGAATAAACTGACAGAGCCCATGGATACCACAGACTTAGTCATGCCTTCAAAGAGTCCCTCTACTGTATTCCAGGGCTTTACAGTGATGTCACTCCTTTCTTTCCCAGAAGCCCTTACTTTGAGCACCCAACCCCAGAATTAGCTCCATACGACATCACCGCTTCAACACTGAACACTTGTAATTTATTAAGTTCTTGACCGCTCAAATTATACAGGGATAATAAAAACCTTGTTAGGGGTTTCAGGGCATGCAGATTACCACAGTATTCCAGTTTATAGTATAGCAGGATTTTACAACCGCAATACATAATATAACCAGCAGGTGGTGATAGTTTACAGGATAGAGTACAATTTGTTCAAATATAATAAAATAAATATGCTATATATTTTTTTAATGTAACTTGTTTTTTACCATTTTATTTCAATTGTTGCACAAAATCATCCCTCTTGGGTTGAGGGTACATTAAAGGTGTTTGTGTTGGGAGTACCTGAAATTTTAATTAAGATTTGGATTACTCTCTAGAAAATATTAAAATTTATATTGGCCTTCATATAAGTGACTGTAGCCCATGGGATTTGCACCAATCCAAGGGCCAATCCGTTTCTGGATTTTGGCCCAAATCCTTCTCTCTGTTATTTAATTATGTCAATCATATTGTGATCTGACAGTTGTGTTAAGCACCAGCTACAGCTGCAAACGGCACACATGACCTAAATGTTTTAGTTTGGTCTGACATAGGAGTGAACCACTGCTGGCGTGTGCAGCTGTTTAGATAAAGAAGCGAGGGAGTTGCACTCCTGGTGTAACAAGATGTGTTTACACAGCCATTGAGCTGTAATTACACAGGTTAAGTGTAAAATTAATAAAATCGGCAAATGTTTTCTTTTACAGTGATTGCATTGAATTGTTGGAAAATGGAAAACATATGCACAGCCACATTCTCACCAACCTTTAAAGTTATAAAGAATATCTTTGGGATAAAATGAACAAATTGAATGAGTCGTTGGTCCCCCACATGCTATTTGCTGCAGCGTGGCCTTACAGTGATCTGAAACAAGGAGCCTCGCTCCTCAGTGGATTGTATGTACATATTCAGAGCAATGGTAACCATTGACTGGCCACACACTGTACATAACCTTTTCTTCCTGTCCTCCCAGGCTTCTATCTTTGTCATAATAACAAACTCTGGTGACATTTCAGTGCATGCATCAAACAGCTACAATAATGCAAGTGCAGGATTCAAGAATATAAATACCAGACAGTTCAAGTAAATATCAAAAGTCTCAATATCTGAAATTCAGTCTGAAAAATGAAATGCGTAATTTCAAAAAGAAAATCCTAAAAAAATATTAACACTCCATGGACTTTCAGTCCTATTGCATAACTTAGAGAGGACCTTACAGAATACATTACAGAAAGCAAACACCCACCAGTTTATATAACCTTTGGTCTGCTGCTGTTTAGCCTTAGCTAGTTAGCTTTCAGTTATTTAATCCAATCATGGCCACTGCTTTCACATGAATTATACGTCAATTGTGGCTCTCTGGTATTGTGGGAGCTTCTAAAACACCCTGAATTCAACTACCATGACAGTAAAACAGTTTAAAATCTATGTTAGAACAAAATTCTCATAGAAAATGCACACCTGTATGCATCACATATTTTAAGTACTTTGTCAGAGATGTTCTAAATGCACTTCAACAATTTCCTGCTTTCTATGAGCTGAATTTGTAATTCTAACAACTTTATAAATCACAAATCGATTACAAACGAATGGCAATAGAATTTAATATTTCCCAAAATGGCTACAGAACCAGCTGAAGGCAGTTCAAGGCCATATGAAACACCTCTAATAACTGCAGCGCTAATAATTATTCGCTGTAAATTTACACTGAAAACTGAATCATCATTTGGCTGTCTCCTATTTGGCTCAATAGGCATAGCATTTACGCTCGTTATTATGCCATCATTCCTGGAGTTACCATTGCTTCTGTCGCTTATTACCTTTCACCTGTTAGCCCAGGTCAAATATACCCAGGACATTATTGGGCTTTATAACAACGCAGAAATAAAGTTTATGGGTAAATATTCTAGATACTATCTTTAATTCTAATTCCAGACAATATAAACAATATATGAATAACATTTGCCATTTACCTCTGGACTTTCACATTTAACAATGAAAGTGTCATTCATTTACCTCTGGACATTCACATTTAACAATGAAAGTGTCATTCATTTGTGAATGTGATGTGATTTATATTTTAAAATCCACTATAATCAAGACATGGGGGGCATAAATCATGTTTATCTGTGAAATATTAAAATGAAACAAGGTTTTCATGCAGTAGATTATTATTTACCTGACACCATTATTTTTAATTTTGAAATAATTTTTAATTATTATATTCAAAGAAACCATATAGGCAAAAGACATAAAGAAAATACAGATGATAGAAACACAAAATAATAACCAAATTTACACTGCCCTAGTCACTGGGTATGACATACATCCCTCAAAAGTTTAATTCCTCTAAGTTTTAAAAGGGTCAATTTGACCCAAAACTAACACAAGGATAAGGTAAGTAATTGAGACCCACTCAGTACCTCAAAGTACAAGTTTATATATATTACAGTGGCATTTAGCAAATCATCAGTATACAGATCACTAATATTGTCTTCGGACTTCGGAAATGTTGTAATTTTCTTATAAATATAAACAAATATAATATAAAATCAAATATTAATGCAAATCAGAGTTGCAACAGCCAAATCAGAGCAGATGTTGACCATCTCTTTTATCCAACTACTGGCCCCACTCCGAAACCCATCACACCCTCAAGCCATTTACAAAATCTCCGGCAACCATCCCACTTACTCTTTCCACAACACACCTTCCTAACTTCTTAACAAGGAATCCGTGATTTCAACATGGTTTTTACAAACCATTTCCAGGAAGGTTTCATTTAAATGGGAGAACGTCGGCCGTTCCAGGTTTTCTCCTTTTCCCCTTTGCTGGTCACAGAGTGTTACAGTGAGTTAGTGTTCTGGACATACGCAGAGGAACAGACATGCAGAAGACTGACACTCAGCGGTCTGTTCCACACATGGAAATGCTTACATATCTGTCTAATTCAGAGCAGAGACCATCTCTGCTATTGATTAAGAGCAAATCTGTTTGTGAAGAGCTGCCAAGAGGAACGGCACAGAAATCAAATGATTTTCTCTCTTTTATATATAATACATACATATTTCATTAAAGGTGGTGCTTGGTTAGCTGGCTCCCCTGAAGGAGTGATACTTCAACGTGTAGTCGAATGTTCAGTGTTATGGAATAATGTCAGTCTGTTGAGATTGCCATATTAATAAACAGACAGGTTCATTCAAATGACTTGTTGTTTTTGTTATCATTTCCATTAACTGTTATAATTTTAAATGACCTGGCATAATTTTATTTCTATTTTATATTTGATTTATAATGTTACCATTTCACTCATTAAATTCGCCTTTAATAAGACTTCAGTTAACGTACTCACAGTTTTAAATTTGCAAACATCTTAAGGTTTCATTTTCATCCTTTGGCAGCTGGGAAACACATTTGTCTTAGGGACTTCTAGCCCCAATGCAAATTTGACTCTTGTATTGTAATTACACCTCAGCAGTTAGTATCTATACCATGTAGATACTTTTTTTTCCTTCTTTTTACTTGTAATTCATCTCATGCAAAGCCAGGCAATGAGCAACTGTTGAATTGTATGACAGTAGATGCCATGTACCAATAAACAACTGCCGCTGATATGAAATCCTGACAGAACGGCGACATCCTGGCTGAATCCAATTAGCATGCATGCCAAGATTCAAGTCTGTAATAATTAAAATCTAAAATGCATTAAAAAATAAGTGGGATAATAATTGTTGGGAGTGATCGCACATAAATGCTACGTGATGATACACGTCTTTAAGAATAATCCATCTTAATGTCTTTGACCCCATCGCCGAGACACTTTAGTCAAATTTATTGTTAATGTCTGGGAGCAATTAAACAGTCTAGGCCTTTCTCCTGTCCTGTTCTGTTAGCAATCAAAAAAGAGAGCACTTAGGCTACTGTAATCCCCTCCAGATGATGGCGCTAGCACCGTTCTGACCCAGCTAGCTACGTATCTGCATGATGGCTGGTCCTTGGATCCCTGGATCCTTGGATACCCACGCCGTTGCCTAAGTCGCCCCAGCCCTGAGCTCCAGACACTGGGGCCAGGCTGAAGCCTTCCCCATCTCCCCGCGATATTGGAAATGAAAGCAATTTAGACTAACTGTATCAAGTATCACTCTCAAGTCAGGGAATAATAACCCACCAATCAAAGCGAATTTATGTGAGACGGAAGAAAAAATGATAATTGAGGCCAGGTCTGCTGTGAGACACATGCTAGCGGTTATATCCAGGGCGAACGGAGCCGGCCTGCTCTGTAAGGGAAGGATATGCCCACCAGCAGCTGGGGACATGGCCCCACTCCACAGCCCCCACCCAGCGGCCTGACTGCACCATGGCACGCAGGGCTGGAGAGCTGCTCCTTCTTCTGACGCCATCGCACAGGCAAAGCAGGCAAAATGCAAGATCAGAAAAGTGCATCCAAATGTCTCATTTATCTGAAGGCTGTAAGCTGAGGTTTAACAGGCATACGTGTTTTTGTGGCTTAGTTTCCAAGTTTGCATGCATCCATTTATAAGAAATTAGCCTTGTAAATCCAAGGTTGCCTGCCAGTTGAGTGAAAAAGAAATCTCTCACAAGAAGGGTCACAAGAAGACAGGATTGTTGTTTCGTTTTGTGTGTGTGTGTGTGTGTGTGTGTGTGTGTGTAGTGTGTACACACATGCATACGCACACGCGCACACACACACACGCGCACACACACACACACACACACACACAATAAAACAACAATCCTGTCATTCATTTCAAAAAATTGGCAGACAGCATTGGAATTACAAGGCTAAAATCACAGATTAATAATTGTAATTTGTCTTGAGGCTTTAAAACACTGAAATCATATGCAATCCCTCTCTTTATTTCAATTTAAATATTTTTGGTAAATCCATATTTACATTAAAGGCACCATATGCTTCTCATTTCTGAAATGTAATAATACGCAGTACTTAAGGAAGGTTATTTAATTTTTTTTACCCTTTTCCATTAGAGTTCACAAGAATGTTTGACAGCTACAAATGTTACTTTGGCAGGTTCACATATCACAAAGATTGAAGAAGAAGATTGACTTCTATAGTGGACGCAAAATGTGGAATATGAATTGGGACTCCAGTTAGAGTAATGTGATCTAGTACTATGATATCAGCCATCTTCTCTCTTAAACAAGTTGCATTGAGTGCTCTCCTGTGTGCTCTGTACATTGCCTTTTCATTCCCACACTTCACTTCAGTTTTTCTTGGCTGACACTTGGCAGAAATGTGCAATAAAATTGACTTTCTTTCTATGGTGCCTACTCCAGTTTGAAAATAGAGAAAAACAGTGGGGCTATGTGTTGAGGTAACCTGAAGTAGACCATATACATGACTCATAACCCACAGCGCACTGTGCCACTTATGAAGTCTGGGAGGGCAACCTGTGGCGTGTTTACGGTGCAGAACTCAGCGTGGAAGCAAGGCTTCTGTAAGGATTTGAATATGTAAATGAGACACCGACTGTAGAGGCCAGTCCATCAAGGTACTGAAAAATCATTTCAAATGCAAATTTTAAAAAATGTGGTAAATCAAGCGATTAACTAAATCAGGGACAAGTTTACATTCTATTACCATAAATTTTGCTTAAGTCATAACCACTGCAAGAACTGCATATGTCACCGATTGACACCTTGTCTCACTCTCTGTATATGGTGCCAAATTTGAAACTGTACGCAGTTTTATTGAGAAGCCCTTGCCTTCATAAACCTCTTTATTTTCTGGGAATATTTCTGGGAACATCCTGTCATAACTGCAATGGCCAGTTAATTCTTTACTACAATACTAGTGTTCAACAGTGCAAGTTCTCTAATTTGATCCATACTTTCTTTTTTTCTGTTTGTAGTGTTTAGCATTTATGTCTTTCTGTTGACTGGGTTAAATTGCACATAGTACCAGCTGAAGTCTCTGTTGACTGGGTTAGAAAGCACACAGTACCAGCTGAAGTCTCTGTTGACTGGGTTAAATTGCACACAGTACCAGCTGAAGTCTCTGTTGACTGGGTTAGAAAGCACACAGTACCAGCTGAAGTCTCTGTTGACTGGGTTAAATTGCACACAGTACCAGCTGAAGTCTCTGTTGACTGGGTTAAATTGCACACAGTACCAGCTGAAGTCTCTGTTGACTGGGTTAAATTGCACACAGTACCAGCTGAAGTCTCTGACTCTCCCTTAAGAAAACCAGCTGAAAGCATCTAAGAAACCTAAAATTACCTTGTGAGCAAGTGAAGTAGATGAGCTAATTTATGGTTGCTCTTGATTCATGACATCCTGCAAGTTGGGAACTCTGCATATAGGTGCCCTGAGTAAACCCGGCTAGATCCCATTACCCACCGTGCACTGAGAATCGCCAAACCAGAGCTCCATTCATCAGCAGCCCCTGCCAAAATCTGAGCTGGTCGCACTCCCCTCTCAAGACCCTTCCCTTTACCAGGGAGTGGGGAAATTGAAGCGAGTGACATTGGGAGTTATATCACAAAGCGATCTGGCACAGATCCCAGAATACATTTATAGACTGCTTCAGAACTTCAGAGAAGCAGAAGAGATATAACCTTCCCCCCTCAAACTCCACATATGGATCTGGGTGTATGGCAGCACATCACAGCTGCACAACTTACACAGACAATGCTTCTGATTTAAAGAACACAAACAACTTGAAAACTCTATACCGACTGTGCATCCTGCGCTGTATACATACATGGGAATGTCATGCTCGAGGGTGAGGGTGAGGGTGAGGTAGAACAGATACTGATTTTATGTAGTATTTTAAACGTACAGCTGGACTGACTCAACTGCGCTATCCCTTCCATGGATTCACTGTAGTACACACGCCACAACATTTACAAAGGTGACCCTGAAGAAAGCCTGCCCAGAAACAATTTTTACCTTTTGCCTTTTAGCAGCCGGCACGCCGGGAGGTCTGACACTCAGACCGTATAAGCGCCTTGTAACCCAGGAGCCGCCATCCACACAAACGCATAAACAGCCATTTCCACGATAACAAGCCTCAGCATTTCATTCAGTCTGGTGGTCAACTAATCACCCGTGTGAACACAGTGACCTACCTGCTCAAATTCCCGCAAGGCGTGCGTTTGTACAGGAGGGCCCTTCTCCGTCTCGCCACTTTGAAAATCTGTTGAGAAAAGTTTTAATCAGGCTACACCTCAGGTGTTTTTCGAACCTTACGTCGTCATGTAAACGAGCATCAAAACATTCCAATGACTGATTGACTTTTTACAAACTAACGTCGCGGATTATGGGAATGGCATGGCTGTGCCGTACTCTGTACCCTGAGAGCAAGGTGGCCCTGCTATAGCTGGCTGGGATTGTCATTATAGGTGTCGTCTCGGCCACCATTTGAAACCCAAACGCACCGTACGAACACCTGACAAATACATCCCCAGAATGCATCAAGGGTACATCGATCTAAGAGCTTCAGGGGAGCGCAGACGATTTATGAGCTGTGTTAGCTCTCTGCGTGGATCCTGAGAAAGCGGCCTGTTTTCTCCTCTTCCTTTCTCATGGAATAGAATGAGACACACTGCTTGGCGCCAGATGGCAAACAATCCCTCTAGCACATGAAAATTCCCGGAAAAAAACCTCACTAGGATAGAATGATGCATGTTTTTTTTTTTTTGGGAGTCCCAACGGACATAATCACAGAAACGCTGGCAGCAATTAAGAATCTCACAGTTCCTAAAATATACAGCATAAGCTCATCAAACATCACTGAAACAGCGAGAGAGAGTACTGGAGCTGGGCCTGCACTTTTACTAAGGCTAACTGGGGAATTTATGATATTGTGCAATGCAATTTTAATACGTGAAGTACAGCAACAGTCCCGACCAAACAAATAAAGAAAAAAATAACAATATTAATCCATTTAAATATACATACAGTTACTATCAGACCAAACAGTTACAGTACCGATCAAACAAATAAAAGAAAAATAACAAAAGTATTAATAAAATATGAATCCATTTAATCCAGTTACTGTCATGGCTCTAATTTAAAGTATATCATAAAGGAGGGAAATTTTTAACTTTGATTTTAGAAAAGCTGAACAACTAGCAACACTGTCATCTCACTTTAACTGTATATGACTGAAGAGGAAGGACAGAAGCATTAAATGTGGAGGCCCATATTAAGAGTCATGGGAAACTTAACTTAATACACAATAAACATGAAAAGTGTTTAGGTAATTGCACCATTTGTGCATGTTCTCACCTGTCATGTGGCCTGTGTTTTTGGATAAGTCCTCTCCGTCAGTTACATTGTCCCTGAAACACAAAAGTCCAGATTTTTTGAGTTGCCAGAGGAGTACAGGAGACTCTGCATACACCGCGACACACAGTGTGTGGTGACAGTGACAGGGTAATAACATGACAGCCACCTGACTATGATTCACAAGAGCTTTGCATTCCCTGGACCTCAAAGGCACTCGTACATTTTATGTTACAGTTAGACAGTTAGTACGTTTGCTACAATAAGGGGAAAACATTTTTACAAAGTGGAAAACGGAAACTATGTGGGGAATACTGTCTTGAATATTATTCATATTCACAATGTTACTCGTATTCACAAGTGTGGTGTATGAGAATATATTTCTTAGATTTCTTAGATGGTTAATATGAATATGTTCTTGTGCTAACAAATTGGACACACTAGTTAAGTTCCAAAAGTAATTACTTAAATAACTTCAAAAAATGAACAGGGCTTTAAGAGTATATCTCTCAGTAGTTTGTTTCAAAAGGTTTTAACCAACATTCACCAAGTCAACATGGACTATGGCCATACTGTAAACAGAAGTGGGAGCAAGTGAGGTAGCATTTAAATATCACAAAATGGCTTCCATCAGCATCAGCCAAGTATTCAAAATATTTCATAATCTCAACATATAAAAATATAGAACTTTAAATAATATTTTTTACAATACGTAGCCCCTTGTTAGGGCTTATACACAGACAGGTTTTGAACATCATGTGAGAATAGCGGCCCTGGGTGTCAGGCTCTCAGTGGGAGTGACAGGAATAGTTATAACAGCTGTAGAGACAGTGAGGAGAGTGTGGAGTCACTGCAGCAGAGGCAGTAGCTGAGAGACGGGGGTCACGAGACAATTAGACGAGCCCCATTAGCGACCCTGTGTGGGACGTCTGTGTGTTGGGGGAGGAGGAGGAGGAGGTGGAGGTGGGGGCGGGGGTACACAGCTGTTATCCTCAGCTGAGTTTGAGCTGTTCCCCTGCTCCTCCCCTCCCCAGGCTGGTCACAAGCAGGAGGAGTTAGTCTTTGTCCAGCTTTCTGTGGCTCAGTATGGGGGAGTCCATTACATAAAACCAAATTCATGATATTTGGGACAAGGAACTGCCTAAATTTCCAATTAAAATTGTAGGCAACATTTCTTAAAGTACATGTAGCACAAGTTATCCGATGATTTTTTTTGTAAACAAAACATATCCATTTTTAGATGTGCTTTGGATTGACATAAAGTCCAGAGACTTTAAATTAAACTGCCCTAAACAACTTATAGCTACATAATTATCCAAATGTTGGCTTCGGAATGTGGAATAATGCCTTTCCACAGTACACAGTCATTCCCAGAGACAAAACCCAGTTCCGACACAACACAGCAGTTACACAACACCGCAGTTCTCTCCTAACATCTGCTATGCAGTTTGGACTGGACTTGTTTATTTTTTAATTCAAATACATTTGAGAGCAGAGATAAGAGTATGCGAAAAGCACAAAGATAGACTCAGTAACTTAATAGTATAATATTTAAGATTACTAAGATAACTCTCAAACTCTGAGGTTTTCCATAAAAACCTGTTGCTCATGTACTATTTTTGTACTATATTCCAGAAAATCCAAACTTTGTGGTTAGACACGAGCCCCACAGCAGCTGTCCATATGCAGTACCTTTGTCTAAGGTTCAGGCACCCCCACAGCATAGGGATACACGCTGTATTCCTCCTGTCTTTGTAACATATTATAACTTACCTCCCCCTGTACAGAAAGCCACTCATCCCCAGCTCTTAAACCATTTACACGGGAAGCAGAATCCCACCAGGCAGGGCGGCGGTGTTTTTCATTTGCCAACTTCGACACATAGGGTACTCCTCTTCATTAACATAGCTGCTCAGGAGAGTCACGTGAAAAATGGCCACATTCTCCTCAGGAGACAGAGCTGAAAACAGTCATTCAACGTGGCAGGCCAGAATCAGTGTCGGCTAAATGCTAAGCGTCGCTGTGGACTGGAGAGCGGTAAACAGCCCTGGCGAGACGGCGCACACTGCAGGCTTCTCTGAAAGCCAGGTTTGTTCCAACATGCTCGGTGAAACACTCCAGTGTTAGTTGGCTCTTCCTGCCTAGGCATGCATTTTACTGTCAACCTGCTATTTGCTCCTGGTGGTTTTCATGCAAGGCGGAGTAGACGAAAGACTCTTGACTCAAAGTCACAGGTTCGTGCATGCCCATTGCAAGGAAGACAAGGGAAGGTCTTATAATCTACACCAACAAGCAGCACTCACAAAACGAGAATCTTTATATTTCTTTGAATAAGCATTTTTACTGTAAGGTATTTAATACTAACCAGTTAAACCAATAGACATAAACTGAAGATTTGACAGGATATTCACATCTACCTTTATTTAAATCAGAGGGGACACAGAACTAAGTAGATATGGTGCTTGTAAGGACAGCTAATGGCTTCCAGCCCTCTTCTATCCCTGTTCTCTTTTTACCTGGGTGTAGTTCAGAAGTTGGGCAGGCAAGGGGGGGCACAGAACTGGGGTACTTCACACCTTATATTGAAACAGTCCTTGCAAGAGAGTCTAAGGGAATGGGATCAGAGTTTCCACAATCACGTTACACACTTGACAAATGATGTCATCAGTCAGCCATTGATATGTGTGAAATGCCAACACCAGAGTGTAAGATTCTCTGGCTTGTGCAGACTTACATAATTAGTAGCTAACTATGTTTTCTTATTGCCCCACCTCAACTAAAAATGGTTTGCCTCTGAGTAATAAATAATGTTTTTTATCAAAGCAAGAACTATTTGAGGATTTTTTTTTTTATTTAAAAAAATATTTAAAGTATTTGATGTTCCAAATTTCTTGCACGATAAAAAAGATTGATCTGTGTAAGTTGCATGACCTATATGTCATTAATCGACTGACATTTCTGTTTGAACAGTTTTTCCTATAGTCCTCTATTGATAAACTGTTGATTGAACATTGATCACAGTTTTCCTTTGCTGTGGAAGGTCATGGTTATGAGCAATCCTGTTACAAGGCAAACACCCGTACATGTACACACGCATACACACAGTTAGATACTGTCTTGCATTGCCAGAACAGAAAACCTCTATTGTTGAGCATACAGTGTTTTCATCTCAGCAGGTTCAAGATAATGGTTTGGTCATACTTATGAATTCAAATATATGTATGGGCATTATGTGTCCCTCATAAGAATTTTAACTCATCTGGTGGTGGGATCATAAAAATTGTGCGTTCTGAAGCAGAAGGATAACTTTTGAAAAGCCGAGGAAGATGCATCTTCAGGTCACCTTTGTATGTGGCAACTGGTCAGTATTTCTTTTCAAGAGGTTGTGGAATTGAGTTCCAGAGATATGGAACATCACTGCTAAAATATCCACAAGTACAGAATTTTGAATGGGGAGGTAGGATGTAGATATTGGTGAAATAACCCCTGGATGTAAATGTGTATAACAATCACAATGCAGAGCAAGGTTCTCTTTCAACCAGGCTGTGCATTATTTACCATAGAACCTCCTAGGGAGGGAGGGTTTCATTCACATGGCGCTCCCCACCTCATTGTGCAAAAGCAACTCCTGTGTCTGACTGACGGCCTACAACTGCATGAGCAGGGCAGTCTTCCGACCAATGGCTGCACAGCTCAGCTGGAGGACTGCAAAGTGATAATGATCAGTGGCTGGCTGCAGGCACTTCAGAGTAAGTAAGCGTTTGTTGGTCTGCACTCTCTGGACTTGACAAAGTTTTTTTCAGCAACAGGATAGGCTTAAAAATACAATACTTTCCAAAAAAGGAGAAACAATGGGAGGAAAAAAAAAAATATTTTTTTAAAGTACCAAGCTTACAATAAACTGCACTCTATTTTCTTGGGCAGCCAATTAATATATGTGAGGCCACATTGTTTTTCCCTTTTCTATCACTTCCCCCATTTCTCAGAGTGATAATTCTGGGCATTTCAGCTAGGATGGGTTTGAGATGTTTAACCCTGTGGCCATGACCCTATAATTACCATAACCGCTTCACCAAAGCTCCGCCCCTCCCCCGTTGTGTTTGAACAGCTGTTCACACCCAGCTGTTGGCACTTCCTAAAGAGAGGAAGGCTTCCCAAGGTCTTAAAGCACACCATTCTAACCTGAGGAACTATCAAGCGCATTATGTATGCATTTGTCAATTGGAGTTATTCCCCTTATCTCTGTGGCATTCACAATGCGCTTGAATGCATCTGACAGAATAGATTATAGCCTCTCCCGGCAGTGACGACATCTGCAATGAACCCAGGCCCTCGCTTGTGACTAGCTAATTAGAAACAGGACCAGTTCCTGTCATTGTGTTGAGGATGTACTCCCTAATCAACTCTGTCACATTTTACAGAGTTCATGAAAGACTGTAACACAAACAACGTGTGCAGTTCAGTGCATCTGAGGAAAAATTATTTTTAAAAATATGAAAAATTATTTTTCAATCTAACTTCTAAAAAGACTGAATTAATTTCCATCTCAGTATTTCTGAGAAAGTCCTCCCACCCCCTTTTTTCAAAACCAACTCTTCCGAATATGACAGACTATTATTACCACTCATATTGTACACACACACACACACTTTGCATTGCATTGGATTTACATACGCTGCATTTTCAACGCAGGATGGAATCAATTAGGTTATTTAAACACAAAGTAAGTGATAAAATGACAAAGCATACTGCTTTACATAAGACCTACACACATAGGCCTACTGTACATTTAAACTAAGATGTAGCATATAAAGAAAACTCTGAAATTAGTTACTTTTTATACTTAAGCCTGAAATTAATATGAATCAATCAAATGCAGGCACTAAGAAGAGAGAACATTGTGGTCACCTTAATTGTTTACATCAAATGCAACGGAATATAGACCGCAGAATTCAATTGCAAACATTTTCGATATCCCACAACCCGCTCTATATTTACAAGGTCTGTCGCATCATCTGGACGGTCCATGTACAGTGTGGGTCGGATCAATGGGTAGGTCAGGTAGGGGAAACCATGACAGTCACTACAGAAACAATGGTCTCCAAAACAAGTTCAGAGTAAACAAATGTAGACAGTTGGGTTGCAGAAATAAGGCCTGGTGTCGTGTGACAATTTTATTTTGACAAAGCACATATTGATGCTCACTTGGTAACAAAAAAGGTCCGAGCACACAGTTTCCCAGTTAAGTTTAGCTGTCATGTGGATAAGATAAGATATGTGGCCAACCAGTGCTGGTCAAAGTGCGCTAATCTGATGGTCATTTGGGTAAACAGTTGGGAGCAGATTCTTAAAACACAGTCCACTCTATAGATAAAACGAGTGTGCCGGCCCGAGCTGTCTTAAGCAGGCCTCTGTTCAGGAGCAGTGCATGTTAGTAGTCTACTTTATTAGTAGAAACACTGATAACACTCCAAGTGTGGATTAGGTTGGATAAGGACATCTGGCCAGACTGGGAATATTTTTACGGATCTTATCCACTGTGTTCTCTCAGTCATGGAAAACACCCCTGCAGCGTCAGAAAAAATGACCTGTGATGTTTTTTGCCTGACATTCAGTGATTTTATGACATAACCTGGAATGACTAATGTTCTTTAAACTTCACAAAAGAACACCTAACTGAAAGAAGCTCTCTTCAGCCACAGATTATCATATAGCAAAAATAGCGTTCTGACCCAGAAATTAAAGTATTTTTTAATTCGTCCCATGGTGTCATGTGACTTGGAGCCAACTGGATATACAGCCCTCTCACTCCTTGCCACATGCGTAGTACTTCGCGAGTGAATACGGTATAATAGACAATACACATTCTGGAAATAAATCGTTTTTCAAATACCTGAACAGATATCAGGACATTATGAATATGTATTTTAACAACTAATAGAGATGTTTCCAGGGCATAACATACATTGAATAACCGTCAAAGCGTTTACATAAACATACGTGTCAATATGAGAAACGGAGGAAGAAACGTGTATGCTAGAATAAAACCCTGTTTGAGCCTCACATTTGCTCTGAATTGTAAACGCGTTTCATACTGAAGGTATGTTAATGAGACAATAATATATATTTTAAAAGAATGTAATCTAATAATGGTGGTGGTTTATATAAGGGACAGTCTATGACAGTGAACAGTGTTCCTTTTTAGTGCTTAACAAATGACCGCCTAATTTGACAATCACAACAGTGACAATAATATGCACCCGGCAAAAATGTAATTTCTGCTTCATACCAAGCATGCCTATCATCGCGAACTAACTAGCTTTCGACTTCCATTTGAGTTGTAAACCATACCTCCCTGTTTCTCTCCAGGACTGCTCGTGTGAAGGCGCCCAATCCATGTTAGCAAATTAGAGGGTAACCTTGCAGAATACGCAAATCATTTACATCATCCAGCCATTAATCCAGGAAAGAGCCCATTGTACCGTTTTCGGTCGTCATTTCATTGATGAGCAATGGGAAAATGCTGCTTGAAAGTGAACTGTGGATGGTACACTTGTTTCATTGTCAGGCTCACCCCCTCCCTCGTTTTAATTATGCATGCAGCCTGATTTCACACGCGTGCTGTTTCGACTGTGCTACTTCACCGAGATCAAAGATTCGCCGAGGCAATGAGCGCTCGCGCGACATCCAGCACTGTAGCGCAACTGCTATCCACGGCAAAAGTGAACCTCCTGCACAATAACGTGGAATATATTCCTGCATAAAGCATATATTTGCCAAATGTGCGCTGCTTGTTGTTTGAGTACTTGTAGACATTGATATGGATTAATCACAATCACCTCGTCCCAGCTAAACAGAATGACTTTAGGACTGTCCTTTGTAGGCCACTGTTCGTTGTTCGTTAGACCATTCAGAGAATTCACATCGCTGCTGTATTTTTATATAGCCTATATTTTATAGAATATAATGTTACCTATATTTGAGTCATGATTTTATAGTTTTGATTCTTAAAGATTCAATGTATCGAGTTTTCTATAATGTCTCTAAACAAAATGTATAGGTGTATATTATTTCTTGTATATCTACCAGTTTAATCGCTTTCCAGTCACCAAAAGTGATGAAAATAGAGACAGCAATTGGAAGCAAGGTGTAGGTTGTGTTGGGCAGTGTGTGTGTGAATTTTGATGGTATTGTGTTGATTTACAGCTAACATTAAGTGCGGGACTCATTGCTGTTGTAATTAGGTTAGTCGGTCAACTGGAAACATATAAAAGGGGTTCCAAGCCCATATTAATAATACATATATTAAGCTTATGACAGATTTGATGTTCCTGGGGAGCAATATACTTTTCAGGTAGATATATATGTTGTTAAATGTCTGACTATAACTTGCACACACACAAAAACAGCTCTTGCTACAACCCTAATTTAAAAGCATACACAGTGTGGCATGACCGGTTTTAATTGTAATGCCTGAATAATTCACAGGCATTTCCTACAAACGTCTGCCCCAGAGTTCCAGAAGTGATATGGAGAGGTATGCTCTCATTTGAAGTAATCTTTATGCTTCTATTGAGTCAGTTGCCAGTTTCAAAGCCTGTGAATTAATGCTGGTTTGACTATAGGTACAGCATGCAACTATTCATCACACCATATAGAAACAAAAGTCATAATGTGGTTATATATCTGTGTGTATTTCATAAATGACACAATCACAAAATGTCTTACACAACCCCTTTTCCCCTTATGTAACATGATTGCCCACCACCCTCTCCCACAGCAGCATGCATTTAAAGAGCGGTCTTCCCTGTCTGGGAGCTGCACATTTTACAGATAAACAAAGTATAAATTAGAGCGTGCGTCCGAGAAACAAAGGATCAGCAAGATGGAGTTATGTAACTTCAAGAAGCTAAAGGATGAGTCACACTGAACTACCACTGAATTATCTTGGGCTTTCCTTTGGTTTGAAGAGCTTTTCACTCTTTCATAGCACCAGCATATAATAAAGAAATAAACTGTACAATTACAAATACCGTACGCTGTCTGGTCCAATCATGCATGTTTTTATTAATCACAATGAAGCTGAGTGGTACATTCTTTGACAAATCAGAACTTTCCTTTTGGTGCTGGCTTCTCTATGAAATCAAAGGAATGGTAGTGGTTAAAGCTAGTTAGTATAACAGGCCTTGGTTGATGTCTATAGTTACATTATGCTGGCATATTGATGGCTGTGAGCTGTTGACGGAGCAGACTGCCATTCGTCACACAGAATAAGTTCTGGAACCTTCTGTGTAGATGATTGATTCACAGCCCTTTCCACGCAGTGGTTATTTCTCTTAGACTTATTATATTACGAGTTCAGTTGCCTGAGGAGTTGCTTCCAGTATATACACGACCATCATTTACACTATGAAATATTCTGAACAATGTGTCCTAATGTGTTACCAGAGTATCAAGTTCATTATCAAATTAACCGGTACCTTGATTTTCTTTAAACATAAAACAACGCTGAAAAAAACAAACTGCTGTCAGCTGCTGTAGGGTGAGAAAAATACTATCCAGAGGGGGACCCAGTGTATCTGCTTGCCCACATTGCTGAGCATGGTAGCTTCATGCTTTTAAGTCGCCACCTGGTGGTTACAGTGAAAGCTGGTTCCCTTGAACAATGGTACAATGGTACTTGGTTTATTAAACCAAAATTTTATTAAACCAGTTCTGAAGAACATACATTTACTTCAACATCAGCCCTAAAATAAAGCACAGACTGTCACAGTCTTGTACTGAGTCAGTCCTACAAAGAGACCATATAAATGTGCGTGTGCTTGCGTGTGTGTGGATGGGGGGTGGGGGTGGGGGATTGTGGTTGCTGGGATTATAATTAAAAGGTAGTCGGGTCAAATCCCGAGTTGGCACTGCTGTTATATGTGTAAGCAGGGTACTTACCTCAGTAAATACACAGCCCCATTAATCGATGTATAAATGTGTCTGCTAAGCAAATGAAAAACAACATAACATAAAAAACATACATTCTGTAGAATATTAGCGTGGCATGTGCAAGCAGTTTTATTCAATCAGAAATATTAAGCAGCTGAGGATGCATCAGCAGTCAAGTTGTGGCGTGCAGAGGGGTGTATGCTGGTCATTATAAGGGCTGGCAATGTTCCCGGCTTAGCTAGCACTAACACAATAAATAGCACAGCTGGAATTCCTTGTAGAATATTCTACTTTTAATGAGCTCTACTAGCTATTCAACAGTCCACTTTGCAGTGAATTTAGTTCCAGCTCAAACGAGCACTACGTCTCCTGGAGTTCACACGGGTCGAGGTTTTTTAGGGCCAGAGTCAGACCCTATACCCCATCCTAAAACAAACACATTTCCTATCTTTGGTGGGGTCACCTGACCCTAGATCCTTTCATCGCAGGGTCCCTGTAGTTTGGACGTAAAGTGTCGTGACAATCGATGGCCTATTTCCTGTCTGCGATAATACCCCCCCCTGTATTTCCTTTAGCTTGGACTCGCTCGTTTGTGTGGATACTCTTCGGGTAGCCTGTGACGTGGTGGTGGCTGGAGCCAGGCTGGCAGCGAGCTTGTGAGGGAAAACGCACAACATTCCTCCCCTCTCCCCTCAGAGCATGGGCTGCACTGAAACCAACACTGCTGATCTCCCCCAGACCCCCTTTCCCCCTGACACGCATAAGAACAGTCCTCACACTTTACTACCCAACTCGAATTAGGTTTAAAACACATTGTATCCTCAGACTACATTTTTATTTTTCTATTGTACAGATAAAAAGGAGACCTTGCTAGAAAGGGTTAAAAATGGTGGTAGCTAATGATCGCTTGAATGCATCTCAGTGGGATTGCTTTCAACACACTCCACTCGGTGTAACACGACTTTAAAAACACCCACGGGGTCTTTATTACAGAATGCTATTTAGCTTTAGAGCTGGTGTTGATATGACCCCTTTTCTTATGGGGTGTTCAGTGAGTACCCAACTCCAGTAACAAAATACGCATAACTCGCATTTCAAGTGATGTTTTTTATGACGGCAAATAGCTTGTGGTTTCCTTACAGATAATTGGCACAAGATTATTCAACAGCACTTACTGCAGTATTATTAATGATCAATAAAGCAGAAATAATTGTATTATGCTAAACATTTAGTTTTTAGTCCAATATTAATTAAAAATCTATGCACCTCTACTTTTAAACCAAAAGGCTGAAATTCATTTATATTTAAAACGTATATTACTTGTGCATTTTAAGTTAAGTACTCGTTAATAGCCCACCTGAAAATAGAGTCTGTGATTGATAGTTCCTCTTTAATTAGCTTAATGTGCTTATCACTGTACTTATAATTTTTTTTGTGGTTGTAGTTATCTCACTTAAAATCCCAGAAATATGCAAGTCACTTCTCTTCAGTTAGGATAATATAACCCTCTGTTTATCTCTTCATGGGAAGAAATGATAACCCTCTCTGTTATAGGCTCTTCATGGGAAAAGATAACCCTCTCTGTTATAGGCTCTTCATGGGAAAGGATAACCCTCTCTGTTAAAGGCTCTTCATGGGAAAGGATAACCCTCTCTGTTAAAGGCTCTTCATGGGAAAGGATAACCCTCTCTGTTAAAGGCTCTTCATGGGAAAGGATAACCCTCTCTGTTAAAGGCTCTTCATGGGAAAGGATAACCCTTTCTAGGATAACTGTTATAAGCTCTTCTACACCTTGTTTTATTCAACCTGTGAATTTACTCCTTTCATCTCACATCCTTTTCTCTGAAATATTAAACAGTGTGCCAGGGTGGGGTGGGAAGACATGGACTGCCCTCTGTTCTGTCAGCTACCACGTGGCTGAAAAAGGGTGACGGAAGCCTTACTCTGTGTTAAACGTTAGCTCAAATACCCCAGGTTTGTTGTTTTGCACACTACTGCAGGGGAGCACTGCATGATGAGTTCACTTTGAGCCACGGCAGCAAGCGAGGGTAAATAATGAATCTGTGAGAAAAATATTCTTCTGAAGCATCTTCCTCTCGGTGGGGGTGTGGAATGTCCCGTCGTGTGCATTAGTCATGAGGCAACTACGGCACAAACACAATAACAGAGACACGCCTTTGGAGGAGGACCCCAGAAGTGGTCCTTGGAACATCCAAACAGACAGGGTGATAAAAAGATTACAGATTAAGAATAATTACTTCCACCCTGAATAGAATACAGCACTATACCAATTATTAGAAAGACACGAGTGGAATATCCTGTCACAGGCAAAGAAAATGTCATAGCCGCTGCTATTTTGATTTCTAATCATGGAAACTCCAGGAAAAGAGAGAGAGAGAGAGAGCGAGAGAGAGAGAATAATACATTGAAAAGGATAGTTGGCCTTGGTTTTCCACTTCTCTCATATATAACAGCCTTGGTGTGAATGGCACAATTTTGATATGTACATACAGACCCTTGTCCTTTGCAAAAGGCTGTTATGTAATGCAGACATGCAGGTCAAAAACATGCAGGCTGTCAATTGGTGCAATATAAATTCCTTTCGAACCTGCCTCCTTAAAGTCATGTTTGAGAACGTGGAGCTTCACAATTCAAAGAGACTGAAATGTAAATAAGGACCATGTAAATAAAATGCACATGAACATCGGAATCCAGCTGAAGACCTAGAGGCACCGTTTGGCCAATGGGTTGTGAATTGTAATGCCAGCTTTCTCAATGAATTCAGAACCTCATTTCCAACTCCAAATATAAGTAGCATGTAGTCTACAGAGAAAGCAGTGCTAAAACATTATCCAACACCATTTCCTGGGCTTTTAATTTGCATAAACCTGATGATCAGCTTAATTAATGCATTTGCTTTACTTTTTACTTCTATCATAGACAATTTTGAATTGAGTCAGCAGCTACGTATGAATATTTTAAACAAGAGTAAAATGTGTAATGAAAAATCATTTGGTGTTTCATTTTAGGGAATTTGGCCTCACATATCAAACATCCAAATAAATAAAATGAATATTATGTCTATTTAGAATTTTACAAGCTGTATCTCCTAGCATACGCTGCCTCATTAAGGTGCTAAATATTTTTTATAATGTTGTCTTTGATGAAGAAAGTAAACTAAAATGTAATGTAAATGTGATAATTTATCATCCTATTGATTATACACTATATTTTAAGTGTATTTATTTTAAAATTATTACCAACCCGCCCTTATCAAGTATGCACCAACTAACACTGTGAAATCTGATTTTATTTTTCACTTTTTAATTTTAACATTCAGTTTGTCATTTAATGTTTCTAATTTAAAACAGTTAACATAGAACAAGCCCATGTACCACCAGTGGGATTTTGCAGTGGAACGGTACAAGGCCACCATCTTATCCATGAGGTCGACCCCTCCCATGTGCACACTGTATTGCGTCGCTATGTTTGGGCAAGCAACCTTGAACCCCCACCAATGGGGTTTGACAGGGAGATACAGTACTACCGCAGAGAGCCACCCTTGGTCCCCCTTGTAGGCACCATCATCAACAGATTCTCACTCTCAAGAACATGACATGTATGCTTCATATGTTCAACAACTGGCCTGACTTTGCAAAGACAATCCTGGTTTGGTTCTGATGTGTCACTGTATTGAAAGTGGATTATTCTTGAAAGGCAGTTGAACCTTTTTACAAGCATCACATCAGCAATTTTCAAGTAACATGCAGCCTCTGGCCAGTAATCATCAATGGAAGGCATCTTCACAATCCCCATGAATAAATTATCCTTTTTGAAACTCCAAAAATATGTATTCGCAATATTGTGAAATTAAAACCCTTTTACCCCTAATCTGGCAACGTATCCAAGGGGATACGCAGAAGTCAAAGTCTACTAAATAACAGCACAAGCAACATTTTCAATATGTTTCTTTATTAGCATGTTAAGACACTGTTCATAGTTAATACTATATCAGCTTTGGTTGAATTCATACATGATAAAACATAATTACTTACCACATGTTCAACATCTCCTTCAATCCAAGCCGCCATGATAATTTTTGACAAGGCTGACTAGATGATCATAGATAATTTGAACAAAGTCTTGTGACACAGATGTTCTAAACAGACAAAACTTTGATAAATGATAAGAAGATTAAATCAAAACTCCTGTTACCCCTGCAAGTTTCCAAAGAGCTCATATCTTGTGGTGCACATAGCCAGTTTAAGGGTTAAAATGAAGGATGCATTTTTGTAAATGCGTGTAAATCACAAGACTTGTAACAAAGAGCCAGGGTGTACAGAAATGTGTGATAACATGAACAAATAGTTTGTTACAATGGAAAGACAACAGCAAATAAGTAGCGAAATAAGAGGAAAGACATGTTAAAATGTTAAAACAACTTAAACAAAATGTAATTCATAATCCACTTTTTAAAAATTTGTACACACAATGGAATTGCTACAAAGCACTGTGTATTATTTGAGTCATATATAGTAGGATTAGAGTGCATATGTGCCGGGGGTTCAACACCACAGCTGACTGATGTTGCTGCGAAATAACAGTGGAATCCTTGTCACCTGAAGGGGTGAACAATTAATTTCATGAGAATATATGTCTATGCTTACTGCATAAGACCGTACAAATCAGAGCAGTCAGTTTTCTGTTACTGCCATTGAGCTAAACCCCACCAACCTTCACGTGCCACACAGAAAAGAATAACACTAAAAATGAACTCACATGAAGGGCCTGATTTACTAAGACCTTTAGTGGGTGCAAACACTTTTAGCACACGCAAAACTAATAACACGACCAATGACTGGTGCAAAACAAATACCATGACCAATCATTTGTCATGTAATTGGTTCTGCGTGCGCTAAAAGGTTTTGCACACGCTGAAGGCCTTAGTAAATCAGGCCCCGGTGAACCTTTCCCCCGTGCCTTAGTCTTACATCCATCTCTGTTCCACCTGTCTTGATTGACAGAACACTTCCAAATTAGTTTAATCTGTTTTTCTCCCATGTAAATTCCTCTAAAAACATCAAATCACAGAAACGTTGTGCTTCACTATAAGAGATGGTGTGCTTCACATCTGTAGGTGATCCTTATCATTACCAGTAGAAGAGGCTGTCTCCATTATCCTCAAATCTTGGTACTAGAGGAAAACAAATATCTGCTCTAATTGGTAGCACCAGAAAAACTGATAGAAAACATGTGCATATACTGCCAATGAGGAAAACCTTTCCGAATCTCTGTGTACAATCAGGCATTTTCAGCTTTTCAACTTACTGTTACTTCTGGAAATACTTAGAAGTTCACGTGTTAGTTATGAAACCATTGTCTAGCTGTTCATCTGTGTTTCATAACTGTGGCCTGCTCACTTTACAATGTTATTATGTTTCAGCCACAAATAATTAAAACCCATAAAAAAGAAAATTTGATTGAAAAGATTGAAAGAAGAGCAACTAGAACTGCGGGATATAAAACTAGGGAGAGCTCAAATCAGCAGCACCTTGTTTGAATAAAAAAGACATCTAGCAGTTGGAAATTGATATCTTTACATTTCTGTACGTTCCATCTAATCAGGTATTAGGTTTAATCTATTTGTTTAATAGTACAATTTTCTTTTCAGCAGATATTTCATTGTGACTCTGCCATTTACACTTAATGGATAATTGGAAAAATAAACGCCAGTGTCCAGTTTCAAGTGGCCGGCTGCCTGTATATCCACCTCACCCCCCGCAGTTTGGCAATCGCTTCCCCCTCCCCCACCTCTGCCTGTGTAACTGAAATTGTGAAATAGGCTCGGCCTGCAAGGCAGCCGCCAGAAGGGAAAATTAAAGGCAGATTGTTGGAGGCAGGCGTTAGCCCCAAATTGCCTGCTTGGAGTGAATTTGCCCTGGCACAAGATGTGACAATGATATTCATTTCAGAGCTTGCCCATTCACACAGGACACTTACACAACCTTTATATAATTCATTTATACATGGGAACAAGACATTTTTTTTAAAGAAATAAATTCACCCCTGCAATGCCAGGCATCTCATCAAAGGTGTATACATGGAAATCAGCAAGAGAGTGGGAAAGCAGACTTAGGCGAACACCTCTTATGTTTGGTAATTAGACTGAAAGCAATACAACCCATTCCACACTGTGCTCACTTACAGCTGTATTTAGGGAGCCTGTGATTTTGAAGTGTATCAAATATATGAATGTATAGGCCCATACTAAAAGTCCGTATCTCTCAGGCATGTGTGTCTAAGCTATGACTAAAAGAGGAACTCAAACTAAATGTTTGTAGCTCAAACGACAGACTATTCTACTAAGATTTAAAATAATACAATTCCCACTATTTGCGCTGTAAATAGGCTTACCTTGCTATTTGTATAGTTGTCCACAACTACTTTCATTTCCCTAGAATGTTAGACTTGTGGCGCTACCGTTACTGTCGTCCTTTTCGCTATGACCGGCGAAGTTCATCCGTCTGGTTCTGCTCAGAAGCTGCTGAGCTGTGCGTTGCGTTCTGCCATCCCAAGACACCGGTAAGAATAATAGCTCCCGGAAGTGCTGGAACTTAAATTACTTATAGTTAAGTGCTAAGGTCAATCAAATCAGTCTGTCCCATGCTCCTTGAAAACATCAGCAAGGAATGATACGTTACAGGCTATAGGCCTCTACTCTTTAGCGACATAGAAACAATTGCTCTTGCTTCATTGGGGTAGCTTATATTGCATGCCGTTTTGCCTGTTTTCCTTTGCTGACGAATTTAGACATCCACTGTTAATTTTATTCAATCCAATGTTCCAGATTATGTGCATTCGATTTGGTTAAAGTAGGCCTGCTCTTTACTGGAATTCGTTTTAATTTAATAAATCTACGGAACACTCCGTTCGGCCTACTGTTTCCGTTGTCCAAAGTCACGACACATGTTAAATTGACATTTTTACTTCTGTTTTGAATTTAGGTGACTGATGACGTGAAATCAGAGTTTACCCTCTGAAATCAAGAAAAATGAGCAAGACTAAAAACAAATCTGGACGTTTCGGTTGAAACACTGGTAAGTTTTTTAAAATTTTGTTAATAGATAGGCGGCTACTAGAATTTTATATATAATTTTAGCCTACGTAAACAGAACATTTGGCCGCCTTCAGAAATTCTTGAAAATATGCAATTTACATTATTTATTTATTTGCTTTTCTGTCCATGTTATTTCCCCCCTCACAATTCAGATATATTGTGCTGTGTGACATTACGCAAATAAAGTAGCTATGCAATAAAATGGTTTGTTGGCGTAAAATAACTGGGCTTATTTGAGGCTCAAGCCTGTCAAAAATTGCACACACGAAGCATTCTTAACTTTGTAATTGCTAGTTTGTTTTCTTAGCACCACGGTACTCTGTGAATAATATACTAATACACTGTTACAACAGTAAGAATGTTTATTGTGAAGTTTATCTTATTTGTTTGATCAATTATTCGAATCCACTCTAAACACGCAAACACGCTTTGTAGCCTACCCCCTCACTAATACCTATACTGACTTTCTGGTAGTAGGCTACTTGTTCTTTTTACATCGATATACGTTCTCTCCTGATTTGCGTACACATACACACACACATATATATATATCATCATCATCCATCAACCCGCTTATTCCTATTCAGGGTCACGGGGGGTGCTGGAGCCTATCCCAGCATGCATTGGGCGAGAGGCAGGAATACACCCTGGACAGGCCGCCAATCCATCACAGAGCACTCACACCATTCACTCACTCATTCATACCTATGGGCAATTTAGAGTCTCCAATTAGCCTAACCTGCATGTTTTTGGACTGCGGGAGGAAACCGGAGTACCCGGAGGAAACCCACGCTGACACGGGGAGAACATGTAAACTCCACACAGACTACAGCGAGGCTTGTTTCAAGGATTTTTACGACCAGCAGCTGCACAGACATACAGCAGAGGGCGCCGGATAACGCAGTTCTTACATTAAATTGGTTGGAAAGGTATACGCTAATTAATACACGGATTACTTACATTTGTTTATATAAATAATATTTTTTCCCCCGCATTTTAAAAAATTTGAGACCTTACGGATTTATTGGTAATAGCCTAACTAATTATATATTTATTTTTCGAACTACATTTTGGTTCCCCCCCTGAACTGTTCATAAATATCCGCAGTTATAGCGATTTAATAATCCTAATTCCATCAATAGGATAAATTGCATAATTATAAAATGACATCAGATTTTAAAAAATTGTATTATTATTATTGATTGATTTATTCCTTCGTGTTCCCATTTATTCTGAAAATCCCTCAATCAAATGACTTTAGTTTGTTTTACCATATATGAATTGCTCTTCAGAGCCTCAATTCATTTATTAAAATGATTTCACCTTCTAACTCTGAATAATACATTTACAGAAGTGCTTTTCCTATTTTTTTATACTCTCAGAAAGTAAACAGAATTCAACGTACAGAAAGGAAACAGCATTAGAACTGTGATTCAAAGCCAAGGCCAAACTGCAAGGTGAAAGGATTGCATTGTGTAGTGGCCCAGTTTTTGAAGTGAGGCACCATGATTTCAGTGATCAAAAAGTCAAGGAGTACTCTTAGTTTGTTGAGTCAATTGGACACATAGTTTGCTCTCAGCCCTATAAGCCATCCTACTACATTCTTGCATTGACGTGGTTATAACAAAAGGCTTTTAAAAAGCTCATTTAAATAGTTCAGATGCAAGGCAATGTGCATTTTGTCAAGTAAAACTAACAATGATTAGATGATGATGATGATGTCCTGAATGCACATCACGTTAGCCATAATTACCATTTAGTCTGTTCTTTGTGGTATATTATGGTCAAAAAAATGTAATTGTCAATTCATCTAGTACTTTAACTCCACAACGGCTGGTTTAGGTGGCTGAAATATATATTACATGGCAATCTGCATTCTGCATTCAGGAAAGAATAATGTACAATAATGTCAGAATATGGGAAGTGATATGGCATCAAGAGTAGATCCTATCCCAGTAAACAACAGCAACAAAAACAACACGACAGGTATTCCTCTGGGAAGGAATCTTAAAGGGGCATTTCAGGAGATTACTCTTGAACAGTAACATAAACGAACAGCTGGATTTCTTCAAGTGAACCACTTTTCTTGCGTCTCCTGCAATCATTGCCATTACTCAAGGACCAGAAAATGCTGTACAGGGAGGTGTCATCTCATCATTCAATGTTTTTCTCGTATGCTCTCCAATTTCTCAAATTGGTACTCAGGAGATAATTTTTAAAAAGAATGCCTAACAGCCTCTTCCTAATGTACTGCATCATCTTGATAATATTCCCTCCCATTCTACTTCCACATTACTTATAATATAATAATAATATTTTATTCATAAGGTCAGACCTCAGAATCCTGTGGCAAAGTGTGTGCTAATGGAACCATACACAATAAATGGTGAGGAGTCATTTTTCACTGGTCTATTTTATTTAACAATTTTCAAAATAAAATCTTCTAAAACATTTTTTATCATCAAACGCGTACATTTTACTGCCATAGGATTTGTGCAAGTGCTGTAAAGATGCACAAAAACTACCATACGATATTTTAACAGAGGTTTATTTTCCTTTGACTTTGTTTTGTGCTCCATTCTCATTAGTATGGATCTAAACGTGAAGACGTGAAGTCCCTCAGCATGTGTTCTGCAATCACAGATCTTTCCTGCTTCCCATCCCTCTGCCTTAGAATTCCAAGTATATTTTTGGTTGCTAATTCTCGCCACACACTGTTAACAGCTGCACAATATTTCACTCGAGCTCTTCGACTTTCGACAAAATTCTTTAGTTTTTTTCACGAACCGTTCCAGGACTGCTCATTAATAAAGCCTCTGTAATCATTTGAACATTTTGCCTTTCAGCCGGGAGGCTAACCCGGCAGAGAATGTGGTTTTTGGAGAGGAGGGAGGAAAATAAAAAGTGAGAAAAATCAAGAAAGAGAAGTAGGAGCCAACAGAGGAATGGAATCTAAGGTACCGCCGCTTATTGTCGAGGCGATGGGCTTTTCCTCCTGTCGCTGAGCTACCGTGTCTCCGCGGCCGAGCCCCCCCACGCCCCCTCCCCTCTCTGCGACTGTCTCCTCTCTAATGGGCTCCAGATGTGCAGCTGAAAGGGTGAGCCGCGTGCATGTCATCCGCGGCTGGAAGGAGCCGCCTGTCCGAGGGGACGCTGTCAGTGCTGATGGAGGGCCGCGGCCCGCTTTGGAAGCGGCGCACATCTGGAAACACTCGGGGTCAGCGTGCCTGGGCCATGAAAGGTGAGATGGCCGCCCTGCCCGAGACACACAGCATGGACAGCATTGCCAGGTTTCCCCAACTTCCACCCTTACTAATGTGTCAATACATTGACTGAGCTTAATAACCAGTATTGCTACGTATTATATTTATATATGAAATATCCGTAATACTCGTTCGATCTGAGGTGTATTTAACCGAAAAGAAGCAGTTACATTTGATTTAACTATCTGTGGCTTTTTATGTTATGTTTTGTCAGGCAGAAACATATGCTTCACAAATTTTTAAATATTTTAAAGCTTAGCATTGCCAGGGTATTACAGGGGTAAAATAGAGTTGTGCAAGCTAAAAGGTAGAGCTGAAAGTCGGTTGGTCGGTTTCCAAAATAAGCATAAACACTTTACAGCTCCTCAGAGTGACATTTTATAGGTCTGACTTGTGAACTTGCTGCATCATAAAGATTCTATTTCAAATTAAAGAAACCCAGACTTGTATACAGAGAAACTTGAAAGGCATAACTATTTGGAATTCTGGGCAGGACATTTAAAATTTACTCCAGAGGAAGAAGTTGATCTAACAGCAAAACTATTTGTTTTTGCCTAAAAGTCAACAAAGGTGGTGATACCTACAACGATTCTATGTTGCTGCATCTCTAGAATACATCACAAACATTGACGTACGCAGCAGGTGGGAGAGATCCTGATGCGTAGTGCGACCATAATTTGGATTTCAAAAAAAGAGGACGGGGGCAGGAATGCATTATGAACATAACACTAAGGCTATTTTTTTGTTTATATACAGTCTATGGAACAAACCTAACTGGATATTTTAGGAAAAGAAGAAATGAGGACGCCTGGTAAGCCTACTGATGCAGCCCCTAATGAACAGATGGGTAACTCTCACAGCGAACAGAGAAAGTTGGAGTGCGACCCAACTCATACAGTAGAGTCATGCATTCAGAACAGAGACGGGGAGTTCTGTGGTTGGAAAACACTATTTATCCCGTGTCTCTGACTGGAACTTGATTTTAGGGAACCTGCCTCTGCTCAACAGCTGAAACCATTTTCCTTCCACTGTCAGATTGGCTCACATTCCTATACACTGCCCTGCTTTGTTTGTTCTTTGCTTCAAGTGAAACATTCCTGCAAGGATCTGGGATGTGACAGCAGCTCAAACACCGTGCGGGGCCGGGAGAGGCGACGGCGCTCTGTTGGCGTGCCTGGGACTCGCCAGGAGTCCAGTCCCAACAGCTGTGGCCCCGTGCAGGGTGCAGCTCCGCGGGCAAGCCTGCGGATTGAGCGGCGCGAAGGCCTTCGTACGCAACTCGGCATGCTGATTGAAAACCTCCCACAGGCGTTGGCCAAGTTCAAATGCTGAATAAGATGAGTACCTGTGCTCACTTCTCCACATTCTTTACATTTAGACAAAAAAAAAGAACCAGCTTGTTTTCACCTTATGAAGAGACACTGTTTGGATCTGGACCCATTTATAAATATAAAAGTGGGCCTATCGGTAGTGTGAGTTACTCCCTTGGGCACATTAAGGCTGCTTAAAGGGCTGTGTCATTGAGCCTGTGTCTGTGGCATTGCCCTGAGGATGCTGCAGTATTAAAAGACTCCACTGCCTTTTCAGTCCAAACACTAATTTATGAAGCCCAATGGGCAATATTAAGCCTATCGTTTAGTCTTTTCCTGCGTAACACTGACGCACAAAGGAGAAGTGACGTGGAGGACCAAAGTAGAAGGCCCTTGGTCCCCCTCTGGAGCCTGTACTGCAGGTCAATTCAGGACATTCAGCAATGACCCGAAAATGTCCAAACCTGAGGAGGAGCTACACGTACAAATAAGGCTACGGTACAAATTCAACCAGACTAGGCCATCGGGGGTCAACTTACAAGAAACAAGGATTTCCTGTGACATTGTTTTTAAGATAAATATTTCTGGATGGCAGACTGTGATAACAAAGAACAACTCATGAACTTGAGTGCTCACGTACTGACAACAGTCACATAGCCGTAGCCGAGTTCATCCCCAGGTACTAAAATAGTTTTAATGGTATTTTGCACAAGCACCAGAAGCCATTTTCTCTCTTAAGTTGTTGCAGTGCTCATGATTTTTTGTTTGAACTGAAATACACTGTAAACGTGAACCTTCTCCAGTACCTGAACAGTAATTGCTGCACAGGCAGATATGTATTTCTTCTACAATTCTGTGGGAACTGTTGTTACATGGCTGTTTCACCTGTCTCAGGAATCTGCTTACTTTTCATGTGAATGAGGAGACACAGGACACATGGGCTAAGGGGACAGGAGTCTGCAACCCAGTAAGTTCATACGTCAAGTATTAGACACATTTCTTGCATTTTTTCAATACAGAAAGGAATACTTTTTTTGATTTTACGGCGTGCTTCTTTTATTAGAATCATATCTGTCCATCACTACTGAGTCTTACGAGTAATTATTACATGTTCCCAAGATCCATTTGTCCTTATCCAAAGTATGTTCGCCACAGGCACATACTTTAACCAATTTAACCAAAGAACGTTTTTTTTCAGTGGAAACAAAGCTACTTCATATTTATTCAAAATGATCATTTGTTCTCAAAAATTGATGCTATACTGTACAAAAACAATGTTCCTTACAGAAAAGCAAGCTGATGTGATTATCCTCGACACTGAATTACTGTTGCCAGCAACAGCCCAGAGTGGAGTCGCTGCATTTCGGAGAGAGTAACAGCTCTGAAATGGTGCACATCAACAAATAACCACTGATTTGCGATATAGCTGTAGCTGTGTAAATCCATATACAGTACATGTGTACATTTTTGTGATCCAATATCAAAGCCTGCAGGGCTGCTCTTCTCCTGTTCTGGAGCATAACAAATGTTCATAATATTAGTTGAACTGTATTTTATTATAATATAGGATTTTCTGTTACAAATAGCGATATTATACAAAGACAAAAAAGCAACTAGGTTCTTTGGTTCAAAATGAGTTACATGAGTTAGCTTGCCTGTATAGTGTACATTATATAAATCATAATGCATTGATGACATTTGATTGTCAGTGGTATAAATGGGGGGGAAAAAAAGAAAACAAAATTGAATAAAATATAAAAATGTTTGGAACTTCACGGTATATCTACTGGAGGAAGTCCTCCTCTTTGCTGTTTCAAATCCTGGCAATTCTTGTTTCTGCTTATGTTGGCCTGGTGTTTTAGTCATGTGCGTTGTTAAAAATACGACAGTTTGAACTGAGCACAACATGCTTTTTCTATCCAAAAGGCTCCTGAGAACACCGGTGAGACGCAGCGATCGGGTTCGGCTGCGACTACAGAAATGTACACGAGCGCCGGTTTCTCATCTTAAAATGTTCAATGGCAGTAACAATATGCTCCTGTTTTGTATAAATGCACTTTTCTCCAGTTCAAACCAAATTGAAAAAACAAAAACCGCATTACAGCGTCCAAGCTTTCTCGATGACTAACTTGGACAAACAGATTTTTAAACAGTTCAGAGTAAAAACGTTCCCAAACCTTTCGGTTTTCGCTCTGTATTTCTGTCCCGTTTGATGCAGGGTAGGAAAAATACGATCACCATTAAGAGGACGTGCCGACTAGAGGAAGCTTCTGTTGTAATTCCGGAGGGACAGCTGGCTGCCCGACTTGGGACGTTGCGGATCTTGTCTGGGAAAACGGGTCCCCAGCCCCACCTCTCCCCCTGGTACCAGAGCCCTTCCTTCCTCCTCAGTTGACAGTGGGCACCTGGTTCAAGCTGTACTCCTTGGCTTTGAGGCGCAGGTTAGCGATACTGTTGGCCATGTTCATTCCCTGGGCGGTATTGGTGTTGGAACATGTGGGTGGTGGGTAGGTAGCCATGGCGCTGGAAGAAGCGGGAGATCGCGCGTCACATATTTGCACATCGTCGCATATTCATAAACAATCACCAGAACGAGCAGCGAGACATTTTTTTAATCTACATGAAATAATGCATCCTGTCTTCAGAACACCACAGTCTCCAGTCACTCCAGTATTTAAAAAAAATCACATACTGGAAAAAAGGGCTATACAAGATCTTACATATATACTTGGTCATATACTCTTCAGGAGATCTATGACTTCCTTTAGTAAATTGTAAATAAATGACAGAATATGTATTCCATTCATGGACCGCTATCCACTCAGAAACATCAGAAACAAACAAGGAACCATATTTAGTAAAATTAAAAAAAATACTTGCTTTCTGTGGGCAGCATTTTCTGTGGAACTCGCATTGGCGCTCCCTCCGGCATTGGATACCAGCTTCAGAATATATAAATTGCGATGTATGTGTTAGGTCTGCATTGACTTCTTTTACTGCTTTCACATGCCCTGCATGTTTTTTGGGCATGTGAAATAAAGCAGTACACAGCCACGCCAGAAAATATTCCCAGCTGACTAACATTTTCGACTGCTGCAAATAGCTTTTTCCAGATCAACAGTCGTACAGTTTTTTTCGACAGTAAACCAAACCAATGTAACTAAAGTCACAAAAAATCCTGCCCAAAATATGTATTAACACATATAGAATAACAGAGGGTTCAGCTAGGTGAGCAGTAGATTTGAAATAGTTTGTTTTCAGATTAACACCTCATCATGTCGGACTCGTGGTCCTGGCGTCTTTTTTCCCTTTTTCAGCGTTCAAAGAAAAGGTGGATTAATTGACAGCAATAGTCATATTTTTATGTACTGAACTTTTTTTCTCCCAAAGCTAAGAGCAAACTCACAGAGCACCAACATTTTTATAAACTTGAGCACGGTGTGAAATTAACACCCGCCACGAGCCAAATGCTGGTAAAATTTTGATTGTGGCTGGTAAGATTTCTACTCTAGCAGCCACTTTGGCCTGTAACCAACCATCTTGTGGTATATTGTCAAGGGTAATGTGGCTGGTAAAATGTTTAAAATGGCTGGTGATTTTTAGAATCCACAAGCCACTCTAGCCAGTGAGTGAAAAAGTTTAATTTCATGCCCTGGACGTGAGTTGTAAACAGGGAAAGGGGAATGAAGGATTATAGTGAAAAGAGGGAAGTGTTTAGATCAAGACAAAAAAATATATTCTCCAGAATATTTGGAGAGTTGAGAGGGTTATTCAGAAGAGAGCAGTGAGTAACAACAAACCGCCCCTGGGAACCAGAGATACAATGTTAGTACAACAGATGTGGGGATGTGAGGACAGAGGTGGGGGGGGGGGGGGGGGGTGCAGAGGAAATTAAACAATAACAGCCAGTGTTGTTGGGGTCACTAAGGGTCAGAGTGAAGGCGTTACCTGTACGGGGAGGTGCTGCCCCAGGATAGGTAGTCGTTTGGTCGTGTAGCGGGGCGGGGTACGATGGGTTGCTCCACCGCTGTAACTTCTCCAGAGTAGGACTTGAGGAGGGAGGCGTTCTTGCTGGCCAGCATTGCTCGTTCATTCCTGCGAAACTTAGCCCGCCTGTTCTGAAACCACACCTGAAAAGCAAAAACCAATTAAAAATAAGGAGGGGTATTCAGAGAATCTCAAAGTTTCAACCCAATTATTCCATCCTAAAGGGGCAGATCACCCAAAATTTTTATTTTGATATGTTTCTACATACCCGGAGTGCTATCTTTCCATCCAGGTAGTTTCGCTGAGAACTAGTTTTGTAGATAACCGCTGCAACTCATTTTGACATCACCACGATATAGCAGACCTCAACGCGTCCAAAGTTTGTGGTGGTCAAAGCGCTAAACATTTACATTAGAAAAAATCAACAGCAACGTCTCTTTACAAGTATAACTAGAATGGCACTCAGAGAGATGCTACACCCATGTGTGTGCTAATCTCTACCCTGAACATAATATGCATGGGGCTAAAACTTTGATCTTGCACTGTGAAGTCGAGCGTTGACCGTTTGAGAAATTTCTTTTACATTCAGGTCATTGCCTGACTGTCAACATTTCCACAAAGTTTCATCACAATCGGAGTAGAATTTTTTGAGTTATGGATGATAGGGATACAAACACAGACAGACAGACAGACAGACACACACACACACACACACAGACAGGAGCGAAAACAATACCCCCTGCTTGCGCTACGTGTGCGCTGGTGTAACAGGCCTTGTTGTGCACTTTAAAAAAAAATTAAAACTTTCTACTGAAGTATCCCAACTGTGTATATCCGCCAAAGCACGCTAGTATTCTAGGGAACACTGTGTTGACATAAGCCCCAGAATACTGGCGTGCTTTGGTTGATACTTTGCGCGGATATACACTGTTGATTTTTTTCAAATGTACATTTTTGGCATTTTGAGCACCGCAAACTTTGGACCCATTGAGGTCTGTTCTATCAGAGTGATATCATGGTGAGCTGCAGCAGGTATCTCGTGAGTTCTCAGAAAAACTATCAGGATGAATAGATAGCACTATGTTTCCGGGTATGATAACATATCAAAGTCTTTAGTGAACTGCCCATTTAAGACCAGATACAAATGACCAGCTATGTAAGCTACTTTGTCCTTAACTTCGAAAGATACATTTAAGCAAGACATACAATACATGTTTTTGGTCACACACAACCTAATGAATATATATCACTTACTGTGTATGCATTTTAGAATGTAAGTAACAAATAAAAATAACATTTAATTTTATCAGTAGATTGAGTAAGGCCTTACTCACATGAGGTCACTTCTTATTCAAATAGTAATACCATCTTTTTTACTAGTTGTAAATTGCCACGCAGTAACAGAGCTTGTGATTGATGGTAATGCAGCGCTCCCACACGGAAAGAAAATCTTTTATTTAAGTCATTTTGAGTCCCCACTGGAGCATGATCGTGGCCCAGGGCGGCACAACGTCCTGTAACGCAATGCTTCAGGAATGAACCGAAAGTCTTTTTATCAAAGGATCTGTATCACTCTGGTACACATTAATCACAGATGTGTTTTCTTTTTTTCAAATCAGGCATAATCTCCATGGAAAAACATTCCCGTTACAGGCAAAACGAAAAAGAGAGGGCTGTTTGAAGACACACTGCAGAAAGATGAGTAACACTTAACCATCATGCAACTGCAATGCAAGCGCGTCTTACGCCCCCATTCGTCACGTTCGGAACCGCTTGGAAAATATCCGCAGACTTTCGGGAGTTAAAAGCATTCTTCCGACTGGCCAGCATCACGTGACTACGTATCGTCAATCTGCAGTTATGTATAGAAAATCTCCAACTGGCCCAATGAATGCAAAGACGCAACAGAGTTTTCCCCAGTAAACTCGTGGTGATAGAGGTGCGGCTCACCTGCACGCGCGCCTCGGTGAGGTTGACCCTGCGCGCCAGGTCCTCTCTGACGAAGGCGTCGGGGTAGTGTGTTCTCTCGAACACCCTCTCCAGAGCCTGGAGCTGGCTGCTGTTGAAGGTCGTCCTGTTCCGCCGCTGTTTCCTCTTCTTCTTCTCCTCAGAGTTCAGCTGCTCATCTGCAAATACACACACACACACACACACACACATGCAAGCACATACACACATACCTGCATTAATACATTATTTAAAAATCAGACTATAATTAATGTAAAGACACCTTAAGGACACATACAAGCTATGCCCCATTTTGGATTTAAACCCATGGCTGTCACTTTCAGAGTGCAACGCGCTGGTCACTACATCGCACGCCACAAGACAGCTATTTGACACTCATCTTCATAATTCATACCTGCAAATGTTCCCATAGCTGTTGTGAAATGAGCTGGGACTAGGCTATATGTCTATAGCCAGCCCACTGTGCAATCAGAACCCAGAGTGGCTCAAAGCTTTGTCTGTCCCTGTTCCTATATGACTATACCAAAACATACTGCTCATTCAAAGACAAAAGCAACAGTATCATGAACATTATATTAATAAAACTGCCATAAATCGTTATGCTGAAATCCAACTATGCAGTACTACCAGGTAAAGTCGAATAGAAAGTTACGAAGACTGCCCTTAAATTCCAGATGTAGAATAATGTGTGTACTGCCTGAATAATAGTCAGATGACAAAAGATTTTTTGAATCTTAGTATAGAACTTCTCGGAAATAAAACTCAAGTTTAAGCCAATTGCACAGTTAAGTATAAGTATGATCCCATAAACATTAACAAACGATGATAAATTGTAAAAACTAAACTGATTAAAATGTAAACAGCAGCACAAAGTTTCTGCAAGATGCCGGAAGGCACATCAGACAAATAAGCTTAATTAGGCTTATGGCGTGAATTTGTAACTTAACAAATATATGCGGCACACGTAGCCTATAGCTACCTGCCAAAACAAGCTGCACACAAAATAAACTAAAATACAGGACATATCGAAGACCGTTAATTAGGTATATTTCTATATCGTAACATGGAGAATGACTCTCAGGCGACTGCTTTCAAGAATTTCAGATTACTTAATTACAGAAGCTGTGAGGTAAAATACGAGGAGTCTTGGAGTTTGTGCAAGCTATTTAGTCATTTTGAGTGGTACTTGCATGAAGAGAAATAGCAGGTTAGGCACCGTGGACTTTCTCCACACCACAAAACAAACAGAGCAACTGTTTCTTGCCCACACAGTGTCATAGCCTTGGGCAGATGAACAAATTGCCTATATAATTATGTCTTAGAGGTAATTATTTTTTACAACCTCCCATACTCTATACTGGACGCCTTTTTGTTTATCAAAAACACTTGGTAGTAGTCTAAAAAAAGCATGCAGGATTAGCAGATAAAGTAGTAGATAAAGTGGGAATAGGCCTGCGTCAAGTTTAGGGTTTTTGGGTAACCTGAAGCCGTGAAAGGTTTCTCACAACTCATTTGCTTGGACTAGCCATACTCAAACAAACAAATAACATGCAGCCTATATATAAATGTCAATTGGACACATTTCATGGAGTAGGCTAACAGGCCTAGACCTATGCATTAGAGCAACACAAGAAAGGCAGAGCCTAGGCTACATGGATTTTTGTCGTTACCTGACCCCGATTCAAGGTAATTGCACAGGGCGTTTTCCGAAGCTATTTTAAAAAGTTTCTTGTTCATTGCCACAATCGCCGAACTATGTTGTTGCGTCTGCATTTTAAACAAGTTTTCGTAAAGTAGACACGATGAAATAAAAAAATAAAAAAGGCAGGGCAAAAACCTAAATCTGGCTACAAAATATGTGGTTTTAGTCAAAAAATGATTTATGAAACGCAGTGTATTTTATTTTATTTTAAAATTTTAGTTAACCAAGCGACAGATTTGAGTATGCTTATTAGCCTGCACTGCAAATGTAGCATCTTCCCTGTCACCATCAATGCACAAGACATTTCGATGTAGACCACATTAGGCTAATTAATTAATACATTTTTAAGTGTTTAAAATTGCATCAACGAGAAGGAGACGTTTGAGTTTAAATTATTTTTATTTTTTTTACAGTGTAGCTGTATTTAGCAATCTACCATCTCAAGTAAATTTTGGGTAGAAATAAATAAAAGCTAAATATTTATTTCTAAATCTGAACCTCAAGAACAGCAATTGCTTAGGACTTCCACTTCAGGAACAATTCAGGTCAGTATCAATTAGGTTTAATAAGTGTATATGACAGAACTGCTCACACTTGTCCCTTAGCTAATATGTAGTGTATCTCTGCAGAGCACGTTAGTCTGTTGCAGAAAGTGACGTCACCTGCAGAAGTGGAAGGATGCAGGATTGGTTCGGCTACAGCCGGGTGGCTTGGGTTTTTAGCTGTGCGAGCGAATCCCGTATTCTGGGTCAGTTGAGCAATTTCATGTACAAATCAATGGTTGATTGGAATATACTGAAAATGTTGCCACGCAAACGGCAATGTATTCGTGTTTTTGGCCTGCTTCATATGCTTATGAATAATTTAACACTGTTGCTGTTCTTCATTTGTATCCTCATTCATTTGTATTTCTGTGAACGATCATTATACGGGAAAAAACAATAATATGCATAGCCTACATTTAGAGTAGCCTATAGGCTATGCCTGTAATAGACTGACCTATATGTCTTAAGTCATAGTGTACAACTATATTTTACACTATTGCTTAATAAGTCATATTGGTAAAGTATAAATATTGTTGAACTATTCCTTAAAAAAATAAAGACATACAAATGCAAGTTCAATCGAGATAATCTAAATAAATAAAACATACTAATTGATGTATGTCGTGCTCTCTATATCTTGTGTTACAAATAAGCCAAACGTTACGCTTTTATGGTAAGAGTCCACGCGCTTTTATATGAAGGCACAGCAGATATCCCAGACGGTAATTGGAATAGACGCTTCTTGCCGATTTCCTGTCTGAGAGTAGAGCCAGTCAGACCAGAAACACGCTCCGTGTAAACATCAATCAGTCCTTTAATCACTATAAACAATGACACTTCACAGAGCTAAGAATAATCTTGTGTTGACGTATTGATTAGATCCAAATTCTCACGGTCCTTTATCTGAAAGTTAAAGAGATGAAAGGAAAGCTTGAATTGAACGCTGCTTTTTTTTGCTTATAGTCTATTGGTATGCGATTTTTATTACTGGATTAAAAGCTCAAGTTAATACAATCGTTTTGTTTCGCTATGTTTTTTTGTGTGTGTTAAATCCCCTACTACGACAGTTTTACAGTTCGTCTACATTGTAGGCCATCTTGTACGAGGAGAGGGTTGTGGGTATTGGAGATTAAGCTGTTCATATGTTAAAAATGGCTATGTCTGTCATTAGTGGTATTCGGTGCTTAGAAAAGCACAGGCAACGTTTTCGTTGTTGGCATAACTAGTCAACCGTTTAACACAACGCTTCCTAAATGTATGACGTCAAGCTGTATCGAAAGTTTCCCCATCATTATAAATCAGTTATGCTTGTTAGTCTTGCATAAATCTATATTGTAGCAATGCATCAAGGGGGCTACTGCCGAAGGGCATGACAGCAGTGCCTTGCGGGATTTGTAACTGAAACCGTTTGGTTACAAGCGCAGTTCCCTAAGCATCGTAGCATCGTGACCTGTTTTTTCCTTTCCTCCAAAATATTGTGTGTACAAGAACGATAAGTGAGTCTAAGGATTTTGTCAAAGAGCCACGAAATTGACATATGGAGAATTTAAATCGTGGGCAACTTTCTGTTGGTCGATATGTTAGAATGTTCTAATATTTCAACAGTTTTTTCATATTTTTTTCTGACCAATTTCTCTCCTGCTTTGCGGCTTATGTAAAGAATTATTTTCATGCCAGTTGTTTTGGCTGTGTCAATGCTTGCACATTGTCAGCTATTATGCAGTAAGATTACCCCCCTAAGCAATCACCTGTCAACTAATATATATATATATATTTATATACTATATAAATGCACGATTGTCAGTTTATTTAATTTAGTTGAAATCAGTAAAATGTTATCATACATGCAACAGTCTATTATTATACAATCTATTGTTATGCAATAAAAATTAATCCACAGCACACTATAGCCTACAGGCGTAATTTCATAATAATAATAATATTAATAGTTTTAAATTGTGTAAAAAGAAAGTGAAAAGTATGCATAACAAATTAACAAAGGTTTACCACCCAATTATGGGTGGTAAATGACTGTTACTGACTTTGTACAGATTCGTTTTACAATTATATATTTTTAAAACATTGTTTAAAAACAAATATATACATTGTTTAAAAACAAACTGCAACGAGAAACACGTTTAATGGACAAATAAACAAACGAGCTGACGGACAGATAAATATTTTGGCGGTATAATCTTATTATCTTAATCATTCAGTAGCATAGGCCAAATTATAATTAATTGAAAAATATGAAAACCGAGCAGCGGGGCGAGGTATCATTGCATTTACAGTAGTGTTGAATTACAGGCAGTGTTGAAGCTGATAAACATTCCTCAGCGTACTGTGAAAAAATAATATTTAAAAAATATTATAGATTGACATTTTCTCTTTGAGTGGGAACATGATACGTTAATAATCTGGAGAAAACGATGATACGTTTGTATTTGACAGACTGCCGAAAACAGTGATGGAGAGAATTCATTTTCCCCTTCTGTTGATAATAATAATAATAATAATAATAATAACAACAACAAAAACTGTTAGCCTATGGTGCTGTCCGTTTGCACTGTCATATTACTGTCATGATAGCCTGACGCGATAACACGTCATATTGACCAGGAAAAACACTTAAACAGTGCTTTAACGAGACAAATAGAAATTGGAACAAACTTTTATAGAAATAATAATACAAAAAACCAGCACAATTAACAGTGCACAGGGATGTAAATTATAATTTAACATTTGCAGAATAAAGCGTTTAACATATGTTCACATATTTGTGTAGCCTATATCTTAATTGCAGGCAAGTAGCTATTATGTGTGGAAGTAGCTAGCCTATGTTCCCCAAACCATTAGTGAGAATTTACTCTAGAAATAATGGTATGCTCTTTTCTATTTTGTTTGTGTCAGAATCTGTTTTAGTGTTCGGTTTTGTATTTGTTTTCTTGTTTTTCATTTAATAATGCACATACGCGATGAAAAAAATCTAGGCCTTTGTTTACTCAATCCTATCCTCGATTTAAAAAGCACCACGGTTTATTTATAATCTAATCTAGTCAATACACGCTTTGATGATCGTTTTTTCGTTATTTTGTTAGAAATTGTGTTTACGTACTCTGGAATGTATTTATAGCCTATGAAAAAGTAAAAAATCAAGTTCAAAATTATTTAGAGTTGCTTCTCTTTGCCGCTGAGAAATTATTGGAATTCCCCCTAGGCCTACTCCTTGTGATTACTCTAGATTTACATTAACTGAAACAGAATTCTTAAAACACAGAATTGTTTCAATAATGAGACATGGTAGATTAAACACAAGGTCTCTTAATTCTTAGCATTTCCGTAACTACAAAACACTCTACTTTCACATGTTCACTGCAGGCCCGTCCTCTTTTGCCTATCGAGGGCCTACCTAATTTACTACAAGAGAACAATCACGACTATCACATTTCTATCAGCTTTAATAATTTGAATCGGAAGGCGGGTTATAGTTTAGCTACTGATAGCTGCCGTGTAGGCTATGCAATGGATGGCATCGCTGGTTTCAAGGTCCATTCACAAAATAGGTATGATTTTGTTAAGAAAATTATATTTTAAATGCGACTAAACCCCAAACGAAATAATTAACCGTTTGCTTGGTAAGCTTTCGTCTAATGGGCCTATAGCCTATTCATTGTTATGCCCAGATATCCACTTTTTACATTAGAGTCAGACATTATTATGAAAAAATTAGCGACGTTTTCCCTCTATAACTCAACTAGCCTACTGTTTGATTTATTTACGTAAACCTCGACTGGTATCTTACTAACCATATCCAATAACATCGCTATACTTCATCGACATCAAAGCGTTAATGGTAAATTAATGGCCGCCCTTTTTCGTGAAACGTCAGGTATGATGTATTGCTGCAGGTCATGGAGGATTCATTCTAAGTGCCTTACTTTCAACAAGGCAAGTGTCTTAAGAAGCGTCCACGACGTGGGGCTACATGCATATACATGCAAGCGTATGTCTCCTGATGCAGTCACCCACACATAGGCTCCATCACGAGTTGCTATACAACAGTAACAATATTCCTAGTAATCAGGCAAACGGCACGCATTGAGTCTTGTAGCCTAGCACAATCACATTGTTTATTTGTTCTGCTCCGCCTTATTTACAAATGTTAGAACTTCTGGCGCCGTTGAATTGATATACACTGTGCTAATGTGACAACCCGTTAAGGTGAATTAAGGTGTTAATCACAATTTAAGACCCAAGAGTAGGCTACATACCGCGGGAATACACTTCGCACTTACTCTCCTGCTGCGTAGTATCGCTGCCGCTAGTCAGCCCCGGAGACTCCAGCATACTCCGTCCCGCCTCTCCGGTACTCTCGTCCGTCTGTGTCCCAACCATCTCCCCCGCCTCCTCCAGATCCAACAGGTGGCTTACAGAGAAGTTCTTTTTAGCCTGTAGGTTTTCCAGATTTGATGTAATTGGACTCTCCAGGCGGTTGGATATCGTTGCTTGTCTGTCCATTACATGTGCATAACTAGAAGTCATGACGCAAAAGGAATACTGAAGGAAAAATTGAGTAATAATAAACGAGCCAAATTATTCCTTGCATAGGCTACAAAAAGTAAAAACAGTGCCTCCAAACCAACCAAGAAGGCTTCGTTTTTTGTTGTAAAGCAGAGCACACGGTTTTACACATCCAGATGGAACGACGTTCTTCAACACTCGACTTTGTTGATCACGGGGCTTGTCAGAGAACCAATTTTTCTTCAGTTCGAAACTAAACCTCAGCCGTTGTCCACTAGCGCAAACTCCGAACACCCAGCATACACCATTCGCTTTACACTGTCTCGGCCCTGGATCTTACAACATCTTCAGAGTTTTTCTCTTGCCTCTGTTGACTCACGACCGTGAATGACTACGGTTGCAGGAAAGATGATGTCTAACAGATGCGCATGTGAGTAATCTACGGCTTTACGCTCACTGGAGGAAGGTTGGATACTGCTGCTTTTTGAAGCCAGTTCTTCCCTCTGTTGGATCAGGAGACTCGATGGTACTTCAAACGACGCACACTGGCACGAAGGGGAAGCCTGAACAGGAATAAATGAAAATTTGAGACCCCTGGGAGGGCAGATCGACCTAATAAGAGCCTGTAATTACGTGGCAATGCCTTTGTACTGTTTCTGACGTTTTACAGACCCCCTCTCTCATCACAAGTCACCCCTCCCCTTACACAATACACAGCATCGTCACCACCACCAAAAACACTCTGATTACGGAGCTTAACGAAACCTTGGCAACTACGTCTGACTCGGGCGCAGAGCCCCAGAATTCTGTGAGAGGGACCTAATTATCGCCCAGTATAATATAACCAGGAGAATCTGACAGCTAGGATACTGGGTTTACTTCAAACACCTTTTTTCAAAATGAGATTCCACAGATTTTCTTTATATCCTGATCAAAAGTCTAAATTGCATGATTTGATAAGAACGATATTGGAAAAGTTCCACAATAAATGCATTGGACGTTCTTGTTTCCTGCGGTATCCACAGTTTGACGCTAGAAAATTACATAAATATACTATAGAATGTAGAATCTTAAATAGGCACACTTGACGGAAGGGCATGTATTTTCAACGGAGACCAACTAGGCTACATAGGCTACACATTGCATAGTGAAACTCGTGTTTGAGCCATCGCTGAATATTTGTGACTTGTGATCATGTTTCTTTTGCCTACGTTAATTCAGTTTTAACAGCAAATATATTTCATTGTTTTTTAATTTTCTAATAGCCTAATGCTAACAGGAATTCATATAGTGAGGAAGAAAAAATAATTTTGTCCTATTTTAAGTTAGACTCGTGCGTGCATAAAAACCAGACAACTGTGTGTGGGTACTTTTGCTTTTCCTAGATTAATTACACACAACTCATCTGACAAACATGTAAGTAATTTCTTCGATTCTGCCTTAGAAATCTTCCAAAAGTCTGTTTGAAAGAAGGTTCTGAAAGTCAATATCGTGCGCTTTGAGCTAGGGTCTTGACAGGAAAGAAGGGGTCCATGTGTTCAAATGGCATGTATGGAGTCTATGCTCCAAGCTGCCATAGACAGCCCGTGGCTTCCAGCCCCGATCTGGGAAAAGAACACTTGATGCCATCAAAGGGATGTAGATTGAAACCAGATGTGCTTCTCTCGTTCTTTCCATGCATTTAATTAAGGCGCTGGGGTAGAGTAGACCTTTCTTCATCATTAGTTTTCCTCCAGATCCCCTTTTCCTGCGTCCTTTCTCTTTGCAGCCTCAGCGCTCTTGTTGGTACCAGTGTGATGCCTCTGTTCTTTTCAACAACAAATCCGTTTAAAAAACGGTACCATTTATTTTTTTGGTACAGGGGGAAATCTTTTCCTTTAGTCGTTTGCCTAAAAGAGAAGCAATAGCTTCAAACAGTGGATTTATTCGAAATGTAAACAAGTGAAAACATAAGAAAAGACAGACAACAATTTAATAATTTAAGGAACATTACATGCAATCAATCACTTTGAAAAAACATAGATCTGTATTTTTATTGTTCCGACGCTTACGCACTACATTCGGCGTTTCATTGGGCTAATGAGCACCGAACAGTGCTGAGTTGGTCTAAACTATACCAATATTCATAGATTAAATTTGGTGTCAAAGCTAAATACGAACCGCTGGACTATTTGGAAAATTGTTTTATTCAAAAGTTACATCAGAAGTCGAACAGTTGGACATAACTTTAGCCTCACCCTCTATTCATATAGGAAAATGTCAGGATAACATTTGTGTATGATACCGTCAGTGGGTTCCCACTTGAATAGCGACTAAATGCACTGGAATTAATAGCTAATTTAATTTGTTAAAAAATGTTAAAATCAACATAGTTCCAATTGAAATTATTCAGATTTTGCCTAAATATACTCGAGTAAAAAATAAATAAATAAAAGTTGGTAAACTGTAATAAGTTTTAGCAGCCGATGCAGGCAAAGGAGTCATGTGAAACCCCGTGCTGGAGCGTGTTTATGAGTATCAAACTTGAAGGCAGCGTATGAAACAAAAGATGTTGACAATGAATGTCCAGAAGATCGAGACTACAATTATTTTCAGAAATGTACATTATATTCGGCGGATATGATAATGTAGGCCCATGTCTGGACATCCAGCGCATCTTAGCTTCCTTTTAATTTTCCAAATCCCACAGTAAACGCCAATAATCCGATATGAGATTGTGTCCCTATCTGCTGCGGGTTAGATATGTTACTTTTAAACATATCTGCATAGAACCCGCAAAATAAACGATTTGATTCCATATATAGGTGGTCGTCCCAATCACTATTCTCATGCTTGCCTATAATGTTTAAAATAAACAGTCAGTCAGTAGAATAGAATAGAAGAACTTCAGTTGTAGCCCCAGCAACAACAACAAAAACAGACAGTGGGGCAGACCCACAACACACAAACAAACATATCAAACAAAGACATCCAGCAGAATCATTACATCAATGATTAGTAATAAATAGTAGCTATACTATTTTCCAGTAAGAGCGAACATTTAACATGTATAGACTAATAAATCTAATTTGAATATGAAATGATGTATTATTGTTGTTGTATTGCTGATGTCCATGTCGCTTCATATGATAACTTCATGCACGCACATAGGCCACATACACACGCGCACACACATCATTATTATTATTATTATTATTATTATTATTATTATTATTATTATTATTATTATTTTTACAAGACTTTGAACCAGTTTCACAGATCAGCAAACAGGGGCTTCCATAATGCACGAGTGGACCCTTGACCTTCAATTATTTTAGAGACAATTACATTTTATTGATAAACATAACTTAATTCAGTTACATAAATTATTTAAATTGGCAGGTCTTCATTTTCAAGATTTCACATTTTATTCCCTTTTCTCTTGTCACTGTCAAGCCACTGATGCAATACGGGAATTGAAAACATTATGCTTTCGAGTTCATAAATTGCACGTAGACCTACATACACATATGAAGCCTAAACCCAATGAAAACGAAACTTTAAAGATCGTGTGAAACCAAATTCAGTTTAGAGAAAGGACACTGCAAATATTTTCTTTAGACATTTATGTCGATCAGACGCGGGCCAACTTTCTGTAACAACAGATAGTGTATTATTTTGGTTATAGCAAAGTCCACATTAGCCTAATAGTTTACTAAAAACAATTTAGCCGTTAAAACAAATTCTATTGACCTGGTAATATAGGCCTATAGGAGTAATAACAAAGCTGCGTCAAGGCCAGGAAAATTAATATTACATTTATTATTACATATTTTGTTGTTATTTAAAAAAAACATGGCATAGCTTATACGCCAGTTGGTTAAAATGTAATTAAAAAAATAAAACCGAAGACAATAATGGAAAATAATCAACGAAAGGTAGGCTAAAATGAAAGATGCACTACTGAGCTAGCTTCAAATTGTATAGGCCTTACGTGATAACTCAGGACGAGGGTACATTAATTTCATACTGAGGTTTGTAAACTGCAGCCTACGTGTAGTTTAATTCAGAGCAGATTGATTTTATGTTGGAACACCACAAGCAGTTTGCAATTAGCCTTTAGAGGCCGTGTTGAACAGTGAACAATAAAGACAGCTGTATATTGTAAGCAGACATAGCATACAGCCTACACCTTCTCCAGAACCGCCTGGTTTAGGGAAAGTTGAAGTAGAACCGACGAAAAGGTTACGTTATCTGTAGCCAAATGACCTATACCCAAGACGCAAGATAGATACCAATTTCAATTCACTGAAGCTTAAAATCAGCAGGCTACTAAATATGCGACTTGCAATTTTCCTTTTGATTCTAGTTTGTCTATAGCCTACGCCCTGAATATTTAAACAAAAAAAAAATGTTGTTTGTAATCGCCTATTAACGTTTTGATATTAAATTTACATAGGCCTATATATCTATCGTGCTTAAAATGTTTCATATTACATAATAAATCATATGCGGTGTCTGCGCAGCCTATATACGGCTATCAGATATAAAGTCGATCACATTACAATTTCTTGTTGACAAGAAAAACAGTTCAGGTTTTGCAAGAAAATTCCCCAGTCGCTGTAATCACGAGGAGGTGAGTATAGGCATCCAATGAAAGTTTTCTGTGCAGGATGTAAAAAGTCAACACGGAGAAGTACCTAATACTAATTAGGGAAATAAAAAGTGACAGAGGTCAATGCGCTGCTTTAATCAGCACCAAGGGTCACTGGACAGCACTGTTCCGACGAGCTCTCGAGCCTGCCTATAGAGTGAGAGGGTACTTCGTCAGCACGAGTTAATCATTAATACCAACCTTCTTGTATGACTGGTAAAATATAGGCTAGCCTATACTATTTCAATAGTAACCATTACCGTTCCGTTTAATACATTTGAAATGACTAGTGGAACATATAGTTTCATGTCAACTGAGGAGACACTTAATCATTTTAGAACAGCATAAACAACAACAACTCGCTTATAGCCTAATAATGACGGTATGCCAATGTTTGTAGTTTAATGACTTCACAATATAGTTCTCATTCGAATATGTAGGGCATATAGCTTAAAAAATCAAACCTTTTAAAATGATAAAATAGAGGGGGAAATAAAATAAGATAAAATGTGGAATAGCCTTGCTTAACCAATACATAATTATTCACATTTAAAATAACGGGTTAACATTGTGAATATATTTCACTGAGATAAACAGAAAACAAATATTTTGTGGCAGAAACAGTTGGTGTTTAACTACGTCTGGTTTAACTACTTTTTTATTTGCTCACAGAATCGAAATTGTGCACATTTCTCCATTCTAAATGTAGCTATATGCCTTGGCAAATGAACCATATAGACTACAGGAAACATTTATTTAATGGCACGAATTACCTAGAGTTTCACAATTTCATTAACGCTGGAACCAATTTTTTGTTTGTTGTGTTGTAACAATCACAGACACCACATTTCGTGCAAAGCACGGTGGTATCTTTTTGCTGCTTTTTAAGTCCTGTTGCAAGTAGGCTACTGCTATGAAAACGAACTATTTTTTATTCATAAGGTACCAACCGTTACCAACGCTTTTAATTAAACACAAATATGCTCGAGGGATTTTATAAATGCAGAGGATCAGATTCATTGGTATTTGTTTCAGTAGCCAAGATTACATACTGGGAAATTACTTTAAATTAAAGAAACAGAAGATCAATATGTAGCATAAAACAGAATTAGGTCTTTGGTCTTAATGTATTAGCCTACAATAGAATATTATGTAAAAAACAAACAAACAAAAATAAACATGATATCGCATTCCTTTAGCCGACGAAAGGAATATTTTTGTGTGTTTGCAGTGTTTTCCGTAAAATCCCCACAACGTCAATAAATTCTACATTATTAATGCTTTATTTTTGATCCAGTTAATATAATTAATTTAGTGCACACCGTGAGACAAGGTCAGAAATCTAACTAATGCCTGACCAGAGGCAGATTTTCGGTAAAAGTAGATCTCACCCTTTTTTCACTTCTCAGGTTACACAGCCTTTCCCAACCTGTCTCAAGAGGGTGGCTCCACATAAATCAAAAACAGTTCGAAGTTCTTCTTCATACGTCTTAGAAAACCGTAAGCGACCTTTATAGGCTACCTCATTTATGCTATATATCCTATAAACGTTCCTATGATTTCATTCATACCAAAGAGTATTCATGTAATTATAATCAAGCTTTTTGCCCATTTCGGGTTGACCAATGAAAGTTACCGTTATGGAATATGATTTATATATTCGCCTGAAACGTAGACCTATAGCTTGCCAAAAGTAGCCTCATTCAGTGCATGTCAAACACCATTTCAATTGACCGTGGATCCATTTTCAATTAAAAATTTACAGCACGTACTGACAGGGAAAGCATTTGACAAAATATTAACGGTCACATTTCATGAAGTGAATAGCAAACGTGTGACTGTTACAGTTGTCTATTTACTTTTAAAGATACGGAGGTCTTTGTGGCTGCAAACGGGCATGATCCTGCAGACCTTTTATATAGACCGTGACAGTAAATACAGAGATTTAACATATTAAGCACAGTACTGCTGCTGACTGAGGCATGGCGGGTTGATTCTCATCAGAAAAAAAACACCTTGTTCGTAGGGGATATCACTGATGGGTTGCTTTCACATCAGTACATTTGGCATTATAACCACTAAATTATAGTGAAAAACCAACAATATACAGTGTCTTCAGACATTTTCCATCCCCCATTATTTCAGTTTTTTCTGTGTTCCAAAGTCAAATTAAAATATATATTTAAGTTGGTTTTTATACTGCTATATAAGTAACTATATAATGTCAAAATGAAATAAAGCATTTCGATTTCTTCAGAATTATATTAAAAACAAAAACCTGAAAATTACTTGATAAGTAGTCACCCCCTTACTAACTAAAATGGGGCCAGGTGTATTCAATTTTCTCGCGAGATCACAAAAATATGTTAACGTGGTCCACCCCTGTTGATTTTGAATCCAACTGTGTTCAATTGCATGATTGCAGCATAAATATCACTGACTTTGCGAGGTCTGACAACCGAAACAGTCTCAGAACTGAGCAGATCAGTCGCGCTGTAATGTAGACCAACACAGTAAAATATCCAGTGTTAATTAAACTCTAACAGAGTTTATATTGAGTCTACTCTGGCAATTGTGGAATGGGGTCATATAAACTCTGTAAGAGTTGATTTTACACTGAACATTTTACTGTGAAGGAACTGCACGTGGAATTTATTTTGTTTGGAGGCAAAAAGCTGAAGGTGAATAAAAAAATATTGGTAAAGCTTTGAACATTTAAAAGGGGAGCACCTTTAAGTCCAAACAAAATGGGGAAAAAATGGTACAATCCAGACACTAAGATCAGGCCGTCCTACCAAGCCGAGCAACCGGGCAAAGAGCAATTGTCAGAGAAGTGACTAAGAGGCCAGCTACAACACTGCCAGTTTCACAGCTCATTGGCTGAAATGGGAGAAACTCCAGCAATCAACATTTGTGACAGAAGGCCTGCATTGTAGATTTGGCCTCTTTGGGAGTGGCTAGATGTAAGCCACTTCTGGGAAAGGCCAACATTTGGGGTGTGTCCCAATACTCGAAAATGCCAAATACCCTTCCTCCACTACCATCCCCTCTCCTCCGTGCCCCGGAAACAGATCTTTGTGTTTTAATATAATGTTGCTGATTACATCTTAATGGTTACATATTATTTAATGTCTCAACGCAAACCGCAATGTCAGGTACATTTGTATACTGTACATGCAAATACTTGTACTCTAAACATTCAGGCAGTTTTGCACACTTCCGGGTAGGAGAGTAGTAGAGGGGAGTGAATAATATCGGGACACAGCCCTAGTCATACCTGGAGTTTGCCATAAGCCAGACTCTGAGACCTACTGGAAGACTTTGTGGTCTGATGAGACTAAAGTTGAGCTCTTTGGCCGTAAAGCAAAGTACGATGTTTGGTGCAAACCCATCGCCCAGATAATACAATCCCTACCGTCAAGCATGATGGCGGCAGCATCTTGCCATTATGTTGCTTTTCAGGAGTGACTGGTAAACTTGAATCAAGATGAATGGAGCCAAAACGCTGAAAAAACCTTTTTTGAATTTATAGTGTTGGTAAGGAGAAAATATTTAAATGTAATAAATAGTAAGGTGGAACACGACACAATACGCAAAAGGTCAAAGGGACTGGTGAAGGCAGTAGGAAGGCAGGCAGTGTATACATTAACAAAGGAACGAATGAACATACATATGTGAATTTCTACTTTATAATCTGTACATCCCTACTTTACAGATTGTCCCTCGCTCCGTGTTTGTGTAGACAGGTAAAACTGAGAACTTTTCTGTGTCTTCATCAGAGGAACGGATTCTCAGTTTCTATAAACAATCCGCTTGGTTTTCGGTCTACTCGTCTTTTTGTCGAAAACCAAAAAGTAAAAAAAAAAAAATAATAAAAAGGTGACTATTTTCTCATGTAATTATTTTTTCATCACATTAAATATTTACATGGCAGAAAATTGTAGTGAATACGCTGAACATGATATACTAACTGGATCACTTAAGACTGGGGATGGATTTAAATGATGACAACAAAATGAATTAAGAGGCATTCGTGTGTAGATGAGTCATTTATATTATATATAAATACATACAAAATATATAAAATAGGACAGACTACCACAACCTTCAACAAATGTACAAAGAAAAGTTAATGTACACCTTTCTGGAACCCACCCCCCTTATTATTAGATTAGAGTACATGAGATGGAAAGTTTATTTCTCCATCTTATCACAAGCAAAACATTTTAAGGATTTTGAGAGAGGTTTCAGAGATTGTTCAGTGGCATACTTATACAGCTTTCAAAACAATGAATGCAGACATAATTTATCTGTATAGAGTATACAATGTGAACTAGAGCATATTAGGCTATAGATCACAAGAAGCAGATGTATTGCACTGCACGCATGTTCAGGAGGACAGCAGAGACAAATGTCAGAATGGTGTAAAATTGAATAACCTTCACTGCAGAAGCAAAAGGATTGTTTCTATAAAGCTAACTTACATTTTTAGTAAGTCCACATTGTTCTGCCAACTAGTCAGACTGAAGCCCACAATTACATAATAAAATATACAGTAAACACCAGATTGACTGCACTGCAATGTCTTGACATGGTTAAAAAACATTCTATTAGAATGAGCAAACAGCTATTTATTTCACATGCGTCTTGTATTTCTCACAAACACGTCTTCACTCATAAGCATAGTTTACTTCGGTAAAAATATTTCCCTTCTCCCAGTAGTGTATCTATGAAATGCATTCAACACTGACTCTGGGACAAAGATTAAAATAATTGTATAAGATATCAAAGCTCAATAATCCTTAAAATGAAAGGAAAATACATTTGAATCTATGTTCAAAAACAGTTTTTTTGCCTATTACCAGCACTTAAAGGCCAAGAATGACATTCTAAGCTCAGGAATTTCAGCCAACGAAACCAATGTATATAATTAGCACTGAAAACTAGAGACAGCGTATCTTGCCGAATACACTTTGGTGTAATAATTTCATATTTTATAGTACATTTCAACATACATTATAATCGGAAAAGGCTTTGACAGGTTACCAAAGGATTTGCTAACGTCCAGAACTATACAGAGAAGATTACGCGTAGAATACAGCGGATTTTCTTCTCACTGATAAGGAAACAGTACAGTAACGGTACAGTAACCATGTTCAAGCGGTGATCTCAGGAGATGGCCCAGTTTCCCCTCTCTTTTCCCCTCTCTTTTCCCCCTCCTCAGCAGCTACGGGCTCGCAATGTATGCCAGAGTCTGGTGGATTACTCATTTTTGGTTGACATTCGGGGAGCGGGCTTTCCACCTGTCCGCCCAACTCCGCCTCTGGCTCCGCCTCCGCCTCCTGGAGCGTCTTCCCCACCTGGATCTCCGGCTCCAGGCGCTCCTCGTCCGCCTGCAGCTCCAGCCGCTTCATTAGCTCCTCCAGCTTGCAGGCCTTGCGTAGCTCGTTCTCCTGGATGATGGCATACAGGTGCTCCGTCAGCTGCTCCTTCACGTCCGTCTTCTTGTGCAGGTCCAGTTTGGCCGACACGTACTCCGCCTCCGCCTTTTCATACCTTTTTCTAACCAGGGGAGACAACCGCCTGTATTACAAAGGGCTCTTTCGCAACAGAACACCCGTGTGCTTCTCTAACTGCTTTAGGAGTGACCTGAGGAATATCTTATCGTTTACAAAGAAGTACAACTATGTAAGCCTTACATCAATCTGTTTAGATCTACACAACATTACTTTACATACACTACATGCAATCTGGAAGCATGAAAATCCTGCAGGGGGCACTGTTTGTAGTTCTAAACCAAAAGCAAGTAGTTGTACAGTACACTGCATCAACATTTTACATTTGGTTTATATAAAAAAATATTTTAAAAAAAGGTTCATAACATTATTATATATTATTGTTAACAATATATCATAGAATAACTATCGAGCGATGGATATATACAATTGTTGTGCGGTTAGAAAGAAAATATAGCAAAAAAAAAAGTTCAGTTAAAAGTGTAGTTCTTTTTAGTTTGGCGGGAAGCTCCATTAAAAATGTATTAGCGAGGAAGGAAAACATGGCCTAAGCCAAACTCATGCACCCTGTGCGTCAGTATTTACCTTGCTGTGGAGTAATCCCAGCTGGCCTGTTCTATTCGCCCTCGCAGGATCCCAATGTCATTGGACACCATGTCATCCAGGGCCTGCAGCTCCTTCTGTATCCTCTTCAGTTTCACTGCCTCTGCTTGGGTTTGCTTTGACCTATAGCCACGGGAATAGAGCAGTTAGGTTAACCACTCAGTCCACACGGTTACATTAATGTCATTTCTTTCTCTGCAAAGGGAATACGTGTTTTTTGGATATAAGGAAAAGTAACGACTGGAGTAACTGTAACATTGCAAGCCTCAGTAAGTACAATGCAGTGTGCAGGGATATAAATAGGACTCCCAATGTCGACAGTGTGTCAAGATTTTACAAGAAGCAAGGTAGTGTACCAACTGGAACCCGTATACATATTGGTGGCTAACAACATCGAAAGTATTCATACCCCTTCACTTTTTGCACACTTTGTGTTGTACATTTAATATTAAATGGATACATTTGCCATTTTTGCCCATCAATCTACACTCAATAACCCATAATGACAATGTGAAAACATGTTGTTAGACATTTTAGCAAATGTATTAAAAATCTAAAACTGAAATTTCTCTTGTACATAAGTATTCATACCCTTTGCTTCAATGTATTTTTAAAGTATCACATTTCATATTTGGTCGCATATCCTGTGCATGCTGTTACTTCCTGAAGTCTATGACCCATAAACATTAAAAAACTCTCGTTATCTTATTTTCAGGTACTGTTACAAGCGATACTATAACCTCTCTGCATTTGAATGGATCTCTATGGGAATTGGGGGTGAGAAGATTAATATGAAGGTATGAATATTTATGTAAATGAGATTTCAGTTTTTGATTTTTAATACATTTGCAAAAATTTCTAAAAACATGTTTTCACTTTGTCATTATGGGTTATTGAGTGTAGATTGATGGGCAAAAATAGCCATTTTTAATTAAATCTACAACACAATAAAGTGTGCAAAAAGTGAAGGGGTATGAATACTTTCAAGCACCACTGTATACTAACATGCCTCTAAGCATGAGTCTAGGGAACTGTTTAGTCTAGTTTCATTTGTGAGTTTGAATTTTAAAAAATCTATTTAAAAGAAATAAGACGTAAGAGGTTCATATTATTACGATTAGGCTCCTTTCTGCATGTATTCTGCGTCATCATATCACTTAAATTTTTTTGGGGGGGTTGTTGCTATATTGACTTTGGAAAACGTTGCATATTTCTTTCTCTTTCTGTGAGTCTGGAAAGCACATTCTGCGGTTCTTACTTTTCAGCAATGGTCTTTGTAAGGAGTGCTTTTTTGCGTTTATTCTTCTCTTCCATCATTCGTTGCTCTTGCTGAAGCTGTTCCAACCGAGTATTGTCTCTCCTGTAATTCCACACAAAGTCACACTAGATGAGCACAACATGTATGTTTTGTGGAGCATGGCTATAGTGTGGCTGTGTAATTCATTCATATGAGAATATCTACGCAAGCCATGCAGTATACCCGTTGTAATATTATATTTGAGGTTCAAAACCATTAGCCTACGTTTACGATCCTCATCCTCACAGAAACCAAGAGAATCATACTACACTTACTGTAGCTTCCTGTCAGAGGATCGTGGATGTTTTCAATGCTAAAAATGTCCCACTGAATGGTAATATACTCTCAATGCATATCATAGACTTACTAACAATTCCACCTCCTGCTTTTCGAGCTCCTTGGCCATTATGGCAGCTTCTGTGGTCGGCACGAAGTGCTGGTTTACAACTACTGGTTCTTGCAACTGGCTGGTAGTGCTCTTTTCGGACGTATTCTCCGGCGTTATTTTTGGAGCAGTCTGGTTAGGAGTTCGCACTGCAGGCTTGGCGAGGAGTTGTTCGGGTGGAAGATGGGCAGAGCCATCGCGCTGCTGAGCAGCTTGCTGCAGGGCTCTCTCCCGCTGCAGCTGCTGGCGACTGCGGTTGGTGGGAGCCGGTCTTCGGCCACGAGCAGCGGAAGATCCCGACTCTAGTGGTGAGATGGAGTGAAATGTGTTAGCGAGCATTCTGCAATTCGACGTTTACAAATAATTTATAATACAACAAGCACGCAAGCTGCTATATCGCACAGCTGAGACAATTCATTCAACGATGGTAAAATGGACTCGGTATAAGCAAACATTTAGCTAGGCGTTTAGAAGCTCTTACCCAGAACGACTCAGAATAATTTACATTTAACATACAATCAACAACTGGATATTTAAAAAAAGACATTCTCATTGCTCAAGGTACAACGGCAGATCCCAGTTAGGAATTGAACCAGTAACCATTGCATAACAAGCCTAGTTCCCCGACTATCATCCTAACGTTTAATTGCCATCAGCTCATTTGTTTAACATTAGCCTTTTACAACACTTGTTGTCGATAGAGCGTTAGCTACAAGTTAACTGAAGTAGCTAGCTGTGTTAGATAGCTAACTAGTAGTAGCTGACACACTTTCCCAAGACAAATAAGAAAAATCTAGCTAGACGGTCATTTACTTTGAACCTGGTTTAACTTGAGGTAGTGCTCACGCTAGAATCTTCAATTCAATTCGACAATGCTCTTTACAAAATCTTTACTTGCAAACAACCAAAGCGAGTTACTGTTAGCTAGCTAAGTTAGTTACCTTTCTGTTGCATCCTCCGTAGCTCTTCATCAGAAAAGCCTGTCCACCCAGCCATTTTAGTACGTTTTTCAGATAATCTTAACGTTGCAAAATACTTCAATGAGAAACTATCAATTCATATATATATATTATTTTTAATTCCAAACTCAAGATAAGGTAAGTTCGTTGTGTAAGTAATTACTCCACATACATTTCTGTGCAAGCGACTGCCATCATGTTTCAGCTGTTGCCACGTACAGGACCCAACGTAGGACCCTTTTAGACCAGAAAAACAGCGCCTGCGACTATAGTTGTCGTTTAGGTCGCACAAGAATATTTAAATTGGTTTGATTGTTTTCGTAATATTATGGCTATGTTTTTGTAATTTAACTGAGACACATGTTTTTTTTTCCTATTTGAATAATTACTGTGGTTATCCAGTTTTTTGGACTCTATTTAGGCAGTAAGTGACCAGCTCAAATACAATGTAAAACATTTAAATTTAAAGCCCTTTCTCGGTTAATATAGGGAAGAGCTGAGATTTTTCATTTTGAATTTGTGAAAACAAGTTATTGTTTACGGAAATTGATCATTGCTGGCATAATTAGAGAAAAGAATTATTAGCAAACAAAAAAAATGCAGCCTAATCCTTGTTTTGCATCACATTGCATTGCTATAACAGCCGAATGTTTGTGTAGTGATAACTGAAAATGATTAGCCTAATGAGTTTCAGTTTTGCGGTGTAATAGGCCTACTGTGATGTGGGAGTGTCCTATGTTGGCCTCATTTGTTTAAGTGGGTTTATACGGGTTTTAAAGTTATTGTTAGGGACCTTTTTTTCTTCTTCTCTCTGGCAGTTTCACTTTGGCAAAATTGAACTTTGGTAGAACTTTGGGTTGTGTATAGTTATCTGGCCATGATATGAGTCCAAATTTATGGTGGTGAAATATATTAATTAGTTGCCCTGTGCTCAGCTGGGGTAATAATCCAGAATAGGCTAGGGTTGTCGCTCTCCATTTACTTCTATAGCGCAGCTAAAACGGTCTCAAAATACACTTCTCGCACGTATACGAACGCCAACGAAGCGGATTCTGTCAATACGAACAATAACCAGTCCAATTACCAATTTTTTTTGTGTAATTAAACTTATTTATAAAAGTACTATTTTCTTCATTCCCTCTGAAGGAATGCAAGCTACCAGAAAAGGCTAGGGCTGTGTCCGAATCAGAGCCCTATCTACTGCGCCCTGTATACTGCGTACAGTACACTGGCAGAAGTGTGCTGTTTCATGTGCACTGTTTAGCAGTCCGCGAAAAATATCCGCCATACTATTTTCCAACCGCACTGTGGAAGTGTCCTAAGCAGGTCATAAAACGTCCCACCAGTGTTGCCATGTCCGCGGTTTTACAGCTAAATTGGGATACTTTCAAAGTGCAGTCACAGGTAAAAATGAAAAGTCGCAAAGCACACACTTATTTTAAAAAGTAAAAATATTTAAAAGCTTTCTATTTTAAATACGTTGGTTACGGTTAGAAATATATTTTGGGCTAGTTTTAAGTCGCCATTTGGCTGGAAAGTCTTGCCAGATCTGGCAACCCTGTACCCCACCCTTTGCGCGGCCATGTCAGGTGTCGTTTTTGTTGTATTTGAAAGAAAACGCGAGCAGAGCTGCGCCTAGACAGGCCGTGTACGGAGTCGAACCGATGAATGATGGCGGCGAGTAGTAGTGGAGGGATTTCAGAGGACATTGAGGATGACATGGATGTTGAGGAACGGAGTAGAGTAGCTAGCAGGAGAGGACGGGGTAGAGGGAAAGTGAGGATAGAAGAGCAGGTGAGGAAACCAGCTGATAAAAGTAAAAAACGGAGTTTGGAGGAAAGTAGCTCTGATAGTGAAGGATCAAGATCAGTTTGTAAGAAATTGGTGGGAGAAGAATTTAAAATAATACTGAAATTTAGGCGGGAAGATGAAAATGAAAATACCAACTTAAGTCTAATGACTTTGACCAGGGAGTTGAAAAAGAAAGTAGGCGAAATTGAAATGGCTAAAATACTTCGAGATGGAAGTTTGTTTTTAAAATGCAAAAACGAAGAACAGAAAAATAGGGCGTTGCAGATTGAAAATATCGGCAGGAAAACGGTGATTGAAAAAAAAGTATTGGGTGAGGATAGAGTTAAATGGGGAGTGATAACAGGCATACCGATAGAAGAAGATATGAATAAGATTGGAGAGGTTATCGAAGGAGGAGAAGTGAGTAGAATTAAAAGACTGTTTAGAACAGTGAATGGAAGGAAGGAAAAGAGCCTATCAGTACTATTGGTGTTTCAGGGTTCAATTTTACCTGAAAGAGTAAAAATTGGATATACGAGCTTTAGGGTAAGGGCTTATGTACCAACACCGCTACGTTGCTACAAATGCCAGAGATACGGGCATATTGCCGCAGTTTGTAGGGGGAAACAACGATGTCCTAAATGTGGAGGGGATCATAAGTATGGAGAGTGTGGGGATAATGTGCAAGCTAAATGCTGCAACTGTGGAGGTGGTCATAGCGTGGCATATGGCGGATGTGAAGTTAAAAAAAGAGCAATGAAAATTCAGCAAATCAAAACACAAAATAACATAACGTATGCAGAGGCAGTAAAGAAAGTGCAAGGAGAAAGCAGAGTAGAAAAATCGGAGAGAAATTACCAACCATCTAGATTTGAAGTGCAAGGAGAAAGAAGAGTAGAGGATTCTGAGAGAACAATTGTTAACCAAACTTCTAGAGTTGGGATCGAACAGTGTTGTCAAACTGAAGGGTTAAGTACTGAAAAATTGGTTTTATTCATTGCCTATGTCCTCAATTGTTCAGATCAAGCTAAAAGCAAAACCGAGAAAATAAGAATAATAGTTAAGGGAGCGGAAAAGTTCTTGGAGGTGAAGGGTCTTTGTTGGGAACAAATTCATAAAGAATTGAGTCCGAATCAAAGTCACGAAACATGTTCTAAAGGACCTATGTAGGCATTCAAATCGAGATGAAGAGATTCAAATATGATTTAAGAGACGTATAATAGTTTGGTATAATTTTAGGTTTTATTTATTTATTTTTATTTATTTTTTTATTTATTTTTTATTTTATATACAGACCTAAGATAAATTAAATTTAATGAATCCAGATCTACACTCCAATCCGGTTGGTGGCGGTAATGTACAATTTAATTGTCTACAAACCGCCATAAAACACCAAAGAAGAAGAAGAAGAAGAGCTGCGCCTCATTTAAAAAAAAACAAGCTTTATGTCATATTTATGCGACCAAAATGTTTGCGTACTTCTTGAAAAGTGTGCTTCCGAGTGTACTCAGCGAAACCCTGGAAGTAAGAGTATCATATGGGGGTTTAAAGTAGGCCTATACTATAGACTACTTCACGACTTTTTCGTCCTGTCTACTCAACAAGCCTACCTAATAGTATGGAAGGGTACTGATTCGGACACAGCCTAGCAAAATGTCGGCAGGTCGGTTTGTTTATTACTAGGAACACTTGCGTGGAAATTTGGACCAATGAGTGGTTTCGCATCGGCTCATAACGCTCCACGCTGTTTCTGGCACAAGAACATACCTACCGGATCTACGTTCCAAATCAAATATGAAAAAGCCAGAAAAGGGCCATTTAATTTTCTCCAAAAAATTGGTAAGACGACTGGTTATCATTGGTATTGACAGAATCCGCTTCGTTTGTATACGTGCTAGAAGTGTCATTTTGAGACCGTTTTAGCTGTGCTGAAGTGAACGGAGAGTGACAAATAGGCTACCCTATTCTGGATTATCACCCCAGGGGAGCACAGATCAACTATTGAACATATTTCGCCACCATTTTGACTCATATCATGGCCAGGTAACTACACAACCCAGTTCGACCAAAGTTCAATTTCGCTTTAAATGCTTTATCACAGAAGATATGTATTCATGTAGGCCAAGCTAAGTGTAATTCAGAATGCAAATAAATAAATAAAATTGAGAGCATAACACCCACAGTGCGAGGCCATGGTTGTGCGGTGGTACACAGACTTACACAGTGATGTTGATGGGTCACAGACTTTAGGAAGTAACAGCATGCAAAGGATATGCGACCAAATATTAAATATGATACTTTAAAAATATGTTAAAGCAAAGGGTATGAATACTTATGTAAATGAGAGATTTCATTTTTCGATTTTTAATACATTTGCAAAAAGTTATAAAAACATGTTTTCACTTTGACATTTTGGGCTATTTTGTGTAGAATTTTGAGACAAAAAATTAACTCAATCTATTGTAGAATATGTCTATAATGTAATAAAATGTGGAGAAGGTGAAAGGGGTGTTCAGACTTTCCGGCTTGACTGTATATAACCAGCAAAGAACGTCCAGTTAAGTTGGACATTACTGTAACGTAAAGGAGTTGTTAAGTGATGTATTATTGCAAATTGGTGTGTAATTAGGCAGAAAATAAAGCAGCACTGTAAATAAACAACGAGTACTGTCTAGATTATTTGCTTTAATGACAATAATATACTTTGTATTTTAATATGTGCATTGACTATATGAAAATGACAGCCATTCTGTGTCATGTATTTGGAAAGGTTTTTTTTTCTTTCCCTTTCCCAGCAAGGTTAGACCTTCTCGACTGAGAAATCTTTCATAAGAAGAACAAAAATTATCATTAATGATCATTGATTGGGAAAAGGAAAGAGAAGCTGCATACAGCTGTACTCCAAAGATTATTGCAGTTATAGATGATAAATCGCCAATAATTCAACACTCTGGTGAAGGAATGTTTTACTGAAACATGAATGCATTCTGATCAATATAGGAGATGGCAGCTCATTTGTGTAAGATACCATTTCTGTCTAGTCCTTGTTGAGTATGTGCTGCATACTGTTGTATTTTCACCTTAATGGCATGTGTTCTTGAGCTTGTTTTTGAAGTACAGAAAAATGTGTCTACTGTATGTGTCTTGCCCCACTTTCACACTATATATACTTCTCAGAGCCCGAATCACACATTCACTTCCTTGTTTGAACTGTTAGGGACTAGTCCTGATTTGCATTTTAAAAATCCAATACCCCAATGCCTGGGGAGGCCTGAGCAGGAAATGGTGTAACAACAGTTGAAAGGTTAGTGCCCTAGACAGTGGCCTGGGGGTACGACGTTGCCCAGGCGCCTGGGATCTTCAACACTAATCCTCTGGACTCCCTGGGACTGACACGGAGTGGAACACATTAACATCTAATAATATTTTCAGAAACTGGAGGGAAAAAGAATATTCTTTAAAGACCATTAGTCACAATATATTTTTCTGCTCTACCACACACCACTGGCACAATGGAGAATTTGATAAAGAACATCTGGGAATCTGAAAGGTCCAGGTACATGGCACTGTGCAGTTCAACACAACTGTCAAAGAAAATATGATAATAATACATTTTTAATTGAATAAATAATAGCAAGGTAAGACATAACCTGCCCAATATAAATAGCATTTAGAAAGTCAGAACGGCATTCCAAATGAATACTGTATGAAGTGGGTATGGGTCCCTTTAAACACAATTGAACCAGAAAGTCATGCAAAATTAAAAATAATGCTTTCATTTTTTTATTACAAACTCAGTACTTGCACTAAAAGATTACTCTGCATTGGTGTGGTGTGTGAAAACAAAATGTTGTGCTGTGAAGCTGTTATAGAAAAATGACAGTCAATGTAATTGCCAAAAGCAATTTTTATGAAAGTGTGCACAAAGAATGGTAACAGGATAATTATGCAATTACCACAATTACCATGAAGCCTGGCAGTTTGGTTAAACCAGTATTACATTCCTTTTTGATTATAACAACACCTAATATAAGTATTTTTTAAAACTGCTGCTTTTCATATTTTAGTCAACTTCCATGACTGCTGACTTACTTTATGTAATTTGTTATATTTATTGTAATGTACATTTTCTGCCAAGGGCTTTTTTCCAGGTTAGTCTTTCAGGTCTATTTATGGGCTCTGTTTTGTGTCTTAAACATTTAAATTGCCACTTTAAAGCTGAATTGACAGACATCCAACATTTATATGCAGTTGTCCAATATGCCCACAGAAACACCATTGGTTGTAGCTCTTCCAAATTTTCTACACATAAAGCCTTCAAGAATTCTTAAAGTACTACTTGCACGTATCACCTATTAACTCAAACAAATTGACAGCTGTATGTGGCTGATGTGAAGTGTATTCCCTAGTCCTAGAGAGGGTGTTGCTGTGGCAGCATACCTTAACCAGACAGGAAACCGGAAATAGGGTGTTCCAACTGTTCTACAGCCTGGCAGCTAAGCGATTCTCAAGCTCTAAGGGGACCTCTTCCATCTGAAACATCACAGTACCTCCAGAAAAACTATACATTATCATGTCATCAGCTTTTCCGTCATTATCGCATCTTTCATTCTATTTAAATATTTACACTTACAAACTGTCACTTTTCACACACAAAAACGCATGCACGCACTTCACTTCAATCATGGAGTACTGGAAGGCCCCCAAAAGCAATAGATATCCTCCCTTTAAACAATGCCTGTCTAACTTTCACAGAACTGAGATTTATTTTGCTGGCTCTGGGTTCAAATAACGCTGGTGTGGTCTCATTGTCGCTATGCCCCTTGAACATCTTTTAACTCCCTAATAGCTTTAGAACAAGCAGCGTAATTTTATAATCATGCAGGTAGGTAAATTAGATGAGCTTGGTCAGAGAAATGTTGAGTGCGTTTAAACATTCTACGCAACTAAACAGTAAAACCGGCCCACATCTTTTTCTCATCTGGGAGCCAATTATTTCTGTGCTTAAAAGGCAAAAACACCTCAGGAGGGTATAAATCTTGGGAGCAGAGAGACAGGGCTGTACATGGGATCCAGATGTCAGAAGATTGAATGGTCATTTGTAGCGCGTTTGCGGGCGCCAATGGCTTTGAGCCTGGCTCTCTGAGTGACCAGGGGTCCATTATGGAGAAGACCTGCCAGGACACATGAAGCCTCCTAGCTGTGAATTTCCTGTGGGGTCTGCCTAGGGGGACTGGTGGCACAAAGTGCCAGTGATTGCAGTGGGAGTTCAAAGGTTCAAGTCTGAGGAAGGAGAGGGTGAGCCTACTGCCCGTGTTCTTAAAGTGTGTGTGTGTGTATGTGTGTGTTGGCCATGAGTGTATTTGTCTGTATAAAAGTATCTGTGTGTGTGCACATGGTCACTGGCCCCTGGCCCCTTTGTGGCTCATCATTTTCCATGTGGTTGGGTTTCTGACTCCAGTCTGTTTATCTCTTAAATTAGAGCAATATCCAGTCTCAGTATAAACTAATGTTCTGAATTGAAGCCCATTTTTCAGTTTGTAAAATGTCCACTCAAGAATATTCAACTGTAGGTAGCAAGTAGCAATTTATTTAAGTAGCAATATTATTTTCACAAATCATCTTGTTATCACTATTAAATTGTCATATATTGTTATCTTATTTTATAATATGATATTATAAAAATTATATAATATATATACAGTGCCCTCTACTATTATTGGCACCCCTGGTAAAAATGAGTAAAAAGGGTTATAAAAAATGTACCATTTGGTGAATTAGCTTAATTTCAGAAAAATCCAACCTTTAATTGAAGTAAATTTATTATGAGAAAAACAAAATTCTCATCAAAAATAATTATTTTTAACAAAACCATGTGTGCCACAATTATTGGCACCCCTGCATTTATATATAGAATAAAGTAATCTATATATTTGGTTGCATATCCTTTGCATGCCATGACTTCCTGATATCTTATTTTCTGGTACTCTTACAAGCGATACTATAACATCTCTGCATTTGAATGGATCTCTATGGGAATTGGGGGGTGGGACTAGATTTAGCTGTAAATTATGCTGGAACAGTATGGAATACATGGTTGGTAAAATGGCTGTAAGTCATCAAGAGTCTGAGGTATCAAACGAGCCTCAAACCATCACTCTGCTGCCAGATATGCAGTAGATATGGATGGATCACTTTAAGGCTTGTTTCTCCTGACAAATTTTCCTATTGAACTCTATGGAAAAATAAGTCAGTAGAAGAAACCCTTCAAGTTATCCATCCATATCTACTGTAATTCTGGCAGCAGAGTGTTGGTGTAAGGCTTGTTTGATACCTCAGACCATTTCGCCAACCATGTGTTCCATACTGTTCCAGTGTAATTTACAGCTAAATCTAGTCCCACCCCCCAATTCCCATAGAGATCCATTCAAATGCAGAAACGTTATAGTATCGCTTGTAAGAGTAAGATTAAGCTAATTCACCAAACGGTTAATTTTTTATAACCCTTGTTACTCATCTTTACCAGGAGTGCCAATAATAGTATATATAATATATAATAACTGTATATTTATTATGGTCTTATACTAGATACAATTATATACATTTGGTACTCTGTCATCTCTTATACCAAATCAAATATATATTCCAAAACAAGTTTATTTTTGGTGTACTTATAGTGCAAAAAAAGTGAATATGCAGTGATCAGTTATATATCGTTATAATGGTTTGATCAACCAAAATTATTTGCTGCCAGCCAGTAAAGTACAGCCCACTTTCAGTCAACAAAAGGGTCACATGCATGCAAAAAAAGTAGGACAAATACATTTTAAGGAAACCAGGGAAGCTGTGGTAGGATCGAAAACTTCCTTGTTGATGGCGAGACCAAGAGGACATCCAATCTCTTGGTAAAAACCCATATGTTTCCGCTTCTCTGACCTCACTCAGGCCAAACTGTAGCTCCCCTCCCCGTTCCCCCACACAAACAGGCCTCTCCAACTTCTGTTCCAAATTTGTTCTTTAATTTTCATCTCTGACCCTTGGTCCTGTCATCTGCAGCGAGTTTAGAGTAATAACCCTGGTTGACATTATGTACAGAGCTTCTCTCTCCCACACATCTCTGCGCTTGGGAAGAAGGAGATGGATCCTGGCGGGCAGGTCTGTGGGGAGATAGTGTTGCGAATGCAGCTATCCGGAGTGCATTCAGATGTGCTATTATGTCTGTCGGCCTGCAGCTCATTCACTTCACATCACGGCTGCAATTTACAGCAGTCATGCTCTTTCTGCAGATCAGGCCTTGACTGTCAGAGGCTTGCTCTTGGTGATTCAAAGTGACATGGGCATACATGTTCACGTTACAAAGCATTATAAGTTAGCATCATGATTTGTTTTCCCAAAAATCTAAATAACACCCCCCCCCAAAAAAGGAATCCTTTTGCCAAATTTCCCTTCGGTTGGCACTGTAAAACAAAGAAGGCCAACCCAATTTTTCAAGTCATAAAAACATTTGTTTGTGTGTGCATGTGTGCGTGCACCTGTCAGTTTGTACAGTATGTGTGTGCATTTGTTTACTATGTCTATATATGATTTATGTTCAATAAGAAAAAGTAGAAATTTATTTTCATTCATTCCTATTTTTTCTGCCAAGAACTGGGGAAGATCTGGAAAGTCCACTGAGAAGTCAGGTTTAATTGATTTCTTTATACCTGCAACTCCAACACAGCTGCTGCCCCATCAGTCTATGCCATGGCACAAAATAATCCAAATGAATGCATAGCACATTATAATCAATAAATATTATGAATCAGTCCAGCAAGCAAGCAATCAACTACTCTGCCAATAAACCAACGTGTCAATCAATTAGTCAGTCAATTACCTGCTCGACCAACCCATCAATCAATCAGTCCGTCAAAATGTATTTGTTGTTTTGCATTTTTACAAGGAAAGAACTAAAAACATTCTTTTCGAGCTATTTGATCAGGTCTCAATAAATGTAAAATGTTCAATTCTTTTATTTCTTTTTTTCACGAAGAATGGTTGCTGTAAAAAATCAGTTTGACAAAGGTGAAGACAGACGTCAAATGGATCATATAGCGTAATAAAAACATAAAGGGTTCACACACCAGTTAGGGTTAGATTACATGCGTGAAATTAAATCTGTTCAAACATGTGCACTGAAAAGAAAATTGGACAAGAAAGAGGTAACATCACAAGCTCTGGAAACATTATTCAGTAGCTGTATGATTTCAGTATATTTTATTTATAGCCAAATTTATTTTGCTAAGGTATTTTCATTACTTAGCCAAACCCTCAGAATGTTTTGGGAGGGCAATTCCCATATGTCTGGAACTGTAATAATAATTGAGATTTCACACCTGTAGCACGCAATTGGCTTCCAAAGTAATGCTTTTTGCATCTTTTGCCACATAAATAATTTTTCAAGCAATTTCTTTGGCTCCTTGTGTTCTTTCGACTTGCAGCAATGCGTGCTCTTTGTGAACTATTTTTGGCTTTAAAAAGAATTAAGTACAGTCATCTTGTCTGACAACCAACAAAATGTCAGGCAGGAGATGCCAACGAACCCCACAGGCAGATGGAGGGTCTCCAGAGAGGTGGCGCATGTCAGAAGTGAGTGTGCATTGAGATGAGACGGCGCATAAATGCTGGACACACACAGAGAAAGCCCTGTACACGGTGGCACTCAATGAGTGAAATGTAATGGCACTGACATCACGAATCTGGGTAAATCAGATGCCCACAAACAGCAGTAAGTACATTTAACTGTATGACAGCCGACTATAATGTATGTGTCACGCTACTGAACCATACACACTGCACCCCTGCATTTTGCCTCGCCTAAATACCATGACGATGACACTTCCTATACTCAATCAAACGCCAGCGCGTCGCTGCTTTAATTTCTTACACAGCAATACTGTTCGAAACAGTATATGGGTGTCATCAACCAACATAGATTATGGTAAAATGATGACACCATTTTGTTCCGCTCAGATTTATGCAGAATATGTTTCCACTGTGATTACCTATTTGTGCAGCTGGCTGTTTACTAAAGTAATTTGGGTTTAGTAGCTTGCTGGAGGGAATTCTGGGTTCAATTCCAGATATTAAAATGTGGAGTGGGTGTGTATATTATATTTGGTAGTAAAATAAAAGCCTTGATTGAGGTTAAATTTCTGGCTCTGCATGTTGAACATGCAGCCTCCATGACAAATTATGTCTTTCTGTCATATGGCATCACTAAATGACCAATGTCACATATGGTAAGAACGGCTTGGGTATAGTATTTACCTGATCTCGCATGCAAGTGATTATTGAAATTATGGTGTCTTTGGCAGACTGTTTCTCTCCTGTTCTTTGCCCCCGTCTCAGATGGAGAAAACTATGTCATCTGGTTGCAATCGAGAAAAAGTTTCCCATCAGCAATATGGGTTTGGCATGGAAACCCAGGTACTGCAAGTTCTACGTCTCAGGGGGATACATGGGTGTAACTGTAACCCCTAGCAACACACTCCATTATTAACTATTTAATTTTAAACAGAGAGAATGAACAGAGGGTGGAGTGAATGATGCTTTTGCAGGTCTGGCCAATAGACGTTACACTGCAAGTTGTGGACTGGAGTTTTATGACAGAAATGCCTAATGTCAGACTTGATGAGATTGTCATGTGATTTGAATCACATTAGTATTTTTGAGTGTGCATTTAATAGGTAATGGTATTTGGCAAGAGGTAACAATAAGATTTAATGAAAAGGACCGGCTATTCAGCCCAATTAGGCACGTAATGTTTCTAGTGAGCATTTAATATTTAATGTATCAAGCCTGGTCTTGAGCACTCCAAGGCCTTTTCATAACACCATGGGTTTTGGTATGCTGTTTCATGCGTTAGTAACTCTGTGCCAATATCTGTGTCCGTGTGAAATTGACTACTAAATTATATAATTTAAATAGTTTTCATGTCGTCTCCATTATTAAACCTTTGGTTTTAAAACCTCAATCAAATACCCCTTTTTTTCTTTTTAAAGTTACATTTTTTCAAAGCTTATATGTAACAAACTCCACACAGAAAGGCCCTCGGCTGAGATACGAACTCAGTACCGTCTTAGTGTGAGGCGACAGTGCTAGCCGCTGCACCACCGTGCCGCCCTGCTCTGCCGCCCTGCTGTGCCGCTCTGCTCTGCCGCCCTGCTGTGCCACCCCGCTGTGCTTTTCATTATCGCAAAGTGCCTTACACTGAACTGCAGAACAAACTCTTCAACCGTCACCAATGAGTAGCACCCATCTGGATTACGCATGGCAGCCATTTTTAAGCCAATGTTTTAAAAAACAAAAAAACAAAACCACAATATAAACTAAGAGGTAGATTACTTGAAAAATGAATGTTCTTTTTTAAGGACACAACCAAACAATCAATCAACCAATCAATGCATCTGTGAAAATGAAAAATGCACTGTTAAAAGGAACAATAAACATTGCTGGTGAAGCAAATAGATCTTTACCTGTGATATCAGCTTCAGCTTTTTGGTTAAATCTTTCTCCATTAAAATAAAAAAATGTGGCACATGATTCTTCAGGAAAATAAATTAATAAATTAGCATGGGATCGATGAAGAACGGATGCAGAGTGACTGTTCATTCAGCTGTCTTATCCCATTGTTTCACAGTAGAAGATGAATGGTTGATTCCTGTTTGTGTAGCCTACAGACAGACAGACAGCACGTTTTCAACAACGGAATGTTACTGTTTCCAATAAGAGAACAAATTAGTCTGGTTTACAACCTGTGATTCCTGGCCCCAAATTGTACAGTGTCTAGTGTGCTTGCACAAGGAAGGAAGAATGCACTGTATTTCAGAGATTGATTTTTACAGTATTGCTATGAACTGAACTACAACGGCAAGTACTCACTCAAGAGTAACTTCATCTGTTGTAGCTTGAATTCATTAATGTGTTTTACAGTAGCAGGAGATCAGAGTGGTGGGTTTTATACACTTATCTTTATCAGGATTCCCAGAGGAAACACACACACGCACGCACCCTCACACACACACACACACACACACACACACACACACACACACACACACGAACAGCTGCTTAATTCAATCCAGGTCCAAGTACTCCACAAAAACCCAAACCTGTCTTCCTCTGGATTATGATTAAATTAACATCAGGCAAAAACTGTAATTTTGTGCATAAAATCTTGGTGACTGAGTCCCCAAACAACTATGAGTCTTGCCACAGCCGATAAAGTGATCACTGTAACGACACAACACATATGGACTGAGCCACCAGTTGTTTTGGGCTTCAACCATTTCTTTACTGAGACCTTTACATTTCCAGTTGAACATTGTGATAACTATCAGTCAGGTCAGTTCATCCAACAAATATCCCCGGCACATCACTAGAAACAACTGCTCTGTGAACCAACAGTCTATGATTGTCAAGGCTTATTTGTATGTTAAATAAGCTGTTCAAAAATAGAGCGTTCCATTACAACTTTGCAATGAAAAGTTAATTCAAGCTGAGCAGATCTGTGCTTTAAGATATTTTGTTTGAATAACGACCCATGAAGGCTTCCCCCTTCATGGGTCATTGTTTTTTTGGAGTGGGGGGGAGCAAGAGAGGGCATCCTCATAACTTATTTGGAAACGAGCAATTAGAAAAATTTGCTTAACTCTCACACAATTTTGTGGCAGCAATTTTGATCATTTTTGAATGCTTGATAATGAAACGTATTGTCTCTTGAGCAATACATGCTGTCCCTTGAGCTGCCACCTAGCCACATCAAACACATCTGCCCTGGGCCAGAAACACGACTGTCGCAATAGCAAGTGAATGTTTGCCTGCATCCTCATCCTCAGATGGTATCTATTGTTCCACTTCTCATGGTGCACCGAGCCTGCGGTGTTAGCCAGTCTGGGACCAGCCTCCTGCAGCCTCGCTCCTCACTCCCGGCCTGACATCTTTTAAAAACTCATTAATGAACATCTGCTTATTATTACTAAATTGTAACCATCAGCAAGACACAGTTGGCAAACAAACAGCAACTCTGTGTGGCTTTTCTCTCATTCTACCCCCCTACCCCCCCCCCCCCCTCTTTCGCTCTCTCTTCGGTGCTGAAAATAGTTTATGTGGATTTTTATGTATTAATTAAAAAGAGCTGGCAACAGTCCCTCTCCCAGAGTTAATGCTGTGTGATCTCTGCCCCTGAAGATTAGTGCACATTTAATGCATTTGTAATGCTATTGCTTAATACTCCACCCTTCAACCGCACACAAAACAAACACACACAATGAGCGTTGATTTACAACCCACAGGTTTTTATGAATCCAATGAAACGTTTACAACTTTTCTAAAAAGAGGGGGAAAGTGCAGCTTGTATATTGTGTGGAAACTTAAATGCAAAGAGATGTTATTTAATAAAAGTTAAGTGAGGCCTCGGAGGTTTTTTAAATGTCGGGAACGTGGCGGTACTGTCTCCCGAAAGGGCCAAATGAACATTGTTTGTGCTTTGTGTCTCACTTGTTTACTTGCAGTAGACTCAATCAAAATGAGAGGGAGCTCATTTAATCAAAACAAAATTAGAATGCTTTTAACAGCCTTTTTTAAAGTAACATATCTGAGCCTTTCTCATTTTGAGAGATGTGATGCTTTCTGACTTTTGATCACTCTTAATGCAGAGGAATGACTCCATGTGGTTTACTCACTAGTTCCTTCTTAAGGTGTCTTTTACTTTTTATAGCATGCACATTCATTTCTGTGGTTTGTCACACACCACAGACAGGTGTAACTTGGTTACATTGTAATTTTTTAAGCATCTGCTTAACAGATCCAGAGAAATTATGAGAAATAATCATTGTGGTAAAACTTAACTGCAAGTCAACTGAGAGGACCATGTGAATTACTATATTTTGGCAAGCTCCTTGTAAATTGGTATTTGCCACCAATACCCTGTATAGTGTGGGACAAGTTCCCTGTAAATGTTACTCAGAGACCTCTCTAGACCCCCTACGCCCTTTGTATTGGGGGAAGCTTTTATTTAAGTATATATTTTTAAGTATTATCCAGCATTGGCCAGAAACAACAGCCCAATAATAACCACAAGTTGGGTTTTGATATAGTTTTCTCTTTGGCCAACAACACGTGAATAATTGTTTTGCTATTCTAATGTACCAGTCTCTAGTCAACTGATAGTCTAGTCACATGGTTGGTTATATTAATAATTATGTTGCGATGCTGATAGTTTAGTTGCTGGCAGTTTACACAGTTTACTACATTTGACAGTACTATATTTAGCCACAGTTGGGTTTATATGCAAAAATGTCTGTTGCAGGAAATTGTAAACTGTCGAATGCTAAGATTGGCAGTTGACTGATGTGATGCTTTTGAGGCAATGTAGCATGCCATTATTACAGCAACAATGGCTGTTGATACATAATTGATAGTTCACAGTAAAACCAATAGTGGGTCTCCAATGGATAAGCCTCTGCAGCTCATCCAGAATGCTGCTGCTTGCCTTGGTCTGCAACCTCCCAAAACACTCACACATCACTGCTGTCCTCATTGCTTTATTCACTGGCTACCCATAACTGATTGAATCAAATTTAAAACCTTGGTACTAACCCATGCCAGACTACCATAGGGACACCCCTTCATACCTTCAGAAGATCTTTATACCCTGCTGACCAATCAGACCCCTCTGTTAAACCGTGACACATCTGGCCCCTCCCTGTCTCTGAGCCTGCAGTTCCCAGTCACAGCTGCTGTCTGTTTCGATCTCTTGGTGGTAGAATTAGCTTCCCACTGCTGTCAGAATACTGTCAGAGGCTGGGAATCTTGTGACGCAGATCGCTACAGACTGCACCTCGGCTCCTCCGCCCCAACCCTCTGTAGCACTTTTGCCAGCTCTAACTGATTAGCTGTAGATTATTTTTTATTTTTAGAGCTTGCAGTTCTTTGCTGTTGTTCATGCAATGTAGTTTATTGCCAATTAGGATAGTTCATATAACCTTTTTAATGTTCAATAGGGTAGATGACAAGTCAATCGAGTCTGCAATTCTGGTCCTTGTTGTCCCTCTTGCAACTATATTTTCTACCTCTAGAAATGTACTGCACAATCCCTGATCTTTGCACTTCTGTTGCATTGTATTTTGTTCTGGATAAGGCTCTGCTCATTACCAATAAAGAAAAATAAAGGGAATGTTTGTAATAAGCTTCATGTTTTAGTCAGAAATTTTTGTCAGAAGTTCAACTTCTACAAATGCTTTTTTGACAGATTATGCGGCAGAATAAAAAAATAAAGTAAATGACCAAATAATTAATATAGCACCAAAAATATTTTTTTTAAAGCATTGTGATTCCAGTTATATCATCAAATCCATTAAATATTTTGTACTTAAAGCACAACTGAAGTTTGGTATAACTTTGGGTTGTGTAGTAACCTGGCCATGATATGAGTCCAAATGTTGGCGAAATATGTTCGTTAGTTGCTCTGTGCTCCCCTGGGGTGATAATCCAGAATAGGGTATTTGTCGCTCTCCATTCACTTCTATGGGGCAGCTAAAGTGGTCTCAAAATGACACTTCTGGCACATATAGCTATGATCGCGAACTAAGAGGATTCTGTCAATACAAGCAATAAGTTCTCTTATCTATTTTTAATCTACTCTTATCTAGCATGTAATAACTGCACCAGCTGGGGAAGTAAAGCATGTCATAACTGCACCAGCTGGGGGAAGTAAAGCATGTAATAACTGCACCAGCTGGGGGAAGTAAAGCATGTAATAACTGCACCAGCTGGGGGAAGTAAAGCATGTAATAACTGCACCAGCTGGGGGAAGTAAAGCATATAATAACTGCACCAGCTGGGGGAAGTAAAGCATGTAATAACTGCACCAGCTGGGGAAGTAAAGCATATAATAACTGCACCAGCTGGGGAAGTAAAGCATGTAATAACGGCACCAGCTGGGGGAAGTAAAGCATGTAATAACTGCACCAGCTGGGGGAAGTAAAGCATATAATAACTGCACCAGCTGGGGAAGTAAAGCATGTAATAACTGCACCAGCTGGGGAAGTAAAGCATGTAATAACTGCACCAGCTGGGGGAAGTAAAGCATGTAATAACTGCACCAGCTGGGGAAGTAAAGCATATAATAACTGCACCAGCTGGGGAAGTAAAGCATGTAATAACTGCACCAGCTGGGGGAAGTAAAGCATGTAATAACTGCACCAGCTGGGGGAAGTAAAGCATGTAATAACTGCACCAGCTGGGGGAAGTAAAGCATGTAATAACTGCACCAGCTGGGGAAGTAAAGCATGTAATAACTGTACCAGCTGGGGAAGTAAAGCATGTAATAACTGCACCAGCTGGGGGAAGTAAAGCATGTAATAACTGCACCAGCTGGGGAAGTAAAGCATGTAATAACTGCACCAGCTGGGGGAAGTAAAGCATGTAATAACTGCACCAGCTGGGGGAAGTAAAGCATGTAATAACTGCACCAGCTGGGGAAGTAAAGCATATAATAACTGCACCAGCTGGGGAAGTAAAGCATGTAATAACGGCACCAGCTGGGGGAAGTAAAGCATGCAATAACTGCACCAGCTGGGGAAGTAAAGCATGTAATAACTGCACCAGCTGGGGAAGTAAAGCATGTAATAACGGCACCAGCTGGGGGAAGTAAAGCATGTAATAACGGCACCAGCTGGGGGAAGTAAAGCATGTAATAACTGCACCAGCTGGGGGAAGTAAAGCATGTAATAACTGCACCAGCTGGGGAAGTAAAGCATGTAATAACTGCACCAGCAGGGGGAAGTAAAGCATGTAATAACTGCACCAGCTGGGGGAAGTAAAGCATGTAATAACTGCACCAGCTGGGGAAGTAAAGCATATAATAACTGCACCAGCTGGGGAAGTAAAGCATGTAATAACGGCACCAGCTGGGGGAAGTAAAGCATGTAATAACTGCACCAGCTGGGGAAGTAAAGCATATAATAACTGCACCAGCTGGGGAAGTAAAGCATGTAATAACGGCACCAGCTGGGGGAAGTAAAGCATGTAATAACTGCACCAGCTGGGGGAAGTAAAGCATGTAATAACTGCACCAGCTGGGGGAAGTAAAGCATGTAATAACTGCACCAGCTGGGGGAAGTAAAGCATGTAATAACTGCACCAGCTGGGGAAGTAAAGCATATAATAACTGCACCAGCTGGGGAAGTAAAGCATGTAATAACTGCACCAGCTGGGGGAAGTAAAGCATGTAATAACTGCACCAGCTGGGGGAAGTAAAGCATGTAATAACTGCACCAGCTGGGGAAGTAAAGCATGTAATAACTGCACCAGCTGGGGGAAGTAAAGCATGTAATAACGGCACCAGCTGGGGGAAGTAAAGCATGTAATAACTGCACCAGCTGGGGGAAGTAAAGCATATAATAACTGCACCAGCTGGGGAAGTAAAGCATGTAATAACTGCACCAGCTGGGGGAAGTAAAGCATGTAATAACTGCACCAGCTGGGGAAGTAAAGCATGTAATAACGGCACCAGCTGGGGGAAGTAAAGCATGTAATAACTGCACCAGCTGGGGGAAGTAAAGCATGTAATAACTGCACCAGCTGGGGAAGTAAAGCATGTAATAACTGCACCAGCTGGGGAAGTAAAGCTTGTAATAACTGCACCAGCTGGGGGAAGTAAAGCATGTAATAACTGCACCAGCTGGGGGAAGTAAAGCATGTAATAACTGCACCAGCTGGGGAAGTAAAGCATATAATAACTGCACCAGCTGGGGAAGTAAAGCATGTAATAACGGCACCAGCTGGGGGAAGTAAAGCATGTAATAACTGCACCAGCTGGGGAAGTAAAGCATATAATAACTGCACCAGCTGGGGAAGTAAAGCATGTAATAACTGTACCAGCTGGGGAAGTAAAGCATGTAATAACTGCACCAGCTGGGGGAAGTAAAGCATGTAATAACTGCACCAGCTGGGGGAAGTAAAGCATGTAATAACTGCACCAGCTGGGGGAAGTAAAGCATGTAATAACTGCACCAGCTGGGGAAGTAAAGCATATAATAACTGCACCAGCTGGGGAAGTAAAGCATGTAATAACGGCACCAGCTGGGGGAAGTAAAGCATGTAATAACTGCACCAGCTGGGGGAAGTAAAGCATGTAATAACTGCACCAGCTGGGGGAAGTAAAGCATGTAATAACGGCACCAGCTGGGGGAAGTAAAGCATGTAATAACTGCACCAGCTGGGGGAAGTAAAGCATATAATAACTGCACCAGCTGGGGAAGTAAAGCATGTAATAACTGCACCAGCTGGGGGAAGTAAAGCATGTAATAACTGCACCAGCTGGGGGAAGTAAAGCATGTAATAACTGCACCAGCTGGGGAAGTAAAGCATATAATAACTGCACCAGCTGGGGGAAGTAAAGCATGTAATAACTGCACCAGCTGGGGAAGTAAAGCATATAATAACTGCACCAGCTGGGGAAGTAAAGCATGTAATAACGGCACCAGCTGGGGGAAGTAAAGCATATAATAACTGCACCAGCTGGGGAAGTAAAGCATGTAATAACTGCACCAGCTGGGGAAGTAAAACATGTAATAACTGCACCAGCTGGGGAAGTAAAGCATGTAATAACTGCACCAGCTGGGGGAAGTAAAGCATGTAATAACTGCACCAGCTGGGGAAGTAAAGCATATAATAACTGCACCAGCTGGGGAAGTAAAGCATGTAATAACTGCACCAGCTGGGGGAAGTAAAGCATGTAATAACTGCACCAGCTGGGGGAAGTAAAGCATGTAATAACTGCACCAGCTGGGGGAAGTAAAGCATGTAATAACTGCACCAGCTGGGGAAGTAAAGCATGTAATAACTGCACCAGCTGGGGGAAGTAAAGCATGTAATAACTGCACCAGCTGGGGAAGTAAAGCATGTAATAACTGCACCAGCTGGGGGAAGTAAAGCATGTAATAACTGCACCAGCTGGGGGAAGTAAGCTGTAACGTTTTTAGACACTTGAATTCCTCCTGTCTGATATGCAGTTGAAGTCGGAAGTTTACATACACTTAGGTTGAGTCATTAAAACTAATTTTTACATTAGTCCACAAATTTTATGTTAGCAAACTATAGTGTTGGTAAGTCAGTTAGGACATCTACTTTGTGCATGAATTTTAAAAACATTTTAAAACATTTTTTTGGTCGCATATACTTTGCATGCCATGACTTTCTGATGTCTGTGACCCAACAACATCAAAAGACTCTAGAAGGGAGTTCAATAGAACAATTTGTCAGGAGAAACAACCCTTACAGTGATCCATCCATATCTACTGTATCTGGCAGCAGAGTGAAGGTTTGAGGCTCGTTTGATACCTCAGACCCTTGATGACTTACAGCCATTTTACCAATCATGTATTCCATACTGTTCCAGCATAATGTACAGCTAAATCTAGTCCCACCCCACAAATGCAGAGATGTTATAGTATCGCTTGTAAGAGTACCAGAAAATATAATATCTAAAGTCTTTTGATGTTGTTGGGTCACAGACCAGATCAGGAAGTCATGATATGCAAAGGATATGTGACCAAAACATTTTTTTTATTATTTAAAGACGCAGTCAAAGTATATGTAAACTTCTGACCCACTGGAATTGTGATATAGTGAATTAAAAGTGAAATAATCTGTCTGTAAACAATTGTTGGAAAAATTACTTGTGTCATGCACAAAGTAGATGTCCTAAATGGAACTCAGTATAACTCCCAAATTAAAAAAGCCATGTTGTTTTGCTTAATAAAATATGAAGTGTTGAGTGTAAAACACATGGAAAAAAACTTAAAACACTACCCCCATGCCCCACCCCCTTGAGTCGCAGCTTTGCTGTCATAGACACAAGAAGGGGAGAAAGCTCACACCCCATATTTCCAGCTCTTGGGGAACAGTCCCATGTAATCTCACAATATCTCTTACGTGTGCCTTGAGGGAGAACCAGTCATCAAGCATGAAGAGGAATTGGGGTTTGGGGGATGGGGAGAGATAAGTATGTTTTAGTATTCCAGTGCTGTCCTTAAATGCGTCATTTGTTTAATGTACACTGCACATTATCATGCAGTGCATGTGCCTTTTTTTCTGTGCCACAACATTCAACTGTCTTAACCACTGGCCAGCTTAAGAGACTGACCCCATTCTTCTGCTTGGAATTACTTGGTTACACTCAAGTTCCCCACATTGGTTTGTGGTGAAAAATCTGTTCTTTTTGCTTCTTCCCCCTTGTGTCATGGTCCAGGTCAAAGTTGTTTAAAATGTCAAAGCAAAAGAGGAAAACTGGTTTCACATCTGAGCCACTCTGGAAAACGCAGAGTAGCTTTCTATCTTTTCATGAGAAAATGGATAATTACAAAACTGCCAAAAAAAAATTATGGCTACAGGTCTGCAACTTAAATAATTATATGTCAGATTGACTCCATAGAGACCCAATGCAATTATCCAGCAAAAATGTGGGAGATAGATATTTGTGAAAGGTATTGAGAACGGCCCACAAAATTGAGCCCAGGGAATATATCTTTGGGTTACTGCAACGCTCCGAAAACACCAATTGCCTAAATCACTCACTAAACAGCTTCATTTAGCACAGCGTGGCGCTGCTCAAAGCTGGTCCCGTCTGGCTTTCAAGCATGCTTTGCAGCGAGACGTGGAGATAACTCTTTTGTTGCAATTTTCTCTAAATCACACAGGATTTGTAATAAAATGTTTTTGAAGCAGCTCCTAGGCTGTTTGAGATGGTTTATATTTTCCACTCTGCGTGTCCAGGACATTTACAGTTGGCGTCAGAATATCAAGCTGGTCTGAAGGAGGCACTTTGAAGTGTTTGTGGTATCGCCACATCTGCAGGCAAGATGTGCATACTAGGGGGATCAAGTTTTGTCCGTATTCTTAACATCATGTGACAATGAACAACATCTCTTAACTCTTTCCTCGGTGGACTTGGAAATATGAAATGAGAAATGAATGGTCAAAAGTCCAGATGTTAATTCAAATTTTTTGTGGTAGTAACCAAGGATAGGAGTCAAATGATCAATGCAAAGTTATAAACTGCATGATTATTTGTCTTATGCAGTGACATCAATAGTATTGTTCAATGATGAAAGAGCAGCTGAAAACCATGCTTTAATAGTAATTAATGTTATCTGTGTATGATACCTAATGCCTAATACCCTCCTTAATGATAAAGAACAGTTCTTTAAACCATATCCTCTCTCACATTGCTCTGTAACACAAAATGTGGCCCCAGGCCAATTTTTCTATAGAAAATATTTGTAGGGGTGGCCTGCATAAAAACAACTGAAAGTAGTGACCCCAATGCTTTTGAACAGAGCCAATATAACCTTTAACTCAAAAACATATTAAATATCACTGGTGCTATGGATAGCTGCGAGCACAATTTTGCAAGACTGGATTATCATTATTCTTTCTTCTTCTTTTTTTTTGGAGATATTATCTCCTTGACTTTGACATGTTCACTCAATTGACTGCTGTAACACCCACACCCATGCAGGAAGTGCTGAGCAAGATATGCGCACTCCTCCAGCACACTCCTCCCCAGTGCCGCTGGTTATTTTCATGAAATGCAAGAAAGGAAATGAACTACCGAAGTTTATCTTTCACCGATGACAACAATTTGGCGACTGTAACGCAACGACGGCCCGAGGAACCCTGGCTGACTTGACATCACCCAACCCAGGTGGGATGAAGTCTGCTGTGTTTGGAGTATAGAATTCAGACTTTACTCTGTGCCTTTTTCCCAAGAAACCCTGACTGACTTGACATCACCCAACCCAGTTGGGATGAAGTCTGCTGTGTTTGGAGTATAGAATTCAGCCTTTACTCTGTGCCTTTTTCCCAAGAAACCCTGACTGACTTGACATCACCCAACCCAGGTGGGATGAAGTCTGCTGTGTTTGGAGTATAGAATTCAGCCTTTACTCTGTGCCCTTTTCTCATTGTGAAACCCTGATCGGTTAGTTTTCTTTAAATAAGAGGCATGCAATGGAAACAAAGAGGCCTTTTTTCTAGTTATGGCTTTCCATTTTAGTCTGTAAAGGTCAAAGCTAAGTTCAGAGAAGAAGAAAACAAAAACAGAGACAATGAGCATCCGTGTACAGACATAGCTCTGTCTGCCTGTCACTGAGGCCACCTGCATGAAAGGAGTTTTCATACAATTACAACAAACCACTGGGACAGTGATTCGGTCACTGCTGTATGGAATGAGTTTACAATTCTCACAACTGGCACACCGCAACTATTTTCACATGTCTTTAATGGCACTATGCTATGCCAAAGCGGCCGGGCTTTTCACAACCTACAGATACAATGTTTCGCAAACCAGACTTCAGCACCTCCATTTGTAGTCATTATTAAAGTCATATTTCACACACAGTAACCAGTCATAAATCACATAAATGGCTATCAAATTAGCTGGCGTAATATTGCCTGTTAGCTTGATTACCGCTGTATGTGTTCTAATAGCTATTGGACTTGGCTCCAGCCCCTCACAGCAGAGGGGCTGCGGAGCGCTCAGACAAGCTGAAGGAGCAATAAGCAGACTGTAAGCTTTTAGAATCTGAAGCTTACCAGGTCCATAAACATTTACGTTTAATGTATCTTCTCAGCCAGCCTGTGAACCCCAGTTGCTACTGTTTGGCTGTACAGAGAAAGGTCTCCCTGATAGCCATATCTCATACCAAAATATAAGGTTCACAGGGAAGGGGCGCTGTGGTTCCATTGTGGTATATGGCCATGGTTTGTTTCATAGGCAGGAAAAGTTCATGTCTTTGTCTTTGCATTCTTTATTTTACAAATGTTATAATTATGGCCAATCCTTATGAATAAACAAATAGCATACATTCGGTTTTCATACATTACATGAAAATTAAATGTACCACGCCAAGAGTGAATGAACACAGAGAAGATTGGCGACTGCTACGTTTTATCAAACTTGTGAGTACGTCACACATGTGAATCCAATTCTTCACCATTATAGTTGGGTTTTCAATGTTCTCCTCGTGTACAAGGCTAAAAACACATTTGAACAATGTTACTCCACCATAAACTACTTTAAGTGTGGTCTTAAAATTCACATCCTGTTTTCCCCTTGGTGAATACGCAAGCTACCTCTCATCTGAGGATGGCTGAAGAGCTGGAACATGCTGGAACAGCCACTTTGAAAAACTCTGTGTGGGGGAGCATTACAGAAAGCTGAGAAAGCTTTTGGCCATCACTCTTTTTCCAGCCAGACACCCTCCCGCGCCTCAAATTGAAGCAGAAATACTTGTTTTTGGGGGGGTTGAGCTGCCCTAAAAATTGAATAATAAACTGGCATCAAACCGCAACTTATTATAAGGCTGTACCCTGTGGAGAGAAATGTGTTGTGCCTCCTTAGATCAAGAGGCAGGAAATACCTGCTATTAAAGCTATTCTTTTTTTTTAAAGCCTCCCCTGATTTAATGGAATGGCTTTGCTTTTGCATGCATCCAACACCAGAGCACTCACTGCAAGGTTCCCCTGGCCCATCCAAATACTGGCTGAGTCTTGTGACTCAACTTGGAAAAAAAAATTTAATCATGGAGGTAAATTGGTTTGGTGGAAAATGATTCAGCGGGCATAATGTGCATGTGGGAGCCATTTTGACTCATTATTTCGTGATCTGAAAGGTTATGGAATTGAAACCAGCATGAGGAGTGTTCCTTGCAGAGGTACAAAAAAAAAATGCTTCAGAAATGTGCTTTCACATGTTTTTGACAACAAAATCCCTGACCGTAACAGGGTTTTATTTTTCTTCTTCTTAATCTAATTGGGTAGCTGGTAGTTAAACTTCAATTCATGCAATTAAATTAGGTGTGTTTGTTATACCAAATTGGAATGAAGTAATGCATGCACTTGCACGTGTAATTTTCCTTAAATCCTCACCACTACAATTCATTTCCAGCTGTGAGAGCTGGTAGTATGGAAATGCACACTTAGCTTTTACTGTTGAACGACACACACACACACGCATGCACGCGCGCGCGCGCACGCACGCACGCACACACACGCACTGGCACTTTGGTGATTTAGTCAGCTCAGCAATTAAAAGTGCCTGACAGTAAAAATGCACGGAGAAGGTGGGCGCAGATCTTTCAGGCACGTTTTCTGTTTGTTGCCATTTGTTTTTGTCAGCTCATTCCCTGCATGCTGGCAATGAGTCTGTGGTCTCTCACAAAGTGTGCCTTCCTGAATGGTCAGCCATCCTGGGCAAGACGCCTCTGAAGCACATGCTCCCGATGGTCAGCCTTTGTCTGCGAGGGGAGGCCCCTCCCACTCTGTGAACATGTGCTGTAAATATGTCTCCAGAGAGGCAGATGTTCGGCAACACAGTGCTGCCAGCCTGGTCATCCAAGGTTCCCTGGGGTTAAAACAGTTCAGAAGGCCGCAGGCTCAGCACCTCTGCCAAGAACATGATAACCCCCTCCCCACATCCCTCACCCGCATCCACATGTTTCCGATCAATCTCAGAGTATGTTCTTCTTCCAAAGGGACCAAGGAAAATGTTTAGATTAATCTGTTCAACTTGCCAAATGGGAATTCAAAATTATACTTTTATTTTTATGACTAAGGTTTTCCAAAGCATATACACTTTTTTTAAAAATTTGGGCACTTAGGAAACATGGTTCAATAAGACATTTCTAAATATTTCATTTTCCAAATATTTTGCTCAAATTTTTTTAAACTTCAAGAGCTATTGATGTAATAAATTGTTAAGCAGCTATCCGTGTATCAGCATTGAAGTACCCCCCACCCCCCAAAACAAAAATAGACTGGAGGTGAAATCAACCAGCTTTACAAGTGTTATGTGTGAATCATATTGAACGTATGAATCATAGTTTAGGAATAACTGATATCAGCACCATCTGTTGCCGACACCCTGCATGCAACTCAGCTAAATATCAAATATCAATGTTATGTAAGTATTGGTAATTAAGCCCTGCCACACATTATGAACTGTCGAATATAATAAGTTTGGAGCTCTTCAAATAATGCTCAAGTCAATGTGCGGTTGCATTTTCAACATATTTATTGGAAGCAAATGCAAAACTGTTGACTGTAAAAACAGATTTATCATTCATTTTTATTATTGTTTATCTTCTTGGGCATGTCCTCTGTTGATACCACATTTAAAATGTTGATACCACAGCCTCTGCTTGACTTCATAGTTGAACTAAATATTTAGGTTCTGTCAGTTTTATTTGTGTAATTTACAATTATTTAAAAAATATTTTAAATTTTATTATTATATAATTTATTATTATATAATATTAATATTCACTAAAGATTTCGACAACATTACACCAGTATTTTCTTATATCTGCAGTACACTTTCATGAATGCAGGCAATTGATGTTTTGCTGTGTGAGACACCGTGTGTTTGGATCACTTCCTTATTTTGTAGGTATGTGACTGGATGTATTAGCGTGAGTTTAACTAATGAATTCAAATCTATGTTCAGTTAAAGCTGTGAAAATGAGATCCATTAAAACTGATGGCACTGAATGTCAAGGCCACTAACCAGTATTGAAAAGGTGACTGTATATTTGACTCCATCTTGCCTCCTTGTATTTTGCACATACATTGGAAAAGCATAAATTAAACTTTTGGGCACTTTGAACTTTAATTCCTAAAGGATGTGGAAGCCTATACTTTTCAAAAGGCACAGTTTAAAAGAGAATGTAGCCTATATCACATCGCACCATTACTATACTCTCAGAAGTCTGTTGGAATTTTCCTGGAACATTTGGACAGTTTTTAACCACTTTCCCATTTATAAACCATCCATTCATGGGGCATTTCAAGAACAGCAGTCTAGTCAATTTTGTGCAACTTCAAACATTCCACTGGGGCATTCAGTCTGAATATTTGAGGAAACATAATGCATTTATGAAGATCACTTTTGACAAGCTTGAATCAAAGCCAAGGCAGATAAAAAGGGACCATTGTCTGCTAAACTGGTAACAATTGTACTCTTCTATCTCAAAAGTCCATCTGAAAGTAATTTACCTAAACAATGTGGTTTTTGATTGCTGGTTGAAAAATACTTACAAATGTGATTATAACTATTTCAGAAGATCTCAATTATCTATTTTCATGCAAAAGCACTGGCTCATTTTAAGGTCACCAGGGTATTTTTATGTAACTGGTGGTGAATTGGCCAGAGTTCAATGTCTATACAGAGCAATGCTCGTTTTTAGCATCATTCTTTGCATGACAAATCTATCAAAATATAAAACAAGCACAAAAAATACATCAACTGTACCATCATACAAATTTTGTATGGAAATTATGTATGGAAAAATAAAAGTATCCTTATGGTAAAAAATCAAAAACATTTTGGAGACATGCAGTTTTTGTTTTTATAGATAAAAATAGGTAAAGATTTTCACATACTGGATCGTTGTTTTGATCGCATGATGAGTGTGTTCTTTGATCAGACTGATCTGATATCAATATTAAAACTTACTAATCCATTATTGATGGTTGCACATTGTGAAAAATATAGAAAATCTGTCTAGCTTTGCATTTTCTTGCATTTTAATGTCTGGAAGATAAATTGCACGTTGTTCATATTCAGCAAAGTGCCTCATCATTACAAGAAAATTTTTCTTCTTTGTATTTTTCTTCTTTGTATTTCTGTTTTTAAAGTGCTTTACCTCACAGAATCACGCAAAGCTATTTCCTGTTATGAGTGTGATGATGTCATCCCTCCCTATGCCTGGGCTCTAACTGGAAGCACATGGCACCAGGAATAACATTTAGAAAACAATTAAGATGATCCCTTTTTAATAATGTCTACTAGGCATAGACAATGAAAATGACTCGTCGCAGAAACAGCCCTGCGGTTATGACACGCTTGCCCCAGTGAACTCTCCAACTGGATCTATTTCTAGATCGGGATGTCATCTATTCCCGCTCCTCCAGAAATCACTGAAGAGTACCTCATTTGAAAAAAGGTTTCCAAGTACAACATTGTTTCCTTCATATTTAAGTCAATTTAAAAATGTGTTTTTTTCATATTTGATCCGTTCATATTTGAGTGAGGCTGAGACTGTGGCCATTTATCAGTTTGTTGCACCTGACCGACTCCCTCCCCTCACAGTACCTCTGCCCCACCCCCCCTTCCCCCTAAGAAAAACACACATGCACACATGCACACATGCACTTCCATCACTTCACACACAGGCACTGCTCCCAGAACTCAGATCTGTTCTTAATCTTAAATTTAAATTCCAAACGTCAGTGTCTAAAAATCTCAATCCAAATCGTTTCCAAATCAAAACATAATTTCTCAATATTTCATTTTATGCGCATAACTAAATTACAGTCAAGCCGGAAAGTCTGCACACCCCTTTCACCTTCTCAACGTTTTATTACGTTACAGACATATTCTACAATAGATTGAGTTCATTTTTTGTCTCAAAATTCAACACAAAATAGCCCATAATGACAAAGTGAAAACAGGTTTTTAGACATTTGTGCTAATTTATTAAAAATCAAAATGTAAAATATCATATGTACACAAGTGTGCACACCCTTTGATATGACACCCAAAAGTGAGCTGAGGTGCATTTTGTTTTCACTGATACTGCTTGAGATGTTTCTACAACTTAATTGTAATCCACCTGTGATAAATTCAATTGATTGGACATGATTGTGGATTACCAACACCTGCCTATATAAGGTCCCACAGTTGACAATGCATGTCAGAGCAAATTCCAAGCCATGGGGTCAAAGAAATTATCTGCAGACCACAAAACATGATTGTGTCAAGGCATAGATCTGGAGAAGGGTACGGAAAAATCTCTGCAGCTTTACAGGCCCCAAAGAGCACAGTGGCCACCATCATTTGTAAATAAAAGAAGTTTGGAACCACCAAAAATCTTCCTAGACCTGGCCGCCTGGCCAAACTGAGCAATCGGGGAAGACGGGCCTTGGCCAGGAGGTGAGCAGGAATCCGAGGGTCCCTCTGACAGAGCTCCAGCATATCCTTGTGGAGATGGGAGAACCTTTCAGAAGATCAACCATCCAGGCAGCACTCCACCAATCAGGCCTTTATGGTAGAGTGGCCAGACGGAAGCCCCTCCTTAGTAAAAGGCACATCACAGCCCGCTTGGAGTTTGCCAAAAGGCACCTAGAGGACTTTCAAACCATGAGAATCAAGATTCTCTGCTCTGACGAAACCAAAATTGAACTTTTTGGCCTGAATACCAAGCATCACGTCTGGAGGAAACCAGGCACCGATCATCACCTGGCTAATACCATCCCTACAGTGAAGTGTGGCGGTGGCAGCATCATGATGTGGGGATGTTTTTCAGCAGCGGAAACGGGGCGACTAGCCCTGATAGAGGGAAAGATGAATGCAACTAAGTACACCGAGATCGTTGAAGAAAGCCTGCTCCAGAGCGCTCTGGATCTCAGACTGGGGCGAAGGTTTACCTTCCAACATGACAACGACCCGAAGCACACAGCCAAGAGAACAAAGGAGTGGCTTCGGAGAAAGTCTGTGCATGTACTTGAGTGGCCCAGCCAGAGCCCAGACCTGAATCCAATTGAACATCTGTGGAAAGAGCTGAAAATGGCTGTGTACCGACGCTCCCCATCCAACCTGATGGAGCTTGCAAGGATATGCCAAGAGGAATGGGCAAAAATGTCCAGAAACAAGTGTGCCAAGCTCGTAGCTTCTTTCCCAAGATGCCTTGAAGCTGTAATCGCTGCCAAAGATGCAGCAACCAAGTATTAGGCTAAGGGTGTGTACAGATATGTAACCCCTAAATAACCTATTTTTGTCAGTAAAATAAAATTGCATATTTTCTAAAAACCTGTTTTCACTTCATCATTATTGGCTATTGTGTGTAGATGTTTGAGGCAAAAAAATTAACTCAATCTATTGTAGTATAAGTCTGTAACGTAATAAAACGTGGAGAAGGTGAAAGGGGTGTGCAGACTTTCCGGCTTGACTGTATGTGTTTTTTTATGTCAATGGATGACAGTGAAAAACCAGTGAACCATTAATACAGTGGTAAGAACATCAGAAACAATAAAAAAAACATATTTTATGATGTATATAGCAACTGTAATATCAGACAATAGCTTTTAGGAACATCAGCGTGGTAACAAATAAAGCACAAAAAGAAATTAAATTCACATATCATTGTCATACCATTGAATATCATTATCTGTGATATTATAGGGAGAAAAAACCCCAGAATTATATTAAAAAACAAAAAAACAGCAACAATATGTACACCTGGATGCAAAATGTAAAGTATCTAGGATTGGAGGGTGGCTCATATGGTTAAGGCAATGTTCTAGTACATGGAAGGGCCCCATAGTCTTGGATCGAAACCTGACTGTGGCTGTTAGCCCTGCAGAGTGACACATAATTGTCTGTAGCTTCGCCCAGGGTTAGGGAGGGTTCAGTCAGCTGGAATCCACATCTCATCACTCTTTATCGAACCCCACAGGTTGATCGGGCGCCCACAATCTGCATGCAAAAGCTACACGTGAAGAGTCTTCCTCCAACTCATATCTGTGCAAGCCTGGCTTGTCAGCTGTGGCATTAAAAGAAGCAGCTGGTGACATCCCAAGCTTCAGAGGAGAGTGTGTGTGTGCATCGGCTGTGGAGATTACAGCATGAGCACGGCTGTATGCAATTGGGCATTCCAAATTGGGGAGAAAATGGGTGTGGAATTTTAAAAAAATTATATAATGTATATTCCTTCAAATCGGCAAATTATTCGTTTATAACAGAGAGGGCTGTGCAATTGTAGAGCAATATGCACTGACTGACAACAAATAGAGAATCCTTTTTCGAAAGTGATTGCTAGCACTCCACCCTCTGAAGTTTACTCTTCACTGTATGAGTCCAAGCCCTATCCATGCTGAATAACTGTAGAAGTTAAGTGTCCTTGACTTGTGAAATATAATAAACAGTTTTACCCCCATCAAGATTTTTTGGTGGTTGAAGAATATAACTGCATGTTAGTAATGCTTTTATCTATTTCTCACAAATGGCATCAGTGCATGAGTTGGTCTTACTAAGGAAATGAAGTACAGGGAAATGAGAAATGAGGTACGGGGATGCATACAATGAACTGGTACTATGTCTGGAACAAACATCCAAAGAAGATTCATAAGTCGTGTTATTGTAGTGTTTGTATGGTGAGGTGAGTTTGCTGTAAAGCCAGAGGTTTGGGATGATCTAGTAAACATATTGTCCCTGAGGATGTGTAAACATTTGCTGTGTAGAATATTCTGCATGTGGAGGGCGCATTATTTATTTTACATCTTGGGATTGAACACGTTGAAAGTTTGCTCAGTTACTTTATGCCTGAACATTTAATGTGAAATAAGGGAATGGCTACGGTCTGACTGAGCAATGGGAATGACTGAAACAACAAAAAATATTAAATGTACGAAAATGCATTGCCATGAATCAGATTCTCTGGGGATTTACCTTTCTGAACACTTTAGTGCTACTGTGCAAATCTCCATGCTGTAAGCATTCACAGAAGCCTGTTTTCATGTCTGTGTGTGCATTTGATGAAGTGAAATGAATATTTAAGCTATTGTTTAGAAATTTGTGAGAAGATATTATTCTCCTACATGTTGGTCATTCTGCAAAAAAAGGCCTGCTGTGGACATTACTGCATTGCAATCATCCAAATGGGTACCATCTGTTCAGGAAAGCCCTCCTGTTTTTCCATTCCTAAGATATCTAGACCAGCTTTGGTGATGATACGTTTCATAATGTCCAAGTGTCTGATGATGCTGCTGTCCACGGAGTCTAGCTTGCAGCCCTGCCTGGCCATGTTGTCCTTGATGATGATGACTCCATTTGGCTTCAGGCTGGCTTTGCCCCTGATCAGAAACTCCATCAGGTCCTTGTCAGTCAGGTGACCTGGAGGACCACACCACCAAATTTGAGGATTCAGACCTAAGTGAACTCACACCTGATGACTCTAATAGACAAGGTTAACAGTAAAGAGATATCAGTCTTTATGTTCATTGACTTAATATTTATGCACTTATGGCAGGCATGTAGGGAATCAAATGGGTGATTTGAGATGATGATACAAAACACCACAACGAAAGGGAGTTTCAAAAATACCCTCTCATTCTGTTACACGTGTACAGTCTTCTAATGTTAGTGGCCAAAATAGTTATGCAAAGTTGAGACCGTAGACAACTGCCTATTCAATCATTATCCGCTTGGCTATGAAAATTCATTGGATATATTCTACTCAGCAGATATGCTCACACACACACACACACATTTTTATAGTTGTTCATTGTGATGATGACCATCTTCACCTTTATTTATGAGATTTCTGATGTTTTTCTGGAAGAACAGCTTCGGTTCCAGACAGTGCACAGCCTTCCTACCATGCCTTTTTGCCCGCTTCACCTCACAATGTTGTGTGTGTTGGTCCTCCAGCTTTTCAATGCCTGCACAGTAGAAGTCATGTGGAAGACCTCCAGTGATTTGACATGGTAGCTGTATGTGGTCCTGGTCTCACAGCTATAGAGTAGGTTGGAAATAAAGACTGTGCGTTATACAAGGACTTTGATGCTTGTTCAAATCTGTTTTTGATTTCATCACCTATGGTATAGTTTTCTGAGATGATGTTGCCAAGGTACTTGAAGGTAGGAACCAGGGCCAGTTGCTGTCCCTCTATTGCAAAGGATGTTGGGTGAGGTGGGTTGTCGGCACTCCACTGGCAAATGACTTCCGTGTTCTGGTTATTGATAGGCAATCCCATTCTTCTATATGCTGTTCTAGCTGTTAGGAGGGCGTTCTCTAGGTGCTACCAGGGCAAAGTCATCAGCATATTGAAGTTTTATAATCCCCTCTGACGTATGCTTTGTGGTGGCCTGTAGCCTTCTGATGCTAAAAATGTTGCCGTCCAGACTGAAATCAATGGTTACTCCAGCCTGCTTCTGTATCCAACTGCGTAATAGTAACACAGATGAGGAAGATATTGAAAAGGACTGAAACCAGCATGTAGCCTTGCCTGACTCCAGTCTGAATGGTGAACAAGTGAGCCAAACTGTTAAAGTATGGTGAGAAATTTGGGTGGACAGTTAAATTTTTACCCCAAAGCAGATTTCTATTCATATTATTAGCTAGCTTATCGCTTATCAGCAAGAGAGCAGCGAAAGATGTTATGCGTGTCTATGTTGTTGAGTTTGCCACAGTGGAGTGAGTTTCTTTTTGTACCACTTTGCTGTTTTAGGGGACGGACCTGATTATCCGGATCAACCAGATTATCCAGTGAACCATCCAGCAATCTGCTCCTCACGTTGCTTGGGTAATAAAGATCAGCATCCTCTCAACTCTGCCATTAAAGTCACCAAACAAAACTACTTTATCAATCCTTGGGATGCGGTTGAGGATGTTATCAAGTCCCTAGTTGAAATGGCCCTTCACTTCACCATCAGATGGGAGAGTCAGGGCATAGGCACTCATCAGGATGAGGTATCAGCATTTTGCAAGGGGGATGCACAGTGTCATGAACTTTTAATTAATGCTCACTGGTGTATCTGTAAGATTGGGAAGGAAGATGTTTTTCGCTGCAAAGCCAACTCTATGACGATGTTGCCCTCCCTGGGGGTATCCCTTCCAAAAGAAGGTGTAGCCCTCTCTTACTTCATTCAATAAGCCCTCTTCAAGTAGCCTGGTCTCATTGAGTGCTGCTACATCCAGGTTGTAATGCTTCATTTCAATGGCGATGAGTGCTGTCCTGCACTGAGGACGTTCTGTTCCATGGCTGATATCCAGAAGGTTTCTTATGTTGCATGTAGTGAATCTCAATGGTATGCATTTTCGTGTGTTTTGACCATGTGGTGGAATGTTCTGACATGTGTGATTTTCCGTCCAAGCACAGTGCGGAGTGGGCAATATTAGGTCACCTTTTCTAGGCCTTCTCCCAGATTGGGGTGAGCAGTCCAGTCCCTGAATAGGGCTGCTCAGTCACACATGGGTCTGCCGAACGGCAGTAACCACTTCATCTTGTCTACTGACAACTGTTGCCCTGTGCCACTGGTGTGCAGAATCTCAGCTGGGGGCTTCCGGTACATTCATGCCTGACCCCGTCACCAGGCTCTCAATCACCATCAGACTTTATGAGATCGGTTTCATAAGTTGCAGAAGGAGATACCTGTGTAGAGATTATTTTACAGTGGGGCTGAGATTGCGCACATCCAAGTGCCACTATCTTCAATATGGATAGGCATTTCCAGTGGCAAGGGAAACCCTAGGTAAGTGGTATCTTTTCATATGAGGCTGCTGGAAATCCGGTTCCTCAGAAACGTTCCTTGAAGAGCACTGTGAATGCTTGCTTTTTCTTGTGCTCCCTTAGTCTTCGTCTTCCCAGACTTACCCACAAGACAGTGGAGCAGTGGTTAGTTGATGCCAGGGCATGTCCACAGGTGTGGGCCTGCACATCACCTCAGAGATCCTCTGCTAAATTAGGCTGAGCCTATAAGGCACCCAGTTTCCATGTTAGAAAAGTCTTGGTGAAGGAGAGGCTGTGTACTGGCAAGAGAAGACTTATGAATAAAGCTGCTCATGCACACATGCACACACACACACACACACACACACACACACACACACACACACACACACATACATATTCTAAATGTAACACACTTACATGCAACCCATTGCATCCAGATCACATCGTATTTCTTCAGTGGGGGTGTGAACTCCTGCAGGCTGTAACAGTAGCATACTTCGACACGGTCAGCATCACTGCCCAGGTAACACTCGTGCGCGTGGAGCAGGAACTCCTCCTTCATGTCAACCATCTCCAGGGCCTCAAATATGGGCAAGAGGACGCCCTTGGTGACCCTTCCAATCCCACAGCCACAGTCCAGAGCACGCTGCGTGCCAGCCTTTCCAGGGCCCTGTTACAGAAAGGAGATGGACCCACAGCCCTTGTGATCATCTGCCTGTTACCATGGCACCTCTTTTCCTTTCCATCTCTCTCCCCCTACAGTCAACGAGACTAATCAGATATACAGTGGGGACGGAAGGTATTCATACCCCTTCACTTTTTGCACACTTTATTGTGTTGTAAATAAAATTTTAAATTGATAAAATTGCCATTTTGCCCATCAATCTACACTCAAAAACCCATAATGACAAAGTGAAAAAAACATTTTTGAAATCAAATTTATTAAAAATCTAAAACTGACATCTCTCATTTACATAAGTATTCATACCCTTTGCTTTCACGTATTTTTAAAGTATCATATTTAATATTTGGTAGCATATCCTTTGCATGCTGTTACTTCCTGAAGTCTGTGACCCATAAACATCAAAAGACTCTCGATATCTTATTTTCAGGTACTGTTATAAGCGATACTATAACCTCTCTGCGTTTGAATTGATCTCTATGGGAATTGGGGGGTGAGACTAGATTCAGCTGTAAATTAGGCTGGTACAGTATGGAACACATGACTGGCTAAATGGCTGTAAGTCATCAAGGGTCTGAGCTATCGAGTGTAGATTGATGGGCAAAAATGGCATTTTATCCATTTAAAATGGATACAACACAATAAAGTGTGCAAAAAGTGAAGGGGTATGAATACTTTCCGTCCCCACTCTACTGTGAAAGACAGCTCAGAAAGGAACTACACAATGGACAATAGTTGCTTTCCAGGTTTTGTTTGTTTTGTTCTATTTTGTGAAGAATGTGACAAGATCATAAAATCCCCTGAAGTGGTAAGACATGATTTTCAGTGATGGTCATTGCCCTTGCTTTTTGTCGGTTGTGTTGTGCTACGAGGATGTCAGTGGACAGCCAGCGGTGGATCTGCCTTTCTCTCAAGACCCCTGTTTACAAGGGTAACAGACTTATAATCAGTCATTACGATTAAATATTCAACCAAATCAAATTTGATAACCAAATTAATGGTTTGTCAACGTTGAGCGATAATTAAATAGTTCAAACAACTGTCTGAATTTTTGTCTGTCTGCAGGTGCATGTTTCGTACCTGTGATATAATGAATTTTTACATTATTTTTATATGGAACCGCTGTTCTATTTTGTAATATATAGACCATTGGTTTTCTCAACTACAGCTACTGCTGTGTGTTATGATCTTAAATGCAAATATTCATCTTGTAAAATTTTAAGTACCAAGTCTTTTTCACTCCATCAAAGAAGCAGTGGCCTCACAGAAGTAATAATCCACTCAGTCATGGTGTACAGTAGTTTGAGAATGTGTTCGGTACGTTGAAAACATAACTATCACTTTAAAAGTTAAACCTGACTTGCAGGCAGCAGTGCCGGAACAATACTTTGTATTTCTACTCCCCTTCAACATATACATGTTCTCTACTGAATGTCCTGTCCCACCCAATAATAAAGGATGTGATTGAAATTATTTTATAGGATTATAGCAGAGATTATCATAGAACTGGGGTTTACTGTACCTATATTTGCTGCCTTTAACTAACTTAATGAGATGGATGTGTGCGGGTTGGACCCGTAATGCACGACTCAGAACACTGACGTAATAATAAATGCCCGCAAAAGCTTTATTATGGGGAAATCCAAAATCGTAGTCACACAAGCAAAGTCCAAAAACCAATAAATCCAGCCAGACCAAAGATACAGTACCGAGGGAGAAGGCAGTCTCGAAATCGGTATCCGTGCACAAGTTCATTAACCAGAGTAGCTGTCAGCGGAGCAGAAGTACAATACAGGGGTAAAGCAAAGTTCGTAGTCGTGGGGCGTAGCAGGAGTCAGACCGAAGTCCTATCCGCGGGGCAGAGGTACAAAACAGACAGCAGGCAAAACTTGTGGTCAAAAACAGGCAGTGGAAACAATAGTCAGGCAGTAACGATGGTCAGTAAACAGGCTAGATCAATAACGGTAGTCAAAACAATGGAAAACGCTCAAAAGTGACAGTAGTAAACTAAAGGCAACAATTTCGCAAAGACATGACATGAACACTGATCTTATGTGCAGGTGTAGACAGGTGCAGACATTAGCTTGAGAGCAGCAGGAAATTCACAACAGCTTGAGAAAATGAGACACGTAACGAGGCAATTAGTAAATCGTTAGTAGTTAACCTATCCTGACCTAGCGTTAGTAAATTAGTAATTAACATGTACGAGAAACGTAAGGTAAACATGAACACATGGTTAGATAGTTAGTATTACCAAATCCTGATCTAATGTTAATATATTAATAACTAGACAAGGGAGAATGAAACAATTAGGGAAGCGTGAGTGACAGCAAGAGAAGAAACAGCATGAACGCAAGGCTGCGGAAAAACATGGAAATATGTATGCAAACAATGAACTGCATCGTAACATAAGCAGAAAATAAACTGTGACAAACACTAAACATGAAACATGGCATAAACATGACAGAAACGTAACACTTAAATCCTCAGAGGTCATGATAAGAAGGGAAGCATACCAGAGAAGGCCTATAAATAGCATGTCTCTATGGCACACACATACACATCATTATCACGGTACATACTGACACACACTCTCTCACACACATACACACACAAGCACAGGCATTTACATGCACACATAAGTGCACATACATTCTGAGAGTACTCTTGCTGGCCCTGACATTCATGCAAGAATGCTTACCGTCAGCATTTGCTGTCAACACTAACTTTAGTTTCTGGGGGGTTATTGAATATGCAACAGGTGTACATGCACAGTTTTCAAAATGCCAAGAGATTACATGCTGAAACAGACTAATTACTGAATAAAATGCAGTAGGTCAAGACAGTGCAATATACAATATACAGTCAAGCCAGAAAGTCTGCACACCCCTTTCACCTTCTCCACGTTTTATTATGTTACAGACTTATACTACAATAGATTGAGTTCCTTTTTTGCCTCAAACATCTACACACAATAGTCAATAATGACGAAGTGAAAACAGGTTTTTTAAAAATATGCTATTTTATTTTACTGACAAAAATAGGTTATTTAGGGGTTACATATCTGTACACACCCTTAGCCTATTACTTGGTTGCTGCACCTTTGGTGGCTGTAAGTAATCAAGGGTCTGACGTATCAAACAAGCCTCAAATCATCTCTCTGCTGCCAGAAATACAGTAGATATGGATGGATAACTTGAAAGGTTTCTTCTCCTGACTTATTTTTCCATAGTGTTCAATAGGAAAATTTGTCAGGAGAAACAACCCTTAAAGTGATCCATCCATATCTACTGCATATCTGGCAGCAGAGAGATGATTTGAGCCTAATTTGAAACATCAGACCCTTGATGACTTACAGCCATTTTACCAATCATGTATTCCATACGGTTCCAGCATAATTTACAGCTAAATCTAGTCCCACCCCCCAATTCCCATAAAGATTCATTCAAATGCAGAGATGTTATAGTATCGCTTGTAAGAGTACCAGAAAATAAGATATCAAGTCTTTTGATGTTGTTGGGCCACAGACATCAGGAAGTCATGGCATGCAAAGGATATGCAACCAAATATATAGATTACTTTATTCTATATATAAATGCAGGGGTGCCAATAATTGTGGCACACGTGGTTTTGTTAAAAATAATTATTTTTGATGAGGAATTTTAAACTTCTGACCCACTGGAATTGTGATATAGTGAATTAAAAGTGAAATAATCTGTCTGTAAACAATTGTTGGAAAAATTACTTGTGTGATGCACAAAGTAGACGTCCTAACTGACTTGTCAACATTATATTTTGTTAACATGAAATCTGTGGAGTGTCGTGATTCGTGTCTGTTTATTTAAAATGTTTTTGCGGTTCTCGTCCTGGTTTCACGATTGTGAATCAATAAAAAAATTTTCACGTTCCATTTCGGGGTTTGCCGTCTTCATTATTGATTTCATCTGTGCTTCTACCTACAGGGTATTTAAGTTCCTCACTTCCGCTTCTCTGGTGCTTGTTTGTCTTTCGACATTGCATCGAGCCAGGTATAGCCAGGTACTAGCGACCTCCTGATATTAAACTCTGTTTATGTTCACAAGGGACTTGCTATTAGCTATTATTCAGGTATAGGATTGTTTCCTCCTGCTAGCGTTCTGCGCTATTTATTTTGTCCGTTGCTGTTCTCAAGGAGAGAGAAGTTTTTCTTTGTGCATTTGTTTTGGTTTTACACTCTTCCGGCTCTGAGCTAAGGTAGCCGAAGGTGTTCTTTTGTTTGCTTGATTTTCCATTCTAGCTCATGAAGTGAGCTCGTGAGATTTAGTCGGTATTTCACTAGTTTTCTAGTTTGCCTATTTTAGTGGGTTTATTTTCGTTTTTGGCTGTTTAGCTTTAGGAAACTAGTTTCCTGTTTTTTCGTTTAAATTTTTTTATATTTTCCCCCTCTTTATTGGTCCTCACTGCTGTGAGCTGACTTGTTCTGTTTCCCCCACCTTCACGTTTGAATCTCCGACACATTAAAGACCCATTTCATAGAGTGGTTAAAAATTTGTTTTAATGACTTCAACCTAAGTGTATGTAAACTTTTGACCATAACTGTAGGTTAACACTTATCATACATGATACTGCAACACTGTTCAATTAAAATGACAAGCAGTTATTGATAACAGAAACTTACCCCAACAAACGTTTTTAGAAACTGCCTGGAGCCCTCAAGGTCAACAGGAGAGAGTTCTACAAAATCTCCCATCATTCCTTCCTCTGATGCTTCGATGTCATTGTAGAAATCTTGCGCTCGGGCATAGAACTGCTTCTCTCCATCAATGTACTCACAGGTAAGAGGATACAGTTTGACTGTTGTAGAATTAGCACAAAGTCAAAAGGGTAACAGGTGCATTCAAACACACTGAAACTGGAGTCCTGTAACAATTTAAAATGTATCTGTTGGGGAAATTCACACCGGTAATTCAATTTCAAGGTAGAGCACAAAAAATAAAAGCAGAATTGCAGTGGTGGTCAGAGGTGAACAGTATTTAATTACATGACACTTAGGGCCTGATTTACTAAGACTTTTAGCGTGTGCAAAACATTTTAGCACAAAGATAACTAATAACAGCCAATGATTGGGGCAAAAAAAATGCCATGACCAATCATTGGCCATGTTATTGGTTTTGCATGTGCTAAAAGGTTTGCACATGCAAAAGGTCTTAGTAAATCAGGCCCTTAATCTTTTTAATTTACATCGGTGGTATGACAGTATTTGGGCCAGTGCTAAAATATCTGTAAAAAATTATTTAAATGCACGATATATTGTCTGGCAGAAACCCTTCTCCAGGGTAACTTTGACAGCGCATTTGACATCCATTTATACAGCTTTAAATTTTCTGAAATGATTCCAATTAAAATGTTCTCAAAGGGCTTTGCCGTACATAGCTACGGAATGGTTACAAACCCCATTCTTTAACCACTATGGTACACTGCCACATGAGTTCTGTGTTTTGTGTTTGTTTATGTCATGGCATGGAAGCATTTTTAATTAGAGTCCCAGATATATTTTTACTCCCACTCAAATGAGAGCAAGTGGGAGCACGTCTAAATCCGAAACATTTAACAAGGTCACACTACACAGCTCCCTTAGGGGTAAGATGGCCGGCTGCAGGAACATGCTTAAAAGGGGTGTCGGAACGTGCCCATGTCTGAAAATTTACGACTTTGTCATGTATGCATTACTTTGCTCATTACAATTTGAGTTTTGCTTCCAGTTGGAAACCGTCCACAAAGACTGACTTAAACTTGCATGGAAAGAAGCCCTACAATGTGTCGGCTCTCTGATTACAAATGAGACAAGCTCAACGGATCACCCGAGTAGGGGGGGGGGGGGGTTCTGAGAAACCGAAGGGATGACAGACTAGGTCATGAGAATGTATTCTGATATGCATACATACATGTGACTCTGGAGTGGAACTTTCAGAAGCTGGATAAGCATAGCAAAGCCATTTCTATGATACATGCATACAACTGCAGGATATTATATTTCCCGCTTTTACATTTCACCCTGGTTTTAAATTTTCTGTTATTTTAGTTTTCCTCAGGTTGGATATGTCTGTCAAATAAGTAGACAGACAAATAAATAAATAAATAAATAATAAATTAATTGTTTTTATTCATGCTGTACAAGTTCTTGCAGTATGTACTCCCATAACAGATTAAAGTCAGGGGGTGTGACACAACTTTGGCTCTGTTCCATGACGAGTGACAAAATGCTATACGCAAAGATAGTAAAAGCTAATTCTTGCAGAAATACCATTTTCCTTAAATAAAAAAAGAAATCACAGTTGTATTTAACATTCTACATGTTACACTTTTTTGTTTTGAGTTGATACTGTGTGGGGTAATATAACAATATTGTCAATATTGTCTGGAATAAGCAGATTAACGGCACACATGATGAGAGTAACACAAAATGTGATTAGAACATTATTGTTTCTGGCTAGATAATTGCCCTTTCTTAAATGTTAGTATCATACCAGGGGTTATGCAAGTTATTTTTGCATTCCTACCTAATATGTAAAGTCATATTTGCATGAACATATAACATACTGTACACTTCTTGGTACTGAATTGAAAGCCATGTTTCATTTACAGATTTTCTCAAAGCTGTTGGTGCGACTCTTTAAACATAAAAGTGAACGCCACTGAAGTGACCTGCTGAGAACATGCAATAGCCTATGCCCATGGCTGGGACAGTTCCTAGAGACGACATCTCATGCAGGGTTGCCCTCCCCCTCTCTTACCCAGGGGAATCTGCTCCAGAAGGTACAGGTAACTGGCAAAAAACTCATTCCCGAGAGTGTTGTGAAGGACAAAAGACATGCTATGCTTGCAGAGGTCAATGTCCGTATTGCTCCAGCGCCTGCAGAAGGCTTGGTGAGCTCCTCTATACTCCATGCTTGCTGTGTAGTTCAGAGAGCCAAGACTGCTGTGTGTCTGTGTGTCCTGGTGTGTGTGAGCTGTGTGTGATCCTGTGGCACTGGCAGGGGTACTGTCACTGCTATATCTGCAGGACTTTGGCACCGTCATTGTAACTGATCAGAAGTGAGCCCTTTCTTGGGAAGTGCTGAAACCATCAACGACTTAAAGGGTCAGCTGCTCAGTGAGGAGCAACACTATCTGTGACCTGGACAGTCGCTCTCTTCTCACCTCTCAAATAGACAGGCAGAACATAGATGGCAGAACATACGTTAACTCCAAAGCTGACAGGAAATTCACATTTCAACTATTCTTAGAATCACTGGATCCTACTCATGTTTGTCTGCATAGGAGCTTTAGAAAGCTTACAGTGCATGAAGGATGGCATTTACTTCTGAGCCCCATTCCAACCCCCTATAAAAAAAGGCATGCAAACATTTTCTTTCAAAGTATAAACATATAGTAAATGCTTGCACGTTTAGAGTTCCCTTTCCCTGTCCACAGTAAAAAAAAAATCCTCCAAAATTTCAATGATATTTATTTTTAGACTCAGATGAAGAATCAGACGGGAGTTACACAATCAGAGGGAAGGTGACTCCCTCCCTCTCAATTTTTGTCCTCTCAGCATTTTTGGTGTATTTCTGTTACTATAACTGACCATGCAGTCCTCTTTCTCCTGCCAGTAGCACACTGACCAGGCCTTGGTCAGTGGAGAGATACCTGCTGCCCATCAATACTGCACAACAGTTAATCAAACATACAGGCCTATGGACAAACAAGATTAGATTTTTTGGCTCTAAACTGTTTAAGGTGTGCTTTGAAACCTCCTAGTAACTAGCGAACTTCCATTTTATTGGAATTTAAGCAAAAAAAAACAAAAAACATTTAGAGAGCAATACTTTTTTTGTATTCATAGGTCTGTACCGTTGCTTCAATGTCCTTTATCAAGTCAGGAGGGAGCAGCAAAATACATTTTAACCAGCTGAGCAGTCAGTTTTATTGGAAGAGCAGGGACAGGGAGGCTGTTGGTGTTTGAAGGGTTTGCTCTTCGGTAGTGAGATGGGGACAACCCTGCAATGGTCACTTTCCCTGGGCAATGCTATGGCGAGATGAGCATTGCCTTGTGGGGCTGTTGGCTACAGTTTACCGGATTCAAAAAAACACACCCAGGGTGTGTTACTACAGTGCTCACCAAGACGATTCTCCCGACAGCATTTATTAAAATTTTATATAAAGATTATCAAAATGCAAACCATCTGTCAAACTACATTTAAATTTAAGTTTGCATCGTAAAATTTATATAAAGACCTGGGGATTACTTCTTGTTACCAAGGTAGTTTCTCAAGCATAAATATTTTGTCTGGATTAATCTACCTTACAAATACATCAATAAATAAAGATTTACTTCTGAGCCCCATTCCAACCCCCTATAAAAAAAGGCATGCAAACATTTTCTTTCAAAGTATAAACATATAGTAAATGCTTGCACGTTTAGAGTTCCCTTTCCCTGTCCACAGTAAAAAAAAAATCCTCCAAAATTTCAATGATATTTATTTTTAGACTCAGATGAAGAATCAGACGGGAGTTACACAATCAGAGGGAAGGTGACTCCCTCCCTCTCAATTTTTGTCCTCTCAGCATTTTTGGTGTATTTCTGTTACTATAACTGACCATGCAGTCCTCTTTCTCCTGCCAGTAGCACACTGACCAGGCCTCGGTCAGTGGAGAGATACCTGCTACCCATCAATACTGCACAACAGTTAATCAAACATACAGGCCTATGGACAAACACGATTAGATTTTTTGGCTCTAAACTGTTTAAGGTGTGCTTTGAAACCTCCTAGTAACTAGTGAACGTCCATTTTATTGGAATTTAAGCAAAAAAAAAAAAAAAACATTTAGAGAGCAATACTTTTTTTGTATTCATAGGTCTGTACCGTTGCTTCAATGTCCTTTATCAAGTTAGGAGGAAGCAGCAAAATATGTGTTAGAGGGGGCATTTACCGGATTCAAAAAAACACACCCGGGGTGTGTTACTACAGTGCTCACCAAGACGATTCTCCCGACAGCATTTCTTTAAATTTTATATAAAGATTATCAAAATGCAAACCATCTGTCAAACTACATTTAAATTTAAGTTTGCATCGTAAAATTTATATAAAGATCTGGGGATTACTTCTTGTTACCAAGGTAGTTTCTCAAGCATAAATATTTTGTCTGGATTAATCTACCTTACAAATACATCAATAAATAAAGATCAATCAGAATTAGCAGGTTACTAGAGCAGGTTGCTGAATTAGCTGTGTCCTGATTTCTGTTAGCAGGTTACTAGAGCAGGTTGTTGAATTAGCTTTGTCCTGATTTCTGTTAGCAGGTTACTAGAGCAGGTTGTTGAATTAGCTTTGTCCTGATTTCTGTTAGCAGGTTACTAGAGCAGGTTGCTGAATTAGCTGTGTCCTGATTTCTGTTAGCAGGTTACTAGAGCAGGTTGCTGAATTAGCTGTGTCCTGATTTCTGTTAGCAGGTTACAAGAGCAGGTTGCTGAATTAGCTGTGTCCTGATTTCTGTTAGCAGGTTACTAGAGCAGGTTGCTGAATTAGCTGTGTCCTGATTTCTGTTAGCAGGTTACTAGAGCAGGTTGCTGAATTAGCTGTGTCCTGATTTATATAACAGCAGATAACAGATCAAAATTAGTTTGATGTGGTTGGGTCACAGACATCTGGAAGCCATGGCATGCAAAGAATATGCACCCAAATATAAAATATGATGACTTTATTTAAGTTTATGTTCATTTGTCCAATTACTTTTGGTGCCCTAAAAAAACCATTGCTACACGGTTCACCCCATATGGATGGATAAACCCTCAAATTAAAGATGAAAGTCTGCACTTTAACTTTATAGTCACTGTTCCATTTCAACTTCAATGTGCTGGAGTACAGGGCCAAAACAACAAAAAATGTGTCACTGACCTAACCTTTGGAGTGCACTGTACACACACACACACACACACACACACACACACACACAGATTAGAATTATTTATTTAGGTCCACATTTATAAAATACATTATAAGGGCCCAAATATATTTCAGTTGCTATTTGATATAATTAGCTTGTGTAGCAGTACAACAGATGTAATAAATAAACCAATATAGACAGGCCAGCACAGAGATGGATACAAGTAACATCTTCTCCTCCATATATAGCGACTGCCAATAATGGAGAAAATTGAACAATATTTGGCAAGTTGCTTTGCTTTACATTTAGCCAACCCCATTGTCCTTAGACCTCTGACCACTAGCCTGTGAACATGGCCAAGGCTGCCAAAAATAAAAACTAGGAGCTGACACCTGTAACCAAGTTGGGTAATGGCTGGTACTTTCATTGTTTTGTAAGATAGCTTCTTCTAAACTATAATCAAAGGCGCAGCCTACTTCCAATACAAACACCTCTCTGTAGTCCTCATCAATCACAATTCTATCAGGTTTGTTTGCAAATACACTTGAACATGGATGTGGGTCATTATTGCACCGAAACATTTGTGGTCTCACAGCAGAGTTCTTTATGTAACACAACAGAAAGATGGAGGATGGATGATACATCCTTAGTTATAATGTCCACAATTCTGTCATGTCTGGCTATAAACAGCCCTTTGTAGAAGTAACAACCATTTATTATGTGAGACATAGATTATATGACCTGTTGCTGTCTATGATGTAAACAATAAGAGTTATGCTTATTGTGATACCAGATGGATAGATTGAGTTTGGTCGGCAACACTTGGAGGTGTGCCTTTACAGTGAAGATGAGGATTTCCTCATCAATCGCTGCATTTAAAAAAATTGTATGGAACACAGAATGATCGGCCGAAGGGACACACACACACACACACAACCATAACTTTTTTAGGACAAATATGTTGTTATTTTTCAGCTCTTAACATTGGGCAATTTTAAATTAAAATAAATATAAGTAAAACAGTAACAGTATCATGGTTAAAAACAACATTTTATTAGACAAAGCACACGTTACATCAACTATCAAACCCACTAATTTACCATTAGTTAAAATTAAACATAAAACAAACAAACCAACAACAAACCCATTCACTGAAAATCAGATGCATTCTGCAAAAACTCTCAAAGAATATACGTCCATGGAACAATCGTGCACAATTATTCAAATAATTACAAGCACATCTCTTAACAGACAACATATTTCAGACACTTCGTAACCCTGACACCAAGAGGTAAGTCAAAATATTGGCTAAAACATGTACACCTATAAATTACATTTTGATTTCACTATATTTTTAAAGTAGAGCTTATTTGTTGCATTTGGCAAGTCTTCTCTTCCAGGCCTGTGGGAGGCGTAGAATTTATAAATGTTTACAGTCGTAAGATGAGCTGCCCCTCTCTTTTAGTAAAGGTTCGCGATTGCATGCTGGGACGACTACTGTCGGCCCCTAGCAACACCAGCGAATAGCAGCGTTAATATTTAGCTAGTCAATTATGAAATATTGTACAAAGTAGACAGTAGTGTGACAATTATACTACATATTCCTGGCAACACGGGTTTCTGTTATAGGGGCAAAATGCAGTCGGAGGATGCACGATATTTAAAAAGGTACGTTAACGTTGGCTAAAAGGGTGTCTGTTGACTGACTGAGCAAGAACCAAGAAAGGTTACCGTAGCTAACAAAATTGTGAGCTAACTGATTAGCCTAACGTTAACTAACCGAGAAATCGGTGCAATAAACACAGATCACTAGTATTTTAACAAGAACTGCGTCCGCTGAAAAAAAGAGGAAAAGTGCTGATATTAATTGATGTCCTCATGTTTGATTGGTCATCATTGTTCAGACCGTTGATTACTGTAACGTTACATTAACGTTAACTGACGAGTGTTAGTTGGCGGACCTCCCTTGGTAATAAACAACGTTAACGATAGCCTGCTATTGAAGTTAAATAATTAGCTAGGTAAATATATAGCTGCTTATTGTAACGTTACGTTAGATTAATAAAAGTTAGCTAGCATAACGTGTACAGATTCAGAACAGTATGAAATGCAGCAAGCAAGCGTTATCGCTAGCCTTCTAGAATGTTGCTGTAACGTTACGTTATAACGTTAATGTTACTAATGAAGTCAGCGGTAGCTGTAGCATCCACAATAATTTCGTCCCCAGTGTAGTACAGATAACAGTAGCTAGTTTTTATGACACTGACTGAAACAATCAGCTTAACGTCTTCACGGAATCGTGAATGGCTGCACCATTGTTTCAACGGGAGTGTCCATCACATCATTCATAACGTCAGATTAGCTGTCGCAAGTCTTCATGTCAGCCTTTGGCTAAAGAAACTATTTTCTACTTTGTTTTATTTCATAGGAAAGTAAAGGGGGGAAACCTAGATGTTCATCCAACTGAAAAAGCCCTTGTGGTTCAGTATGAAGTGGAAGCCACTATTCTGGGAGAAATGGGAGACCCTATGCTTGGGGAACGGAAGGACTGCCAGAAAATGTAAGAACTCTGCCAGGTGCTAAGGTTCTTCTGACTGTGGTGTCTTCTGATGGTTTTGTTGATTTTTATATGAATTTTAGTCTAAACAAACATGAAATGCCGGAATTAAAATATACCCATGGCAAATATATATACATTCAAGATTCAATAATTTATTGCCATATCAACTTTACAGTTGATTTGGAATTTGTTTTGGTGTGCTCAGAGATGACGACAGTAAGCATATAACCACACAATACATACAAGAAGTGTCCACAAAAAAAAGGAAATCCCATGGATAATCTCAGTACCTTTCCATTAAAGTTGCACTATGCAGGATTTTTAGCCTTTCTATGGCCCTGTGTTTACAATCAAATAAGACTCCTCCTCCTCCTAAACCCCGCCCACTCATCCCATTGAGGGCAAGAAACATGTTTGAGGCAGCGCAGCAAGCAAAATGTCAAGCGATTAAATGATGATGAAATTAACACTTTCAAAATTGTTTTGCAGTTCTCAGCTCCCCTACCACCTCAGCTTCTCTCCTGCTTCTGTCTCATGGCCTTCCTAGTGCCGTCTCTGGCAAACGCAGTTGTAATTGGGGATTCTATCGTTGCAACCTAAATGTTGCCCTTGGTTTTAAGGATTTTAAGGAGTAGCCTGCTTTTTTCCTGGTGCAAGAGCGGATGACATAAAACATAAAGCTCCCGTGATTAAAAAAAAACCACTGAGCTAAAGCTGTAGCCTGTAATTATTAATGCAGGCACAAATGACACCAGGTTGAGAAAATCGGAAGGTTTAACGAACAATTGTATTTACTTGTAGAAATGTATCAAACCCATTTTCAAGCTTGTGATCTCAGGTCTGCTTCCTGTTTTAAACAGTGGCAGTGAGAAATTCAACCAGTTCAGTGTCCGAAATGTCTGGCTGAAGAAATGGTGCGCTTGTTCAGTATGTAGCTAACGTTATTCTGAACATTCATTTAGAACTGGGATGTAAAGTCATAATCGTTTGAGGAATAAGTAACATTAGCAGGCCGTATCTTGTCTATCATAGCTAAGTTATGTAATACCCTTGTAAAGTAAATTACTTTTTTATGATGATATTTGTAGGCTATACAAATATTATTTATTTTCTGAAATACAATGTAATATTACATTGTCAATAATTCAGTACAAAATGTACCTAGCTGGATAGCTAGAGATAATGTTACTTACAGGTTGAACAGAGAACACTCCTTGCAAAACTTGACACTTTTCAAACTCTTGCAAAACTTCAGCTGTCTCATTGAGGAAAGGCAAAATCCTAGGTTGACTGTGCTTCTGGAATGTGCCTGTCTGCTTGTTGTTTGGCTTCACTGTAGGCCTCTTGGCTTCTTCACCTCTGCCACTGCAGTAGCCAGCTGGCTACAAACACTCTGCGCTGAAGCCTGATCCCACCCCACAGGTTCTGTAGCCACACCCACATCTCCCCACACAAAAAAGCGCACCACGCCCAGAAACGTCCCGAGCATATTTTAGAATAATAAATACGGCAGAGGAGTAAGGTTTCGGCAAATAGTTTTTTTCGACAGATTGCCAGTGCACCATAGATACGACTGAGCATAGTTATTTTATGATATTTTCTAGGTAAAAATCCTGCATAGAGCGCCTTTAATATTACGGAAAGCCGTCAGGTGGAATTAATGTTCATCTTCCTTTATCGCAGCATTCGCCTCAAAAGCCTAAACGCCAACACTGACATCGCCGCTCTAGCTCGCAAGGTGGTAGAGGAGTGCAAGCTTATACACCCCTCAAAACTGGCCGAAGTCGAGCAGCTACTGTTCTATCTGCAGAATCGAAGGAAACCCATTGGCAAAGGTAAGGGTGGAAACGCTAACTAGGTAAGGTGTCGTTGTCGTGCTTGTCGTATTATATGCGTCCCCAATAGGGCTGCAACGATTCGTCGACGTAGTCGACGATAATCGACTACTAAAATAGTCACCGACGAATTTAATAGTCGTAGTCGCCTGAATAGTCGCGCATGCGCACATTGCGCCGTAGCGTCAAGTAGGGCTGCCGCGGGTCACGCCCACCGCAGAGTCAAGCTGATCACCGCTTCACCACAAATTTTTTTTTTTAAATAATAATAATATGTTTGAAAGTTTCCACTCACAGTTGCACAGTTAATGATCGGAGAACGTGCCACCTAGAGCGTGTTTTGAAAGTGCCACCGTGCCACAGAGCATATAGGCTACCTGACTGAAAGTTCACTTCACATTAGGCTGAAATGGAAGCCGAAGCGGCAGTCACGCTTAAGGACCATTAAAATTAAAACACTCCTGAAGATTAGCCTACATTTTCACGTCATATTGATAGGCTAATTATTTAAGCGAAGATAGCCTATGCGTGATTCGTTTTTTGTTTTTAATGCTGTAGCTAATTTGCCAGTGAGTCAGTGACTTAATTCACTTGAAATATGTTTTTTGGTCAGATAAAAAAAATGTTTGTCTCCCGTTACCGACTTTACAACCAAAGCCTAGGCTACATGGGCTCGCTATAGGCTACTCAAAAAAACTGTAGCCTATTTAGGCTACGGTGAAATTAATATCTCCCCCCGCCCTACCTATAGCCTCAGTTGGTTATCCTCCGCCTGTCGAATAGGCTACCTAATTTTGTATTGTCGGCATGAACGTAATTGCGGCTGGTTGACTTGGTTAGCGAGCGTAGGCTAGCTGGCAAGATGGTATTCTATTGTTTCAAGTTAATTGCTAGCTACCTGTTATGACCTAACCATCTTTTTAGACAATCATTCCGCATTTGAACGAGGTACGGTAGGCTATGTAGCCTAAGGGCGTGTTCACACTGTCCGCATTTTAAAAAATAGGTTGCCTATTTCGGCAGCGCATTTTACATTAAAACCTATGGGGAATTATCAAAATGCGGCCGCATAATAAAATCAGCTGCGTAGCCTATATTTAAAATGCGCTGGTCAACATTTTGAGAAATCTGCAAATGACGTGGAACTGATTTTTAGTAGCCTGAACGTCTCGTAGACTCAGAAAATGTAGCCTAATGGAAACGAAATATGCTTCACGAGATCCGCATTTTTATTTCATTCTTTTCAGCACAAAATGCGCTCTTGACAACTTATCTGCAACATGAAAATGCGGACAGTGTGAACACGCCCTAAGACATGAACAAGAACACGGAGTAAACAGCTGTCATGGAACCCAGTGTTGTTATTTTTCAATAATGAATGACGTGCCTGCCGAATGCATTGCCGACCGACCAACACGCTATTCAGCAAATATAACAAGACTGGAATAAAGAAAATAATTTAGGCCTACACTGTAGGCTATAGTCGAGGCGATAAAAAAAATAGACTAGCCTACTAACGTTACAGGAATAAATGCGTTATAAAAATGTAGCCTATTTTTTTAGATTTATTTATTTATTTTTTATGACATTACCGCGACGGTATGATTGGCTTCACTAATTTACACACTATACAGATCTTTTTATTTATAGTTTTTTTTATATACTTGTAGCAGCAAGTTTATTATTAAAAGACACATTTTTGAATGAAGTTTGTTCTTTCTTGTCTTGCTAAATTTAAAAGCTGATGGCTAAATACCATAAGAGCCATTTTATATTCATGCAATTAACCCGGTTATTATTATTTAAAAAAACACCCACAAATAAACGACTAGTCGACTAATCGTTTCAATAGTCGGTGACTAGTCGACTATTAAAATAGTCGTTTGTTGCAGCCCTAGTCCCCAACTGTAATAACTGCATTTTAGTTCAAATTTTTAACAAATTGAAAATGCGATATGTGTATCCTTTTTAAACAGCGGTTGAAGACATTGGTCTGGTTTTTATTTCTCATACAGAAAAACGAGAAAAACGACAGGTGAAACCAAGAGATCTGACCCCATTTGAAGGAATGGAGGTATGGACATGAGTACATGTTGTTTTGAGGAGCTGATTTGCGTGTAAAATGTACTGCTCTTGTGGGCTAATGGAGGGCCTGTGTTCACAGATCGACGAGGAGGCCAACATTAATAACATAGATGATTATGTTGAGCTGTTGTACGAGGATATCCCAGAGAAAGTAAGGGGCTCCACCCTGATCCTCCAGCTGGCCCGCAACCCTGACAATCTGGAGGAGCTGCTTCAGAACGGTACGCCACTGCAAGCTCGAGACTGGCTTTTGTGATGTTTGCTCAGTGGGTGAATTAAAAAGTGTCTGAGCTTTTAAAATGAGTGACAACTAAAATGTGACACTGCAATATTCTTTATGGTGTTTTCAACTATTCGGTATTTCAGTATACTAGGTATTGTAATAATCGTTCAAATGGCTGAAAATGAGCATACAGCCCCATCATGCTTTGCTTCCTTCTCATAGAAACATTGTCCCATTCCTATGCAAACCCTGTTCAAATTCAGCTTGTTCCTGCTTGACAACAGGGCTGTTTTCTTTAGCAACAACAGCTACATATCATCCATTTTGCCTGTCAAAATCCATTGTGCATCTCAACCATGACTCGGAGCGATCACACTGTGAATGCTAACCTCATACCCAGCTGACATGGAGAAGGGTGTGTGAGAAAATGGCAAGACGAACAGCAGGAATGCAGAGCGCAGTGAGGAAAGCCTATCCCTCATACAGAGAGAGTACCGATGATGTGGTGTCTGTTACTCATCAGAAACCGCTCTGGGAGCTCTGGGCCGGGTCCTCAGAGAGGACTGGAAACAAAGCGTGGAGCTGGCCACAACCATCATCTACGTCTTCTTCTGCTTCTCAAGGTACTGCTGACGCCTCTGTTTTTCTTTTCCCTTTTCAGCCTCCCTGTGTTCATAATTTGTCATGGTTTCTCAGCCTGCTCTTCCTTTATTGGCCACTTCTCTGTAGAGCGCTTGTGTAGCGTCCTCTTTTTTTTGGTTTTCGTTATCTGTCCCGTGTTTTGGATTGTCCTGCTACTCAGTGTTTTCACCTGCGCCGCATTTCCGCTCCTTATTTAAACCTCGCGTCTTTGTACCACGCTTCCATATTGCCAATTGTTTGACAAGGAAAGCCGGTAATTTACGGTATAGGACTGACGGTTCGAAACGACCGTTTCATTTCAACTTGTTGAAGTAACACGGGACTTGTTTCGGGTGTCTTTAGAGTTTGCTAGGTTTCCTAGTTCCGTTTTCTCTCTGCCCTTTGTTATTTCCCTCTGGGGACTTCACTGTCTCCCTGTCCTAGACAGTTCTGTCTTTGCCGTTTCTTTTCACCTCTTTGTTTGTTTTTTTCCGGCTCTCATTCGTGTGAGCGAGAGGTCTTTCTTTCTTTTGTATTGTACTAAGCTCTAGCTTTAGAGTCTTTCGCACGGTACGGGTCGCTTTCAGTTTGGTAGCGGTTACTCTCGTTAAAAGAAAGTTTATTATTTTTCTCTTGTGGTTCTTCATTTCATACGCTACCCTGACATAATTATTAGAAATCTGTTTTAAAATCTGGGGTTAAGGTAATGCTACTCTTCAGAGTAAATTGTTTGTCCTGGCGGTTGACTACCCTGTTTAATATACTTCCCCTGCAGTGTGTTATTTTGGCCCTCAGATCATTGGTGCAGGAGCATTTGATGTGTACACAACTTACAATATATAATTACATTTTTGCAGTTATTAAGCCTTTAATGCTAGTGTCCAAATAGAGAAATCATATTAATTCACTCTGGTTACTTTTGCCACAATTTGCCACATAAATATGGAAAGCCTAAAACAGTGAAATTTGGCCATACAGTGAGGAAAAACTACTATCCTTGTGAGGAAGATGATGGCAGGCTAGCTCTCAGATTTTAGGACTAGCCAATCTCCATGTATTGTGTGTTCACATCTTCGACTTTAAATCATATTGGCATTTAATTTTTGGTTCTGTGTCCTTTCTTTTAAAAGGTGCCCCATATGACATAATATGTCTAGCTGAATTATGGAATTAAGTCTCTAAAAAAGAAATCCTCTAAATTGTCATCATCGCCACTGTCAGAGCTATGATTGTTAAATGGAAAATTTAAGTCTGAAAATGTATCATAATTCACATTCAGTTTTCATTAAACTAGCAATGCGAAAGCAGCTGCCACAGAGGATTTTAAGTGATTGTAATGAGGTAATACACAGTTTTTGAAAGCTTGTAGTCTTTCCTGGCTTTATTACACTACAAACTGCTTTTGAATTAGGAAATGATTCAGGGTGCCTGGCAGAGTATAGGCAAGAGACTCTGATTGACAATAGTGGTTGGGTTTTTGACATGTATTATTAATTACTTTGCTAAATGTATGAAATTAGACCATTACAGTCATGGATCAAGTCTTCTTCCAAATACATAAGATTATTACAGCCCCGCTCTGGAAAAACACATTCTTAGCAGCTTACAATAATGCAGTTAGGCCATTTTTTGTCATCTGGAAATGTATTTTTACCATTCTCTGGAAAATAAAAACTAATATTTGTTTTTTTAAATTTTTTCACCCCATCAGCTTCTCCCAGTTCCATGGACTGATCACCCACTACAAGATTGGAGCACTGTGCATGAACATAATTGAGCATGAACTGAAGAGATATGACCTATGGCAGGATGAACTGCAGAAAAAGAAAAAGGCCTATATCCTTCACTGAGCAAGTATAGCATGAATCCAAGAGTGATTCACTGAGTGAGTTTAGCACACATCTATCAGTGATAGCCGGAGTGAATAAAATAACCTAAGTATAGCATGAATCCCAGAGTGATTCACTGCGTGAGTTTAGCACAAATCTATCAGTGATAGCCGGAGTGAATAAAATAACCTAAGTATAGCATGAATCCAAGAGTGATTCACTGCGTGAGTTTAGCACAAATCTATCAGTGATAGCCGGAGTGAATAAAATAACCTAAGTATAGCATGAATCCAAGAGTGATTCACTGCGTGAGTTTAGCACAAATCTATCAGTGATAGCCGGAGTGAATAAAATAACCTAAGTATAGCATGAATCCAAGAATGATTCACTGAGTGAGTTTAGCACAAATCTATAACAATTCAATTAGTGAGTATAGCGTCAATCCCACAGCGATTCACTGAGTGAGCATAGTGTAAATCCAAATTCACAGTGAGTAAAATGCAAAACCAAAAATGATTCATAGGGATTTCAGTGCATATGCTGTCAAAGTTCACTGAACACGTACAGCACTATTTCAACAGTGATTTGCTAAATAGGTATAGCACATAAGTATAGTAACATGGACTTATTTCCTCTCTTAAGCCATTTATTACTCTCCTCTGATAAATGACCAATACATATTCCAAATTGATTACTTCTTCCCATATCTGGAGGGCTGATGTGTTTGTATTTGCAGTTGATTTTCATTTTCTGTAGCTTTCTTTTTCACAGCTTTTGAACCTTTTTTGTCGGCCTTTGTACTGAAAGTCAGGCACAGGTGTATTATAGTTAAAAAAAAATTTTTTTAATTAAAACTGACTAATCAGTCCCTCCTTGACATACTGTACGTGAAGATGACCCTGATCACCAGAACCTTTTTTTTTTGCCTTTGTACTGAAAGTCAGGCACAGGTGTATTATAGTTTAAAATTTTTTTTTAAAATTAAAACTGACTAATCAGTCCCTCCTTGACATACTGTACGTGAAGATGACCCTGATCACCAGAACCTGAAGAAGGAATATGACAAAGCTTTTAAGAAGTACCAAGGACTACTGACCAAGCAAGAGCACCTATTACGAGGTATCCGAATGCTGGTAGAATTTTGATTGTGGCTGGTATTTTCTACTCTAGCAGCCACTTTGGCAGGTAACCAACCAGGTTTTGATGTATTGTAAAAGGAAATGCAATGTGGTAAATGTGTGTGTAATGTGGTAATGTTGAAAATGGCTGGTGATTTTTTGAATCCACAAGCCACTCTAGCCAGTGGGTGAAAAAGTTAATTTCATGCACCTGCTCACAGCCCTCATCACTGAAGTAGTATAATAAAAATGTATGAACAAATAACATTTTTTTCCTGCATTTTTGTTGTAGTAAGAATACATTTCTTTCGAGTGTAAGCTTGAAATAGCATGACTGACTGAGGAGAACATCCTTGTGTTCTCCAGTGGCCTTGTACCTGCTGCTCAACCTGTCTGAAGACACGCGCACCGAACTGAAGATGAGGAACAAGAACATTGTCCACATGCTGGTGAAGACCCTGGACAGAGAGAATGCTGAGCTCTTGGTCCTGGTCGTGTCCTTCCTCAAGAAGCTCAGCATCTTCCTGGAGAACAAGAACGACATGGTGAGACGGTCTACTTTTCAGTTCAGCCTCTTATGCTTGAGCGAGTCTAGTGCTTCCATCTATTCCTTCCTGCTCATCTGACTGGCCTGGGACTGACCTACTCAGGGAAACACAGTATCCCATCAACATCCTATTCTTTTTGCTTCTGATCTTCAAATACATGCTGAGGAACGTCAAGCAGTTCAGCAGATCATTCTTTATAAAATGTCCACATCAGTTTACAATGTAGACATACATTTTAGAAATAAATAAAAGATACAAAATATTTTTTCCTCATTACAGTAAGGAGTGCTTACCTTTTTTTCATACCCTGCGATTTCCAGTAGTGTGATGGTTTCCCTGTTCTGAAATCTTTTTTTGCCATAGATTTCATAAATGAATGTGAAATGGATGTTATTATGTTTCCCCAAGGACTTGTGAGTGTTGGAGCGTGGAAATGTAAAATGTACATTGCTGGGGCCATCGCAGCAGCCTTTGCACATCACGCTGCACCCCTCTCTCAGCCTGCAGTTCCCACCTGGAAACAATCTCATGTGCATTTATCAATCTCAAATTAGGAGCAGTTGTTTTTATCTTTTTGTTTCCCATTACTGTATATGTGGCTCAGATAAAAGAAATGTGCTGGACTTTGAAATCTTTCAACATGTTTTTACAAAAAAACATGTGTCCAGCAAGAGAGGCTGGCGTTTTAAAGAACCAGGGAAAGTGGAGAGGATTTAGAGATTTTTTCATAGCTATTGTCTGTCGCTGTGGGTGAAAAAACCTTTCAAATGTATTGTTGATTGGCCCCTTGGTTAGTGATTTACCTCCTGATTGGCTTTTAACCAATGAGCAATGCCAGATGGTTGTTGTCAAACATTGTATCATATTTGTGGTTTGGGTTCTAATGAGTTGTAACTAACAGTAGAAGTGCCGTGTTTGTTTATGGTGACATTTTGATTTGAAAATGTGTTCGCTGGTGTGAAACAGCAGTTTAACGGAGGACAGATTTTTTCAGTAGAAGCAGACAGCAGAATAAAGCAGCCTTAGCAAGTGAGATAGTGTTGAGCCTGGTTAGCTTTTCGCACAGGCAGAGGGGATGTGATGAGGCTACAGGCTGGCCTCTGTTGGAGCTCTTCATCTCTTTCATCTACTTGTAAGCAGAAAAGCCTGCTCGCATTTCTGTATGCATCTGCATGTCACTTTGAGACTGGTATGTATAACATTGTGCTGTCCTGTCTTCATCATATTGGTGTGAAGCTGCATATTTGTATTTCCTTTCTTGCAGAATGGCCTAGATGTTTTTGTTTTCTCAGTGCTACATCAGTAAACGTGATGGCCGTGCAGAGGTGATTTCTGAAAGGAAGGAGATTCCACATTTATTCGAGGGGGGGGCGATGAACGTCTTGGCACGTCACACCCTCTTTTGTAAAGACCCTTTTGTGGTAGAGCGGCAACATGATAGGAACCAGAGCGCAATGTAGGTTTTCTAAACACAGGAAGGGAACATCTTAAAAAATTTCCCCCCATTTTTGTGTGGCAGGCTGAAGTTGATACCATTGAGAAGTTGGCCAAGCTGGTACCATGTGAGCACGAGGACCTGCTGAATATCACCTTGCGTCTCCTTCTCAACCTCTCCTTCGACACCGGCCTTCGCAACAAGATGGTGCAAGTGGGGCTGCTGCCGAAACTCACCACGCTACTGGGTACGTTCCCCGCGCTACCCGTATCCCATCATGGATCTGTCCACGGGAAGCAGAGCTGGCTGTGGGGCTGATGAACAGGGTAGCGGTAGATCTAGTGACAAGTGCTATCAGGACTGTGCCTTTTCTGGGTTAAAGATTCCTATGTCAGAATTAATGGCTAATAATGGGTTTGGTGCTGGGATGGAGCCACTAAGCCTTGCATTGCATGAAGAAACCACGAGTAATAAGACTGTTTTTCACGATCAGTGAACAGGTCAGGTTGTTTCACCACCATGGGGCGAGCAGCCAGACTCACGTGACCCAATCAGTGTTGTTATGCTTGAATAAAGCCGCTTTTTCATTCGTCCCGGCAAGAGGCAACTCTGAGGAATACATTTCAGTCCAGCCGAGAGGCCGCACGCGTCTCACTTTCACACTACCTAAACACCAAGGACCAAAGAACTCTTTCATCACTCCCAAGAATAAGGCAAGTATGTAAAAGTTGACTAAGGAAGGAAATGGAGGAATCAGCTCTGTTGTAAACCTGTGGTCAGAAGTGGCTTTGTTATCCACACCAGGCTCTTGCTAATGGAGGAAGGATCCTTTTCTAAAAAGTGTATCCTGTATTTTTCTCAGAATCCTGTATGAAATCTCATGAAATTTTCAAGAGAGTCCTGGCTAAGAAGGCAGAATTAGATAAAATGCATTCTATGAGGTGTTGACATACGGACACCAAGACTATATTCAGACAGTCTGCAGTCTGAAATTCTCAGTTCCGATTTGTTGCACAGACTGACTGTTCATATTAACTAAAAAATTTTGAAGCGAGTCAAGCAGGGTCAACAGGGTCAACAGTGCTGCAGAATTATGATGTCATTAATCTGTTGCATGGAGGGTGGTGACATAAAAGTCACTACGTACCTCTGGTTGGGTGGAGGTATGTCCTTTTATGCCAATCGTGTCTGATCAAGGCTTACCCTGACCAGCTGGCTTACACAATTGTGAACAATTCCGATTTGAGGGTCCACACACAAATCTCACGCAAGTTGCATGGCTACGTATCCGATTTATTTCTGCATACATATTTGGAGCAAATCAGAACTGAAAAGATGTGACTTCATGTGATTTCTAAGGGGCCAAGCACCAACGGTGTGTAGGCACCTATTGTAATTGTTAGAATTTTTTACTATTGTTATTAGTTTCTGCCAAGGGAGTTTGTGGCAGCCCATAGAACCGCTTGGTGGATTTTTGTGAAATTTGGCACGTGGATAGTGCCAAATTTGGCACGTGGATTTGGCACGTGGATAGTGGATAGAGCTATCCAAACACCAACTTTAAAGTCAATTCATCCACCCCTCTAGTGCCACCAATAGGCTAAATTTGACATAAGATTTTTGCCTGTAACTTTTGAAGAATTTGGAGTCATGATTTTTTTCCCACCATGATCCTTACGACCTGCCGAGATAAACGCACCCTCCCATGTCAATTTCTGCCAAAATAGATTTTCTACCATTTAGACTTTTTTGAAAAACATCTCCTTCTAGAACGTTGAACAGGTCACCATGGAATTTGGCTCATATCATCTTGAGGGTACTCTGACCAAAACTTAATTAAAAGATCATTGCTAGGCCAAACAATATGATTGCTGTAAACAAATTAAGTTGATGGCAAAAGCGGCAGACAGGAAGTGAGCCATATCTTTGCAACGCTTTGTTGTACTGACGCCAAACTTGGTAAACGTCTTTGACAGGGGACCTAAGGGGTACTCACCAGGAAAAATATTTTATATGCCGATTACTCTGCAACGCAAGCACATATTTCAACCAAACTTGGACCATTGCAGTAAATGATCCTAACTGGGACATCATATGCCCTTGGTGTCTGGAATTTTTTTTTTTTTGCCATCTTAGATATTGTCAAAAACTCATTTAGACATCACCACCTAGAGCTATTGCTCAGTCTAGCTGCAATTTTGGGTATTATGTCGTTGGACCATTTTCTTTTAAGAGTTACATTTTCTTTTAAGAGTTTCTTTAAGAGTTAAAAATAGTTGCTCGTCGAACAATATGGCCACAATATACTGACAAATTTTCCAGTAAAGGCCAAAGGAAGAATGGCCATATTTCTGCAACCCTTTTGTCTATTGGCATCAAACTTATGCTTACCATGAGGTTTTATGGGCACACACCAAGTTTATTGAAATTTGGTCACTTGGGGCTCTCTGCCAAAAAACAGGTTTAAACGCCAATGACTCCGAAAAGAAAGCAGATATTTCAACCAAATTTTGGGGCGAACATTACAGTAACGTGTCTGAATTGGACAACCAACAGAATTGGTTGCATGGAAGTGCTTGGCTCCTTTATTGCTGCTTGTATATATATATATTTGCTGTTCAAACCATTCTAAAAACAGCCAAACTGTGACACACATGAGGGGAAAAATTGGAATTGAGTTAAGTTGAGTAAACTTTATTATCCCACATGGGAAAATTCATGTGGTCATACACGTCCCGTTTAAAAGAGAGGTACACTATACAAAAATTACATAAAATTCATAAAATACATTATGCTTTCACATGCACGCACGCACGCACGCACACAAACACACACACACACACACACACACACACACACACACACACACACACACACACACACACACATACATATACACATCAACGAGATTTCCTGTGTAATGCTAGCAATATACAATATACGTCATGTACAATATACAATCTAAATATTTCAGGATAGGAATTTAGCTGCGGAACTTAGCTATAGTCGTAATGTAGCCTGAATGAAAATACAATCGCTACATAGTGAATCGTACATGCATCCATGATCAGACCAGCACTTTCTCAGCATCTTCTTTTGCTATTATGCTCTGTGGGGAGGTGGTAAATGAGTTCATACATGATTAGCAGAGGAAGTGCTCAGTCACAGGTGACACAAGTCCCACCTTGCTTTTCAAGGGACCACTAACAGATGGCGAGAGATGGTCGCTACCAAGGACGAAGGGACGTGCAAGAGACGTGGAATAGCTACATGCACTTTCATACTTACACATGTTTTCTGTCTAATGTTAGACTGTTCACTACTCAATTTGGGTGTAGGATAGAACTACAGTTTTATACAGGGGAGCCAAATCTGCACATAACCACTGTTTTTCTTCCTCTGTGTTATGAACAGATAGTCACTCTTCTAGTGCAGTGTGCTCTAGTTGTCTATTTGAATAAACTGTCAGAAGTTATCAGCTTGACTGCATGGGAGAAATCACGGTCACATCTTCAACCACTTTAGAGGGGTTTTGAAATAAGGCCTCTTGTATCAGCAGTAAATCTGTTGCATTATAATTCAACATGGGATAAGGTTTTGATCAAGTAGAATTGAGTAATTGTGTGGGTTGAAGCACATCCCCCTTCTGAGAGGTGATTTACATGTGGATCGCATAATATTTTACTTGGCAAAATGGCACATTTGAGATTGCTTTATGGTTCCCCCTGTCTCCGATGATGGAGTTGTGTTGTAGATGAAACAGAGAGAAGACGTACTACACTGCTACAATGTTAAATGTATCATAGTAAAGTGGGTAGCTTGGGGGGGGGGGGTTGGTGGAATGATATGGCTAGTCACACTGACAGCTAAAGTTACTGGTTTTATTATAGCTATACAGAGGGCAGTGAAAACACAATGCATATATATCTTTGTGTTCCTTGCATTGCAAAGGGAAAACAAAAGAAATTTCAGCGTAAGCTCCCATTGACCGCAGGTTTCCGCAGGTGTAGGCACTTGAAAGCCTTTTCCGAAACTCTGGATACAAGCCGTCCCGTGCAGCCATTAAATAAATTGTTTCCTGAAATTAAATACAGTATATGATTGGCGCGGTCGTTTATAGGTAATTCGGCGTCGCCAGATTGATCTCCCTTTGAAACGTCTCTTGAGAGTGTCGGGTATCCCACATAATTAATATAATGTATTTGTTTGAATAACACTTTGGGCCTAAAATAAATGTTGTTTTTCCCGGACCGGGTAGTGGGAGCGTAGGGCCTTTGAGATTTGTGACTGACACTCTCTTTAACCTTTTCCTCTCCGCGCGCCGTCATTAATGGCCCGCTTTAGCTGCCAGGCAGCTCTCGCGCAGCCGCCCGTCTCCGCAATTAGCATGCGACCGCAGCCTGCTCGCCTCAAAACTCTGCCTGTCCGTAATTGCTGGCCTGTCACGAGACGAAAATAAACGTCTGTGATCTGGTTTGAGAGGTCTTTCGAGGCTGACATCTGCCTGATGAAGACAATTGGGCCCTCAGCTTTAGTACTTCTGCAGGTCCTGACAGTGAAACTAATTCCTCCTGGCGGACGCAGACTCGGCCCCCGTTAAGCCGTTTGTTCGCGGGCAGAAAAGCCTGTAAAGTCTCTACTGTAGTCTCGCTCACATCGGTCCTGTGACGCCCTGCAGGTTACTGGCACAATACACAAAACAACATCTTTGTGTCCAGTAGTTGTGTTTGCATTTGGGATGAAGGTGAATGCGTACATTACTATGGGGTGGTTATAGCTTTTTTTTTTTTTAAAGAGGAAAATGAAGACAAATAGGATTTGCAACACAAACAAGATACTTATTGTATCACTTAATTTCTAGATATCAGGTCATCTACTGCTGCTCATCACCCATGAATGATTGTAGAGTTCCGCTAAATGAAAGGGTGATACTAGGCATGCACTACTAAGCATTTTGCAATCAGCAGATGTTCATGAATTATGCTGTTCTACCTTCTAGGACTACCTTTGGATAATTCATATATCTGCACCAATCTTTTACTTTCATAGTCTCATTTCTCAAGATTACTTGACTGAATAACTTGCTGCTAGCTCTTGATGTTCAGTACTCATGTGTTTTGTGAGGTGAATGCAGTATGCGTATGTAGGCTTATAATATAGTGTTATAAGAGAAGCCCTGGTGACTTTTTACAGCTCTGTTTACATAGAGAGGGATTGGTTAGTGAGGACAGGCTGAGGAGTGGCCACACTGTCATTTATGTAGGGTGATGACAATTGTGCGTACGGTTGTCGGACTGTGGCCACTAAGGGCGGCAGCGGCCATGAATTGAAGCTTCATCTTGGTCGCATTCATAAATACGGCCGCAGGCGCACCGTCCAGCAGTTAAACATTGTTGCCATGTTGACCTCTGGCCTGGGTGAATAATATCTGTGTAAATGATCGCGGTGTGATTTACCTGTGATTTCCCCATTTTCTGCAACGGCAACACATCCAGTCACGGTGGGGAGACCTCTGCCCTGGCCCTGGCCCCTGTGGGAGCGCTTCAGTCAGTGAAGAGTTTAATGTTCAGCCGGAGTTAATGCGAGCTCGTAAATCTGCTGCTAGCACTGGATAATCAGCGTGGAGAATCCTGCGCTATTTCCCCCCGCCAGCGGTGCTGTTAACCTGTGGGATTAGTACCATTCCTCCTCCTCCAGGCGCCCCCAGGGGTCCCGCTCTGGAGATAACATTAAAGGGACGCTCGGCCGCAAATCACCCCCCTTATCAACCGCGGGCCTCGCAGCGGTGACCGCTGCGTTCCGACGATCGCGCGGCCTCCACTCTGACGACAGACGCGTGGAGCCCTCTAATTAAGTGCTGAAATACGTGTTTACTCCAAATTTACGAACTGTAAAATTATATGTAACGTGGTCGCTGGAAATTCATCACTCGCGCGATTCAACACGTCTTAAAGACAGAATAATACGGCGATTTAATTTGGCTTCAGAAGTTTTAACTAGAGTTCTTATTTACGGAGACAAAACAACGCTAGGCACAAAAATAACCCAGACGCCACTGGTATTTTTACGAATGTTGGTGGCTTAGTTCAAGCCAAGGCGTAATTGAAGCTCGCTCTCCCAGCAACTGCCCCTGAACAGTATAATTAATTTTTCACAGCCATTTAGTTTTTTTAATTTCTAAAACGGGCCTGTGCTGGCTACAGTAGTGTTTTGAGCATTTAATAGTCCCCTCTTCAGCCCATAAAGAATCTTCAATTTTCCTACCGGTGAAGTGTGGTAATAATGTGGGTCAGATGTTGCAGTGGCCTTAACGAGAAGCATGTGTGCTGGCCATAGGGGCACGCTGAAACCGCGCAGCGTTGCTTCAACTTATTAATGGCAGTAAAATTTATGCTTCCTCCTGTTTTGCCAATTAAATGAAGGTTTTTTTTTTTACCTTCCCCCCCCCTCGTTCCCGGGGTCCCTGTTCCCACATCTGCTTCCAATAGGGCTGCGATAACACAGCCTGGAGCGTCTCAATCCAGAGCAGCAGCGTCTCCTCTTCAATTGAGCGGTTATGTAATGGGTCGCACTGTGGGACTGATACCGAGCTCCGTGGGGGCGGGCCTAATTAACGGCCGCATCGATTTGAGCCCCTCGTTCCCTTGCGCTCGCCGCCGCTCTCGATTGAAGTCCGCGCATCGGGGAGAGGGGACAGGAACGGTAACGTTACCTGAAAACCCCTCAGCGTGTTCAGAAATGTACGATTTTATAGTTGCTGGTGTTAGGAAATGGCCTATCTATGATGCTTTCAAGTGTGTGATACCTAGTTGTCTTCCTTCCCTCTCTTGGACGTTCTTGAAGTACTTTTAGAAACTGGGGAGAAGAAAACAGTCGCCGTATGGTTTCGAGAAACGTTACCACATTTTAAGTCTCGCTACTTTCCAACTTATTCAGCTCGTGCGAATGTGGCCGGTGTTTATAATGTCAGTGTAAAGCAGCTGTGTGGTATTGGAAAGGGACATGTAGCCTAACCCACCACGTAGCAGCTGGTCCTTGTATTGAACACAGGGCGCAGGACAGCCTAGAGGAAGCAAACACGATAGTTTTACTTGCACTTTTGTTTCAGGTAACGAGGCGCAGAAGCAGATAGCCGTGTGCATTCTTTACCACATCAGCGTGGACGACAGATTCAAGTCCATGTTCGCCTATACCGACTGCATTCCGCAGGTAAGAGCTCAGACTACATTAGCATCCACTGCATGCATTTGCAATTCAGATGAGGGGCTATAGGCGCACTGAAGTAATTAAATACATCTGCTCTCAACCCGCCAGGGATCTTAGCTCAGATTCAAGTTCAATTTGCAGTAGAAAGAAAGTGCCTGTGATTGATCAGTTGCAGAGCCTTGCAGCAACACCCCTTCCTTAACCAGGTCTCTGTCAGTTCATTTGTCTTGTGGACATATGCAGCTTTTCCCTCCACATAACAGGCGAGTAACGCTTATTCTTTTAGACCTCAAAAAGCGGTTATGGGTTACATATAAATGATTTGGAAGATGGCTACTCACGCAAGTATGTGTAGGTGCCAGGTACAGCCATGTCTGTGATGCCTGTAATGTTGATGGATTTAGATCAGTCCAGGCCCTGCTCTTCATAGAGTTGACGCCAACTAATGATATATTTGAACCTGTCGCACCTGACTGATTGGAACCAATTAGGACAGAAGGGGTCGCAGGGTCAAGAGTGTTTGTATGGTTGCCATTTCAAAGGAACAACATTGTTCATTGTTGGGACCCTTAAAATGCTTGTTTTGTTTAATCTGATAAAAACGGCAACCAGATGCTCATTAAAACAAATATTTCTTTCATAATTGATAGTTCGGCCAATCGGCAGGATCGCCGAGGCCTGATGTCATAGGTGAGCGGCCGCACCCCTGGCCTTACCTCCAGCCCTGGCAGGCTCCTTCCTGCCCCCGCCCCTCCCACCAGCTGATCCGGCCCCGGAGCGGGCGGTAACATGGCCCCGCGCCCCTGTCAGGCACTCTGCGGAGCGGACAGATCAAACCCGCGGGGGCCGGAGAGAGAGCGGCCGGTCACCGTGGAGCGGGCCCTCTCGTAATCACTCAAAGATGTCGGAGAGGTGGAGGGCTGGAGAGGTGCGCCGCGGCAGGGAGGGGCGCAGGGAGCCAGGGCTTTTTCGGCCTCCAGCCGCTGGTAAAAAAGTAAAGTCAGGTGCCAGAGAGTCTAGACGCGGTGATTTGGGGCCTGGGACCCTGGTATCTGATACCCAATATGGGACCTGTCTGATTGCACACCGCTGCCTCTTCACAGCCTGCGCCGCCTTTTAATGCTTTCCTGTTTAACGTTAAATCAGCCGACGATGACGAGGGATCTTATTTAGAGCCGCCGCCTTCCCTGCGTTTCCTGCGTTGTTTCCTGATTGCTCTGCTTCTCGCCGCAGGTAGCAGGCGAGGGTATTGACAGGTACCCCTTAGATTCGAGGCAACTGCAGGATACCGTATCAAGCCTATCGAGTCTTGAGTACAAATTGAAGTAGGCGTTAAACAAAACAAAAAAAGAAACGTCACGTTAGGCCACAGGAGAGTGGGCAAATTGTTTAAGGTGGAAAACAGTCTTTTGTGTTTTTGTGTTGGAGTTGGTCAAGGTATAGGCTTTACTTTATGTGATTGTCTCACTGAATGCTCTGGGAATGTAGTTATATTGTGGTGGTGTACACTTTCAGTTTGAGAAGTTGTAGGATTGGTTTCACCTAATGAGGATGTTTCTAAAGTGCTTCTTTCATTTTCCCTCTTTCTGAACAAGACTTTTGGGTTATTATACTAATGTGTAAACGCGCGGTGGTTTGTCTCCACAGCTGATGAAGATGCTGTTCGAATGCAGCGAGGAGCGGCTGGACGCTGAGCTCATTTCCTTCTGCATCAACCTGGCCGCTAACAAGAGGAACGCCCAGCTCATCTGCGAAGGTAGCCGGCCGCCGGCGCACAGGCGCGCGGGTCCGCAGTGCCCTCGCCCGCTTACCCACGATGCCCTTTTCTGCCTTTCAGGTAACTGCCTGAAGATGCTGATGAAGAGAGCGTTGAAACTGAAGGACGCTCTTCTGATGAAAATGATCAGGAACATTTCACAGCACGACGGTCAACCGAAGCATCTATTTGTAGTGAGTGTGGGAACGTTTTTTGGGAAAAGAGGGAGCCTTCAGTAGGGCTGGGCATTGTACCGCAAGGATAATTATCGAATGCAATAGCGGCCATCGCCACCATGTGGGGTATTGCCTTTTTTTCGTCTTTAATTATACCTGATGCAGTAGTAAACATCCAAACTTCAGAGGCCGCGTGAAATGCTTCCGGAGAAAACATCACCATTAATAGCTATTGGGTGTTGATGAGACGGCCAATCAGCAGCAATGTTGTACAGCTTTCATGTAGAAGCTGCCACGCCTTTCTGCTGATTGGCCGTCTTATCAACACACAATAGATAATAGTGGTGCATTCGATATTTATTGTTGCGGTATATTGCCCAGCCCTTGCCTTCAGTGTTGTGAGCCGGGCTGTATTATGGGTCAGGCGTGTGTTAAATGTTGACTTTTGCGTCAGGACTACGTGGGGGACCTGGCAGCCGAGATCAGGCAGGACGAGGATGAGGAGTTTGTGATTGAGTGCCTGGGCACCCTGGCCAACCTCACCATCCCCGACCTGGACTGGGAGCTGGTACTGAAGGAGTACAACCTGGTGCCCTACCTGAAGGACCGTCTAAAGCCCGGTAAGCGCCGACGTGGGCGGAGTCGCGCCCTCCCCGCTACCCACCCACCTTTCCCGCCCTCTGTGACCCCCCCCCCCCGACCTCTGTCTGCCGTCAGGCTCGGCCGAGGACGACCTCATCTTGGAAGTGGTCATCATGCTAGGGACCGTCTCCATGGACGACTCGTGCGCCGCCATGCTGGCCAAGTCGGGCATCATCCCGGCGCTCATAGAGCTGCTCAACGGTAGGTGCCAATCACGTGATGGGACGGCCACCGCAGGAAAATAACAGAAATTTGTTTTTGTGGCTTACGGTCTTTAGACTGTCTGGGACCAGCTTAATCTAAAACAGACAGTTTACACCATAATTAAGGATTTAAAGGAATTACTACTGTGTATTCAATATTAATCATATTTAATGTAACTAAATAACTGAATTCTTCAAAACCATTTGTGAGCCGTGGTAATCCACGATTTATGAAAGTGCACCGTGGGTCGATGAATTGAAGATTGTATTAGTCAGTGGAGCTGTAATGTATAATGTATATATTTTGTGTTGAGGGTGCCACTGGTCCCGTACAGGAAAACAGCAGGGTAGTAATGTAGAGCCAGCTTTCCGCTCCTGGTCTGCGTGACCTCCTCTCAGTAAAGTAGCCTGCTTCCCAGCTCTTCCTCTCCATAGGAAGCAGTTCTGAATTAAAGCAACTTAAACTTCACTGAGAAAACACAGCCAGAATAAAAGGACAACTGTCACACATGATCCAGTTCTCTCAGTAATTTACATACAACAGCCTTATTTAGACCTCATTTGTTTTTTTTTAGACCTGCGCTATACATCGAATTACAGTTGTCATAATACAGATTTATTGTTATTTTTTTTCAATTATGTGTAATATGGGTATATGTAATATGGACAAGTAGTTTTATATATTTGTCCGACTTTTAAGTTGAATTAAAATGGAAGATATTCTGAAACGGCAGTCATTACATTTTTAAGAATGTACGTCTGTATCGTATAGAACCTTTTCATTTTGCTGGGAAAGAGGTTTTTATTTTGATTTCTTGCCTGTAGAGAAAAGCCAGCTTTGTGCCACCTGATTTCCCTCAGATGGAAATAGAGTCCCAGAGGGAGAGTTTCCACTGAGCTGAAGCAGAGGAGAAATACAATGTTGTATTTAGGCTCAGTGCTTTAAGTGCAGGAGCTCTTTCAAGTGAAAGACTGGGATCTCAATCGCGATGGCGAATTGGCCGAAGTGATACTGTACAGACACTGTAATGAGCGGAGGGAGCTGTGAGAACAGTACCTGTAGGCTGCGCACAGTGCTATTGGAGAAATATCGGAAAATAGACGCCACTTTTTCTTCTCCTTAGCCCAACAGGAAGACGACGAGTTCGTCTGTCAGATCGTGTACGTCTTCTACCAGATGGTATTTCACCAGGCAACCAGAGATGTGATCATCAAGGAGACCCGTATCCTCCCAAAAGGCCCCTGTTCTACCCTAACATAACCCCGCTTCTGTGCATGCGGCCTTTTCCTACAAGTGCTGGTCGTTTGTCGTCAAACTGTATGTCTCTGATCGTTCTCAATAGAAGTGCTTACTAGGTGGTCACAGGCCTGTGCCTTCTTCCAGTAGGAAAAGGACAGAGATTTACAGGGAAGGCTATTTCAGTCATTAAAATTTTTTGTAATTTTGTAATTAAAAAACACACACACACATACACACTATATACAGTATATATTGCCATTTGAATACTATAAATCCAAACCCGCAGTCTAGGAGTTGTGAGCTGTGGTTGTGTCCAGCTAGAACGAAACATGTGCCTCTAATTTGAATTGAACAATGAAAAGCACAATTTAAAACTGCCCGGCTCTCCGTGTCATTGTTGCGTCAAAGGATGCTTTTGAAAAATGAATGCCGCTCCATTATGTGGTTACATTAACAGCAGGAACTGATGATGTGTTCCTTTTCAAGTCACTTCACACACATTTCACGCTTTATATTTTAAATTTATTTTGTCATGTCCCAGAAATGTTTCAAGCCACCCTTATAGATTGTACTGTCGATAAACAGAAGAGCTATGTTTTTTACCGTAGCAAAGCAAAGCGATTGGCAGAGTCGCCTTTCTCGTAGCGTCGGGCAAAGCTAATTCCATCTCCACTTGAGCTTCTCCTTAACGCCTTCGCAGAAGCCCCGGCGTACCTCATCGACCTGATGCATGACAAGAATGCGGAGATCCGCAAGGTCTGTGATAACACACTGGACATTATTGCTGTGAGTATCCTCAAGCCTCTCGCTCAGCATGCCAATCACATCTTTACAGCCTCTCTGTACACTCAGCTCAAACTTGTTCTTAAGTAATAACTTTGACGGATGTGATAAAATTTTACGTGTGAAACGGCTTTCTTGCCGGCATCAGATATCGCTAAAGACTCGGGGTCTCTCTTTGTATGAGGAAGTGTTTAATTGAAATTATTAGTAAGCTTATTAAGTTGTAACCACATGAAAGAGAGAGGGGGGATCTGGATTCTATCACCGATGCATTAGCAGCGCACAGGGCCTCCATTATCCCATAACGTGTGTGTTGCCGCCATCCTGATTATAGCTCCAGGACGGAGTAGTGCATTCTGGGGAATTGCCTTCTGATCCCATCAGATATATATTTTTCAGCATCTGGGCATTCCAAGGAGTGATTATAATTTTTTAGTCCAAATTCTGGGAGAATGGTATATACGTTGAAGTTGGACTGGAATTTGCCAGGGGACATTTACCTGTACTGTAGAAATATTGTTTCGATTTATTTCAGTGCGGTTTAATTAATTTTCCTGGAAACTTTCAGGTTTGTTTTTCTGAGATTTGAAATTGGTAGAAAAAACAAAACGAAACCCAGCGTTACTGTATCATTTTTTGTTCCCTAAATGCTGCAAACTTGGTTATTAAAGATTGATTATCCTTCATTTGAAAGCGGGAGGCTGATTGTCAAGGGGAAGTTCGGGGTCCTCTGGACAGAGTTTTTGAAAGTTGTTAGTGTGTAATACATTTTTGTATTGACCGAAAGTGTCAGAGCCAATTTGGGCGGATTGAGGCCTGCTACAATGCGCTTATTTGAGGGCCGGACCTCAGAGGCCTGTCTGGGCTCTGGGGCTCTGCTCTCTGTCTGCATGATTAATCTGTAGCGCTGGGCTCGCAGCACAAGGCAACTCAAAGAAAGGCTTTATCTACCATGCGCCGTAGAGAAAAGAAAACAGGCCCAATTTTCTCAGCCAAGCAACACAGAATACATCTGATTAATTCATATTTTTATTAGCTGTTGTGTTGTAGCTGAGACACAGCAGTGCATTGTGGGCCCAAAGAAGTTGCGCAGCAGCGTGTTCCTCTGAGATGGTCTACGGATAGAGGCGTAGCAGCCCCCACCCTGCCAGGCCTGACGTGTCTCAGGGCATGCTCTCTCTCCATTGGCCCATGGCCCGGCTATGCTGGTTGTTGACTCAGCCCGAGATTTGGAGGGCGGGGGGGTGGGCGCAGAGATGAAGCGGCAGACACTGGCACATGGATTCAATATCTCAGGGTCAGTGTCTCCCAAAACTGCAGCCCCAGCAAAATCCGACACTTCTGGAACATTCATGCGGTCCGCGCGGCATACCACCCACCTCAACGGTTTACACCTCAATCCCGCTTATATTATTTACACTTTAAGGGATTCCTTTAAGATTGCTTTTCAACCCATCCCTGAACTGGCTCCATTCCTGCTCTGGAATCACACGTATTTATAGATTATATTCGTGTGAGGTAATACCCTCAAAAAAACAAGTATATTCTGCTTTCGTACAGTGTCCTTGTCTGTCCAGGGTGCCTGTGTTCATCTTACATGGTGGCGGTAGGCAGTGTTCTCATCTCTCTGTAGACATGGGGCTGTGCTCCTGTGTGTATTCTGCGTGGTGATAGTATAAATCTTCCTCAGGGCTATGAGTCTCATAGCTCTGCTCTCTCATGTAGGCGTACGATGAGGAGTTGGAGAGTTGAACGGGGATGTTGAGTCTCTTAACTCTTCTCTTTTTTGTAGGAATATGATGGTAAGTTGGAGAGTTGAAAGGAGATGTTCAGTCTCTTAACTCTTCTCTTTTCTGTAGGACTACAATAAGGAGTTGGGGAGTTGAGAGCAGATGTTGAGTATCTTAGCCCTGCTCTCTTCTATGGAAGTACTATGTGGAGTTGGAGAGTTAAAAGTAGATGTTGAGTCTCTTAGCTCTGCTCTCTCCTGTAGGAGTACGATGAGGAGTGGGGGAAGAAGATCCAGAGTGAGAAGTTTCGCTGGCACAACTCCCAGTGGCTGGAGATGGTGGAGAACCGGCAGATGGACGAGGCCGAGCCCTTCCTGTACGGAGAGGACGGAGAGCCCTTCCTCCACGACGGGGACATCCTGGAGCGGCCCGACCTCTTCTACAGCGCCGGTGAGTCCAGGAGCTCAGCATTGAACACAACAAACAAACGAGCACCGTTGCCTCACGCCATCTTCTTTGTGTCTTGAGTTGCTGCAGCTTGTCCTTTCTGCAAATGACACCATTTTGATTAGAAATGTGTGAAGAAAATTCCCGGGGAGAGAAAGTCTGTCTCTTAACAGCCTTTTTTGTGCCGGTTATAGATGGGATAATCCCAGCGGACGGCGCCATCAGCCCGGAATTCTTCAACGACTTCCACGCTCAGAACGGAGACGCGGGACAGCAGGGCTTCCCCGGCAGGTGAGACCCCCTGGGGCTCCTCAGTGTCCCACTGCGAGAGGCCTGCACTCTCACACAGGGGCTTTTTTTAAACGCCGTACAATCTTAAGACAGAACCGCGTATTATTCTCCCGCTGCGTAACCGAGGCTCCGTCCGTGATGCTGCAATTGGGTCACGCAGAGAAGAGCCCTCTTTATTTGGGCCGTGCGAGACTAAGCCGAGCCTCGTTCCCCCGCCGCCGGGTCGTCAGGGAAACAGAACCGTCTCTGCTGCAGGGTAATGTTTTCTCGAAGAGCCGCTGAAGTATCTGAAAAAAGCCTGGGTAAACATCTCCCCTTCCCAGGGGGCCGTTCTCCTCCTTCAATCGCCGCTCTGTAGGCCTGAGAATAAACACCTCTCGCCGCCCATTTGTGGTTCGAAAACGGCATTGGCATTCCTTTCCTGAATATCCAGAGGTTTAAAAAAGCTTGGGGGAAAAAAAAAAAAAAAAAAAAAGGTTAAAATTTGATTTGCACCATCTTAAACTTGTCAGAGCTTAAGTTGTAGAGGAAATTAATTTGCTGTTCCTTTTAACACACTGTGTAAATAATTGACATTGGGGAAGGTATTTTTAATTTGTCTTATTTATTGTAAAAATGGTGTCGTGAGATAAAGGCCTTGTTAAAGGTTTTTCGGCGGGTCTGTTTGCTTTGGCTGCAGCTGAGAGCGGGCCATGGAGAGGGACCCCTATGTGCTGAATGCTTTCCACAGTTATTTCAGGTTTGGACAGGCAGCAGGAGAGGGGGGCTCGCAGCTCTTTGTAAGTGATACATTTAAAGTATACTGAGAGAGTGCAGGGAATTAGGATCTGTGAAAGGATGTTTTAATGTGGCTAGCAAACCAAGAATGATAGAGGTCAACGTGGTAATCAGATCCAGCCCCCCCCCTCCCTTTATTTTAAACTTCTGTCAAATGTGATGTCAGTGCAAATGTTATTTATTGACTTTTCTTAAATAAATGACGCGGCAAGATACAGCATTTAATCCAGCACATTAAACAGTGAGGGTTATATGAAGTCCATGATTTTTCTATTTAAAAGTGATCTTATTATTCAAGTGTGTTTATAATATAGCTTGATAAAAAATGCATTGTTACTTGCAAAATTTAAAACGTACATTTGATAAATTGATAATGTAACTTATAAATTATTATTTGTAGCATTCAAGTCAAATGTAAACAGTTTTATTGGTTTATTAGGGTCCCCATGAGCTGACGCCTGACGACTGCTGGTCTTCCTGGGGTCCATCAAAACCATTAATCACAGCAATAAAAGCAAAATAGACATAAAAAAACAAGAGACTAAACAAAGATTATTGCTCTCAGTTTGACTGGTTTAAAGTACAGCTGTATTTCAGGCTGCAAAGTGTAGCATTAAATCAGTATTCAATAGCCAGTATTCTAAACAAATCTAAAAAACTTTCATTTTCAGGTAAAGTGAGTAGAATGCTGAGGCGATCATCGGTGCTGCTAACACTGTGGTGTGTGGAGTGTACAGTCCTGGTTCCTGTAGTCACTGATGCTCTGAATGGGTGATAATAAAGTGAGGTCCTGTGGTCAGGGTCTGTGTGTGTGTGTGTGTGTGTGTGTGTGTGTGTGTGTGTGTAATCAGTGTGGGTCATCGGCAGTAAGGCCCGTGTGGTGTTTGCCAGCCCCGTGTGTGACGTCGGACAGAACGTTTTTTTGACCCCTTTTACTCCGCAGGCCGTAAAACTCAGCAGCCTCAATCAAGCGCCAAAACCTCACGCTATGATTAGGAAAGGCACTCGGGTTCTGGCGGTATACATGCGGGGCCGTCTGTGATTGGAGGGTTTGACCCTAAAAGGCGAAAGGAATCAGCACACACTTTGAAAGCTTGTCAGTTCCCTGACAGGAGCTAAACAGTGTAACATGTTTCCCAAAAAGAAAGAGAAGAAAAGAAAAACCATGTTGGCAGCGCAATCAGGCAGAGCAGAAGAGGGCAGCTGATTATTTAACACTATAAAAGAGGGGTCCGTAACCTGAGAAGTGACAGCAAAGGAGATCAAAGCAGCCAGCCGGAGAACAAGTAAAAGCCCATTCCCTGCTTCCTGTGCAAAGGCTTACTTCAGAACCTGTAAAACAAAGTCCCTGTGCGTTTTTATGAGCTGAGCCTGCAAAGCCAGCAGAGCCAGACTCCATCATTGATTTCTTTGTGTTTTGACCTCTAAGCTCCACTGGTTTTTAAATTGCTCTGGAGAATGAGGTGACAAGCTGGGTCTTAATTGCTTGGGAAACGCATAGCCTCAGATCAGGGTTAATATGCATATGTGTCTGGGTGATGGGCCCTTGGATAGAAATGACAAGTTTCTCTGATCTTCATATTGCCACTTAATATTCCCCGCTGGGGCTTTGGCCGCGCAGATTTCATGTTGGTCCAAACGCTTCTCTCAAGTGAAGTCCATTGCTCTCCTTTGACATTTTTATGACGCGTTGCATTTCGCCACTGCTCCCTGCTCTTCTTTCATGTGTCGGCGCTGAGCGACGTGTTGACGACAAAACACGTCGTCGTTAGCGCAGACTCTCCGCGGTGACCAGGTCGTACCTGGTCGTGATCCGCGCGGCACGTCTGGCCGGAGGTGGGGTTCGGTGGTCATAGATCACGGCAGCGGCCTGTGTAATCCAGCAGGTCTCGGCCACGAGAGCCTTTTAACTGCGAGTGAAATTCCCTCTGACAGCGCTGGCAGCCCAATAGGAAAAAGACATATTTTCTGCCTAGAGACGGAGCATTTGAAAAAAGGCGGTGCGCGTAACTGATTGCTGGAAGTGATTTTGGCTAAAAACAACAGGTCATTATGTGAGCGCGTAGGGGTAAAGCAAACAGCTCATATTTTAAAGGCTATTGGGCTTAGCCCGTGGCTGCCATTAAACCGTAAAGCAGAGAAAATGAGCTGCAAGGTGACGTGCAGTTGATCCATGGCGCTGGCTGCTTCTCCCCTACGCTAAGCAGTGAGGCGACAGAGATGACCGCGATACTCTGTCAACCGAGCTCGCGGTCGTCCCGGAACGACGTGATATCTTGCTGTCTGGCCTCCACTTTATCTATATCCCCATGGTACACAAATTCGATGCGTTGGTTGAAAGCCCCTAATTTCGAATCACTCGGCTGTTTCTCAGGATATCGAATCTGCTGTTTGTCTGCTTTTTAAATTTTGCTATATGCCTCTATTTTTGTGAGGTTATTTTTATGGTTTCATGGGAAGGTATTTCCCTGTTCTCTCTGTCGTAAGACACACGATTTGTGAAAGCGACATTTAATAGATTGACGTTTAAAAAAAATCAATTGCTTAGCAACTGAATACAATCCATTTCCTGTTGTAATTATGATTTGCGAGGGGGAAAAAAAAACCTTTCCTCCAATCTTTTCCTTTACTGCCTGTGAACTACAAGACTATATGAAAACTGATCCCCAACAAAAAACTAAAAGCACTAGGGCCCCATCTAGCGGTGTAGTAGGGAACTGCACGCCTTAAAATGACTTAAAACTGACTATGTATAATGCAAATCCCTTTGATTGATTACTTCCAGTACAAGTGGAGATGGGTTTGGATCAACGGCCGGAACCCAGGGACGCCCTGCCACGGCCTATGGTTACCATCCGGATGAGCAGTTCTTCTATGGATATGGGTCATCTAGATAAATTGCTTGGAATTAGCACAATGGCATGTACTCTACACTCTACTTACACTTACTGTTAACACCCCCTACCCTTGTAAGTCTGACCACTGGTAAAAGGTTGCATTAGATTGTACGGCACAAGCCACACCCCTTCTAATATATACCATTCCAGGATCTCGGCACATGTTGCTGTTTATAATCTAATGATTGAATGAAATTGTCTGGGCAAGTAGCCTCTGAGTTCAACTGTTATGACTAATGTATACTTACTGTGACTGAACTCTTCTGCTTCTATTGGTGACTGGTGTGCTCATATAATTGTAGCCTAACTGTTCACATTAAGTATATCAAATGTTGGCATTGGTTACTTAGTTTATGAAAGTACTAGAGTGTATTGGAAGGGTTGCATTGACAAACTAGCTTTTTAATGATCTGCAAGAACTCAAGTGTTAAAAATTTGTCATCTACATCTCATTTCAACAAATTCTCAGTTAAGGCTGTGGAATTCCCCCGTTAGTGTCACAATATTCATTAAACCACCATACAACCTACCAAATTGAATGCACTATTCATAGAATTTAGTCATAATTTTGGGTGTGTCTTGGTCTAAACTAAGCAGCCCAATAGAACTGCATGATATAAACTGTTTGAATTTTGGTATGCTTGTGTGAAATTATTTAAGGTGCAGACACTGTAGGTCTACTGTTTGTATACGCATTGCTTCTTCTGCGACACATTGAATGGTGAAGCGTGGATCACGGAGGCTATGGCTTGGAAGTTGGGAAACGGGCACTACGAAGCCTTTTTATCTTATTTGAGTTTTATATTTATAGTAGAAAAAGACAGCCGCCTACTTTATTTTGCTTTTGTTACTGGTTAACAAGGTTACAAATCGTATAGTTTTTTTTATACTAGTGTTTACGTTTCTGTTTATTTCATATAATTGTATTCTGTTTTTATAGTACTCTTGAGAGCTCATATTGCTTCAATGGTGCCTGGAGCTCATCTGAACTACTGTAATGAAAAAAGCCTTTGCTGCTATGATTCAATGTGGACTTCTTGTTGTTGTTGTTGTGGATGTCTACTCATCTGGACCAGGTTGAATAAAGTGGATATTAAATTGTGTCTCTGAATTTGTTTTTTAAGGGTATTTCAACATCCGCTCATACAGCTGAATCTCTTTCATATGAATCAAAAAACTGAAATAACCAGACTTCTTATAGGATAAATTTTTATTGCTGTAGTTTGGTTGTTGATATATATATATATATCATAACAATGTAGTGTACTATTGCTCCTTTTCCACCTATGTTCTTTGAGTAAATCATAAAGGTTATATCCTTTATCCTTAGAATGTAAATGTTAATGTAGAATGCAATCAAACATGCTGCCGTTCACCTCTCATACCTCCGCAAAGGACTGTCTAATAAACCAGTATGATTATATTTATATTTAAATGGAAAATAAATAAAATATCACCCAACAAACAGGCAATCATGGATGGCTGTATAGTTTCATAGTTTCGGCAGATTTCATAGTTTAGAACTCAAGAAAAGGAATGAAGATTTAAAAAAAAAAAAATTTTTACAATCATCTCACATTTGGACCATAATTTATGCTGTAACTCATTCTCATTCTCAGTGAAGTTTTATAGAGGCAGTGTATTGTACAGTAGATTCTGACACACAATGGACCGGAAACATGAAGAAGAGCATTTCTGCTAGCACAACAGAACAAAGTCAAAGGTAAGATACCCATCTAGCACAAACACCTTTCCATAGTGAAGGGAAACCTACAGTTTCATCATTGTAAGCAGTTTTGAATGTGGGTCTATCAAAAAAAACTACATGTTGGAGGGATCAACATACTCACAAGCGAGCTGTACTTTGCTTGTGTCTTGATGCAAATGTAAATATTAGTGAACTGTGATATACCTCTACTCCAAACTATCTTTGTGCAACATTCCAGTAGTTTCCTAACTTGCAATTCTTCAGCTTCAAAACCATTTTCACACTACAGTGATCACATAAAACAGTAGTAACATGACATGAATTAATTTGAATAGTATAAATTATAAATGTTTAAAAAAAAAGGTTGAGTCCTCATAATACAACTTTCTACCCGATGACTAAACTGGTACTTGGTCAAAAAACGAATAGATTACACTTTAATTCTACTTAAAGGGATAGTTCCCTTTCTTTTTCTTTTTTTAATATTACAGTTTTAGTGTTTTCAAATGTCGTGGGACAGACTTCACGTGCATTTTCTTGCTTTAGACCAGTGAAAGGCCCAGTACCTGCCATTGCAAAGCCAGGTGATCGTCAGAAACTTCTGTACATATCTAAAACATCCGTCATTCTGTATAAATACTGCCTGTTGAAAACATTTATAAACTAAAACTGAAATCATTTGAAAAAACCACAGAAAGTTAACTATCCCTTTAAGTAATGAACTTAAATCTTAAAGGAATTAAAACTGAAATTTTTTGACTAAATTAAAGTTGTTTTTTTTGGTTTTACCTACACACTGTCAAGATAAATGGAGATTGGTTATTCTTGTGACCTGGCCTGGGGGTAATTACAGTACAGCAAGCTTAGTCACTTTGACAGTATTTAAAACTTAAATTGTCAAAATAAGGCACATTTGTAACGTCGATAACCGGGGCACGGTAACCGTTTCCAATGCTAACCGTAGGCTTGTACTGGCTCCCTTTCTCGCCTCTGCGCTGTGTGTGCTTTTGTTCTGGGGTGCCGAAGCTTCTTGGCAGCAGGGTTCATGAGCTGCTACTGGCCGGGTAGTGCTGCACCATCTCCTCCACTTCTATGACCTCCACCACCAGGTCGCGGATCTCCTTGATGCAGTCTGGCGCTTGCTCCTCGGCTGGCTTTGCCTCAGCCGGAGAGCTGACCCTGGGGGAGACAGTTGCAGTGGGCTGGGTGTTCTCCGTGGGCTCTGAGGCAGGCTCGTCTCCCAGGGTAACAACACCCTCTTCCGCTTCCTCTGCATTGGCGACACACGCTCCTATTTCTGTAGCCTCTGAAACAGGGTCAACGCTGACGGTTTCTGGGTCGCTTTCTGTAACCTCTGATGTGGGGCAGGAGGTCAGAGAAACATCAAGTGTAACAACACCCTCTTCTGCTAGCTCAGCAGTGGGGGCGGCATCGACACACACTTCAGTTTCTGTAGCCTCTGGAATACGGTCAACGTTGAGGGTTTCTGGGTCGCCTTCTTTTCCCTCTGCTGCGAGGTCGGAGGTCAGAGAAATGTCACTCTCCGTGACCTCTTCGGTGGGCTCAGTGCTGGAGCCGGCTGTGCTGCCATCCTCAGAGTCCTCGGCAGACATGACTCCAATATCGCCGTCCACCTCTGGGGAGTCGACACTGATCTTAGAACAACCCGTAGAGGGCGCTCCAGTGTCTGTGATAGCATCTGCACAGGGGTGCGTCGGGGCAGTCTCAGCATCACGACCATCATTTTCTTCAACCTGTTCAATCACAAGCATAGATCGGCTTTCTGTGCCTGTGCCAGCCTCAGCCAAGGGAGGACTGGAACAGCCGGCTAACATGCCGTCCACATCAGGGGGGTGTTCCTCACCCGCACAGTCAGGGCTGGTGCTCGGTATGGGCTCAACACTCTGCTGTGATGCGGTTGGAGCAATCGTCTCTGCCGGTATCTCGGATGCACTGGGCACGTCCTCTTGCTCTGCTTCAGCTGTGTGAATTGTGTCCTCATCCGTCGGTTCAGCTGCAAAGAGTGTGTCCTCTTCTGCTTCTGTTGCACCAGGCAGGTCCTCTGTCTGTGATTCACTGGGTGTGACCTCTTTTTTGCCTTCGGCTACACTGTGTACACCCTCGTCAGTGCTTGCTGTGCTTTCCTTTTCAACCTCAGTTGTGTTAGGTTTCTTCTCCTGCTCAGTTTCAGCTGTGCTAAGTGTGAGCTCCTTCTTAGTTTCAGCTGTGCTAGGTGTGAGCTCCTGTTCAGTTTCAGCTGTGCTAGGTGTGAGCTCCTTCTTAGTTTCAGCTGTGCTAGGTGTGAGCTCCTTCTTAGTTTCAGCTGTGCTAGGTGTGAGCTCCTTCTTAGTTTCAGCTGTGCTAGGTGTGAGTTCCTGCTCAGTTTCAGCTATGCTAGGTGTGAGTTCCTTCTTAGTTTCAGCTGTGCTAGGTGTGAGCTCCTTCTTAGATTCAGCTGTGCTAGGTGTGAGTTCCTGCTCAGTTTCAGCTGTGCTAGGTGTGAGCTCCTGCTCAGTTTCAGCTGTGCTAGGTGTGAGCTCCTTCTTAGATTCAGCTGTGCTAGGTGTGAGTTCCTGCTCAGTTTCAGCTGTGCTAGGTGTGAGCTCCTTAGTTTCAGGTACACTAGGCGTGATCGCGGTCAAAGATTCAGGTGGGTTAAGTGGGATTACTGTCTCAACTTCAGGTGTGCTAGGTGTGACCTGTTTGTCAGCTTCAGATGTGCTAGACGTGACCTGTTTGTCAGCTTCAGTTGTGCTAGATGTGACCTGTTTGTCAGCTTCAGTTATGCTAGATGTGACCTGTTTGTCAGCTTCAGGTGTGCTAGAGGTAATCTCCTCAGCTTCAGGACTGCTTTGTGTGTGTCCGTTCACTGTTTCAGTTGTGACATGCTTTTCTGCGTTCTCCCCCAGCTCTCTCTCTGCTACACTGTCCCTCTGCTCTGGAATCACTAGCTGGCCATTTCTCAGGAGTGGGGAGTCGGCGTTCTCTGACTGGGGTGTCTTGGTGGGGCTGGAAAGTGTGGATCCAGGCGGGGTCGGTCCTTCACTCAGACTGGACTGGCTTGTGAGGCGCATGTCTGTGCCGTCCAAAAATAGGTTGTGTTTCTTCAGGCTAGCAGCCTCATTCACCACTAAAAAACATTGCAAGCACAGTCAACTCCAGTACATCCCTTAGAATAATAAAGCCGATCAGCAACAGCACAGGAAGTATGAAGTTCCAAAAAACAAATAGAAAATCTGCGAACGATTATCTCACATGACTAATGAACACCGGTAACCCTTATTCAGCATGAATCAGAATGACTCAGTCAGCTCTGGTTCCAGACGGCTTAACTTTTGTCAAACCAACTGGCGTCAGGTCAGCCCCCTAGCATTAGAACTGACTGTAGGTGGGGCTCAGTCCTGTTAGCATTGGTGTTTATAGCATAGGGATTAACACGGAAAAGAGAAAAGAGCTTGCCACTGTAGCTAATAAAACTAACAGCCAGGGGCAGGTACAAGGTATTAGGGACAGTTTTTTCAGGAAGACTTCAGCCTTCGGCTGTAGCTGAAGTCACATGAGTCATCTTGATCTGGGCAGACACCAGAATTCAGGGTAGCATTATGCTACAGCTCAGGTTGTGGCGAATGCAATGGAAAAGCAATCATTTAGCCCTGGGCCGGTCGAATTTGGCTGGAGCGTGTGTTAGCCGGGTCTGCTTCCACATTTTTTGTACATTTGAAATGACTGAATTTTTGCGACATAATTCTACATTTTTTCTAGTAGGCTATAACCTCCAGCCTAAAATCACAACCTGCCAGTGTATTTAATATAAGTGAACCAGACAATGGAGCATTTTTGCAGTTTTAGTAGAATACCTTTGCTGACTTCACTTTCCAGTGTCTGCAACAGAATGTCTTCATATACATTTTCCACTTGTATGAAATTTGAATAATCAGCAAAGATGTACTGATCAAAGGCCTGCAGCTCCTATAAAAACAAACATAATTATATTTCCACAGCATCTACACAATGATTAAGATGGTAGTTTCATTAACCAATCCCCGCATTTTTTAATCAAATCGTACCACGTAAAAATGCATGAACTATTGAATTAAAAAATGATTCCCAGCTTATACAGTCAAGCCGGAAAGTCTGAACACCCCTTTCACCTTCTCCACGTTTTATTACATTACAGACATATTCTACAATAGATTGAGTTCATTTTTTGTCTCAAAATTCTACACAAAATAGCCCATAATGACAAAGTGAAAACATGTGGGGGGGCTTGCTCTTGTGGGGGTTTAGGCTGGGTTTTTTCTGTGAAGCGCATTGTGACAACTTGTTGTGAAATACGCTATATAAATAAATATTGATTTGATTTGATTTGATGTTTTTAGAAATTTTGTTGATTGGTCACAGACTTCAGGAAGTAACAGCATGCAAAGGATATGTGACCAAATATTAAATATGATACTTTAAAAATATGTTAAAGCAAAAGGTATGAATACTTATGTAAATGAGAGATTTCAGTTTTCGATTTTTAATACATTTGCAAAAATTTCTAAAAACATGTTTTCACTTTGTCATTATGGGCTATTTTGTGTAGAATTTTTAGACAAAAAATGAACTCAATCTATTGTAGAATATGTCTGTAATGTAATAAAACGTGGAGAAAGTGAAAGGGGTGGGCAGACTTTCCGGCTTGATTGTATGCAATGAGATAAATTCAGAATGCATCTTATCTGTTGGAACTTTAATTGCATACTTTATTTGCCCAGTGGTTATGTTCTGAGAAGATCGTTTATTAGAACTAAGGGTTGGGTGGCATGTGAGCTACTAAATATCCTCCCGGATCTGTCCAGTGCATGTACATGTAATGTGGGATGTGATGTGTAAGGGTTGTTGGATAGACTTTATGGGTGCCTGCGATATAACTGTATGTAGCTGACGGTGGCAAACTAAAGAGGCTCACTGGTTTGCATGTGGGAGCCAGGTTCTTCTTAATGGCAGGGAGAGTGATGTCCAACAGGGCCTCTTGGAAGATCCTTTTCCTCATCGTGCTGCTGTCATAGTCGTATTGCTGGTCAACACAAGAGAGGCCATCATGTAGCGAGCATCACGTGGCTTATTGCATAGAATTTCAGACCATTTTAAGTAAAGCTACGTCCATTGGGAATATGGGTGATGTTCACCTGTAATTGGCAGATTTGAGGGGAGACCCATCCAGTGTGGAGTGGGCCTGACTGCTCACCTTCAGGACCCTGTGCTTGGCCTTTTCCATGGCAGAGCCTGGCTGTGCAGGACTGTCTTTCATGGCCGTGTGCAGGAGCTGCTCAAATGTGTATGCTGCATTCGCCATCAGCTAAAAAATGTACAGAAGTTCCAAAAGAAAGATTAAATAAAGGACAATTAGAGATAGAGAAGTCATCTGAAAATAAACTGACCGTGACAAACCTTTTTTACCAACAGAGGGCGCCAGAGATTCAGTCTTTGGCACGTGAGTGAGTGTGGATTCATACGAGTTGTAAACAGGGTTTAAGAGGGAAGTGAGTGACATAATGTGACAGCGAGGGTCTTGGCGGTTGGTGACGCACCTGCTGCATGTCGATCTGAGTGCTGTGCACCAGGCCGGGACAGTTGGAGAAGTTGTAGTGGCTCTGGAGCTCCCGGAGCTGGTCCTGGAGGACGTCGATGCGGGCATAGCAGCCCTGGAGATTGGTCTTCCGCAGCTGCTCCAGAGCCTGAGGGGGAAAGAGGGGCGGGACGCCTGCATGATCACTGGCACACCGAAATGGAGCCCGCGCCATTGCGTCCGCGTCACTTCAAGGTTCCGATTACACAGTGCTGACGTGTCATTTCCCAAGGACTACCGCACAGGCCACTCATGACCTCAGCAGGAGTGCCACTACGGTGCCACCGCAGTGCTCAGTCACTGTCGGTCCGTCTGAAGCCCCTCCCCCCCTCACACACACACACACACACACACACACACACACTCACCAGCTTGAGCTCCTCGGCACTGCTGTTCTCCTGGAAGTCCTGGCACAGCTGGCTTATCTGCTTCTCGCACAGCGTCCGCGTCTCCTGGAAGCCCATGCTCACCGGTCCCATCAGCTCCTCCAGGACGGGCGCCAGGTGCGGCTGCACCTTCTCCGAGCAGAACTTTGCTGCCGGCTCCGTCACCATGGCTACGGCACAGAAACCAGAGGCCACTCGCACCAGACTACAAATTAGCCGCCTCTCTTCTCTCGTTTCATATATAAATGCACAAGAAGTACAATTTTCCCTTGGCCAATGCTGGTTTCTGAACAGCAGGTAACATTTTACGCAATAATCGGGTTATATGTTTTAACCAACCGCGGTCGTCCGCCTTGATTTTATACAGCTTGTTGTGCTTTAATTGGTTAAAATCTGTATGCCGATTTTCCTGATGTTGGCATGCAACTACCCCACGCTCCCTGTGTGGCAGAGGCTGTCTCAAGAGAGATGCCCACCAACATGTCAGGTGAAATGGCAAAATTACATTGAGTTTATTGAGGACTGAACAACAGAACTGTTGGTGAGTGAGACAGAAAAGAAAAGTTGAGAAAACATGTTGTGGTTTTATTTAGCATTTTAAACTTAAAGCTATCAAAAAATGTCTGGTTTTACTTCAGATTTCATAAATAGTGTAAAATGTGTGGATGTCCCTGCAGCTCTGTATGTAGTCATGAGTAGACGACAGGGTGTGGCACTGACGGGGTGTGACAGCATGTGAAGGGGAGGTGCTGTCGGCAGGGAGGGCTCCTCTATTGTTAACTGTTCATCTATCTCCAGAGTGCTATTGAAGACTGTGACAGTGTTTGTTGTACCGCTAACGTGTTATTGTTAGCTGGCTTCACTGTTACCTGGGGCCAGGTTACTTGAGTTGCTCCCCAACAATGCATTTGTCCTTTACCTGTACAAAACTGCGCTCTGGACATAAATTATTTAGAGGATCAAACAATTTCGATGATGTAACTATTTTACTTTTTTTTTACTAATGTATGATGAATTAAGAAACGTCTGAGAGTTGTCTGATCTATAAAACCTGTTGCCCCAATTTAAAAAAAAACACCATGTTATTTGAGACATGCCATCACCACCATGAGAACAAACAAAGGGCCTGCTCAGAAACAGTACACCACACTATCGTGCCCCACCCAGCCCCTGCACTAAAACACCTCACAGGACCTGCTCCCCACCCAGTCCCTGCACTAAAACACCTCACAGGACCTGCTGCCCACCCTGTCTCTGCACTAAAACACCTCACAGGACCTGCTCCCCACCCTGCCCCTGCACTAAAACACCTCACAGGACCTGCTCCCCACCCAGTCCCTGCACTAAAACACCTCACAGGACCTGCTCCCCACCTGTCTCTGCACTAAAACACCTCACAGGACCTGCTGCCCACCCTGTCTCTGCACTAAAACACCTCACAGGACCTGCTTTACACCCCCACCCTTCACTGTGAGGACAGAAGCACCAGTGACCCCGAGGGCCAGCCCTGACAGGAAAACACAAATATCCTCCGTCACTTTGTTATCATCCGATTCGGCTATCGCTCATTTCAAGATAGCAATGCTTTACATTATGCTATTGCGTTCTACAAAATGAACTCCATTTTGCACATACATAGATATCCTTTCCTTTAATACGTTAATAGTGTTTTATGTTTCATATATGGGTGTGTAACTGAATGAATGTTTCGCTCTGATAAGTTTAGCAGAAACAACGGGATGACCCGGCAGCCCCATAGAGACGTCTCTCTCCTACCTCTCAGCTTCCCGGCCAGGAAGTCCCGTGAGGCGATGATCTGGTCCATGTCGGAGCGGATCCGGGCCTCCTGCTGCTTGGCCGTCACCCTGCATTCCTGCTTCAGGCCCGACAGCCCCTTCAGGAGCTGTTCCTGGACCAGGATATAGGCCGCCTCTACCGTCTGCACACACGCAGAGCAGCGGGGATCAGGGAGAACTCACTCACTACATACATGCACTACGCTTCATTACCACAGCTCCTGAACACCTCTGACACTCTCACAGGTGAACATTAACTTCTCTCTTCAAATGTCTGAAGAAGACTCACACAAGCACGCATGTACACACACTTGAGTACATATACACACATGGCCATACTCATGCACGCTCCCACATACACACACGCACACAGAGCTTCAAGGAATGAGCAGAGGAATTCAATAAGGCGTTTGTGTTGTAGATGGTAATTTTGTGTTCTAACAGTTTCTTTTTAAAGTACTGCCTGTTTAAATTCTGGTATGAGCCCTGTATGACTAATCTCCATCAACGCCCCCTTTCCCGAGAATGGCCTGTATGTCACTCACAGCAAACCATGCTTTTTTCTTGTCCGTCTTCTTTCCTTTTAGACGAGGCAACAATTCAGTCTGCAGAGTGGGTAACAACTCCTCCATCACCATGTTGGCCAAGACCTGAATCACACAACACACAGCATAGTCAGTATCTGAGAGCCGTCACACTGCAACTGAACACACAGCATAGAGCACTGTCACACATTCACTGAACACTCATCACAGAGCACTGTCACACTGTCACTGAACACACACACAGCATAGAGCACTGTCACACATTCACTGAACACTCAGCACAGAGCACTGTCACACACTCACTAAACACACAGCACAGAACACTGTCACTCTCACTGAACACACAGCACAGAGCACTGTCACACCGTCACTGAGCACACACACAGCACAGAGCACTGTCACACACTCACTGAACACACGGCACAGAGCACTGTCACACTCTCAAGTAACACACAGCACGGAGCTCGGTCACACACTCACTGAACACACAGCACAGAGCACTGTCACACACTCACTGAACACACAGCATGGAGCACTGTCACACTCTCACTGAACACACAGCACAGAGCACTGTCACACACTCACTGAACACACAGCACAGAGCACTGTCACACACTCACTGAACACACAGCACAGAGCACTGTCACTCACTCACTGAACACACAGCACAGAGCACTGTCACACACTCACTGAACACACAGCACAGAGCACTGTCACACACTCACTGAACACACAGCACAGAGCACTGTCACACTCTCACTGAACACACAGCACAGAGCACTGTCACACACTCACTGAACACACAGCACAGAACACTGTCACACACTCACTGAACACACAGCACAGAGCACTGTCACACTCTCACTGAACACACGGCATGGAGCACTGTCACACACTCACTGAACACACAGCACAGAGCACTGTCACACACTCACTGAACACACGGCACAGAACACTCACTGAACATGGAGCCCTGTCACTGAACACACAGCACTGTCTCACACACACTGAACACACAGCACAGCGCACTGTCACACACTCACTGAACACACAGCACAGAGCACTGTCTCACACACACTGAACACACAGCACAGAGCACTGTCACTCACGCTGTCACTGTTTGAACACAGAGCACCATCTGCACGCACAATAAAAGCAGCTACATGGGCATGTCAAAACTGAAGAGTAATGTAAAATACAGCTGTGCAGGAAAGAACATGTTGTTGTTCATTTGGAATAATGAGATTAACTGACTAACACTATACTGTGCCAATTCAGAAATCAAAAAGATGGTATGGAATGACACCGCTATCAGATAGAGGGGAATACGTAAATGAGCTAACAAGCTATCCCTCTGGATCCAGATCACTCTGGAGATGGTGGCGGGAATGATCCTATCACTGGGATTGACTAGATATTGGACTGTACATGTACGGTTGAGTTGTTCAATCATACAGTTGGTTTTTGTGTCATTCAGAGTCTTTATAATTTCCCATATAGTTCTCTATGTTCTGCTAGCTAGCTAACTAAATGCTAGTGTGAGTACGTTTAGTGGGCTATCAAAAGTGAACATTTGTATTTCACTATTATTCGATAGAAAGATAATGATGTTTTAAATATAACCCCAATGGGGAAGGCGGGGTTTTAAATAAAAACATTTGGCTAAGAATTTACATTCTATTATTTTTCCATTTACGAATTTGTAAAATAAGGGTGAAACTGTTCACTGAAACTCCTTGCGTACTTTGTGTCTGCACACAGCACTGCACTCATTCCTTGCAGTGCAGAGATATATGACAAGGTGCAGTGCAGGAGCCGTGTAAAACTCGGAGGACAATAGAACTGCTGCCGAACTCAGGCAGCGTTGTTTCCTGAGCAGCAGCTGGACTTCCTGTGCACAATCTGCTAAGAACTCGCATGGCCTGTCAGTGCAATCAAATGGCATGACTGACATGGTGCCAAAAGGTTGTCAGCAGTGTGGAGGCAAAGAATCATCAAATTATATTAGTTTCTCGGTGTTAGCTATTCAGAAGCCACAAAGGCTCATTCTGCTGCATTAGCCTGCATGGACAGAGCCACAGCTTACATCAGACCTTAATTACATTACATTACAGTCATTTAGCAGACGCTTTTATCCAAAGCGACGTACAGTAAGTGCATATAGAAAGGTCATCGAAGTAACTACAGAACAGATAAGAAAGCACATTCTTCCCATACAGTATCAGCTATCCCTAGTAACGAACACAGTGCAGTTCACAGTGAACTGGGTAAATCATCTCTACTACAATTATTTTCTAAATAGTATAAACGGAAATCTTAATCATCCCGCTTCAGAACCCTGATCCAGCAGCGTGTGTAACAGGCTGACTCACCCTATTGGGCGTTTGCTCTCGGTTGTGGGTTAAACTGTCGCACAAGCATTTTTTTCCGGTTGAGTCAGATAGGGTGTTGAAGAGTACAGCGCAATGACCCACCCTCACATCACTGCCAATCAGCATGTCCCATGAGTCATAGAGACCCTTCTCCTGTCTGTAGAACCGGAGCGCCTTCCGGAAAGCCTCCACCTCACAAGCCGACTTCCTTAGGAAATCTAGTGGAAAGGTGAAAGATTCACATCGGTTAGAGGAGTCCTGTCTTTATGATTATAGGCTACACATGCACTCGTAACTCACAAAGCAACTAAAAGAGTCCAACAACAAATATTATGCAATGAAGTGAGTGTGACCTGCCCATTGCCTGGGGCACATGTAGATTTAAGAGTAACATATTAAGTAGTGCAGCTAAAGCCACAAAACTAAAATCAGATAACTCTTGTGGAACTGAACATTTCGTTCAGTAAGTAGGGTAGAACATTGAAAATTGTGGGCTGATCAATTTCCCGGCTGTCTAATAAGATTAGGATGATATCTGAGTATGGCTGGCACATTTCAGCATCCATTAAAGAGCACTGCAAATGAGGGGGTGGGAAGGATACACATGCAGTGTGCTTCTGCAGTGTGCGGCAGGGTGTGTGACAGAGAGTGAAACGTCCGTGTGTTCATGTGGTTTGTCACCAGCAGCCCCTCCCCCAGGGTACAGTGTTGTGAAACCGGCATGCAGTGAACGGGAGATGTTTGCCTGCTGTTTAGAATGCGTTTATAATGTTTATCCTACTGCATTTAAGGGCCTTCGGGCTTTTCACCTTGGTTCTGGTGTCGGATGCAGTCGGTCAGAACGGAGAGGAATTGGGTCCGACGGGCCTCTTTTCGGAAACAGAAGTAGGAGTCCCGGCGGTACGGTAGCCTCAGGTACACAGGGAACTGTCCAGGCATGGTTGCCATGGGAGGGGCAAACTCCTCCTTCACGTCTACCACACAAACACACACGTTTGTTGAAAATTCTGCCTATTCCCCATTTCCTGTCAGGCACAGTTTGGCTTGTGGGGTGATGTCTACAATGCTAAAGCTACGCCTAAGAGCTATTATCTCTTCTGTTTACATAAGCCTAGCCGCACAAAAACACACACTATTCTAGTTTACCCTCCTGACTTCTTTCCGTTATGGTTGGAATACGTTAACGTTGTTAAAGGAGAGTTTCACCAACGTGAAATTGTTTTAACGTGACGTGTTCCTTTGTCCGTATTTAATGGCACGCACCATTTTTGCAATTACAAAAATTGTTAAAGTTAAAAAAAAAATTGTACACAATTCTTTCTCTTCTGTCTGTAACCATGCAAAAACCAAGCCTTGCAGTCTTGGAACATGAGGCAATTGGGAAAAGAAAATTATGGATCATTTTACAGCTTAACAAAAAATGTATCCCCACAAAGCCCACAAATCAAATTTGGTATTGATTTGCTCACTGATTAAGATGGGGAAACATTGTTATAGTTTTTGCTAATTCTAAAACATGGAGCCATGGAAATGCGCAAGTACACTCTGTCTCTTCCAGCACATGGCTCTAGTAGTGCAGTATGGAGTGTGTCTGGAATCTGTGTATCACGCATTTCAATGGCCAGGTTCTATTGGCTTTGTCCTTGGGGACAGGTCTACACAAGCAGTTTTTCAGGCATTTGGGAGCCTACGCTACTGAGAAGGAAGTTGGGGGAGCTTGTGTTTCAATGCAGGAGACAGCATTAGCTGTGTGGTAGACAAGAAAAAAGAGTTCTGGAATTTTTCTGTAAGACGTGGCCTGACTCCCTCCGACACCACGCCCCCGTGCAGGGTTATGTGTACCTGCCCACAGATTCCACATGCAGGAGATAGAGGTTTAAACAAAATACAATGCTGCTACTCTGCATTCCGAAAGATTGTAGAAATGGAGGAATCTCCCTGTTTCAGGCCTGTGCCTCTGTACTACCATTTAAATACCAACTGTGGGAATTTCATTACATTACATTACATTACTGGCCTTTAGCAAACGCTCTTATCCAGAGCAACTTACTCAACTTTCACTTTTTTTTTTTTTACACAGTATCCATTTATACTGAAGCAATTTTAGAGCGCCTTGCTCAAGGGTGTATATCGGCAGTGTCCTACCTGAGAATGGAACATGCAACCTTTGGGTTACAAGCCCAGTTCCTTAACCATTATACACTGCCACTATATCACACTGCTGCCCTAACCATTATATTACACTGCCGCCCCATTTCCACACAATCTCCCTGCTGTAAGATATGTTGCATTCGCTCCAGCTAACGGCAATACTCACTGTTGAGGTCAGGGCACAGCTTATCCACCATGACCATGTACTTCTCCTCTGACGTCAACACAGTTCCCCCTGTTGGAAGGAGCTTGTGCCGTGATTGTATACCTTTCACAAATGTCTGAAAAAACAATAATGTTGATCATGATAATCAGAATAATTCAAAACAATACAAGTTCATTTTCAAGTTACTTAATGATATATAAACATACATTAAAAAAGAATCAAGCAATGAGCTTACTGTAAAACAGCCCTGATAGCAAGAATTAGGACTAAGGGCTTGTGGTCATAGAGTGCAACATCTCAGTGGTTACCTCATAGTTGTCATGACATTCCAGAGTGTAGTTGGCTCGCACCACCACAACCCGCTCCTTCCACTTCCTGGCATCATCAAAGAACAGCACTTGCTCCTCATACAGGACCTCTGCAGGCTTTGGGGGCTCCTACATAGCCAGACAGCATTAATCAATCAAAGAGCAGCACTGTCCCCCAGGGCTGTGCTAATGGTCTTTTCAAAGTCCAGTAAATCACTGCTGGCACTATAATTTACTGGCAATGGCACTGTAGCAATGCACTGTAGGCCTCCACCTACCCTCTGTTTGAGCAGCTGGGTCTGGCCCGTCTTCTTCTGCTCCACCTCATCCTGCACTTTGGAGAAAAAGGCCACCAGGTACTGACGCTTGTAGTAAGCGCTGAAGTCCTTCAGCACTGCATCTGTTCGGCCTATAGAAGGAAACCCAAGAGAACAAAAACCTTTCCATAAAAGAGCTACACACAGTGGAAAGGGAGCTCTGCTGTACAAAATGACGCCTTTAACAGCTGAGCACAAGTCCCGGGACACAGAATACTTCAGGAAATGTATGTCTTCAGCTATATATTTAGTGCTACCAGCAGCTATGGCAAATATCCCCACAGCATAAACTCCCTTGTTGTTTTCTTATGACTGCCAACTCACCCTCTCGAGATGGATGTTCAACAATGCACACTGTGGATCACCCATTCAAAATGTGAAATGGTTTCCACATTATGTAATTTTGTGCCAAATGAACATTTGCCAGTGATGTCAATAAGCGGTCAATTACGCTTCAAGTAAGCTTTGCACCTGCAATGACTCTTCCACTTATAAAACATCAAGCGCCTGATTTAGCATAAGACCTTTAGCATATGCAAAACTAATAACACGACCAATGATTGGTGAAAAACAAATACCATGACCAATCATTGGTCATGTTATTGGTTTTGTGTGTGCTAAAAGGTTTTGCACATGCTAAAGGTTATAGCAAATCAAGCTTCAGGTGTTATAAACTCTCAATAGTAGACAACTGATTCTCACATGTCCATTCTACGCTGTCTTCCTCCACAAATTATACATTTACTGGTCTGTTATTTTACCATTAGAGAGCCTGTGCACAGTATGTTACTGACAGTAAACAGTATCGCTAATTGCAATTGATAGAATAACTGTCTCTAACTATCTCTGCTTCCTCACTGATTTGTATATCCATTACAAAATGAATTAATGCATCACCCTTTGCATTCCCTGTCGTTTTACCCAATACAGGAAACTATTCAGTTGACCAAACACCATAGCTGGGCCAGGAGTAAAGGAAACATGAGTCTGCATATCGTTTATTTTAGTGCTTATATGCTTCTTTATCTGGATCTCTGGGACAGGTAGTGCGTTTGCCAGGTTTCTGGATATCACAGTTTTAGCAGACGGTGATTTGCAAGAAATGTGTACTCGTTTGATTATTTATGTCACAATGGTCAAAGTTCCTTCAGCATTTGAATTAGTTGTACAGGTATCCAGGGCCACGGTGATGGTTGCTTCCAATTCAGCTTTACATTTTATTTTTTTGCATCCGTGAGTCTGTGATATAAGTTTGTCTTATTGTATCTGCCATTTACATCTGTTGTGATAAGCACTGTGATAAGCATATTTGTTCAGTTTATCAACACAACCAAAATACCTGATATTTTAAAGATCTTTTTATCAACTATTTTTTCAGTTAACTCTCAAAGACCTGCAGTCCACCAGTGAAACCAGTGAAAAAGTGAAACCCTTCCTCCTTGGGCAATACTATGGCTAATTATGCATTGCTATGTGGCATTCTTGACCACAGAAGGCTGGGCACAGTAAGCGTGGCACATGGGGTACAACAGGAATACTTATGTAAGGCTGAGCTTGCCCCTGTTTTTTCACCGTGTTTAGAGAGAGTTTGTGCCTCTGCTACACGACCTTGGGAGCTTATGTCAATACTCTCTCCAAGGACAAACTGATTGTTGATATAACGAAAACACACTAGAACCTGCAACACATACAAGTTAAGGCATTCATTATTTTAGTCTTTTAAACTCAATTTTATAGTGGAATTTTTTTTTTGTCTAATTTTTATTACTGATTTCACGTTAAAGCAGCCAAAATAACAAACAAATTACCGAGCAAACTTTTTGCGAAGATTGAGCTTTCCCTTTTGTTCTCCATTTCTTTCATGTAGCCGTCAGAATCGCTAACTGTTCACTAGGAGCTGCCAAGTTCTCTGTCTATTTACACACTGGATTCTCAGAGAAATATAAGATTCAGTCTTTCAGAATGATTTCTCCCTAAATAAAATTGCACAATACTATCTGCTAATTTGAAAGATTATGGCACAGAGCAAGTTCCATTTAACCCCTACAGTATAGCTGATTATCCTAATATATTAAATCCTCACAGAGCAGAATAACCAGTGACCAATAGCAGCATTCAGGGAGCTCTGGCCGGGTCTTAAGTTGCTGTTAAATTGTGTTTGCTGTTGTTTTTCCTACCTTGCAGATGTGTGTCTAACTTGTTATTTTTCTCACAGCTGGTCCCCTGGCTTGGCACGTCAGTGCCTCTTAGAGTTACAGCTTAATGGAGACAATTATACTCATTATGGTGTTGGACTGTAAGCTATCCACACTGAACAGAATAGAGGTGGTGGGAATAGCTGACCTCAGCTTGTATCGCAGCCATAAGTAATAAAATACCTCTATAGAATCTGGCAGTGCTCCCTGTAACATTTACAGTAATGTGGAGATAACTGCCACGCACACCAAGAGGTCTCTAATCCTGACAGAATGTATCTGATGCTGAGGTTAACCAAACAGTGCTCATCCTGTAAATGAGCAGCGTACTGATTGTGGGAAATGGAATATCGCATTCCGTTCAGCCTCTCCCTCCAAAAAAGACTAGTCACTAGTGTTTCCCAACGGAGGCAGCAGACTCTCTGAATAATATCACCAGGTCCCAGAGGGTTGGGCTGTTCTGTGGAGGTTAAAGAGACTGAATAAAATTCTAAGAGGACTCCACAATGTGTTTATAGGGGCCAGTGACCCCCGTGACTGTCACGCCTGGATAGACTCATATTTTCCCTCTAAAAACAGGAAAATGAACCGGAGGCTTTTTCCGCATGCCGTGTCCCTATCCAGCTCGTTCATGAAATGAAACATTAGTCTTCACACTCACGGTGTCAATAGAGAATGTAGTTAGGGCGTAGTAATGTAGTAAGCTGCTGAGCCAACAGCTGGACACAGGCATATGGTATGCATGAAAAAAGAAACCACCTTGCGGTTGCTTTATTCTCTGCACCTCGTTTAGTCATTTGAATGTAATGGAAAGGCCCTCTTTGGCAGAGATGCTAGCTTAGCAGCCCTAGCCAATACTTTGCTCATTGAATGTGCTGTAGTCGGCAGAGTGGAGGTCTATGAGATGGAGCAAAGCTCACTCATGGATCTGTGCAGTACGGTGAGTAGAGAAACGAGAGAATTACAGGGATGTTCAATTGGTTCCCTTTCTGTGGCACACTGCTGCGTACCAGAGCTGCGTTTTCTTAGTGTAGTCTTGTGCATTGCTTTAGTTTACAGATTTGAAATTCACATGATGTAATATATTAACCTCAACACAACACCATATTCAAAGGAAGGCTTTTCTGTCATCTGTAATCAGAAGGATGCCAAAGCTTTCTACCAAGAACTAGTGCGTCTGAGAGCTCAGTTCACAATGGAGCATTTTCCAACTTGATCATAGTTTAATATAGGTATAATTACACTACAATTACCACAGTATGTAATTACAGGATAACGCATGTAGCTACAGCACAAAAGCACTTAATGGAGACGATATGCACGAGATATGCACGAGAAAGTGTCCTACAGTGCTTTAGGTAAATGCTTTTCAGATTCCCTTTTTCCCTAAATGAACCCCGGACAATATTCAAACAAACACTTTTTCAGAGCTTATTATTACACAATGATACACTGACACAAAGACCCATTGGCAGTTAACCGAGATAGGGTTTGTGTTGCTCTTCGATATTTCACCTGTCAAAAAGGGAACAAGAACCCTAACGGCAAATCTCTTGACATCCCAACTGTATGGGGAAATTACCCCAGGGATATATTAATCACGTAAACAAATCAGAGGATATGGCGCATATGAAACAAACACACGCTGATGATAAACAAAGCTATTTCCCAATGAGCAAGCATCCAAGAATAGCCCCAACCCTCCCCTTCCCAGCGGCTATCTCCAATGGTGTGGATATCCTGCAAGGTGACGGAGTGAGTGTGCTGTCAGGGCCGGTGCTTTTCGGCACAGCAAAGCGCTGCAGCTGTGTGTGAAGGAATGTTTCCTCTCAGGGAGGAAGGTTGGAAAAGAGGCCTGTGTTCACACATGCCACTACACAGAGGTTAGAACTGCCATCACACCACCCTGCCACAGCGTAACACCTCATGCTCACTCGCTCACACAGGAAGGCATCTCCTCTCCTCCGTCAGGTTATGGGACTGGGTGTGTAATACGGTTACTCAGGTACAGGTCGGTGTGCCTGCATAAGACTATGACTTCACCCCCTGGGGTCAGTGGCTAGACTTTGTTGAGTCTACCATTTTGAGACCGGCGTATTCGGCAGATGTGGGATGTCTACCTTATAGCTGAGTCAATCCAAGCCCACATGGTGGCAAGTTTCTGTATTGCACATATTTGCTTATACGACACCGTGTTCTTCTGCTTTTCAGAAGTACAGAAGACCCGGCTATAAAATACAATGGATATTAAAAAAAGATTAAATATCTCTCCACAATAAACCATACGAAAAATCTTCTCAGTAGCCAAGGGAATGTAAAACTACTGCAAATATCTCCCAGACCACAGCAAACATTCAAATGTCCTAGGTCATGCTCTGTTTCAAGGCAAGACTATCTATCATTCATCTGTGACTGTAGGTACCACCCTCTCAACAGAGCCTTTGCTGTTCTGGACAGACCTGCTCTACCAGCTGCCTCCCGCATAGACAAAAGCCAATTAACCAGGCCTGTCCAAGTGAAATGTGGCTACGATGACATAAAGTCACTGGAAATGTAGGCTGTTCATCAAGGGGTATTCAGACCCTTTATACTACTGTCAGGTTTCCAGTTAAGAGTGGAAAAACATTTTGACTACATGTGCTGAACACTGAATGATGGAGATACAGAAAAGGGTCTCAATGATGCGTGTGAATGCATTTGGTATTTGTCGTTATGCATCTCTATGAATCTATTTCAGCACTCATTCTGTGTGTGCCCAGCAGACATTAAGGGCCTGTTAGAGCAGGTGTTTTACTGTTTGCCTCAGAAACCCCCTGTAACCTCAGTCCACTCTTTCATCCGATTCCCAACTGTCTGCAGAGCTTCTCCCACACAATCCGTTAAGTAAAAGATGTCTGCTGCACACCGGACTGTATGAAGAAAGGTTATTCAATTACTTTCGCCCATTATTTACTAGCTGACTGAAAAATAGCATTAGTACTATACATCAAAAACACATAGTAAAGCAATTAGCACTGAGCAATAGTTAAATTACATTCAAATATACAGTAGATTTTTTTAATGTTTCCCTTGTCCATGTAGATTAAAATGAAAATATTTTTTAAAAAGCACCACACTTTCACCAAGTTCATCTGTGGCATTGTAAGCTCAGGTAAACCGCAATTTAGTATGGATCTCAATACCTCCCAAGTTGTTTTGTTATGTTTAGTATACCCATATGAGTTAAAATGTTTAATGATTCCATACCTAGTGCAACTGGGTGTTAACCATGAGTGAAAACAAGACAAAAGAGTTTTAGATATTATGTGATAAAAAGTCAAACAGCATTAAATGCATAAATAACTAAATAAGTAAGGAAATACTGAAATATAGCCCCATATCCATTGGAGCTTGTGTACCAAGGGCCTGATTTAGCACACGCAAAACTAATAACACAACCAATAATTGGTGCAAAACAAATACCATGACCAATAATTTGTCATGTTACTAGTTTTGCGTGTGCTAAAATATTTTGCACCCGCTAAAAGTCTTAGTAAATCAGGCCCCAAGTGTACATATCACGCTTTCGAATAGGAAACAGTGAATCCACTTGAGGAACAAGAAGGGCTTGTCTTTAACGGGTGGGTTTCAGTCATGTTCTCATCAATAATGTGTGGGAATCCAACCTGAAGTAAACTTTGAGACCTTGCAAGCACTCATAAGTTTCAAAAGCATGTAGGAATGTGTTTGTTCATGTCGACGGACTTCTCATACCAAGCCCTGACCCCGGAGAACGTGTGCCCCCTGCCCTTGGGACTGTTAGATGTCCACTTTCCTTCTTACTTCAATGAAGCTACTCTATGGTAAGACATGTGAATGGATATCTGTTCTCTCTATGTATTTAATTCCAATAAGTTTTGCAAATGTGGACCCTCCCAGACTCACTAATAACTGAGTGGAAAGCTATTTTGAAATTGAAGGGACTGTCATCTAATTTTGTCAGGGAGAACAGCGGCTGTGAATGGAGCAGGTGGTTGCCAGTGTAAGACATGGCTATGATACTCTGCACATTTAAATCATGTTCTCTTTCCTCTGCATCTAAACGCTGTTTATGCCGAAGGCAAAAATGGTAGTGTGTGAACCTTGCTTGGATTGGGTCTGTCGCCAATGGCAGCCAGCGGTACATTTTTAACATATGAAAGTGAAAGGGATAAATATAGAAACAAAGACCTATTCAGTTTTTTTGTCAGGAATACAATAGTCAAGGCTGACTCAGGGATGCCTCATTAACTAGAAATACAGGGAAGAGACCGGTAGTGAATGCCACATTTCTGTTTCAGAAGAAAAAAATCTAAACACTCACGTCACACAGTCAAACTAGCACTAAAGGCCTTGCCCGCTTATTTAAGCCTTACTGCGTAGTGCGAAAACACAAATAGAGAACTCTGTGGTTATTACTAGCGATGCTTTGTGCTAGAAGGTTTATTATACATGTCAGTGGCACACCATCTCTGTTCTACCCAAAGTACAAAGGCAATGCCAAACTCCCAGAAAAACCCAGCTCTCAGAATTATACACAGTTTGGGGCTTTTAAGCATTTCAATGTATGCGATCTTCGCTATGTGTCTGTCTGTCTATCTGTGAACGGGATAAGTGTAAAATTGAAGAGAGGAATTGGATGAAATTTGGCAAAATGACAAAAATGTCCTGTGGGACAAGGAAGAGGTGATCTGATTTGAGGGTATCTGTGTTTGTTAAAACAACAAATATTGTTTTAAATGTGCCTAAAGACGCTAAAACAATTTTTTTCATTTAAAAAAAAAAGTCACTTCCAGCAGTGCATTCTGGAATGTGAAACAACCCAAGCTGCTGAACCAGGCATATACTCTGCCTGACCCGAAGAGCCAGTTTATGTAGTCTTTACTTATATAGCATTACGGCAGTAGTCTTCTGTTGAATCTGTGAAGATTAAATAACAAAATCAATTAAGATATGGTGAACAACTATGTCCTAACAGTGAGGCTGTGGAATGCTGAGAAAACAATTGTAATCAAGAAATCAATAAATCCATTGAGTATAAATGCTAAAATGTCCACCCTCCATTCCCATTCTGAAGAAAAATCCAGTACATGCAGTTCAACTGGTTTACAATCTTCCAAACCCCCACCCCCCACCTTACTACCCTCCGCTGACTATGCGTAACCACTCGCATCAAATTTAAAACCTTGGTGCTAGCCTACCAGGCTACCAAGTGGACTCCCCATTCATACCTTCATAAGATCATCAGACCCCATACACACCACATGAGTCAGACCACTTTGTTGGATCATAATGTGCAATAAAGCTTGAATCTACCTGATGGAATCCAATGAAACTCAGTGCTTGGGAAATTTGTAAAAAAAAAGAAAGATTAACAGGACACCTAGACGGCAGACCATTTTAACAAGCCATTTTGTTTGCCACAATACAATGCATCTGAAAAAAATTATATAGTAAAAATATTGAAGTGAAGTGAATGTTTCCATGTCAACAAGGGCAGCCACACCAATTTCGCAAAACAAATATAAGCATTGCAACTTGATACCAGGAGAAATGTGATTGGATGAAAACCATAGGTTTCTAGCATCTAATATTGAAACTGTGGTAAATTACATTCCACCAAGCATTTCAATTAGCTGTTCTATGGCATCACCTTCACATAGGCTACACAGGATTCCTTGGTTTCACGATCCAGTTTCACAAATGTGCGTGTGTTTCACAAATACATTTGAACTGAAGTGATGTGTTCTGTGGGTTTAGTGGCATAGTCGTGGTATGAATACAAGGGTACAGAGCATTACCATTGTATGAATTTAATTTGTGCCGACAGTTATTAATAATTCAAATATAAATATTCATAATACAAATATATTGTTTGTGGTTAATTTGGGCATATTGTATTGTAATTCCTCATCAAAAGCTCATCCAAAGCGGTCTGTGTCATTACTATGGAAAGTCAATGAAGCACCAAAAGTTGAATAATTTTCAGGCCTCTGTTGCACATGGACAACCCATTTACAAAAGCCCCTAATGCATAGCGTCCATGAGAGTCAGTTCAGCTTTAACTAACCATGACAGCATTCAGAAATCCACTGTGTCATTCCAATTAACAACACACAGTGCCTGACAATTGTCCTTTAACCTGGCACCACGGTTTGTCATGAAGTAGGCTACATGTTTTCAAAGCAACGATTCTGTATTCTACCATGGTTGACCCTCAGGATTCTAAAAAAAACATGTCATCCCAAGCTAAAGTATTAATAAGGGAAAGAACCATTCTTATTTACGGTAGAATATTGCCATCCCACATTTTATACACAGAATTTCCTGACAGACTGGTATCAAGCTGTGCGCCTGATTGATTACAGCACGACACATGCAATCTGTGTTACCGCAAACAGCAATAGCTGTGGATGTCAGTGTGACATTTAACTAATGATGAATGCTGTCCTTATAGAGGAGTCACTTCAATACGTATTTCAATCTAGTCACTGCTTCCTCAGAACAGTTTTTGGGTTGATTTATACACATTGTGCAGTGTCAATATGTCAGCTCCCAGAACAGTTTAAACTGTGTTTAAGTGATACAAATGGACCAAACAGAAGCCAGTTCAATTCAGTCTCAACTTCAACCTTCATCGTGTAACATCAACACAGCGAGCATAGTCCAATAGTGCTAATTTAAGGCAAAAATGTATAGGCCTATACTCTCTTGAACTAACTCATGAACTGAAATTTGCTGTGGTGCAAATTCACTCACATATACATATTTGTCATACACATAAAGGCATGCAAATCTGCACTCTAGATAAGTATCTGCTAAATAAAATTATTTATTTATATCCTTTATTTTTACAGGTAGTCTCATTGAAATCAAGTTCTCTTTTACAAGAGAGACCTGCGAACAAAATAAAAACATATATAAAACTTTAAAGAGACAAGTACAATTCAGTCACGTTCAGTAGTACAATTCAGTAGCCAAACAACATACAGGGATATATGAAAGGAAACAAACATACAACACTAAGAAATCCATGTATAAAACTTAAATTAAATAAAAAAAAAAAAAGAGAGATTCTAATTGAATTATGCACGTCTACATATGCACAAACACACAAACCCAAGTTGACACACTCACACACACACACACACACAGTAAGTCTTTCACATGCTTCAGAGCAGTCACTTTTCAGGTGGGGAAAAACTAGTTATGATAATATTTATCGCCAACTCAATGCTCAGTTCATGATGTAGAAAGACTGGAGTGTCCTGATTCAATCACTGATACTGACACTCAGGGCCATTTCTCTGCATCAAGAATGTTTATCTTGTAAGAATACAATGAATTGAAAGGACTCCTCTTTACTGGACTAAGACCCCAGATGTATTAGTTTAATTTCCTCGTGTGCGTATCAGACCTGAACTGACTAAACGCCCTGATGGCTAGCTCAGTGTTAAATTGCTCCACAACTGAGCATGATACCTGTTCAGGAAAACTAAGACTCTCAACAAATAAAATTCCATACTGCATCTGCCTCAGTTAGTAGGCTATCACTATTCTATGCACTTATGCCGCTTAATCAATGATGTTTTATCATGTATCCCATTATTTTCTGATTATTTAGTGTTCTCTGTGATTATGAAATGATTACATAGCCTATCTAAATGATCAGCTCTCTGTTCTCCCCACTTTTTTGCTAGACAACACAGGACCTGTCTGCAACAGATTTTCTTTTAAACTGATCGTTACATAAATGCAGACCTCCCACCATTCAATACAGGGACACGAATCCTTTTAAATTGTGTGGGGAAGGTTAATAGGACATTCAAATCGATTAATTTCGCATAAAATTATTTTAAAATCCAGCTCAAAGCTTCAAACATCAAAAAGGTATATTCCAAACAGGGTCCAAGTGTTCCAGCTTAGAAGTGGTGATCATACATTTTAAAAAGACAGGTTTGGCTATATTGAGTCCGCCCCAGAAGAGAACTTAGATAAATATCTAAACTAAACCAATGAAAAACACTTGGAAAGCGTTTTGAGACATTGGATAATACAGTCACCGTCAATTGCATATAATCAGTCATTACTAGCCTACTCATAGCAGTAGCCTATAGATACGTTTTTTAAAATCGGATTGTATGCAGTGTAGACATACAAGTCATATAAAACGTTTTTGTATTGGCCTTGCCTAGCCCAGATGTCGCACCTTTTCGAGCTCAAATTTCACGTTCCATCCGATGTTAAGGTGTGTATGTATGCAGCAATGTAAAGTAGACTAAACAAGTCCTTCGTTGTAATGGAAAACAGAGAAACCACAAGGCTTAAAGGTGTCACGTCAACATGTTGCATTGATCCAGGTGCAAGGTGCGCTTGAATATATAGCCTAAGTAGGCTACCCGACACTTTAAGCTTTTAACGATTTTAACAAAGAATTCCAAAATTTCGTAAAATACGCACGTGTGAAATTAAGTTCTGAGCTATCAAATAACTTGAAATAATGTTACCATTATTTGTAAAAATCCATAGGTAAACTATTCTATAACTAGGCTACTCAACTCAGACTTAGCTACTGAAAATGTATTTTTGGTAAAAGCCCTAGTTTAGTTTTAGATCTAGGCTACCATTTTTCGTAGTGCATTGAAAAGGCTAAAATATAGGCAAACTGCAATTAGTGCGCAAACTAATGATTATTTATCAAATAGCCTATACTCTTAGCCTACGTGTCTGGGGAAACACGATAAAATACATTAGACTAACAATATGTAAGCTACGTTAACATTGTACAGTACTCCAACTTTAGCTAGTTTGCTCACGTTTACAATATAGGCAACAATTATGTTTGATTCCTTTATAATTTAGCCTACCTCTGATGAAGTTGGATTTACTCTCGTCCAGAAGGCTGGAGGAAGATATTCCCATACTGCAAAACTTGTTCGGAAAAGGGGTTCCCTCTGTGATATCCGCGCTTCAGGTGCTATTCTCCTATTGCATTGGGCTCGCCGATGATGTAGCTACAGTTGCACCTTTCCCGTGGCTGTCACTTATACGACACTGGCGGGCGGGGGGAAGAGCGCTGCCATTTATTGTCCACTCCTATCTCGTCGGTATATCGTCACATTTCTTCAGTCAGCACAGGACTCATTCATTTTGGCTACTGGCCGCTGTCATTTCGACCATGCAGACTTCTCGCGACCTTTCAAAAAAATTAGTTTTGTCTGTTCGAGGCTATAATTCGATCAAATAGAACTGTGTATGTTAAGATGAGCTTTTTAAATTGGGAATATTTTGCGTACATTACTCCTGGGCATTTTGTGGTATAGCTACTGCATCACGTGAATATGATTGGGTCTGATGACGTATCATATGTAGGTAGCCTATATGACTTTAAAACCTTTTGGTTTTCAAACATTGAACACGGACTGTTTTAGTTTTATAAGTAGGCTAGGCCTACAGTTTATGGATGATTTAATTTAACGTTGGGACATTTTGTATGCTACGTGGCGATTGAGACGTTCTCAAATGGCTCACGTGTAGACAGGTAGGCTATTTAATTTGGCACCAGAGAACTGTGATATCATGAATATGTATTTCCCTACGTTTCCCAAAGTCCATTGCGGACTCGTGATTCGCCATATTGAGTCTTGCACGAACGCGCAGGAGATATGCTACACTGTATCCAGTAGGCTACACACGAAATGTAAGTACGTAAACAACATTGAAGCAACAATATGTATTATCTATTCTGCATCTGAAAGTACATATGTTCTGCAAGGCTTGAACAAGATTGAAAGGCAATCATCGATATTATGCTGATCTTACGAGAGGGTTCATCGTAACAACGTAGCATCGAACCTATAGAATACCTTCATGGCTCGTTATGTTCTTATTTTTGCCTAATATAATACACCAAACTGACTGGCTTTTCTTAATTTTCGGATAAAAAAGTATCAGTCGCTATTTTTCTTTTAATAAGCGGAACTGTCAAATGAAAGAGGAAGAGCGTTGTTTTGTTGACACGCTAAGCGTGTGCACAGTTGACATCTACCACACAAAAGACCACTGTGAGTGAAGTCAGATGAAACTGTAAGGTAGACTGCGTGTGTTACCAGGGTTATTGAAAGAATGTGGCTTTATTACCCGCATACTTTCGTTATGGAGCATGGTTGTAGCTATTAACAATCATGCTTTTTTTACATGCGTTTTTGTGGCATGTGACTGTTAATAATGGGGCATCTCCTTGTCTTGCTTCTGCATTAATGTGCATTTTGTTGTTTTGCCTTTAATTCAATTAAGAAACCGACTATGATCAATTTCCCAAACGTTTAAAAGTCGTATCATCGAACTGTATAATTGTCTCCCTCCATTGGGGAATTATCGTTGCTCAAACGTCAGAAAGATGCACGACTGAACGTAGCCTAATTTGATTGCAATAATGCGTCATGAGGATGTGATTTAGGAGGGAATATTATTGAGGCTTTAATGGGGAAAACTGGAGACAAAACATTTCGTCATCACTACTAAAATTAATGCGTCTCTCTCATCCGCGTGTCTCCAGCCCAGAACGATGACCCAGACAGTCCAGACCAACGGGGTGCAGCCCCTCAGTAAGACATGGGAACTCAGCCTGTACGAACTGCAGCGCACCCCGCAGGTAAGAGAGACCAGACATCATCCCAGGCTTTTTTTTTGCCTTATGCTGTTATGAGTTTGTCTTCTGCATTGCTATAAACTGTAGATCATGCACCACCCAAAGAGTGTCTGTTCCACTTATGAATCTATATAGCAATGGTTTTCAAAGTGAGTCATTGGGACCCACTGTGTATGCTCATTCCTACCATAATTGAAACCTCTGAATAGTAATGGCATGCTAATTATTCTTAATTACACATTGATGTTTACTGAAATATGATTTATCCTCTTAAACATTATGTTAGAACTAGCAATGTATGCCATGAAAAATACATGTTCAATTTATCATTTTAATCAGTCAGATTCAATTAGTTAATGTGCTGTATGACAAATGATTCCTGTAGAAAGGTTACATTTTTGAATAGATTCAATTATAGACTGATAGGTGAATTCCTTGAGGTCCTAACTGCTGAACGTGTGGTCACATGGTCACTGAAACTATTTTAACTGTGAAAAATGAATCATTCAGTGACTGAGCAAATGGAATTGAGCCAACCCCATTAATGCCAGAAAAAGGATGCTCAACAATAATATGTTACATCTAACTATAATTTGTAATTACTTGTTTCTTGTTTCAATGGCCACATCTGTTGCGCTGGTATTATTGAGACCTATATTTTGTCTGCTAATACAGGAAACTACACATATCAGGTTGTGTAGAATGCCTATATGTTGTTTTCGAGGCTTTTGATGTGCCTGTCTTTGATGTTGCTGAACTGATTTTTATTGGACTGAGTAGCATATTGTAAAGTTGTGTTCAGAGGATGTCCTGCATTACTAAGATTTACATGAAGTAATTTGCATGACTTTTTCAATCCACAACCCACCCCTCCACCCCCTATTTGGCAGCCCTAAAGTTGATTGGTTCAGAACCCCGACCCCCTTCCCACACACCCCTGGCCTAACTTGCATTATTTTTGAATAAGAGAAAGTAGAAAATGATGTTTGAACTTAGACACAAACCTTCATTGATATTGGGTGTGACAAAAACCAGAATAAACAGTGGGCTCTCGGAGCCAAAAGTAATTGTGTGAAATCCATGCTTCTTGACAGCTTTTGTTGGGTGTAACCTTGAATCTGTCGGGTTGGAATATTTCTTGTGATGAATGCGAAAGAAAGCGCAAGGTCATACCTTGGTTGGGGCCGCCATGACCGTGATGCTGTTGCGCACTGTTGGCCGGTGATTTCCTGCGCTGTGCCTTGCAGGAGGCGATAACGGACGGGCTGGAGATCGCGGTGTCGCCTCGCAGCCTGCACAGTGAGCTCATGTGCCCCATTTGCCTGGACATGCTGAAGAGCACCATGACCACAAAGGAGTGTCTCCACCGCTTCTGTGCTGACTGCATCATAACGGCACTGAGATCCGGGTGTGTGTGTGTGTGTGTGTGTGTGTGTGTTTGTCTATGTGTGAGTGAGTGACTGAAAAGACCTACCTGCCCCAAAAAACACCTTGTTCAGTGTGTAAAGACATGGCTCAACGGTGGAATAGAAAATAAGTCTTTATGGCATTGTCTATTTGAGGATATATTACGTCTTATATCTTAGATATATTAGTGGCTATGTTCTGTTCAGCTGTTTCATATTCATTCATGAGCCAGATGTTTCCCCAGCAAAACGATTTAATATCAGTTTATTTATGTCTATGGTGTGTATTTTTACATGCTGCTTGGTGTCTAAATAAGGCTGCTCTGTGTGCAACTGTGGGTTGTAGGTTGTGGTGTTCTCTGTCCGGCCTATCACTGTTTGAACCGTTAGCTCATCCTTGCCCTGCCTGGCAGTCTGAACTAGAGTACCTCGCCTTTCAGGAACAAAGAGTGTCCAACGTGCAGGAAGAAACTGGTGTCCAAGCGCTCCCTAAGGCCAGACCCCAACTTTGACGCGCTGATCAGTAAGATCTACCCCAGCAGAGATGAGTATGAGGCCCATCAGGAGAGGGTTCTGGCCCGCATCAGCAAACACAACAACCAGCAAGCCCTCAGTGATAGTATTGAGGAGGGCCTAAAGATCCAGGCCATATACCGGTGAGAACCTGTTGCGTCCAAGTCACATTTCTTTACACCACCCATGCATTTTGTGGAAAATATGAAATACGTATATATATTAGTTTTATGTATTTATATGTTATTTCATTTAATCAGTCTGACAGCATGTATGTGACACAAGCTGAAGACATGTTCATCAAGAGATGAACTGTTAACTATACTGGATGTATTGTGAAGAACTTGAATGAAAGGCTATGTGAGCAAAACGATAAGCTTAGCACACCAGGTAAATGATAAAATGGAAACACGCTTATTTGTTGAAAATAATTTTTTCCAATATTATAATCATTTGACTATTATGTTAATTTCTAGATATGTAATTCTATGACATTTCCTTTCAATGCTTTCAAGAGGATTTTGTTGTAATGTACCCATGTTTTGGGTATGTATGTGAATATAGTTATGCTTGACTGCATAGTGCAGTTCAGATTGTGGCATGGTGTAGTCAGAGTGACCGTGTGTATTTTCATATTTGAAGTGGAAAAATGGTGTTAAAACTGTCCTCCCCCTCCGCTTCTCTGCATCTCGCAGACAGAGGGGGAAGAAGCACCAGCTGGAGAACGGCAGCGGGGCGGAGGATAACGGCGACAGCTCCCACTGCAGCAACGCCTCCGTCCACAGCAACCAGGAGGCGGGGCCGAGCATCAAGCGCACCAAGACGTCCGACGACTCGGGCCTGGACATGGACAACACAGCGGAGAACGGCACGGGAGACCCGGCCCTGGACGGGGCCAGCGAGATCGAGCTGGTCTTCCGGCCTCACCCCACACTCATGGAGAAAGACGACACGGCGCAGACGAGGTGGGCCCGCCTCTCTATAACCCGAGACGAATGACTGTCATCATACTGAGTTTGGTTCAGGGATGAGAGCCGTATTTACTAACTCACATCAAATGAGAATTCTCTGCGTGTTTGTTCACTTTGTGGTCGTAGAATCAAACCCTTAATTTTCAGTGTGAAATAGCTCCGTATATACAGTATGTGAAATATTTTTGTTAGCAGATGATATTCACCAATACAATATACTTTAATGTAGGGCTGGGCGATAATGTCGATATAGTCTATGATGCCATGGTTGGAAACCGAGGAGGCATAAAACCTTTTTTGGACCAATAATTGTTCTCAAGCTGTTTTGATTTTCCCCTCTTTGTTTAACAATCAAGCAATAATCGATATAGCTACATCTTTTATTTTGTGGTAGCGTTATTGCTTTACTTTTTTTTTCTTTTCTTTTTTTACTGAGCCTCGCCCTTCCACATAATCTGGAAAGATGGCTAGTTATTATTGCCCATGGTTCTGGAACCAGCTCCAGAAGGACATTAAGCTGGACTACCTCATCCCTCTGGATGATTTTAAGAGGTTGTTGGAAACCTTAAAAACGTGATGTTTGTAGTTTTTTTTATCTGAAATGTGCAATTGTATGATTTGTGGTTTTATTGATGTTGCTTTGCGCGTGGTGTTGTATGTTGTAAACTGCACGTTGCTTCTCGAAGCTCCCTTGAAAAAGAGATGGATATCAATGGGACTCACCTGGCAAAATAAAGGAGAAACAACAAACAAAAAGTGCAACATTTCCCCATATCCATAGATTGTTTGAATTTGTGGATACGTTTAGCCTACTCTTTGTTCAACGTGCCCGCATTCAGGCAATATTGACTACGTAAAGATCAGTTAATGTCACAGATTTTGCAGTTTAAATGCTCAAAACGAAGCAGATTTTCTTTTTAAGTTTGTCCGCTCGCCTATTGCTCATTGATAAATAAACCTGTTTTCGTTAATTTCTCTTGATTATCAAGTGTGCCAATTATCCGAGTAATAGATAGTAGGCCTACGCTAGCGTTCCCTTCTTCACGCCAAGTTAGAGGAAGGCTCGTGAACAAACTTCAGGAAGTCTGACCATGAGCATTTAAACAGTATGAATCTGTGCGGATCATATTAACGGATCACAAAATAAAAGAGCTAGCAATATCGATTTGTATGGATTATTCAGCTAATTACTACTTTCTTGATTGTTAATCAAGGGGAAAAAAACAAAAACAACTTGAGAACAATTGATCGTTTAAAGGTAGGTTTTGTTTCTTCCTGTGTTTCCATCCGCGATATCGTATATCGTCATTATCGCCCGGCCCTACTTTAATATAATCGTTTGCAAGTTGGTGTCATTTTATTTTAATTCATTGCTTTAGGCTTTGGGTGTAGTCTAATACCTGTTATTAAGTGAGTGTGGTATTGGATTTGTGCCCAGGTATATCAAGACTTCTGGAAACGCCACAGTCGACCACCTGTCCAAGTACCTGGCTGTGAGGTTAGCGCTCGAGGAGCTTCGCAAAAATGGAGATGCCAGCCCCATTAACGTGGAGGCAGCCAGTGAGAAGCAATACACCATCTACATCCCCACTGCCAACAGTCAGTTCACGGTAGGTGCTTCAGGCTCTGCATATGGGGTGCTTGTGCAGCAGCTTTGAGAGTTTAACAGCATCTCATCTGTAGTCCTGAAGCTATATATTTAAAAAATTATAATTTAAAAAAATATATTCATGATTACATTCATTTTGCTGACTGATCTATGGTTTATTCTTGTTTGTGGTATTGAAAATGTATTATTTCCATAGCGCTTAACAGTTGCATGTATTTCCACAAGCGTTATTTGGATTATTTCACCGGGAGGACCTGCTTGGTGATGACTTCTGACTTTCGGCTGTTCCTCCTTGCAGAGGCCTTGCATTTCAACTGTTTCTTTAAAACACTGCCCCCCAGTGGCAGAGAGTGCTATCTTCCAAGGCTGAATCAAAAACCTACCTGTTCAGACTGTCCCATAACAATAGTACTATCTTCTGCTACCTAAACCTAATAAGAAGTTTTATTTAGTATAATGATGGTTGATCCTAAGATTTGTCATTGCTTGTCAGTTTATCTATGCTTTTAGAATGGTATGCTTGCCTATGTTACAATTTTGAAGCGCTATGTATGCGTTTACTAAGGGTTAGGTTATACACTTAAATGGTTATAGCTCGGTTTTTAGCTTGACACATTATCACTGATGTGCTACTTGCTGTGCATCTTTGCCTGGAGCTTTTAATACATGCATTGTGCATACAGGACCTTCTAACGCTGGCAATTTATGTAGCTCTGGATAAGAATATCTGCAAAAAGAATCATAAAGGAATGTTAAGCTTTAATATGAACAAAATATTTAATTTGACTTAATTTATATTCCTCTTCATTAAGTTACTGTATCTTGGTATTCTACAACCTATGTTTCCAGCCACGGTGCAGCTTTTAAAAATCTAAGTGTTTCCCAACTTTATTTCTGCGACGGCATACTTTTTATAATCAAAACATTCCACGGCACACCACTATCACATTAACCACTAAACATTACAAAATGTCACACGCATGTTCAATTGTGGTGAAATTAAAAACATTTCCACGGCATACCTGGTAAACTCCGACAACACACGTGTGCCTTGGCACACCAGTTCAAAAACACTGATCTAAAGAACCATATTGTTATTGGGACAATCAAATATCTAATATATATTGATAGATGATAAATCTGATCATACATCTCTGTTTTCACTGCCCCAGGTCCTGAATGGCTCCTTCTCTTTGGAATTGGTCAGTGAGAAATACTGGAAGGTCAATAAGCCCATGGAACTGTATTTCGCCCCAACCAAGGAACACAAATAGACCTGCCATGGGACAGACCAAAAACTGAAACTGTTCTTCCTCTCTCATCCCTATCCTGTTGGAGATATTAGTCGCAGGACCTCCTGTTTTTGAATAACTGTGGCTGCTTTTTTTGTCTTTTGTACGGGATACAGATTGTGTGTGTGTGTGTGCGAGCGTGTGTGGGATGGGGTGGGGCGTGGCGTATCGTGTACCATTTATTTTTTTGTTTGAATCCCAAAAATTCCATTCTGTTAAATGTCCAAACCAAGCACTTTTTAGTTAGCAATGTATTGATTTAATCCATGCCTGTTTTAGTGTATCTGAGCCTTGCACATTAGCCTTTAAATCCATATCAATCATTGAGACATGAGGCGAACTGTCAGACAGGGCCGATTGCTTTTCGGTTTAAAGTTTTAACTTTTGTATTTAAACAAAAAATGTATTTAGACAGGCAAGTTTTACTCAGTAATTTATCTAATGAGCCAGAGCATGTCTCTGAGTATGTATCTGGTTTCCATTTCTAGCCAACAATCGAATAAAAACACACACACAAAGATGCATCTTACGCACAGCCGACGTGCATTTTTAAGGACGGTGTTACAGCAGGCTCTTTTCCCTCTGCCATCAATCATATGCCTGTGGAACATAACGGTTTGTACAAACAGGACTTGGTTACAATTCTAGTATGCTGCAACAGAGACTGTGAATGTTTGACCTTTTAAGAAATTAGGCTTGTTTTGTCTTGAGCAGTGTAAATGAAACCTTTAACCTGCAATTAAAAAAAATAAAAAAAAGCCCCAAATGATTAGTGAAAAACAGAAAAAGACCCTCCTTTTGAATGTGTAATTTCATAAATACTGGTTAACGGTTATTCATGCTGTTTGGAGAAAAATGTATAAATGAAAAAAAACAAAAAACAAAATCTTCTGTGTTTATTTTTGCTTAGTTACCATCATCATATTTGCTCATTTTTTTATCCTGTCATTAGTCTACCTACAGATGCTCTCTATTGCTGGGTTTTCATGTTTGAGCTTTCTGTCTGACACTGAATCCAGAAGTATTCGGCGAAGGCTACTGGACGTTGCAGTGCGTAGGACCAGCTTATTCTGGCAGGCTTTCAAGTTTGATTTTCAGGGATTAAAAGGACAACGTCTAGATCACATCCGTCTCTTAGGAACACTGAAAATGGTTTTTTACGGGAAAATATTCTCCTATATGATCGAAATGTTAAGATTGTGTGCATGTAAAACAATCCCAAGATAACATCCTAGTGATGGTTGCAGGTGGTAAAGCTATCCTTAACCTGCCTTGGAAAACCAGAGATGTGCAGCAAGGTGTCAGGAAAGTATGAAGAGTAGGATGGGTCAGAAAACACTGGCACCTTTCTTCACACTCCCACGAAGAGCAGCCAACCAGTATCAGTGGATAGTGTCACATAGGCCTGCTAATAAGAAATGAAGTGGGAGCAGATATGCCCAAACCTGAACAAGATTTACCACCTGTTTTGTCACCTGACCCTTAACCAGTCCAGGCAATACATTTAAATAAATAAAAAAAACACGCTTTACTTTGTCTCAGTACCAGAGGCATAAATAGTTTGCAGTCCATAAAACACTGCATGCTTGGAGTTTATTCATAAAACTACAGTCAATTATTTACTGTACACACAACTCAACATTTTGAGACTTAAAAACAAAGTTTTCTTAAAATAAATATCACATGCCAAGCAGTGTTCAAGAGAACGAACATAAAATCACATTTTAAGAATATTGTCAAATATTGCTCTGGCTACAGTATTGCAAGCCATCGCAGTAAATACAAGATAGACTGGGCCGACGCTCGTCAGAAACCCCGACTGCAGACCCATGCAGTCTGTCAGGAACCCCGACTGCAGACCCATGCAGTCTGTCAGGAACCCCGACTGCAGACCCAGGCAGTCTGTGCAACTTTGCATCTGTAAAGTACGTACCAGTACAACCTCAGATAGGAACGCATCGGGAATGGAAGTAATCAAAATACACCAATTGCATTACTAGTCTTATTTTTTTAAATAGGCTACTTCTGTTTGTGACATCAGGTTTTCGTAGGATATGTCCTTCTGTTGTCTAAAAAAAAAAAAATACGCTTTTGTTCTTGCGGTCTTTTACATCAAATACTTGACTTACCAACATTGTATTCTTTTGCAATTTGCCATGTGCGCCTCTCAAATGTTGATAGTTTTGGCAGTTTTGTATTAATAGACATTTCTGTTTAATGCTTGCCTTTTTATATTTAATTACGGTAAGGAGCTTGGTGAGTCTTAATTGCACATGCTACTTCAAGTTTCATACCCGTTTGATTGAGTCTGTATCTCTGAGGTTCGACTGCGATTGAAATTCAGTACCATTTACCCATTTGCACAATTATTTGTAAAGGGATTAATGTATGCGAATGTTGCAGAATGCCAAGTGACTCCAGGATGACCTTACTGAAATGAGCCCGTTCTCATTTCCACTTACAGCTGGAGTATGCCAAGTGATTACACGGACAACCCATAACTGACAGGATTGTACCAAACCAATACACATTAGCCGAGGGATTATTATGTTAAGATGTTAGTAGTCATATTTGTGTGTGCAGTGAGGCTTAACCTTGATAATGAAACCAGTATAATGTAAATTTAAAAAAATGTACGTACATGTGCAGTAAGCCATACACATTAAAAAGTAAAAACACAATCGCCATCGTCACCAGTGAAGATAAGGAGTCAGTGCAGTCAGAGCGTAGTGATGGCAGGTGCCAGTCTCAGGCTCCAGTGAGTCACTCCACCTTCCTGGCTCCCTCCTCCGTGCTCAGCCCAAGGCTCCCGGTCTGGGACGTGGTGTACGTTGGCACGCTGTACTTGGTAAGGACCGACTTGAACTGGCTCAGGGTGGCGTCCGTGCGCACCCCCGTCGGGTCAAAGTGGGTCCGACTCACTCTGAAACCTGCCTCTGTCAGGTACTGGAGGAATTTGTTCAACCTGAAGGAGCAGAGGTGTACAGACACAAGAGATTCTTGTTAAGCTTCATAAAGAATCCGTGGGATCATTCCCTCAGCTGAAAGTCAGGATTCCAGTAATGCTTGATGCAACAGTTATTAAACACTCTCTCAACTGGACACTCCCTGTTATAACGGGACACTCCCTGTTATAACTCACTTGGGCATGTTCATGCCACGGATGCTGTGGCGGTGGATGCTGTAATAGAAGGGAGGGTGTTCCAGTGATGCCTCAGGTTTAGATTTTTTCACCACATTCCCTGACTCCTCAGTGATCTTCCTTTTCCCTGAAAAAAACATGCTTTTCAAATCGACATTCCCGCGCAATGCACAATTTCCCCAACAAATCTTAACCCAGTCCAAATCATGTCACTCCATTTTGTTTTCTCTCTAATGGGTGCGGAATGAAAAGCCCATACCCGATTGGTCAGCTGACGTAGCCTCCTCCGCTTTCTGTAAAGTCTTAATGACCACACCGCATTCCACTGTGGATAATACATCAAAACGCATGGTCAAACAAGCTTATATAATCAGTAAAAAGGCGTGTACGCTTGAAGGCCTGAATGGTGCACCTTGGCTGGAGTGTAGAAAATGTCCGTGGGTGGAGAAGGACTTGAGGGTGGTACACTCAGACTCGCACAGCAGCGTCTTCACCAGGGGCTGAATATCGTCCATGCTGTGATGCACCGCTGCAAAGAGCATCCTTCTGAGGAAGCCAGTGTTGAACAGAGGCCCTGCCCTGGAAACCACAACAGAGACCGTGAGGTGGCAGACAGGTGGCGCTCTCCCTGGTCCACACTGCCTGCCCTAAGCGAGCACACAGCGGGGCGACGGGAGTGTAAAGACATACGGAAACCTACCAGAGGGGACCCAACTCCACGGCAGTCTTTCCCGGCATGCTTCCGTGACAGTTGCAGGGCAGCTGTCTGTAGAGGTTCTCTGGAGAAAGGAACGGATGCGGAAGTGTTCACCGCCGTCAAAGTTAAATGTTCACAGCACCAACCTAAAGCTGGAAGATTCTTAGTGGCTTGCAAGGACAAATTATCAAGACTAAGGGCCTAATCTGACCTTTAGTGTGTGCAAAACCTTTTAGCACATGTAAAACCAATAACACAATCAATGATTGGTCATGGTATTTGTTTTGCACCAATCACTGGTTGTAATATTTGTTTCTAAAAGGTCTTTGTAAATCAGTCCCTAAATGCAGCAGTAAGACTCTGCTTAAGAGATGCATTTTTAAAAAAGGGTAACACTACATTAGGTTGCATCTATACCGGTGTAGTTAAATTGTAACTAATTTGGTAACAAGAGGTTATTACTGAGTAACTCCAATGTAGGTAACATGCAACAACAGTTATCGGTATTTTTAATTACACGTGAATATTTTTAAATATTTTATTTGCACTCCACATCTTCATGATACACAACAAATAAACCTTGCATGTTAATTTCACAACATAACATCTCAGCAGGACAGATGTAACAGGGCTGGCCTTGTTTCACATAATACCTATATTAGAGATACTCAGTAATAACATATTATTAACAAATTAGATAAAATTTGTCGACACAGGTGTAAGTGTAACGTAAAGTGTTACCTGAAAATGTATACATAAATTAATCTGTGAGTGAAAGCCTGGAACAAGCCTTACCCTCCACCATGCTCCCTGCCTTTAGAAACACCCTTTCCTCACACCACTGGCAGTGAATGAGCTGGCGGACCTTCTTGGCGGACTCGTCTGCCTGTGTGGGGCCCCTCAGCACCCGCACCACCACCAGGACAAAGTGCTCCACTGCCACAGCCAGCAGCACCTCAACGCCTTTGTTACAGCGAGCTGCCGCCCTGCCAACCCAACACAGACACTCTTGTCACATAAACAAAGTCTTTCACTCGCATACACGTGCACAGACTCACTTGCATAAACACGCACGCACGCACGCACGCACGCACGCACAGCTCAACTCAATCTCAATATATGCCTTCTGACAGGGTGTACAAACACAAACAAAGTGGAACACCGATCCTTTCAGGAGTGTGTGTGGGTGTGAAAAAGTACTACTCCCTGTAATGTCATTGTTACTTTAATGTCTCCAGGCATGTGTGTTAGTGGGGGCTAGTGACACACTCAAGTGAGTCTTCTGACTGAGGATGATGCCAAACGTGTCTCCTCAATCACATGGATCGGAGCAGCATAGATCAATAGGATTTTGAAATAAACACTTAACAGGCAGGTTATATTGGTCTAGAAACACACAAATATACAGAATAAATCAACTTATATGATTAATACGAGGGGGAAATTGTGCCGCCTACTATACCTCGCTATCGTTGCCACCACCATGCGTGCCGCCAGCTCTCTATAGTACTCTGTCCTGACAACCTGACAGCTGTAGTGCCGCAGGGTGACATTCAGGGCCTTGGAGTAGAGCGAGCCCGCGTCCGTCGACGTCACCGACACGATGCCCAGATTTCGCACATTCCTAAAAGCTGCGTCCAGGTAGTTCACCGCTGTGCCGAAGGGGTCCAGGTGTCTGACAACATCACAAAAATGCATAATGTTGTTCAAAGAGAATTATGTTTCTGTATAGGGTATGTTACAACTCCCCTCCACGGACTTTGAATGTTCTTGTATAGCCTGGTCTAGCCATGGACCGTGGATGCTGGTATGAGCAATTATGTATTATATACATAATTCATTGTTATTTTACCAATGATTTTCATTAAACATGCACTATATACTGAAAAAATGTATTTTAGCATTCAATATTAGTGCCCTGTCATTTTCAATATCAAAAATGCAACCAATTTTAGATCAATACATTTTTTCAAAAGATTCTTAGATTATGAGCCAGCTGTCACACATTACACACAGTAAGCTCACTGCCTTATTGCCACTTCTTGCTTCATACTCACATGTAGTCAAAAGGTCGTAGGTGCATGATGACATTGGCATCCATCTTGACAACCTCCACTGCAGCAATGGGCAACCCTTCCACCTCCCCCGTGGCATCTGTCTGACGGGGCACCCGCCCGCCCTCCACCCGGATTTGATTTAGGTGGCAGTTCTCACGGATCATTTTGACGCAGGCCTCATTGATGTCAGTGATGGTCACCTTCACAGCATTACGCAGGTGTTTAGCCCACTGTAGGCCCATGATCCCTGCATACAGAAGGACAGGAAAATGCAGTTTCTTCTTATTTCATATTTAAGCACTCAAGTACACACACACACAAACACACTTCCTGACAGGGATGTTGTTAGATATCCCTGCTTTTCACATAATAGGCAATTCCAATGTTTAGGCCTGTAAATCAACGCTTCTCCGTTTTGATCTTGAAATTCTGTAGTGCCACAGGCTTCCTAGCTTTCTGTGAACTTAAAAGTCTGAAATGAGCAGCGAAAGTGGTTTAACAGTAAAAAAAAAAAAAAAAAAGCCATGGAGTGAAAACCAGCCTACAGCGTGGTCAATACCGAATCACTGCCGTGCAGGAGAACTGTGACTGAATCTTACCTGTGGCTCCGAAAGCATCCAGACACTCCAGGGGATTGCGCTCTTCTGCCAGAACAGCCAGGGAGCAGAACACTAACTGTCTGCAAACAAACACACAGATGGCCAACTTTCACTTTATCGTAAAAAAAAAACATACAGCTGATACTCATGAACCCCACAACTCACTAAAGAAAAGAACAAGACAGAACAATAAAGAGTGAACTGCAGACGATCACGTGACGAAGGAATCAAATGTGACGTCCTCACCGGTTTGTTTTCATTTTGCGGTTGAAATAGGTGTCACTCTTCTGCGGAGTGGTGTGGTTGGGGAGGAGATGCACGTTGGTGCCCAGTTCCTTCATGATCTCATAGGCTTGTCCAATAGAAACTATGGGGAGAGAACGGGAAAAGAAAAAGTAGATAATCCTTATAACAGGGAATGGCAATAGCATACCCATTGCTAATTCAACTTAAAAAAAAAAAAACAGGAATTACTTTTCATCTCACAATAGTGTGATCTATGCATGGCCACATTACCAGTGTCAACCACAGCCAGTATCCAAAACTATTATTTTCAATGCATTTTTTCAGCAGACACAAAACTGCTAAATGCTAATATGACCGGACAATGATTGTGACAGTGACATCAGTCTTACTTGGATCCTCAAAGGGAACGTCAGATCCTCCAGTGTAGCTGGCTTCAGTCTCGCCCTTGTTCACATGGCGCTTCAGGTGGCTAATCATGTCTGTCTTGCGAGCAATGGTGACCGAGCACACCACACAGTGGTAATGGGCTACCAATCGACCTGTAGCCTGGACAAACAGCCTAGTTTATTACACACCATGCACATGCAGCAATGGTTTTGCATAAGCTGCCGGTTTTGAGCAACTCCATCCAACCTTACATGCTGACCATGCTGAAGAGTGTATTTTTACTAGAAGTAAAAGCAGCCAGTGGGCTTTGTGTACTCAAAGTGGACAGTTTAACGTTTGATTGACAGGGTCACACCTGGTCTCCACTGAGGCTGGGCTTCAGCTGTCGACAGGGAAGATGACAGATACACATCCTCTGCCCTAAGTGAGAACAAGATCACGGATACTGTACTCAGGCAAAAACAATTGTTCCACTTTTAATGTCATCCTTCCCCTCAACCAAATAAATGATTAAGTACATTGAATTATGCAACACCCTTTGGCTATGTCCAGTAATCAGTCAATACCTGACGTGCTTCAGACGACGCCTGACACAGGGTCACAACAGTAGCAAACAAGGAACACACCAACAATTCTCATTAGATCTAAAGGGACATTGAAAACATACTGTACCTTCAAAATCCACATAGACCTTCCAGTGTAGGTTCTGCAGGTGTCGTCGTAGCTTGTGACTGTAGCAGGCTTTAAATTTCTCTTCAGGGCACAGGGGGCAGGCCTTTCTACCAGCTGCAGAAATAACCCATTGAGTGTACATTCACCCATGTACAGCAAAGACTTGCAGATAGTGTATTAGACCCACAGATCATAGCCCAGGCAAAGAATAATGACTTACCCCCATTCAAGTCAACCAGCATCTCCAGGCCCTCGAGCTTAGTCTGAATAGATATGTGTCTCTCTGAAATAGCATGAGAAGGTTTATTAAAAAAAATAATAAAAATTATGGATCTATTTACTGTCGAGCCATAAACGCATAGCAGAAGGTTCAGCAGTGAGGTACACTTTTCTGGGTAACTTTCCTCACCCATACTGTTAAAATAATCTATGCTTCAGAAAGTGGAGAGGAATTGTTCTCTGTATGTACCAGGGGAAGAGGCAGATGAGGATTTCCCATTGTCCGAACCCGCTTCCACTTTAACAACACTACTGGGGGACCCCACAACAGCAGCTGGCGGTTTGATTTTCTCCTCTTGTGTGATGAGTGGTGTTCCAAGAGGGTCTCCAACTTCAGAGAGAGAGAAAAATCATAACACTGTTTAATACGTACTATCACGCAGAAGGAGAAACAAGAAAATTGTGTGGAACAGAGTGCTTGCCTGATATGATTATCTTCCAATTAAATAACACTTTTAGTATACGGCAAATGTTACTCTAACGCACTCCATATAACATCAACATGCTGAAAACGTTGAAGAGCCATGGAAAATAAAGGCATGCAAGTTCATTTTTAAAATTATTTATCCTAAGATCCTGTCAAAATAATTAATCTAAGCCAACTGAATTCATCCGCCATTTTTGTCTTCAAATTAGGAGGAAACAAAAATTGTAATAATGAGAAATAAATAAAAAGCAATTGCCGCATTTGACATCTATAGAAACGAGAAACGGAGTGGCAGACCTGGCTCTAGGCATAGGCAACATAGGTGATTGCCTAGGGCCCTATATGTGTGGAGGACCCCCTGATCTGCACTTGCACTTGCAATCCCGCAATCCCGCACCCCCCCCGTGCCTGGGTACTGTGGGTAGGATTAGAATAACTGAAATGTCAAAAGGGGGTCCTCCAAAGAAAATTTTGCTTATGGCCTCCAATTGTTTAGAGCTGGCCCTGTAGAATGGTAAGAATAGTCAATAACTGCATGAAAACGATGCAACGGCATTTTTCAGTAGCGCAGCTGATTAGCTACGGTGCTCGTGGTTTAACTGCTTAACTGGGAAATTTAACCAGATTTGTATTTTATTATTTTTGTTTGAATCCCATGGGTTTCTGATGGTCCACTACATCATATGGAATAGTTATCTTTAAAAATATCGTACATTTGGTCATAATCGTTTTTATTTTCCGAGCTACATGGCTCTAAAACAAAACAAGAGCTGTAGCCTAATGCACTAACGTTATGTGTCGCGGGTATGTGGACGGAAATATGCATCTTGCAACCAGCACGGTCCTGTTGCGGAGCTCCGTGTTCAGACCATGGTATAATACACTTCTAATTAACAATACGTACATAAAATTCCTCGAAAGAAAACCAATCGAGTCCATATACAATTACAACGATAGTAATTATTTGTGACCCGTTAGTAGGCTATTAACAAAGCAAGATCTCATGAAATTCTTGTTATTTACAACTAGGTCCTATGGCGGAGCTCCGTGATGAGGCCCACGATTACTTCAGCTGCTAAAAAAAGTCAAATGAAGAGCTATTTCACAAAGAAGAAATGGCACTCTACAAAAATGTGATTTTCAATAAAATTAAAAACTAATTTAGTTTGAGTGAAATTTCAACAATTCAGAGTTTACTTACTATTTTTATCGACGTCCTCCTGGTGTAGTTGAACAGAGCTTCCTTCCTTTTGCTCCGCCATTTTACTAAACAGCCGTAAGATGCGTAAATTGTGTGATTAATCCTTTACGCACATTTCGTAAAACCAAAATAGACTAAAACTGGGGGTTTCATCTCGCTGGCATTGGTAACACGGCTTATAATATTAATCAGGTGTAGCTTTTAAAATGTTTTTAGTGTTTTGAAAGGATTATTATGAACTATTAACGATTAACTATTTTCAATGACGCTTACCACCAAAGTCAGCGAGCTTATGAAACATCATATCCCAGAATCCTATGCGAACTGTTTCCGTTACGTTATGGGTAACCGGATGTTTCCATTTACCGACACCACGGGGTTAGTAGGTTTCATCTGTAAAGTTCTTGGTTAAAATAAAAAAATATGACATTTCAGTTTATTCTTAAATGTAGTAAGCATTATATGACGTCTGCTTATATTACAGATATTATAATTATACATAAAATAATTTAGATATAAAATTAAACCAAGATTTTCTCCAATGGAATATCTGTTCAACAACTGTGCTGGCTAGCTAGATAAGTAAACTTGTTATTAGCTAATACAGTAATATCAAATTTAATTCCGAAATTGCATGATGTTACATAATTATTTGTTATTCCGTCGTTAGATATCTTCCTACCGAAGCTGTCATGGCTTTCACTTGCCTCGTTAGTTTTAACACTGCTTGTAGTTAGTTATATCAGTAGCTAAAGACTGGAATCATACTGCCCAACTTGTTAGCTAGCTGCGAGTTTTGAGAAGACACCGTTAGTTTAATGGCTGTGTTTGCTTGTTAACAGCAAAGCAGCTTTTTTTATTCAGAACGTTGTGTATCTAAGTTAATCTGTGTCTTTTTTTATTTTTATAAAGTTGTTGCTAAAATGTCGAAGAAAAAGTCCAAGAAGAAAGAGAGGAACAGGCGCACTTCATCCTCGCACGCGAGTAATGAGGTGAACGAATACATCATTATGATAATGTTACAAAAAATATATCTTTAATCTTTATGTTTACACCTATGGTTTACACCAACATATGGAATGTTTTTAACAACTGTCATTTAAAACGGGTAATTCCAGGAGAAAGTGGCCCCTTTTCAATCATGACCTCTCTGATCTTTCTGATATTTGACACCCACAATGTAACCGTGGAGTAATGATCATTGGTATACTTTTGAGAAAAAAACACAAACCATCATGAGGAAAATTAGGGACAGTGTCCATTTTCACTCCACTTTTGGCCTACTCATCTCTCATTTAGAGACCTACTGTTTGACAATTTTGACTTAATTCTTTGCATTAATGAATTATCTAATTATCTCAAAACCTACTTTTTAAAATGTTGTGAAATTATTCATATGTTTTTGCTATACAGTCCGATGTATACACATTCAAATGGCATCTATAGGGGGGATTAGTTGGTTAAAGGAACAATTCACCCTAAAAGATTGATAAAAGTTTGCTTTCAACTTATTTGTTACCATACGTTTTGTAGGTTTGTAATTTTTTTCTTGCTGATAGAAGAATCCCCCATGGCAGATAGACACAGTTGTTGAAGTCTGCCAATTCTGTGTCCATCAAGTCACCTTGCTCCTCAGTACATGACAATTCTTCTTCTGGCACGTCTTCATGGGAGTCTTGTTTTTTTTAGATATTCTTCTTGAAGCTTTTTGCAACAAGTGACACAAATTTCTTGAATCATGTTCTTCTTTGAGTGGAAATCATACAGTAACATTGTTCTGATTATAAAAAAATAATACTGAAAGTGCACAAAAAATTTATATTATGTATTTTCAGTCATCCAAAGAAAAGGAGTACAGCAAGAGACAAGAAACCTCAAAGAGAAAATACAGCAGCGGCTTTCATGTCAGGTAAGAAACATTGCAGTCTGAACTCTTTTTGTAATGGGTGACAGTGATAATGGATGTGTTCATGGGGAGCATGCTGATAAAGTTTTGAATTTTGTACATTTCCATACGAATAACCGCTGTACCTCTGTAAGCAGAAAACTGAGGTGCGCTTAAGAGACTATGGACGTTTACAGAGGACATGCATTTACAGAGCGCATTTGAACACAACAAAATGTTTTAGTTTTTGCCCTTGTGGATAAGTCATATCCTTTGTTAGCAGGCCTATGCACGATGAAGCAGGGAGGTCAAGGCAGGGGGACTCTCTCCCTTCACCTAAAGAAAACCTCACTGAAAGCACTCCAAGGAAAGACAGACAGTACAAAAAGCCTGTCTACAAACTGGGAACTCTTTCACATTCAGGGAAGGAAAAATTCCATAGTAAAGAAGAGAAAGAAAAGCCGTCAATATCTTGCAGCGCAAGCAGCTTGGAGAAGGCAAGTAAAAAGCCCCACTGCCCTGAGAAGAGACATCTGAAAACAAGTGCAGCGGGAGAGTCTGCTAGGAAGCCTGTCTCAGAGGAACTCGGGGAACAACGCAGACAGCTTGTGAAACGACGGTCAAGCGAGATGTTGGAATCTAACAGTTCTGTATGTTGGTCTCAGGGAAAGGGCACTAAGGAACACTTGCCAGAGCCCAAAAGTCAACCTGCTGCAATCTCCAAAGAGCCACAAAGGCACTCCGAAAGCTCAAGGCCTTCTGGGAGCGGTCTGGGGGAAAAGCCACGGTTAAGACCGCATAAGCTTCTCTCTTTTAAAATAACCAAGAAGACCAATGTTATAGTAAACAAAGATGAAGTCTGGGAAAAGTCCTCATTAAGAGATGATAAAGGACGTATTGCTGAGAAAGTCCCAAGGCATTCTCCTCAGGCCAGAAACGTGTTCTCTGACAGAAAATCTATAATAAAAAAAGCAAGACCAAGCTGTGAAATAAACCTGACAGCATCTCACTTTGTCAGGGCTTCCTCTCCACCATCTCAGAGACACAAGGAAGCCCTTGGTACAGATAACAAGAGAGTAGCAGCCTTTAACACAACAGCATTGCCTGAAATGGTGAGTTGACACCTTTTTGAAAGCCTTATTTCAAAGGCACTAACATAACCCCCTATCTATCACTATTCAACACAGGCTGGTGTTTTTCAGCATTCAGATCTATCTTTGGAATTTGGTTTTAATTTCTCAATGAATTTGTTTCTTATTTAGTATGACCGCAGCTTCTGTATTTAGAAATGTATACCTTTTTATGTAGTCTAATAATAATAATCATCTTATTTATTTTCAGACACCAAGTGTAAGAGTAACTTCTAAGGCCAGAGAAACCTGTGACAGTGAGCAGGAGGTACAGTTAACATTCAGTTCGTAGGAATGGAATGTTTCCAAAGACCCTCTATGTGAATAAGACTATTCTGGATCTGTTTATGAATGACTGTCATGCATGGGTCATTCTGAGGGAAAATATACCTTTTTAACCTTGACGTCTCAGATCTTTCTGATATTTGACACCCATAATGTAACAATGGGTTGGGACAATAATCGATATAACTATATATTGCGATAAAAAACGTTAAAGGGTAACTAACCCCTAGATCACTTTTTAGCTGTAAACGTGTTTGTATGCTTACCTCATAATGAAACTTATTCATGCATTCTGTTATTTCAACAATTCTGAAATAATAACATAAATCAGGAGAAACTGGTCGAAAAGCGTCTTTGTGCTGCCCCTAACGGTTGAAATTTCCTTTCTGCTCCCCACACTCCGCCCCAATCGTGATGTCAGAGTACCTCTTTTTTCGAGGTACCTCTACGTCTTATGGATAATTGTTGTCGCCCACAACGCAAACAGCCCGCACCTGATTGGTTAGACCTACTACGTTACTTTCGTTTCGCCTCCACGTTTTTAAACCGGAGCATCGTTGCGTCCTGTTCTTGAACTCTTATTCCACCTAAATAGTCCACTAAAATATGTTTCTGAAAATATTTGAGGTGAGAAATAGGCCATGCAGTTGCTGAATCTCGATTCATATTTGATGTGCAACGTCTAGTTTGACAGTTTTGATCCGCATTATACAAAATCATTTGTACGTTAATTTATGCAAATGACGATGGACGCATCTCCTCCGCCCCCACCCCTCTCCCTCGCTCACCCCACAATGTATTTTTCAAAATGGTTTCGTGGGCGGAGACAGGCTGAAACAGTGGGGTTAGTATGGAGGTAGATTTCTATCAAATACCCCTGTGTAATGTAATCTAGCTAGCTAGCTACATGCAATCTGATAGGAGTTTTGTGCAATTACTTTTTTTAAAACTTGCCATCGCAAGATTAGCGTGGGGTTAACTTTACAACCTAAATAAACTCAAAACTCGGTTGTTTTAATTAAATTTACCAAGAATCCACTTCTTAAAGATAATGTGCAATTTTGGCCACTTGTTCTAAAAGTGGCGCTGATGAGCCGACACACACACCACCGTGTTATGTAGCACCAAAGAAGAAGAAGAAGTTTAGTTTACGAATCGCAAGTTAAGCGAGCGTGAAGCGACACGGTGAAAAACAGCGGAATATTTGTCTCAAAATTCTGTCCGTAAATCCAAGCAGATCAAGCGTGTCCTTCGATCGGCAAATGTAGATTCGCCAGTTCGCAAGACAAGCTTTTGATTTGTACATGTGAACATTGGAAACATATCTGTAAATGTTATTTGCATTTGTGAATATAATTTTTGCATTCATCCAAATGATGATTTACGAAACACAAGTTGAGAGGTGTTTGTGTGTGGATGGAAAACACATACTTGTGGATTATTTTTACGAAACACAAATTGAGAGGTGTGTGTGTGTGTGGATGGTAAATACAATTGTGGATTATATCTACGAACACAAATTGAGAGAGGTGTGTGTGTGGATGGGAAATACAATTGTGGATTAAACTTTTGTGCTTGTTTATTTTTGATAGAAATCTACCTCCATAGGTTAGTTACCCTTTGAAGAATATTTCATCGTCGTAAATTTATGATGCCGAAATATCGAATTAAGCGTCTGTTACACTTTAGCATTGGTCATATCAAACTGACAAAGAAGAGTATAACTGGCTACGGACACGGGAGGAACACTTCTTATTCTTTGACACTCAGTAGACAGCGACATAAAATACATTTTCATTGTAACATTACCATGGCAGAGGTCATACATCGCCGCAGCAGGAGATAACGTTACCAGAAACAATGGAGCTTATTTCAGTAATTATCGAGATAATATCGTATATCGTGAAAATGTTGGCCAAGATGATCGTACTATAAAATGTTAATATCGGCAGAGTCGGCACATGCCTAAATGTAACCATGGAGCAATTACCATTGTTATACTTCTGAGAGAGAAAAAATCAGAGTCAATTTACAGTCCCATTTTTGGCCTACCCACCTCTGCTTTCGAGTCCTACAGTTTGACAACCATAAATGGCAAAAACAATATCTTGTGAAAAATCTACGTGATTACAATGAGAGCAAGATATTGTTTTTAATATTTATACTTGTCAAACTGTACATCTTGAAAGTAGAGGTGGTTAGGCCAAAAATTTGTCCCTAATTTTCGTAATGATGGTTTGTATTAAATTTTTTCTTCTCAAAAGGGTAACACTTTACATTAAGTTGCACCTATACCAATGTAGTTAAATTGTAAATAATTTGGTAACAAGAGATTATTATCGAGTAACTCTAATGTAGGTAACAACAGCGGTATTTTTAATTACACAATATTTAGAGATTTTATTTGCACTCATCGGCCACATCTTCATGATACACAACAAATAAACCTTGCATGTTAATTTCACAACATTTCTTTATGATATGGAATGATTTCATTTCAGCAGGAGAACAGGGCTAGCCTTGTTTCACATGTGTAATTAAGAATATGATTAGACTGCTCAGTAATAACCTCTTGTTACCAAATTAATTACAATTTAACTACACATGTATGGGTGCGACTTAATGAAAAGTGCTGCCCTCAAAAGTATAGCAATGATCATTCAAGTTTACGTTAGGGGTGTCAAATATAAGAAAGATCTGAGAGGTCACAATTAAAAAGGGATTTTTCCATTTTCCCCCAGAATGAGTCCCATATGTGGGTTCAATGCATCCTCAAATGCTGCTGTATTTACATTTTTGGGATGTGCATGTGTAGCTTTCTGTAAGCGCTGTTTGTGTGTGTGTGTGTGTGTGTGTGTGGGGGGCGGGTATGGTGCTTCCTGCTCTATTGTTGTCTATGCCTGTTTCCATGTGAATGGGTTCTCGTGCATGCATGTAGATACACTGCTCAAAAAAATGAAGGGAACACTTAATCATCACAGTAACACCAAGTCAATTAAACTTCTGGGATATCGATCTGTCCAGTTAGGAAGCGTAAACGATTGTGAATCAATTTCACCTGCTTTGGTGCAAATGAAAGTGACAACAGATGGACAGGAGAGGCAACAGCAAGACAACCCCCAAAAAGTAAATGGTTTTGCAGGTGGTGGCCACAGACCATTTCTCTCTCCTTATCCTTCCTGACTGATTTTTCTCTAGTTTTGCATTTTGCTAGTGCCTTTGTCACTTTGGGGCGGCAGTGTGGTATAATGGTTAAGGAACTGGGTTTGTAACCGAAAGGTTGCAGGTTCGATTCCCAGGTCGGACACTGCCGTTGTACCCTTGAGCAAGGTACTTCACCTGCATTGCTTCAGTATATATCCAGCTGTATCAATGGATACTATGTATAAATGCAAAAGAAATGATGTGTAAGTCGCTCTGGATAAGAGCGTCTGCTAAATGCCTATAATGTAATGTAATGTAATGTCACTACTGGTAGCATGAGGCGGTACCTGCAGCCCATTCAGGTTGCACAGGTAGTCCAGCTCCTCCAGGATGGCACATCCGTACGTGCCGTCGCAAGAAGGTTTGCTGTGTCTCCCAGCACAGTCTCAAGAGCGTGGAGGAGATACCGGGAGACGGACCATGACACGAGGAGAGCTGGACAGGGCCGTAAAAAGGGCAACAACCCAGCGGCAGGACCGGTATCTGCTTCTTTGTGCGAGGAGGAACAGGAGGAGCACTGCCAGAGCCCTACAAAATGACCTCCAGCGGGCTGCTCGTGTGCATGTTTCTGACCAAACTGTCAGAAACAGACTCCATGAGGGTGGCACGAGGGCCCGACATCCTGTAGTGGGACCTGTGCCCACAGCCCAGCACCGTGGAGCTCGATTGACATTTGCCAGAGAACACCAGAATTGGCAGGTTCACCATTGGCGCCCCGTTCTCTTCACAGATGAGAGCAGGTTCACACTGAGCACATGTGACAGACGTGAAAGAGTCTGGAGACGCCGTGGCGAATGTTATGCTGCCTGCAACAACATCCAGCTTGACCGGTTTGGTTTAATTGACTTGGTGTTATACTGCGATGATTAAGTGTTCCCTTAATTTCTTTGAGCAGTGTAGTTATATGTAGGTAGGTATGGGCCCTCAGCCAGCACAGTGTGTGTGTGTATGTGTGCTCCACTGTTGCATGTGTATGCTTGTGCATGTGGTGGTGTTTGTGTGCATGCACGCTTCTGCGTGTGTGTGTGTGTGTGTAGGTTTGTGTATTTCTGTGTGTCCACATATGGGCCATGAGCTCAGTGTTGTTTTCGTAGGTTCAGTTGATTGCAGAGCTGCATCGGGCCCGCTCTCAGAAGTTACTGGAAGTCAGTGTGGTGGACAGCTATGGAGAACTGACCCGCATGGACATCGACCCACCTGAGCAAAACACCACATTCTCTTTCAGTAAGAGTTAATGTTACACAATCTCATATTTAAACACAAATAAATTTGATTGATCAAGCATGTTTCTCTCATTTATGAAGTGCCCATCTTGTTTTCTTGGGTGTATGAAGTAGACTTAGCAAAAGTTTTATTCATTAATAAATGTCCTGGAAAATATTAAGAGGTAGAAGCTAGTATTTGCATCCATATTTGAATCACTATTATCCCAGAGCTAGCCGTCTTATTGTTTCTGCTAATGTAGCCGCAGGTGTTATGTTCCAGCTGTGGCTCTGCGTATGAATGTTTAATGTGTCATAAAGTACTGCAGTATTTTCAAATACTGTGCAAATTTTATTACATTGAACAGAGATGATGAGGACTTTATCTAAACTTGATGATTGTGTTCCAAAGGTACACAACCTATTCACCAGGATCTTCTCATCATCCTGGATACAAACATCCTGCTCAGTCACCTGGACTTTGTGAAGAAGATGAGATCACATGGTCTGGGAGGTATGTCATTCCAAAGAAGACACCAATGATTGCCTTAAAAGAAGTTTGCTTTTGGACATTGGCTCTAGTAACCAGAATTGGGATCATGCTGGCTAGTTTGGGCTTTGAAACCCAACCTACAGTTGCCACAATTTCTGCTCCTTTAAGTAAAGTATCGACTTGGTGCACTTGACCTGATTTTTTCCACATCGAGTCAAGTGTGATTTATAATTCCAAAAAATGTAAAGTCAGAGAAATTCAAAACCCGCCATTGATAATTAGGCTAAGGACAGGTGGGAATGTTGCTTTTTTTCTCTTGGCAATTGAGTGGAACTCTCGAAAACTAGTAAAATGAATTGGGAGAAATCTCATTCAGTGCTTTGCCTTTTCCATCTTTGACAGAAACCAGTGCCTTCACTTCCAAGACTTAAAGATTAGCCACAAGTCACAGCGTATTGTTGTTTCACTGTCATTTACTGTACCAGTGAGTCCACGTGCAGTACTGTACGTTAGCTTTGAGGCTACGTGCTGTTTGCAGCACGCTTTTGAGGTGTGAATCCTCTCTAAGCTCTAGGCTTCCCCAACATCCTGATCCCGTGGGTGGTGATGCAGGAGCTGGATTCGCTGAAGGACGGAAAACTGTCCACCAACGTGGCACACATAGCCAGGCCTGCGGTCCGCTTCATCTACACCACGCTGAAGAACCAGGAGCCGCACTTCTGGGGCCAGTCCATGCAGCAGGCCTCACGGAGGATCTGTGAGTGTGCCGCGCTTTCTCTTCCGCAAGGCCAGTCTCCAAGGCCCGGCCGTGTCACAGTCCTACCATCTCACAGGGTGGGGTGTTTAGTCTTGGGTTTAATTCCACAAAAGGAGATTTGTGAGTCTCTGGTTTCTGCCATTCTGAACAGGTTACCCAAAGAAGTGGTTAAATTGACATAGTCAATGTGGTAATCAAGAGGAAAAGAAATCACTTGGTGGGCCGACATGACTAGGGTCGGACATTTTTACCCTGCTTTTTTTTTGGGTTGTTCTGTCATGGCAAAAATGGTAAAACACTCACTTTTATCATATGTTTTTTGTGTAACAGCAAAAATGGTTAAACACTCAATTTGATCATATTTGCCAATAAAATGATGGCAAGTGTTGACGGAGTGTGCAAAGGAGCATTGGCAGCAGCTGCAGTGCTATTCCTGGTGCAGTACTTTGATTCAACAGTAGATGGCGACAGTAGCTCACTACACGTCACCCTCCCGCAGCCGTCACCCGCCGGTTAGTGTCTCAAGGACAAGCTGCTCGGAGTATCCACTGCGGCACCACCTCCATTTTCATTTCTCATTAGAGCCCATTTACTCAGCATTACTCAGCACATAGCCACAGTCACACTGAGTCAGATGACCTGTACAGAGAACACCTGTTAATTAAAGAGGACACTCATACAGGGAAGTCAGATTAAGGTCAGCAGCTGACATTGACATTTTAGTTACAGCTGCAGAACTGATTTTAAGGTGTAAATAATGCACTTATTTATATATAAGTGGGGATGACGATGCTGCCATCGCAACTGCCACCACATAATAATAAATTATTGCCTCAAGCTAGTCAGGATACTGATGATGCTTTGGTAGCCTCTCAACCTTGCAGTGGTGCTGTGGGATTATAATTAGCAGTGCTGTTTGAAATGTGGGATAACTGGGATTATAGTTAGCAGTGCTGTTAGAGATGTGGGATTGTAGTTAGTAGTGCTCTTTGAGATGTGGGATTATAGTTAGTAGTGCTCTTTGAGATGTGGGATTATCGTTAGCAGTGCTGTTAGAGATGTGGGATTATAGTTAGCAGTGCTGTTTAAAACGTGGGGTTATAGTTAGCAGTGCTGTTTAAAACGTGGGGTTATAGTTAGCAGTGCTCTTTGAGATGTGGGATTATCGTTAGCAGTGCTGTTAGAGATGTGGGATTATCGTTAGCAGTGCTGTTAGAGATGTGGGATTGTAGTTAGTAGTGCTCTTTGAGATGTGGGATTATAGTTAGTAGTGCTCTTTGAGATGTGGGATTATAGTTAGCAGTGCTGTTTAAAACGTGGGGTTATAGTTAGCAGTGCTCTTTGAGATGTGGGATTATCGTTAGCAGTGCTGTTAGAGATGTGGGATTATAGTTAGTAGTGCTCTTTGAGATGTGGGATTATCGTTAGCAGTGCTGTTTGAGATGTGGGATTATCGTTAGCAGTGCTTTTAGAGATGTGGGATTATCGTTAGCAGTGCTGTTAGAGATGTGGGATTGTAGTTAGTAGTGCTCTTTGAGATGTGGGATTATAGTTAGTAGTGCTCTTTGAGATGTGGGATTATTGTTAGCAGTGCTCTTTGAGATATGGGATTATCGTTAGCAGTGCTGTTTAAAACGTGGGGTTATAGTTAGCAGTGCTGTTTAAAACGTGGGGTTATAGTTAGCAGTGCTGTTTAAAACGTGGGGTTATAGTTAGCAGTGCTCTTTGAGATGTGGGATTGTAGTTAGCAGTGCTCTTTGAGATGTGGGATTATAGTTAGTAGTGCTCTTTGAGATGTGGGATTATCGTTAGCAGTGCTGTTTAAAACGTGGGGTTATAGTTAGCAGTGCTGTTTAAAACGTGGGGTTATAGTTAGCAGTGCTCTGAGATGTGGGATTATAGTTAGCAGTGCTGTTAGAGATGTGGGATTATCGTTAGCAGTGCTGTTAGAGATGTGGGATTATCGTTAGCAGTGCTGTTAGAGATGTGGGATTATCGTTAGCAGTGCTGTTAGAGATGTGGGATTATAGTTAGTAGTGCTCTTTGAGATGTGGGATTATAGTTAGTAGTGCTGTTAGAGATGTGGGATTGTAGTTAGCAGTGCTCTTTGAGATGTGGGATTATCGTTAGCAGTGCTGTTTAAAACGTGGGGTTATAGTTAGCAGTGCTGTTTAAAACGTGGGGTTATAGTTAGCAGTGCTCTGAGATGTGGGATTATAGTTAGCAGTGCTGTTTGAGATGTGGGATTATAGTTAGTAGTGCTCTTTGAGATGTGGGATTGTAGTTAGCAGTGCTCTTTGAGATGTGGGATTATAGTTAGTAGTGCTCTTTGAGATGTGGGATTATCGTTAGCAGTGCTGTTTAAAACGTGGGGTTATAGTTAGCAGTGCTGTTTAAAACGTGGGGTTATAGTTAGCAGTGCTCTGAGATGTGGGATTATAGTTAGCAGTGCTGTTAGAGATGTGGGATTATCGTTAGCAGTGCTGTTAGAGATGTGGGATTATCGTTAGCAGTGCTGTTAGAGATGTGGGATTATCGTTAGCAGTGCTGTTAGAGATGTGGGATTGTAGTTAGTAGTGCTCTTTGAGATGTGGGATTATCGTTAGCAGTGCTGTTTAAAACGTGGGGTTATAGTTAGCAGTGCTTTTTAAAACGTGGGGTTATAGTTAGCAGTGCTCTTTGAGATGTGGGATTATAGTTAGCAGTGCTGTTTAAAACGTGGGGTTATAGTTAGCAGTGCTGTTTAAAACGTGGGGTTATAGTTAGCAGTGCTGTTTAAAACGTGGGGTTATAGTTAGCAGTGCTCTTTGAGATGTGGGATTATCATTAGCAGTGCTGTTAGAGATGTGGGATTATAGTTAGCAGTGCTCTTTGAGATGTGGGGTTATCGTTAGCAGTGTTGTCAGAGATGTGGGATTATCGTTAGCAGTGCTGTTTAAAACGTGGGGTTATAGTTAGCAGTGCTGTTTGAGGTGTGTGATTATAATTAGCAGTGCCGTTTGAGATGTGGGATTATAGTTAGCAGTGCTGTTAGAGATGTGGGATTATAGTTAGCAGTGCTGTTTGAGATGTGGGATTATAGTTAGCAGTGCTGTTTGAGATGTGGGATTATAGTTAGCAGTGTTGTTTGAGATGTTGTATTATAGTTAGCAGTGCTGTTTGAGATGTGGGATTATAGTTAGCAGTGCTGTTTGAGATGTTGTATTATAGTTAGCAGTGCTGTTTGAGATGTGGGATTATAGTTAGCAGTGCTGTTTGAGATGTGGGATTATAGTTAGCAGTGCTGTTTGAGATGTGGGATTATAATTAGCAGTGCTGTTTGAGATGTGGGATTATAGTTAGCAGTGCTGTTTGAGATGTGGGATTATAGTTAGCAGTGCTCTTTGAGATGTGGGATTATAGTTAGCAGTGCTCTTTGAGATGTGGGATTATAGTTAGCAGTGCTCTTTGAGATGTGGGATTATAGTTAGCAGTGCTCTTTGAGATGTGGGATTATAGTTAGCAGTGCTGTTTGAGATGTGGGATTATAGTTAGCAGTGCTGTTTGAGATGTGGGATTATAGTTAGCAGTGCTCTTTGAGATGTGGGATTATAGTTAGCAGTGCTCTTTGAGATGTGGGATTATAGTTAGCAGTGCTCTTTGAGATGTGGGATTATAGTTAGCAGTGCTCTTTGAGATGTGGGATTATAGTTAGCAGTGCTCTTTGAGATGTGGGATTATAGTTAGCAGTGCTCTTTGAGATGTGGGATTATAGTTAGCAGTGCTCTTTGAGATTTGGGATTATAGTTAGCAGTGCTCTTTGAGATGTGGGATTATAGTTAGCAGTGCCGTTTGAGATGTGGGATTATAGTTAGCAGTGCTGTTAGAGATGTGGGATTATAGTTAGCAGTGCTGTTTGAGATGTGGGATTATAGTTAGCAGTGCTGTTTGAGATGTGGGATTATAGTTAGCAGTGCTGTTTGAGATGTGGGATTATAGTTAGCAGTGCTGTTTGAGATGTGGGATTATAGTTAGCAGTGCTGTTTGAGATGTGGGATTATAGTTAGCAGTGCTGTTAGAGATGTGGGATTAGTTAGCAGTGCTCTTTGAGATGTGGGATTATAGTTAGCAGTGCTGTTTGAGATGTGGGATTATAGTTAGCAGTGCTGTTTGAGATGTGGGATTATAGTTAGCAGTGCTGTTTGAGATGTGGGATTATAGTTAGCAGTAGGGATGCAAATTTTAAGGAATTTCCTTATTCGATCGTTGTTAACCTTAACAAACAATCGTCGATTAATTGATAACATAAAAGCTAAATATAGTTTATGATAGACAGAATACAAAATGCATGTTATATTCCTCAATCAAAGATTTATTGTAACATTTGAGAAACAGGCATTATTGTAGCATAACAAAAATAGAATATGTAGGCGTGTATAGGCTACTTTAACAGAAAATAAATTGCGCTCCGTCTCATCTGTTGCAAGCGAAACCGTTGCTCCGCTAGGCACTTGCAGCATTAACATAATCGCTCTTGAAATTGAAAGGCGACAGTTAAACTAGTAGACCTAGCCTAGAACAGTCAACTTAAAACATAGGCTATTATGTTTTGAATAGGCTCCTCATATGCATACTAGATAGACCTACGTATTTTTATTCAAGAACATTTAAGCATATCTACGTGGTCGGGAGTGAGTCGTGTGCGCAGCCTGTTTATTAGCTCTCGAAATCCCTCACCGTCAACGGTGCTTATTGCCATCATGTCCTTTTCAACCATGTTGCATACCCTCTGAGTAATAGCGTACTCGCCGCTCGTCTATCGTCACACACCCTCTTTGGCAACACTGAGGTGATGGTAGGTCGCAATCCACTTTGCCCTGGAAGCATAGTTGGATGTACACTTTTCAGGTGGTAGGCTACATTAATGAAGTAGTTATACTTCAAAACAGCACCACAGGTATTGCAAACCACAGGCACAGTTAATCTGATTAACTGAACAGATTGTTCAGTTAATCGTTAAATTTGAAATCTTATCGATTAAATTCTTATTAGCAATTATTTGATAGTCGATTCATTGATAACATCCCTAGTTAGCAGTGCTGTTTGAGATGTGGGATTATAGTTAGCAGTGCTCTTTGAGATGTGGGATTATAGTTAGCAGTGCTGTTTGAGGTGTGTGATTATAATTAGCAGTGCCGTTTGAGATGTGGGATTATAGTTAGCAGTGCCGTTAGAGATGTGGGATTATAGTTAGCAGTGCTCTTTGAGATGTGGGATTATAGTTAGCAGTGCTGTTTGAGATGTGGGATTATAATTAGCAAGGTTTTTCAATTATGTTCAATTTTGAGATGTGGAATTATGTGCAGTTAACAGTGCTGTTTGAGGCATCCATTCGTGCTTTTCAGACAGGCCACTGTGGAAGCTGCCCTACTCTGCTGGCCTGTCCATGACTCTAATTACGGCCATACAAGCCCATTGAGAACTGATGCCAAGCACCTTCATGCCACTTGAAACAAAGCAGTCTCCATCTGTTCACAGGGCCTTCCAGCAGTGGGCTATTAATATTAGCAGCAAGTACCTTTGGAAAGAAAAGTGATAGTCCTCTTTGTTTTTGTGTCTTACTCTCTGACTCAACCTCTTCGTCTCACCACATGTGGTTATATTTGCGTACACGCACGCGTACACTACTTACCCTGACATTCAGGGTGTTGATATCAGTGTTTGTGGGCTGAATGGAGGCAGGTTTACTCCCGTAGCGCGTTGAAATTGGTCATGAGGATTATTCCATCATCCCCTGTGGTGTCAGCCACCGTCAAGCCCAGGTGATCTCATTTTGTCACTGTTGGGGCCACCAGTCTCCACCATGTGATCTGCGGGGATTTAAACTTGTATTTCAATGTTTATCCTCCAGGAGTCCCCATAGGCACTCCAACAGCACAGTCAAGTGACTAATTATACAGTTGGGTTTCAAAGTGACACATTTATAAAAACTTAGTTGATCTAATATGGAAGGAAAGTGAGCATGGATGGAAGTTTAAATGCTACGAAAAGCATTTCAGGAGTGAATCACTCCGCAGGGTCTGCTGGCTTTCTTTGTTACTCAGTGCTTGAGTAGCACAGCAATTGATCAGTTAAAGTACTTGATTACACAGTTCACTCAGGTCACCTAGTTTCTTAAGGAAAAAAACAAAAACCAGCAGACTCTGTGGCTCTCCAGGGCCAGGATTGAGTATCACTGCAGTGAAAATAAAAATGCATCCATATAAAGCAGGGGTGACCAATCTTATCCAAAAAGGGCAAGCGTGAGTGCAGGTTTTATTTTTTTTTGCAAATTAAATGTTTGCTCTTATTGTGAATGTTGGCATTTCCCGTTGCTTCTAAACCTCGAACTAAACCTAACATGCCCCTGTACTACATTTAAAAATACTGAAACATGTCCACGGTAGTTTGTAATGGAACTGAATTTAGCATGCGAGTGTCGCTGGTAAACATCGCTGTTACAATTATCGTCTGCTTAATTAGTGGCAATTATTTTATCAACTTAGATTACTGAGGTGCAAATGTAATAATTGTTCGAGAAATGGCTTGGCCAAGATACTATCGTGACCTTTATCTAGCGGAGGACTGAAGTACAATGAGAGAAAACATGAGGAGACAAACCGGTGGCGCTAGTCTTTGGGCATCATTGTTTTTCAACATTCACCGCACAATAAAAGAAACTGCTCTGCTGCAGTGTCCTGTAAACGGAACTATTTAAATAGGCAGGCAAAACGAGTCCGTTCAGGTTCACCCAAGGTTCATCTGATCATAAAGAGTCTTAAAATGGCTTCAGCTTTGTCTGTATTGTTCAGTGGCTATATTATTACTATTATTAGAAACATTATTTGGACGCCTTTCGGAATGTTATTATTATTATTATTATTAATAATTAGGCCAGGATTAGGTCAGTCTTTGTCCTACAAATAAATGCCAGACAGTTTGGTGACTCTGTGACCTTTGAGCTCTGTGAATTGTATTTTTGAAGCAAAAAAAAACAAAAACAAAAAACAGTTGAATTTAAGATGACGGGTCATAGTTGAGGGCAAATGTATAATGAGTGCTGGCCTGTGTGGGGAGAAAGGTGTGAGAATAGCAGCCTTATTGGAGCTGAAGTGGCTGGCTGTTTGGTCATATGCTGTGTTTTATGGTGCGGGGGTAGGGCTGATGAGTCCTTTTTCAAAAACGGCCTCAGTTCTCATTTTTACAGACAGAATAAAAATAGCTGGATTATGTAATCTGTGGTGTGCCTCTGGCAGGCAGGCTGGATGCTGAGAGTAATGACGACCGTGTGCTGCATTGCTGCTTGCAGTACCAGGGTTTATACCCAGGGGTGGCTCTCATTCTCTGCACGTGAGTTACCGCCGTGTGTGTGTGTGTGTGCGTGCGTGCGTGCGTGTGTGTGTGCGTGCGTGTGTGTTGCGTGCGCGTGTGTGTGTGTGCGCGTGTGCATGTGTCTGTGTGTCTGATTCTGTGTGACTCAGTCTTGTTTATATGGCTTTTATTTTCTGCCTGTAAAACTCTGTTTGCATGTTTGCTGCTACCCAGCGCTCTGTGTTTGTGTGCCTTTGTGCCTGAGTCATGTGAGTATATGGTATCTTATAATGACCGTAATGTTCTCTTTTCTGCATGTATGTATATGTCCTCTGATCGTCTAATGTGCAATGCAGTGCTATGTGTATATTTATGTACATGCCTTGACTGAGTTATGTGCTTACCCATTTTTATGTGTATGTGTGTGTATCTCTCATGTGTTGAGCTTGCGAGTATTTCTCAGCTTCTTGGTGCAGTGTGTGTGTGTGTGTCAGTGTCTTGTGTATGTGTTTCTGTGTGTTTTTCTGTTCTTGTGTGTATGTTACTCTGTGTCTGTGTGGTGTGTGTGTTTCTCTGTATCTGTGGTGTGTTGTGTGGCTGTGTGTCTCGTGTGTATGTAGACTTTGCTGTTATATTTTTGTTCTCTGATACTCTTTTTCCCATAGCAATGATAAGAACCTGTGCAGCAAGGCCCTGCTGAGCGGAGTGAAAGCCTTGAGTAAGGATGAACTGGTGTCTGAGGTGGAGCGGCTCCAGTCTGGCACACAGTCACACAGCCGCCAGCCTCTCCCCGTCCGCTGGCCTACACACACAGGTGGAGCTTCTGCAGGCTACACTACACTACTGAAGTATTCACAAGCACTTCGGCTTCTACACCAATATGACCCTAAATTTCAGTATGACCAATGCACAAATATGACCCTTACTTGTGTCCGCAACCATTGCAATGAAGAGACGCACATTAAAGGGACAGTTCGCTGGGTTTGAGTGTGTGTGTTATTATTTATTTCAGTTTAAACGTATGTATGGGCCACGTGAAAACATATAAAAACTGAAATGATATCAACAGGCCCCAGAAAGTGAACTATCCCTTCTATAAATGACCTCAATTGTGCCATAATCATTACACATGCCGATTCCCTTTTTTCATGAAAACTTCATTCTAAAGCCATGGCTGTATAAATCATAGACTTGAGAAAGGTCAGATTTCCCCAGGGGCAGAAATAAAGGGAGAAAGTGTCATTTACCTGAGGCATGGTATAATAGAGGCAGCAGGTGTTGATCCAGTCAGTACAGGGAGGGGAATAGTAACCCTGCTGAGGCCTGATTCTGCACTCTGAGAAGAGATGAGCGATTTTCACTGCAACTTCATTTCCTAATGCATGTCGTTACAGAAGTGGCATCAGTATGTGTAATACTATTGATCTGTAGGTATTAATGTAGGGTATTTCATGAAATCACTTACTTAAGCCATTTGACCTCGCATTTTGTAGAGTGTTTGCGGATTATTTTTGTTCTTAAAGCTTGTTAATCGACTGAGCTTTACTCCATAGTTTAAACTAAAGTAAATGTAGACAGGGTAGAAATTCATGTCTAGATTAGATGTATTTTGTATTGAAAATCCCAAGTTAAATCCAGGACACAGGCTGCAGGGCCAGTCCTCGTTGCTCCGTAGTGAGGCCTGTGTGTGTGCTGTGCGACACTGTGCTTTTGACACTGGACTACACTTCCCACCAAGCATTGACCTTCTAACACACTGCCCCGTGTTTAAAGCTGAGGATGCGAGCCGGAGCCAGGTTGATGAGAGGACTGAGGATGCCAGAAGGAAGGCCGCGGAGGAAGACCGTGAGGTCAGCGCCTCCGTGTCCGTACTGGAGGGAGCCCTGCGGGGGGCGCTGTCGCTGGTTCTGGAGTCCGAGATGAAGGCGGCGTTCGACGATCTGTGGCTGGAGGTAAATGCAGGGTTCGTTAAGGGCGGACAGATGGTTGAATAGTCCAAGCGGTATTCGCTGAGTAATGCGTCTGCTGCGTTATCGCCGTGACAGCGTCTCCTATCGCTCTGGCTGCAGGTGGTGTTTGTGAAGCCACCCTGGACCCTGAGTGACCTCTTGCTGTGCTTTAAGAAGCACTGGATCGCTGTGTTTGGGAACGTCGTTCAGAGGACCCTGCTCAGCTCAGTCGAATGCCTCAATGACAGCCTATGCAAAGGTTGGGATTATAATATTAATTATTAAGATAATTACAGTAAAAAAAACAACTATTCAGTTATTGAATGTTGGAATAATGCTGTCTTTTTTAGATTGATTGAATAATGTATCATGGTATATCTGTGAAATATAAGCATTGGTGTAGATTTGACATTAAAAAAAGAAGTATACATGAATGATCTGATTCTGCCCTGGGGACCTGCATCTGTCCTCATTTGATGTGTTCAGAGAGCTAGAGAGAGATTTGTGACTGTGACCTGTTCTGTGTCTCTGGGCACGTCTTGCATGGCCTGTGCGTTTCCTCCACGTTTGCATTTGAGCTGTGCCAGTCTCACGGTGTGTGAGAGAGGGGAGGGGAGGGGAGGGGAGGGGAAGGAAAGGAAAGGGAGGGGCTCTCCTGTGTTGTGGAACAGAACGAGGAGTGGAAAAGTACCGCGCCGTCTCTAGCGTCTGGGTCTGTCTATGCCTGTCTGTACTGAGGAGAGATGGTGTTATAAACAGGCCCCAGCAGGGAGAGAGACTTTCTGCACACCTGCCAGTCCCCCCCCCCTCACACACACACACACACACACTCCTCCTTTAGAGCTGTATTTTTACACTGTATTTACGCACACAACAGCTCCATTCTCCCCACTCCACAAGCAGACTACATCGTAAAAACTAAATGCGGCTCTGAAAATGGAATTCCTGGGTCACATTCCCGGAAAAAATGCTCCGGGTGGTCAGTAGCGGCGTTCTCCGCGGCTGTTTTAACGCCACATTAGTGCACCGTGCGTGAGAGGGCCTCTCTCCACTTAAAGAGCTGTGCTACGGGGTCTGCCGGAACTCAGTTTAGCGGCCTGCCCCAGCGGTGTTTGAGGGCTGATGTTTATGTCTTGTCCAGGTAAAATGGTGGACAGGGGCTCCACCCAGCTTGCGGCGCAGGAGGCGCGTCAACTGCTGCTTGCCTTCAGCTGCAGGTCAGACTACGGCAAGAATCTGGCCAAGCCTCTGTCGGTGATGGAACAACTCCTGCAGGATGCTCCTCAGGTGTGCTTTTCTAACATGCTGGCTCCAGCCTTCAGTTCTGTTACCCTCAGGTGTGCTGCGCTAAACGCATGGCCTGCCCGCTCATTCTTTCAGTCTCAGTCCCAGGTGTGCTTCAAAAAATACATGGCCAGTCCTATCTCTCAGGTGCTGCAGTACGAATATGAGAATACAGAACATTGTGATGATGAAGACATTTTCTGTATTTAAAATGGTGTCCCATGGTGGGCTGCATGGCCAGATCTCTAGTTGGATATGCTACCCTAAACAACCAGGGCTTTAATTATCTGTGTGTGTGTGTGTGTGTGTGTGTGTGTGTGTGTGTGTGTGTGTGTGTGTGTCTGTCTTTGTGGGTACACATATACGTATGTGTGGGGTGCGCGTGCATGTATATGTGCATGTGTGTGGCGTGCTTACAGTCCAGCAGAGGTAAAGAGCAGACCTCAGGGAACCGCACACAGGCCAGCAGTGATGGCGACGTGCTCATGGCAGTGGAGGAGGGAGTGACGCTTGCCCAGCCCTTGTATCAACAGGTGTGGGCTGTGTTTGAGAGCATCTGGAGCAATGTCTGTCAGATCAGGTGAGCAGCAGTACAAAAATACATCACCACCACCACCATTTTATGTAGGATTGAAGGTTAAAGACACCCAAGTTGGTATTTTATCACTTTATAGGGGCCCATCTTCCCTATTAACAGAAGTTTAATTTCTCACAAGGTGCTCGTTTATCATATTGTATTATAATTATCAGTGCTTTTATTCAGTTTAATTTTAAACAGTATTATAATTTGCAGTAATTCAGTCTGTTATCATGTTTTTGTGCTTTAATTAGGCTAGGCAAGGTTCACCTGTTGGCATAAGAAACCTTTGCAAACAATGGCTGTCTTGTGAGATTAAAAACTTATTTCTGGAGCATTCAGATTCTAAGGCTTTGTTTTTCATTCCTGTTGCTGGCAGCTCTGCAGTGTTTACAGCTCTCCAGTTCATACCTGGCACCTTGGAGACCAGCATGCCTAGTGACGGGCCTCCCCCTCCTGAAGAGGCCTTGTCCTGCCTGCACAAACTCATTCTCACTGTTAGACAGCTGCTGGAGTCTCTTCAGAGGTACAAAGGAGACCTACCTCACACTGCTTTTGTCACTGGACTACACTGCCCACCAAGCATTGAACTTCTAACATACTGTTCTTATGTAGATGCTAAACTAAGGGTAAAAAGGTGGGAATAAATAAGAGTAATACTGCAGCATGTGCATACAACTTAACTATGAGAGTTTTCTATTTGCGAAATCCAGAACAGACCCATTATAGAACCTTGTGGTACACCACTGGTAGCAGAAAGGTAAGCACTAAGCAGAGAAAGAAGTTTGCAGCATTTAGTCTGAGGTAGCAGTGGAGTATTGATGGAGGCTGTGCTGCCTGCTGTAGGGTTGGCTCGATGGATGATGTCATCGTCCATCGACGATGATTGATAGCCATCGACGATGGTTGAGACATGGTTGAGACATTGTGATGTTTGTTTAAATAACAGTGCATTGTGAACTGCAGTGCACTTTTTAAACATGTAGGCTATCAAAATTAACAGTTGGTATTATATTTGTATGTAAAATTATGTAATGAATTAGTCCCTGTCACAGTTGTTTCCCATATTGTGTCCCTTATTTAAAAAAAATCTTTTTAAAGGATTTGTGAAGAATTCACGTTGGCAAACTGGAGCGAGATAAACTGCATGCGCCCTAAAACCGACGTCTATTAGCTAAAAAAGTTATTGCTTAATTAAACGCTCATGTAAATGATTAACACGTTTTGAGTCGCTAGGCTATGTGTCATAAAACTACAGATTAGAATTTACCTACAGCTAAGCGAACATTATCTTCTTTGAATGACGTTCAACAGCCCGTGCGTACTGCATTCAATATGAGCAGCCATTAGCCTACTTATGCCTTTGGATTCGATTTCATCAAACTTACTGTGATTACTGCAAAATAATTAGGCTACTGCGCTGTTACAATAATATAGCCTAATTATTAGGTGCGATTTCTTAACTTTTTTCATCACAAATACTCCCCTCCAACTCTCCTCCGGCGCATTGACATGTTTGAATTGCTGCATTGAGACAATAAGCCTAATATCGAAAATATTTTCGCTTTATAATCGTAGAATGACTTGCATAATTTTATACTTATTAACTTAGGCTAACATGTCACGGAAACATGTCTCAGGTCTCCTTGTGCATTAGGCCTAAATCCGAAGTATTGCCAGATTGGCTTCGTGACCAAGTCTAACTCCGCCATTGTTTACTGCAGTTTTTTTTACCCGATAAATTTCCATTTTGATAAATTTTCTGCGTTACCATGAAATAATGATTCATATTTAGTTTAGAATAGATAAAACACAAGTTAAATGAATAGCCTACCTGATATAAATAATAGGCCTATAAAATAATGAAAATTAGTATTTTATAATAATTTATTAATTAAAACAAACCACAATAGGATGATGCCATCGTCCATCACGATGTTTGGATGTGCACATTGTGATGTCACATTTGAGTAGACATCGCCCAACCCTAGCCTGCTGTTCTGTATATGTGTGCATATTCAGTGTTTACTGGGGCCTGTGCCAGAGGGGTCATCGATAGCTAAACACACTTGCTGAAAGTGTTCGCTCATGTGCTTGTTAAGGTCACCATTTCAGATCCCAACATGAATTGTGCCTATTCTCGAATCTGCTCTTTTGCTTGACATTTATATATGATCTTTAATAAGGCCGCCTTCACCTTCAGACGCATTTTCACAGCCTCAGACATCTCCCTGACCTTCTCTCAACACAGACCCACCTGCCTGATCTAAAGACAACTAGTCAAGCCATTTTAATCATCTTCTGCTATAGCACCTGTACAATGAGGGAATAGTTATGGCTAGAGCTCATAAAGCCCCAGATGGCACTTGTAATCCTGTCTAGCTTCTGCTGTCTCATTTTGTATTTAATTTATCATCCCTGAATTAGTGAATTTTAACAGCGGCACTTGCGTTAGACATGGGGATGTATGGAAAGAGTGCTGGTTACTCCTTGCTTTGAATACTGAACCCAGGGCAAATGCTCAGTATATGAGTGTAGATTGACTGGATTGTGAGCACATGACTGCATGTCCTGTTTGTGTGCCACAGTTTTGTATAAACAAGAAGCCACATTGCTGCAGTGTGAAACCTGATTTTCCATGAGTCAGCACTGCATAGGCTGTATAGCAACACTGCCATTGCACAGTCTGTGTATTATATACAGTAGAACCTCCGAGAGGAGACCTTAGATTAAGGGGCTGACTAGTCAGTCGATCATAAATACAATAGAATAGAATAGAATAACTTTATTTTTCCCATGGGGAACTTCAGGTGTATTAGCCGGCATACAAAAAGTTTAATAAACAATTTACACAAGAAATATAGTAGAAAGTGCGTTTAGAGATTCCTAAATTACATTACTATTTTTACAAATGACAAATATTCTCATAAGAACTTCCATATATAAATTTCATGGAACTAAAACAGCAAGATTTGGGACTACGCTGGAACCTGAGTCTTATTCCTGATGATAATATCTCAAACAGGTGACTCGGGGGATGTGAGAGAAGGGGCCGCTAATATGCTTTCTCTTTTTTTGACTGTCCACTTCTCATTTGTTTCATGGTTCTTTGTTGTCTCCCTATGATTTTACTACTCAGTAATGTCACGGTTTGAATGAAAATTAAAGTGAATTTAATTGAAGATTGAAACGGCACGTAGGGTACACAGTTATGCCCTATTCATATCATGCCCTGTGTTATCGCTGACGCAAAAACAGCAGGTATTAATACAAAATGAATCGCTGTCAAAATTAGACAAAGGGGCATGTCTTGGTACTATCGCTAAAGATATAATATGGGGAAATCAACAGAGTTTGATATAAAGAACTATCAAAACAAAATCGATGATTTCACAAAATTGGTCAAAGATATTGGGTCACATAAAAGAGATGTATTTTTTGTAGTAGCTCACGGTCTGCGTTGTGCTTAAAATGTTCAGAGATGACCAAATGCTATCTCAAAAAAAAAACATAACCTTGTATCACACTAATGTATGCGTTATGCCTACCGAGGATACGTGGAAGCGGCAATTACCATACATTTTCCTAGCTGCGCAGTATGTCCAGGCCCATTAATCAACTCAGAGACGCGCCGAGACCTCGGTGTGAGGGCTGACGGGGGAGGTAGGAAGAACAGCAGGTGGAGGAGCTCTCCGCCGCCTGCCGTTAGCACATTTCAGGGCTCGCCCTGGCCAGAGGCAAAGCAATTGCAGTCCCTCTGCAAAGGGATGACTATGCACTCGGTTCAGTTCCAGAAATCTGTCATTGTCTCCATAATTTGGGGGAAGTTTGGTTTGTTGTTGCTGGGATTGTCTGCTTTTGTAGCCTTTGTCTTCTCGCTACTGTCTGTAATTTGGCACATTGAGAAAACGTTTGCATCCTTTGAAAGCAATCTGACTCATTGCTAAAAAGGATTCTGTTCAGCTCTTATTTAAAAATGTATTAAAAACACAATGTAAGGAGTTTGGTTTTCACATGTTGAATATCAACAATCCAGTTTTTGTCCCTTAAACTTTAGAAACATGTATGTACATTCTGGGAATTACATAAGACTGTTTTATGGCTACATTAAATTAACCAGTAACTAGTATTTTGCATAGGCATTTGCTGAACATTTGAGCAGTGCCTGTACTTTATACGACATGTACAAGGGTCTAAAAGTGATACGGGTTTCTAGTCTGTCATAGTTGGACTAAAGCGGAAGCTTGCATCTCCTGGAACCCTTCGAAACCTGTTAAAACAAACCAATGATGTTACTGCATGAGCCCTCTGATGTGTCAGCTGATCTCGATGACTTTGTTAGCAGCGAGGAGAGACGGCATGGTTAGGGACATGCGACCCCAGGCTTTGTGATTTGCGGCTTATCTGTTCCTGGACAGCATGTTCTCAAATGCACAGCAACATTGACTCACAGGGGACTTTTCGTATTACATCAGGTCATTACTAGAATCTCTGTGTGTTCTGGGAAAATGTTTTTTTTTTTCCAGTCAGAATCATCTCTTTGCTTCTGTGCCTTTCTGAATCCCAAGATTTAATTTTCACCTTGCGCTTTCTGTGTGTGTGTGCGTGTGCGTGTGCGTGTGCGTGTGTCTGTGTCTGTCTGTGTGTGTCATTGCATCAGACCTGCTACTAGAATGCATTAGATTAGCCATTCAGCCTGAAAAGATGGATCTGTAAGAAATATTGAAATAATAATGGAACAATGTCCGATCTGTGAGATGCAGTAACTGCTTAAATTAATATATAATATGATATAATTCCCACATGGCTTTATTCAGAAATCATTTTGAGATGATGTATGCCTACAGTACATTTGAGAGCAGTGGTATAAACAGTAACGGTGGGAGATGATGATAATTATGAGTAGGAGCTCTGTCTGTTTGCTCCTTTTACGTGAGCTGTAGGGGTGGGGGGCCCGCGAGCGGAGCTGAGCGAGGCTGCTCTCCTGCGGTTCCCTAGGAGACGGCCAGAGAGAGCGGCGCTGTGACTCATCGCAGCCCCACACCTTTTTCCATTATTCACCTGCAGAGAAAAGATGGAATTATGTATAATGCAGGCAAAGCACAGTGAAATTGCTTCCCTCCGGTGCCCCGCTCTCTCCTATTTGCCTTTTTCTGCTCTCTCTCTCTCCATCCCTTTCCCATCCTCCCTTCCATCTTTCCTTCTCTGCGTTCTCCTGTTTTCCCCCTACGCACCGTTAATGTTTTTCCTCGTAAAATCAGCCAGTAGATTTTTTGGAGATTCCTTTTCGGTTGCAGAAACCGCCAAGGCTAAAAGGGACGTGGGCTTGCGTATGAATGTTTGTTAAATATTTATTGAGAGAGACATGACATTTTTCAGACGTTAATCTATTTTTGCGTGTGTAAATGAGTGAGTTTTATCACACTGTCTCCCCCCTCTGCAGGGTGCTGTCATCAGAGAGCAGCTTTGAGGACGTCCAGGCACTGCTTACATTCATCAACAGCAGTGAGGTACAGGTCCTTCTATGACCTCGGGAGACAGTGTGTCCCAATGATCTGTATTTGTCTTGTTTCTGTGCATGAGTATCACAATCATTACATTCATACTTTACTGCAGATCTCTTTTTAAAGTGAAGTGCACAGTGCCTTGCAATAGGGAGTGTAAAGCCTTGTGAATATAGGCTACAGATCAATTAAATTCATTCAATAATTCAAATAATAAGTAGTATTTTATAATGATAAACGACAACTTCACTATTTGTATAGACTGCAAAGGTTTGCTTAATGAAAGAACAATTTAAATGGTGTAAAAATGTACTGTAATTACATTTTCCGATTAATTCAGATGCAGTTCAGTTATAAAATGGTCAGTTTGCAGGCTTATATGTTATATTGGCCTAGTAGACACAGCTATTGTGCATGACAAGTAGAATGCAAAAAGAACATAGAGAAGGCACTTATTATATAAAGCAAGGGCCTTTTATCAGGGTTTAATTATTTCTGATCATGCTACATTGTTCCATGTGGCCCTTTGTTACAGATTGCAACCATGAAGCCACAGTTCACTGCTAAAGATCTGTTTGAGTGCCTCTCTCAGCAGGAATACAGGTCGGTGTTACGCAATGATGTATTCACTACTCTCTGGCTTCCAGGGTGCATGTTTAAAAGACAGCAAGCAATTGTCTCTGAGAAAATAAAACACAGTAATTACGTATGTAGGGTAGGACATAATAATAATAATCATCACCATAATAAATAAATAATAATTAAAAATATATATATAATAACAATAACAGTAATAATGGATTGTATTTATATATTGTCTCATCTCATGATCTAAAATAGATTTAAAGTGAGGGGAAACTGGATATTTTTATACATGTTATGTGTCTATTCAGCTAAAGGGTCCAGCTGACGCATTGCTTGAGGGCTCCTCTTCTGTTACTTATTTTTGACTGCTGAATAATTGGCTTGTTTTTTTAGAGTAGTTCAAATTTCAAGCACCAGTAACATGTAGATGTACAAAGTTATGATACGGATTTAAAGGCAGTACTCCCATACAGCATCTCATGTATAAACTCTGGCTTTTTGTATTATCTTCTAATCTATAAATCTAATTTCTTCTTGCACCTGTTTTTTACTCTCCAGATGTGCAAACCTTTAACCTTTTTTTTGGTGATAATCTTTAGTAAATATGACAATCATTTCTCCAAAGTGCCCTTAGATTAGCGAGTGCATGACCTGTGTGATCCGTCACGTGTAGTTAGCCGTTTGCGCAATCAAACCCATTGACTGTGAGAGGAGAGGACAGGTAGTCCACACTGTCTGTAAACAAGCCCGGGCAAGTTTCCATTGTTTTTGTGCTGGACTCTTGTTTCAACCCACTGTTCTGCCGAGCGGGCCTCCCCACTTCAGGGTTGCTCTTGGAAACCTGGTCGTCATGCCGTCAAATGTGAACACCGGGAGATGTGTGACAATCAGAGCCTGGAGTCCTCAGTGAAGAGTCCGTACGGACGAAGCCAAACACTCACCGTGCACACAGGATCTTCTCCCTGGCCGAGTCTCACTTTAACGGCTCATTTCCTTCATTAGTTTTTCTCACTTATTTGTCACGGGGGAAGCGATTTGCGTTGTGGTGGAAAAAGTATGCACGTTCCCGTGTGTCTATGTGTGCGCGCACATGATTCTGGGCCCGTGCGCGAATGTGCACGTTCCTGTGTGAGCGTGCGTGCGTGCGTGCGTGACACGGGCCGTGTCCGATTCTTAGGCATGGTCATGTGAAACACTGAGTGCTTTCCCCGCCTTGTGTAGTCAGTGTGGAGCGGGCTCAGCAACAGCCATTACCCTCCTCCCCGCGTTCATTTTCAATGTTGGGTCGCCTCCCTCTCCATCTGAGCGGATAATATATCACTTTCATGGAACAATGAAGATCCCATGGTGCCCTGGGAGTAAAGACAAAGCGCTTGTGTACCGGCCGGGTGACGGGTGAGATTACCTGCTTCACCAAGCTCAACGGTGTAGGCGGAGCCAGTCAGACCACTGACACAAAAACCAACTTACATTTACCGTCTCAGCCTTTCATCTGGCGGCTCATGGAGAGTCAACGTGGCTTTAACTTGTTACATTTTTATTCGTTATTGTAACATGTCTTCACCCAGGCAGTTTCCCCTCTGTTGCTTTTCCTACGGAACCATATCACAGTGCTGCAAATATGTAGTAACCCCAAAATGCTGCAGTCAAGACAGAATTTTTTTTATAGTTCCATCAATAAAACAGGCGAATGAACAGTCCTGAACTAGGCATTGCAGTAAACTAGCCTGTAAAAAGACCTGTAACAGTGGCAGGGATTTAGCATTCAATGCTCTTTAACGCTGTCTTTAGTGGCCATGTAGAGTATGTGGTGTTGTGACCCAGTTTCTTTTCTCTTAAATGAGTAAACTGCTGATTTACAGCTGCTTGTGCACAGTAACTCACTGGGGTGTGATGTAAGTTGCCTCGCTCAAGAGTGTAGTGGTATGCTCCGTCCAGAGTACTCGCAACCCTTAGGTCGGCGTGCTCGGCATCAACCACACATTCTTTTATTTCTGATCTCAACGGAATGATTATATTTCCATTATGTGCATTTCACAATTCCGTATTATTTGTTGCAGTCTTAGAGGGACAAGTAAAGAAAAGAACTAAATATATTTTCCCTGTTAAAATGTTTTTCAAAAACATTGCACAAAGAATTGCACAAACAATGCAGGTAGGCTAGGTGTGAATGCAAGAAAAGCAAAAATGCATCCTATGAGCTGGTTATCTGGGCTGAAAGTGTAGAAGGGCTTTATCTTGAGGTTCTTTTTAATGGATTGTGAAAATCCCCTCCTTTCCCAACTACGCGAATGTGAATTAGTGCATTATGAAATGTGGAGGTCAGAAGGGACGTTTTCTCATATGTCGTTGGGAGGGGGGAGCACACCGGGGAAGCACACTGAGCTCCTGCGAAAACAGCAGATCAGGAGGGAGAACTGTGGCTCACCAACAACAATGGTGCAGTTAGCGCAAGGACATGCTGGCAAGACGAGAACTGAATCATGCATTCCGTGTGCCGTTTACCTTGTGTGAACAGCAAGTCTGAAAGTACACTTTTAGGCTTCCAGCTGAAACCCAACGGACAGGCTTGCTCAAAGAGGATAGGATAATATGTCTAAATCAGCCCGGAATGTTTCATCTTAGGTACGGTGTCTTAGAATCATAGAATGGTAGGCGTCTTTCACCCGGCTCTGTTAAAGTGCAGTTTGCAATGTTCTCAGAGCCTGTCTGTAAGGTTGCACTGTGGCGCTGTGTGGAGCTTTACCTACTCTGGAATGAGCTAGCAGAAGAGCTGTCTATAAGGTTGCACTGTGGTGCTGTGTGGAGCTTTACCTACTCTGGAATGAGCTAGCGGAAGAGCTGTCTGTAAGGTTGCACTGTGGTGCTGTGTGGAGCTTTACCTACTCTAGAATGAGCTAGCAGAAGAGCTGTCTGTAAGGTTGCACTGTGGCGCTGTGTGGAGCTTTACCTACTCTAGAATGAGCTAGCGGAAGAGCTGTCTGTAAGGTTGCACTGTGGCGCTGTGTGGAGCTTTACCTACTCTGGAATGAGCTAGCGGAAGAGCTGTCTGTAAGGTTGCACTGTGGCGCTGTGTGGAGCTTTACCTACTCTGGAATGAGCTAGCGGAAGAGCTGTCTGTAAGGTTGCACTGTGGTGCTGTGTGGAGCTTTACCTACTCTGGAATGAGCTAGCGGAAGAGCTGTCTGTAAGGTTGCACTGTGGCGCTGTGTGGAGCTTTACCTACTCTGGAGTGAGCTAGCAGAAGAGCTGTCTGTAAGGTTGCACTGTGGTGCTGTGTGGAGCTTTACCTACTCTGGAATGAGCTAGCAGAAGAGCTGTCTGTAAGGTTGCACTGTGGCGCTGTGTGGAGCTTTACCTACTCTAGAATGAGCTAGCGGAAGAGCTGTCTGTAAGGTTGCACTGTGGCGCTGTGTGGAGCTTTACCTACTCTAGAATGAGCTAGCAGAAGAGCTGTCTGTAAGGTTGCACTGTGGCGCTGTGTGGAGCTTTACCTACTCTGGAATGAGCTAGCGGAAGAGCTGTCTGTAAGGTGGCGCTGTGTGGAGCTTTACCTACTCTGGAATGAGCTAGCAGAAGAGCTGTCTGTAAGGTTGCACTGTGGCGCTGTGTGGAGCTTTACCTACTCTAGAATGAGCTAGCGGAAGAGCTGTCTGTAAGGTTGCACTGTGGCGCTGTGTGGAGCTTTACCTACTCTGGAATGAGCTAGCAGAAGAGCTGTCTGTAAGGTTGCACTGTGGCGCTGTGTGGAGCTTTACCTACTCTGGAATGAGCTAGCAGAAGAGCTGTCTGTAAGGTTGCACTGTGGCGCTGTGTGGAGCTTTACCTACTCTAGAATGAGCTAGCAGAAGAGCTGTCTGTAAGGTTGCACTGTGGCGCTGTGTGGAGCTTTACCTACTCTGGAATGAGCTAGCGGAAGAGCTGTCTGTAAGGTGGCGCTGTGTGGAGCTTTACCTACTCTAGAATGAGCTAGCAGAAGAGCTGTCTGTAAGGTTGCACTGTGGCGCTGTGTGGAGCTTTACCTACTCTGGAATGAGCTAGCGGAAGAGCTGTCTGTAAGGTTGCACTGTGGCGCTGTGTGGAGCTTTACCTACTCTGGAATGAGCTAGCAGAAGAGCTGTCTGTAAGGTTGCACTGTGGCGCTGTGTGGAGCTTTACCTACTCTAGAATGAGCTAGCGGAAGAGCTGTCTGTAAGGTTGCACTGTGGTGCTGTGTGGAGCTTTACCTACTCTGGAATGAGCTAGCGGAAGAGCTGTCTGTAAGGTTGCACTGTGGTGCTGTGTGGAGCTTTACCTACTCTAGAATGAGCTAGCGGAAGAGCTGTCTGTAAGGTTGCACTGTGGCGCTGTGTGGAGCTTTACCTACTCTAGAATGAGCTAGCAGAAGAGCTGTCTGTAAGGTTGCACTGTGGTGCTGTGTGGAGCTTTACCTACTCTGGAATGAGCTAGCGGAAGAGCTGTCTGTAAGGTTGCACTGTGGCGCTGTGTGGAGCTTTACCTACTCTGGAATGAGCTAGCGGAAGAGCTGTCTGTAAGGTTGCACTGTGGCGCTGTGTGGAGCTTTACCTACTCTGGAATGAGCTAGCGGAAGAGCTGTCTGTAAGGTTGCACTGTGGCGCTGTGTGGAGCTTTACCTACTCTGGAATGAGCTAGCGGAAGAGCTGTCTGTAAGGTTGCACTGTGGTGCTGTGTGGAGCTTTACCTACTCTGGAATGAGCTAGCGGAAGAGCTGTCTGTAAGGTTGCACTGAGCTCCAGATAGAGAGAAAGGGAATTGCATGCACTGCATTGAAATCTGATGACCTTCAGACCTGGGTTTTGTGTGTAATTGCCATGAGCGTTAGAGGTCTGCATCCTGACCTGAAACTGACAGGGCCTGAAGGTATGCTGTGATCGGGCTTGGTATCAGGTCTGTTTTTAGTTCTGTGACATCGGGTCGTGTCGGGGGGCCCGTTGCCAAACCGGAAGTTTACAAATAGTAGCGCAGCAACTCTTCCAACAGCTGTTAACAATGATTGACAACAATGGCACAAAGCTTCCAGTTTTTGTAGTGCCCCGTTGTCCTCAACTAGCAAATTAAAACAGCCATATTTGACAGCTCAGGAACTTATTTACGTCACGTTTAACAGATGGAAAAATTACGCTAACCGGCTAGTCTGTTTAACCAAAGCTGGTAGAGTAAGCTGGTGGCCAAACTGGTGCACTAGCTGGTCAGATGTTGAACAGCTGGTCGACCAGCTAAAACCAGGTTGAAGTGTCAAAAACACAGCTTGAACCAGCTTGACCAGCTTAAGTTGGAATTTTCAGCAGGGTTGAGGACAATGGTGCGCTATATAAACTAGAAGCATTGCTTTGCGCTATTGTTGTTGTCAATGGTTCACAGCTTGCGGAAGTGTTGTCTCCCTCCGCTCTGTGACCGTAAGCACCTTCACTAGCAGCTTTCCTGCAGGAAACACTGCACTATTTTCTATTGTGCTCTGTAGTGTTGTTGGCTGCTTATTTCAGCTGTTGGGCTCTGTCGGGTTCGGCCTTCAAATTTGGCTGGAGCTTGTCGGGTTTACATCCTCATGCAGACCTCTAATGCAGGTTTCCCGCTGAAAAGCGAGCTGTGCCTTTATTACCTGCCAGGGTGTCCAGAGAGAGGGGGGTGTTTTGCACTATCGCTATAAATAGATGCAGCGCATCGCAGGGAGACAGTGTTCATATAACATGAAGCTGCCTTTTGGAGAATTTATGAAGCGCAATATATCTGCAGAAAGAGGGTTCTATAAAGCATGTGGACAGAGCACACCACACCACACTGTACTTAAACAGAGACGCACCTATCAGATCACCACACCACACCGTACTTAAACAGAGACAGCACCTACCAGATCACCACACCACACCGTACTTAAACAGAGACAGTACCTATCAGATCACCACACTGTACTTAAACAGAGACAGCACCTATCAGATCACCACACCACACCGTACTTAAACAGAGATATCACAGACCAGATCACCACACCACACCGTACTTAAACAGAGACAGCGCCTATCAGATAACCACACTGTACTTAAACAGAGACAGCACCTATCAGATCACCACACCACACCGTACTTAAACAGAGACATCACAGACAAGATAACCACACCACACTGTACTTAAACAGAGACAGCACCTATCAGATCACCACACCACACCGTACTTAAACAGAGACAGCACCTATCAGATCACCACACCACACCGTACTTAAACAGAGACAGCACCTATCAGATCACCACACCACACCGTACTTAAACAGAGACATCACAGACAAGATAACCACACCACACTACTTAAAACAGAGACGCACCTATCAGATCACCACACCACACTGTACTTAAACAGAGACAGCACCTATCAGATCACCACACCATACCGTACTTAAACAGAGACAGCACCTATCAGATCACCACACCGTACTTAAACAGAGACATCACAGACAAGATAACCACACCACACTGTACTTAAACAGAGACGCACCTATCAGATCACCACACCACACCGTACTTAAACAGAGACAGCACCTATCAGATCACCACACCACACCGTACTTAAACAGAGACATCACAGACAAGATAACCACACTGTACTTAAACAGAGACAGCACCTATCAGATCACCACACCACACTGTACTTAAACAGAGACAGCGCCTATCAGATAACCACACCACACTGTACTTAAACAGAGACAGCACCTATCAGATCACCACACCACACTGTACTTAAACAGAGACAGCGCCTATCAGATCACCACACCACACCGTACTTAAACAGAGACAGCACGTTGCATTACAGGGGTGTTTGACAGCAACGTCACTGTACATGTTTCACAAAATTAACTGGGTATCAGTTTGTTTTGACCAAGCTCAGATGCTTGGCCAAATCAGATCTGACAGCAGCTAGATTGTAGGACTAGTGTTAGTTCCAATGTTATTCACCATGTTGAAACCCGTCTCCACTGTGCTGTCGTTACGTAACCAGTGGGATTTGAGAGGGAGGCGTCTACATTCTTGTGCTTTTATATAATATTGAATAAAAGGCCACGGCACTAAAGAAGGAAGCTAGCCAGTTAGCACACTGTCTCGGGCCGTACACTCCCTGCTCTGAGTAGCCCTACTTTGTCCCTGCTATGTGTAAGTGAGGTGGGAGCCTGCAGGTATCCGTGCTTGCACTCTGTAATTGAGGCCATGACTGCCCACAGCTGAGAATTAGTTGGCCAATGGGAGTTTGGATGAGAAGCGCTGGAGTGGAAATATTTGAGCAGTGCTCCAATTCAGATGCATGCACTGATTGGCTGTGGAGTGGATGATTCAGTAGGAGCATACAACCGGTTGGCTCATACAACAAATAGGTTGGCTTGGCAGGGCCTGAAGAGTATCTCTGTCCCTGTGAATCTGGTTGCTCTCAGTGGCCGTTAGCCACGGTTAGCACGTGGAGCAGAATCTGTCCGAACCACAGTACTGACACTACTACTTGGATGTTGTTTTAATGTTACAAGAATTACATTTATCAGGCCTTAGGTCAAGAATTGCATGTTTTTTTGGATGTAACTGGAATTACATTAATCAGAACTTAGGTCAACAATTGAATGTTTTTTTGGATGTAATGGATGTTTTGTTATGAACGAAAATACTTTTTTTTTTTTCTCTGGATTTGTAATGGTGAATCATACATGTTGGCTCGTCAATAACACGCAGGTCCTCAAACACAAGCAACAAGCTGCCACTTTCCACCCTGCAGTCCATCAGTTCAACAGCACTACTTTAAATAGAGGCAGACTGCAGTTGGCCATTTGACCAGAGGAGTCGCTATTGCGAGAATCATAATGAGGCGAGGAGTGCCTTGACAACGTTAAAGCCAAACGTGCTTTACGGCCACAGTTGGAAGCTCCGACAGGATAAGTCTGGGCGTGTTACTGAAATGACTTTGAGTTTCTCAGCTGGATGCTCCATCTAACAACCCCCAGACCAGCCTTTGAATGTTGGGCTTGGTACTATACTAGCTAACCATCTGTTTTAATAAAACATTAACATTACTCAATTTATTGAGTAAAAAAAAAAACATGAATCTTTTTAGTGTTTGTTAAGCATGATCAGAATATTAGAAAGGAAATGTTCAGAAACCTCAAAGAGAGTGTATGTTTATTTTTGTATTTAGTGTAAAAGATATTTATTTCCATTGTGAATGCTCTGTGCAGACACAGCAGTTGAACCGCAGGGGATGCATATCAAGTGCACATTTTCTTGAGATTGCAACAAGCAGAGACAATTATACAGACAGCAGGACACTGTTGTCGCAGGTTAATTGGACAGGAATATGTGCAGAGCATTGACTCTCTGTTACCTAGGGTAGTGCTTTCTTTCTCTTTCAGTCGCTTTCTGTTAAAGAATACTGAGTATTAAGTGTTAGGCAAAACCTATCCACTCCTGTATACTTTATGTCTACATACAGTCTGTTTATGTCTAAACCGTCATGAGGTTTAAAGCAATTACAAGAGTGTGTGTGCCAAAACCAATATTTAGATAGATGTAGTTAGTATATGTAGCCTTTGCTGTGTTTCAGCATTGACTGGTTCTGTCTGCTGTTTTAGCTCTGACTGGTTCTCTGCTGTTTTAGCTCAGACTGGTTCTGTCTGCTGTTTTAGCATTGACTGGTTCTCTGCTGTTTTAGCTCTGACTGGTTCTCTGCTGTTTTAGCTCTGACTGGTTCTGTCTGCTGTTTTAGTTCTGACTGGTTCTCTGCTGTTTTAGTTCTGACTGGTTCTGTCTGCCGTGTTTCAGTTCTGATTGGTTCTGTCTGCCGTGTTTCAGTTCTGATTGGTTCTGTCTGCTGTTTTAGCTCTGACTGGTTCTGTCTGCCGTGTTTCAGTTCTGATTGGTTCTGTCTGCCGTGTTTCAGTTCTGATTGGTTCTGTCTGCTGTTTTTCAGCTCTGACTGGTTCTGTAAGCCGTGGTTCGGCTCTGACTGGTTGTCTGCTGTTTTTCAGTTCTGATTGGTTCTGTCTGCTGTTTTTCAGCTCTGACTGGTTCTGTCTGCCGTGTTTAAGTTCTGACTGGTTCTGTCTGCTGTTTCAGCTCTGACTGGTTCTGTCTGCCGTGTTTCAGTTCTGATTGGTTCTGTCTGCTGTTTTTCAGCTCTGACTGGTTCTGTAAGCCGTGGTTCGGCTCTGACTGGTTCTATGTGACGTGTTTCGGCTCTGACTGGTTCTGTCTGCTGGTGTTTCAGGGAGAAGCTGCGTGTGGGCGGGAACCAGGTGATGGACCTGAGCTTGAGTCTGGACCGCTGTGCCTCAGCTGTGGGTCACTGGGCAGGGAGCAGCTCCTGGTCCTGAACAGCAGCTCACACCACAGCGCCAGAACACAATCCTCCAATCGCATCTCTTCACATCGCACTCAAACTCACACAATCTCATACACATACACGCGCATACCATACACGCTCACGCATGCACACACACACACACACACACACACAAGCTCATTCCCACACCTACAACCTCACTTACAGATACTTCACTTAACTAGCAGCAATGTTCAAAATGTCTCCACTGAGCTATGCATACTGACGTGTTGAATGTTATCTTCTTTACTGCAAAGCAGATCTTCAAATTATCCTAAGAATCTGTTTTCTGCTTTTTTAAGGGCCTCTTTTTTGTACAAGTTTCTGGTATCTCTAAGAGATATTATTTTTGGATGCCTAAAAGCTTTATTTAAGGGTTATGAATAATTCTGTGAGTCCAATCGAAGATTGAATCCGACAAAACCGGGTAGCTACATTTATCTTTTGTTGTGTTATTTTTCATTTGTGCATGAGGATCTTTCTGCAATTGTGTTTGTAAACAGAATGTACAAACTGTGTCATGTAATTGTGTCATAGTTGGAGAAAGAGTGACTGTTTCTGCCACTACAAGACAAATTAGAGCCTTACTGAATGAATCTGACCCTTGTGCTGGGGTTTCAGTAGCCATTCTTTTGAGAAATTTATATTTTATGTGCAGAGCTCAAGAGCCCTAATATACCATTAAAAAAAAAAAGAGAACCGTCGCTTAATATTTCTGCACTTAAACATTTAGCGACAACTACAAGCCCAGTTGCGCTGTGTTATGTAAAGCACTGTACGTGGACTCACTTTTTTCTCCCAGAATGTGTTTGCTGTTAAATATTATGTCTCTTTGTTTACATATTACATTCAGTTTTTATGATGTTTCAAACTGAACTAATTGTGCAATGTCTTGACATGTTCAGTAAGTATTGTCCATGGCTACTTGTAATCTGAAAGCCTATGTCAAGGCTACACTATAGTATGATGGCAACAAATGTATGATGTACAAGTCCCCTCCTCTCATCTCAGACTTGTGGACTTTCAAGATAGTTTAAATGCCAAAAATCAGAGAAATAACAGTTATGACTGGACCAGTGTGAGGGGCACTCAGATGGGCTTTCATCATTCCAGCTCAGAACTTCTATATCATTTAATTTTTTAAGGCTTTAAATTACATTCTTATAGTTAGTATGCTCAAACATTTAAAGCATTTTCTATACTCTTGATTATAATTATACCAAAGGCATTTTTTAAAATAATATATAAAACACCATAGCAAATTGATAAAACTTTTATAATTAAAGTTTAAAACTGTTTCTAAACTTTAATAAAATGGTTAGTTTTTTATGTTTACGCAGTGCCTCTGTTGTACATTGTAAATAGGTAATATTTTTATTTTTCATTTTGTTTTTAAAAAATAATTTTTTGAGCATTTGGTAATTTAGTCAGCACAAATGGTCATTGGACTGGATTAATGAGCTACTACTGTTTGGTGGTTGTGCAACATCTTCCAGAATGTTCCTTATGGAGAGCAGTGAGGCCCAGCCGTGTGAGCTGCTGCTTACTTTGCGGTGATAGTAGGAAGAGGACCGAAGGTTTAGCGGATTTGTGACGAGCAACAGATTAGCGAATGTGAGCTTCCATGTTTAAATAAGGCAACATGCTCACGTCATTTTTTGTGGGGACCTAAATAAGTGAAGTGAAGGGGACATTATGCAGCGGTGCTGACCCCAGCTTATTGCATAGATTCAGGTTTTAGAGCACATGGTGGAAATGCAAGGTCAGTCTGCTATGGGGCTCTCTGACAACGGAAACTATGACTCTTACTAGGTCACCTAATCTCTCAATCTTCATTTTCAGTTCTTCCTGTTTAATACCTATTTTATTAGATTTAATTGTGCATGTGAAATGTGCCCCCCAACAATTGAATACAATGGGCAGTACCACACCCAAACATATAATACACTTGCCTGAAACAAAAGGCACTGCTTAAAAGTGGTTTTTCCAACAAGCTGAAAAAAGTATTGGTGAAAGGCTGAAACTCCACTGTGGCCTTATCTCCCCACCCCAAGAATCAATTTCAACCAAATGCAGTAGCATTTATGGAGGCCTGCACTGGGGAATATGGCTGTATAATGAGATTACTCTGCAGGCAGGTATGAAACTAGAAACTCTGGATAAGCCTCAAATGGAAGTTGTTGCCTTCACTTCTGGCCCCATGTGTTGGCCTACTACTTGGCCTACTTCCCCTTCAATATCCACTTGACCTAATGTAATTCAGGAGATCAGGGATTTATATTTGTTAAAGGCGGAGATTAGTAGCCATTCTAGGTAACAGTGGTGAGAAGCAGAGTGGGCACGTGCCCTCCTGGGTCCATGGTCACATGACCCAGACAAACATGTCCAGGTTCCAAGATGAAACCCTGCTCACCATCCAGATTATTGTAATTCTTCCAAAATTAGATTTGGACGCAAGCAAAAAGCCCCTCTTAATGAAGTCCCTGTGGAAATGGTAAGGTTTCTAGAACTTGTTCAATTTGTATTCCTGTTGGGAAATGGAAAATTAATTACTGCTACCTGCCAGAATGTGCTCTGGGCAAATCAGCAGGCTGAAAAAAACAGTGTTCTGTTGGATATGGAGAAACCAACCATTCCAGCATCAGTTACCTGGAATTCAAGGTTTAAAATGAAAAAAAATAAATTGAAAATGAAAATAAAAAAGTGAGTTGGACATTTTTTTCTTGTTTAGTATTCCAAAGCTAAAGCTAGAATTTGACATTGTAATGATGTGTCATGAGATGCACCTTAGCTTGATAGATATACAATATGTACAGTTTAGGCATGTAAATTAAACCCATAATTACAAATGATGCTGCTGCAGGTCATGTGGATTGAAAGTTTATTAGTTAAGAAATATCAACTTGTAACAAATGTGATACCGCATTTCACCTCTTAATTTGCTATAACGAAAACAAAATTGACCACAAACATCTGAGCAACCAGAAACAGCATCTCAAATGAATTAGTAAAATTGCAGTAACAAAGATTTTATTATTTAGCACAAGCTCTGATGCATGGATGTGCAAGTGTGCATGTGTGCATGTGTGAGACTACATTACTGGCACCGTGTTTAATGGTTCAAATTAAGTAATGCGCGTCTGGACACTTCAGATCATCTATTGGTAAATTGCTCAGCAGTGTATAAAAATATAAAAAAGGCCGTCAAAAAAGATACCACTGTACTGGTAAAGCAATTCAGCTTCAGTTTAAGTGACAAAACAGCCATGTGTATCATCTTTCATTGAATAAGGCTTTTAACTGCAGATTTTCATGTGAGTTAAACCTTGACAAAATACAAATAATAATAAAAGAAAAACTAAAAGATATCCAGTCACCGACCCCATACTTACTGAGTATTGTGTTGCAAAACTGGCAAGCGATAGTGCTAGCAAGTGAAGTGGGGAACATTGTGACTGAGTACATCCATTTGGTTACACTCTGAAAACTTCTAAGAGAAAACAAATCTCCAAATACTGCACTAAGTGTGTTCTAATGTTGCCATTCTTAGTACAACCAAACAAAATAGAAAAAAAACTATATATACAGCACGTAATATTTTATGCAATATGCAAAGGCTTTATGTTGCTTTCAGCAACCCCAGTTAAGGTTCCCACCCACCAAATATTCCCCTCCCTGCCCTCCCCACCCCCCCGGCTCACATGTAGGACTTCACTAAACACAATGACATCACTAAGCCTGTTAGTTTGAGAAAGGGGCTCCGCTCGTTCAGAAAGCAACGAAGGCTTCGACGCAGGGACTCCACTCGTTGGTGTCCGGGTCGTAGGTCTCCATGCTGTTGAGGAAGTTGTTGCCGTCAAAGCCTCCCACTGCGCAGATGATGTTTCCCAGCACGGCCACTCCCGCGTTGCTGCGGGCTGACGTCATGCTGCCCAGCATCTTCCACTCGTTCATGGCCGGGTCGTAGACCTCCACGCAGCGTAGAGCGCGGGAACCGTCAAACCCGCCCACCACAAACAGGCTCCCTGCAAGGCGATCACAGCCAACGGAAAATTACGCTCGCCGCCGAGACGCGGCTAAACTGCTTTACTTTGAGGAGCTGAATATTACTGTATGGGTTGTCCAGCAAACCCGATACTTATCTCCCTTGCAGTGATGTTGCTGGCTGTGTTGGTTGCATTGTGTGGACGTGTGACCTTGTCAGTGTCAGACTGCGGCTGTGTGCTTGAAGGGCACACTCACCTTCATACACGGCCACAGCTGCCCCTCGCCGGGCCAGGTTCATGGGTGCGATGAGGGTCCAGGTGTTGTTCTCTGGGTTGTAGCGCTCCACGGTGTTCAGGCAGTTCCAGGACTCAGCCCCTCCGATCACATACATGAAGCCGTCCAGCTCGCACACCGCTGCCTGGTGCCTCCCTGCAAAGACGTTCCCATCATGCATTTCACTTCACACACTACATCAAATGTTCTATTATTGTACAAGTAAAGCACAATGACCTTACAGGATCAATCTTAGCCAAAAACAAGCATAGCTGCACTACAAATTGCAGTAAGCTATTCCAAGCATTTCAGTCTGCCTACAGCAGTTGTGGCTGCTAAAACGATTTATAGTCCGTAATGACCACTGCCATAAGCAACTCAGTCCTTAGGAAAACCATAAATTTACAAATAATTGATCAGTCTTTCCCTGGATGAGCACCATCCCTTTCTGCATTTGTACTATACATTACATAGTCATTTGGAACTAGTCTTCCATTGGAAATCGATAAAACAACAATGTTTTCAAGGTCTGGTTGAAATGATCCCATTAAGTCCTTAAAGTGATGGTCAATGGATTCTAAAACATTCTAATAACCACAACATATCACAGAGGGGTGTGTCCAGTACACACCCACCAAATATCTTTCCAAGAAAATGTGAATAGGTATATTAATATACATCTCAAAATCAGCTAATAAACTCAGTCTTGAAAGGACTCAGGATTGTAGGGGTGTGGTCTAAACCCACGCCCTCAACTCGAGTGCCATCGACATCATCCAGCCCTACATGTTTGAACCACAGGACTTATACAGTTCTATGGTTTGAACCATATGTTTGAACCCGGCGAGGAATTAATGCAATCAATTCAAAGTAAAATACAGTGCGGCTGCTATCAAGAGATAAATATCACACGCAAGCTCGCAATCAAAGTTAAGTTAACATAAACGCTAAGCCGTTTGATCTAACGTTAGTCTATTTAAAGCAAGCTAAATCTCAATGCGACGTTTCACCAAATGCATGTTCTGCACAAATCATTAAATAATGGTAGGTTTATCAAGTTTTAAAAATGTATTTAAAGGCCCATTCATTAATTTCGGTTGCTAATCGAACAAAAATTACGTGCATGGCAACTAAGTAGCCTACTTCGGTGGATAATGGTTCTCGTATATTTTTGTTACTGTAACCAGCCACTGAACAATTACTAAACCATTTACAAGGCATGGTTTATTTGGCAAAATCTTAACTATCTATTCTTTTCGATTATTATCTGATGAATGAGCAGTGCACCAAGTAAAAACGACGCATGAGTGATTAGTTCATTTCCATGCTGAGCTGTGCAAGGAGCTTACTAGCTAGTACCACGGAGGGATGGATAAAAATGTGGGGAAAAAGATTGGGAGAGGTATAAAATTGATATAGGGATAAGGAGAGCGGGAAAAAATAAACACTGATTAACGTTAACTATTCAAAAATGAATAACGCGGATGACTATTCTTAAGAAAAAACAAAACGAGTGTTTGGCTCAGACTCAAAGAAGATTTCTTAGCTGGACAGGACAGTTTTATTCGCCTCAAACTAAGGGAGGAGTTATGTAATGAGACCAAAATATGTATTGGTTGGAGTTTCCACATAGCCATGGACCATAGACTCTACCCTTTTTTTCAGCACAAAGGAATAACGAGATATAGATAGACTGAAATTGAACGATTTTGCAATGGAATTTATTCTTCTGGCTTTAATGCATACCTTAATAGCCATAAATAACATGGTTATAAGCATATTATGGATTTTCCTTGACCATCACTTTGGAAGCATCTCGTTGGATGCGTTCCATCAGACCAACTGGTTCTACATGAAAGACGGTTGGTAATAAGAGCAGCGTGACGTACGGATGTTGAGGGGGGCACAGTTGATCCAGCTTTTGGCAACAGGGTCGAAGGCGTCGCAGTTCTTCAGGCCCTTCTGTCCACACGGGTCGGCTCCTCCCACCACAAACAGCTTGTTGTTGAGAGCACAGACTCCTGCAAAGCCACGCACGGGTTAAAGGAGCACCTGGGCGAGCGTCCGGCTCATTTCCCTGTCCCATTTGTATACCGCCCAGCCTCTGCTTTACCTGCATTACAGCGGTTGGTCCGAAGCTCTGGCACCTGGCTCCACTCGTCGGCCCGCGGATCGTAAGTTTCCCCACAGCTGAGCTCGTCTGACTGTCCGTTGGAGCCTCCCATGACGTACAGCTGACCCTGCGTGCAGGAATCAAAGTGGCAAAGGGTCATTACTCGGACGGTTATGGCTTTTAACAAGGTGACATAAGAAGGGCCACTTTGGAACGCGTGGACGCACCATCAGCACAGCCATCTGAAAGCGTGCCCGGGGTGTCCGCATCGGAGCGATGAAAGTCCAGCGGTCCTTCTTTGGATCGTAGCATTCCACAGTCCGTAAGCACTCCTCCCTGTTGTAGCCTCCTGTATAAGGGGAGGCGCAGTGCGATCAGACACGCACGCCGTCATACATCATATACGCATGTTACAAGTATCTCCCATGCCAAATTTTTGCGATCGAGACAGCCGCCGGGGGCGGGCGCGGTTACCTGCCGCGATCAGCCTGCCGTCCAACTCGACGGTGCCCAGGCCGGACCGGGCGTAGTGCATGGGCGACAGCAGCCTCTCCTCCAGCTCCTCGCATGCCGCCTCAAAGCTCATGCTCTTCAGCATGCAGGGGGTGGAGGTGGGGGAGCTATGCGGGCTGCTGCGGCCGTGTAGGAATATCACGCACAGCACGCCGTTCAGCACTGCCAGGCACAGGTAGGTGTTGTCTGCAGCAGAGAAATAGACACATGGGGGTTACTATGGTCTCGTACATTGGCAGAACTAGCCAATCACAGCCATGCCCTCCAACGGATCAGCGTTTTACTCATTTCTGACTGTAGGTAAATGGAGAGAGAAACAAGAGGCTAACTGCCACAGTCTGGATGTTCATTCTGACTTACTGGTGGTCTTCTCAGAGGCAATGTACTTCCACTCAATCTTGCCGTGCTGCACGCCAGAGCTGGGAGAGAGGCTTCCAGAGGAGCTGCTGCTTGTCTGGCTGTGGACGTTCTCACGCATGGGCTTCTTCTGCAAAACCAAAGGGCAGCTGCAGAGACCCGGGCAGAGCCATCCCCGTATTCCAGGGCACTACACAACCTCACACTACACACCACTGCAGGGCTCAAAACCCATTAACCACCTCTTCTTTGCCTCTAACCACAACTCTCTATAAGCTCTGCAACTTACTAGTGATGTAAGTTACACTTCTGTTCAATGCTACCATTTTGCAGTTTCAGAAAACTGGCTTTTTTGAGCATTCTTCACAGAAATAGATAAGCCTTCCATCACTGAGGCAGTACCCAGATTGGTTTCAGGCTCTAACAGAAGTGAGCTGCGTTAGAAGCCTCCGGAAGCTTGACCCAGCAGCCCGTGCCGGTTCAGTACCTGCACAAACTGGATGTGGTCATCGTCAGTGCCAAACACCTCAGTCTGTCCCTCAAGCAGACTCCCATCGAGCAGCTTGTGGTCCGCTGAGTAGTACAGCGTTTGCACCTGCAAGACAGTGACACAAGACCCATGTGGCTGTCTCCATGACAACAAAAAACCCAGCAACACTGAGCTTGGTCCTCGGGGGAGGGGAGGGGGAGGGGGAGGAGTTGTCATCGTCGTTCTGGAGGAAGAGGTCTTTATGTATATCAAAAAGCAGCATTCGGCAAAGCCTGAGCAGGGTGTGGCAGACTGCTGGCCAGGTCGTCAGAGAAAAACCCTCCTGTGTCCGCTGCTCTGTAGGGCCACAGCAAGACTTTAGCACAGGCGTTAAGAGCACTTCTTCACACAAAAAAAAAAAAGGAGGGGGTTTGGTCACAACACCATCACAAAGCAGCAAATGATGAACAGTCATTGTGCTGGGATAAAAATAAAAAAATAAAAAAGAATGAAAAAACTGGTCCTCCTTCCATCCTTGCTCTTCTGTTCTCCAACATCTTGAGCAGTCTCTTGGCTGTAAAGTTGGTCATTATTGATGTAAAAAACTGCTCCTGAACCCAAACTGGTTATCCACAGTATCGCCTGACTGGTGAAGAAGTACCAGGTATTTTCACACAGAAACTTGACAAGCGGCGTGCCCTAATCCTTCCTCTGGGTCTGCAAAAGCAGGCGGCTATGACCTCGCATAATCTAAATGCATATTTTGTGAGGAAATTGAGTTACCACCAATGTAGCTTGAAATGAGACTCAGACAAATGTGTGTAAACAAGTGCTTGGGCATGATAAAGGGATAATTATAAGTAGGCTAGGCGCCATATACTAGACAGGCACATATATCAGAGCGCTGAGAGAATGAGAGTGGAGCCGCTGCAACAGCAACTATATCTGCTTTAAAATGAAAGGAATCTGAATTATGCAATAAATGAGCAGATGCTGCCTTGATCGTGACAAATCTGTCAAATGGTTTCCAAAGAGACTGACAGAACAATTTGTACCGTTTTTAACTGAAAACAACAGCGCTTTTTTCATATGAAGATCAAATTTAAAAAAAGATCAGTGCTTTGGGAAATGGATAGATCATTCATGTATGCTATGGGTGAGGGAGAGGAGCCTATATTATCGCCATATCCTAAACTTTCACCATTGTTTAGCCCACTTGTTTAACAATAGATTATGGTGAATAAACTTAATGTGCTGTGGGAAGATGCAAGACGTAAACAAGATTAGTTGGCTGGGCATTGTTCTGTAACAGATGGGAGCATAGAGATGCCTTGGTTGCGAGCTGAGGCTGCTTCTTTATGACTCATTACCCTGGAGGATTCGGTCTTGCTTTCTTCAGTCTTGCAAATCCTGCTGCTGTTTGCTTAATAAACCTAAGGAAAGATAAATCAATGGGGAGGGACAGCCATTAGAATTTACCCACGATGCCCAGCAAAGCAACCTGCAAAGGAAGAACCATGAAGAGATGCAAAGACGACCTTAAAGCTGACAGCTAAACCTGACGTTTCCCTGTGCTGATTTCATTCAGCAGAACACAAAACAAAAACAGAAAAACAAAACAAAAAAACGTCTCGCAAGGCAGAGGTGGAAAGAAAAACAGCAGAGACTGAAAACGGTTCTTTCTGCTCACCTGTACAAACCCCTCAGATCTGCAGTGTGCAAAGAGTCTGGCACCTACTGCACCTATTTACATTCTTTACGCCAAGGCTTTGAAAAAAACAAAGAAAGAAAAAACAAACAAACCCAAACCGAAAAAAACAGTGCCAAGATGGGAATGATCCCTTTCACTCTGAATGATGGAGGGAGAGAGAGGAAGACAGGGAGAGATAGATAGATATAGAGGGCCCACACTGGCCTCCATACTGACCTCCTCCATCAGTCTTTCCAGCTGCTCTCCATTCTCCCACAGGCTGCGCTGCACCCAGCTCATGACTTTGGAATAAAGCTTGCCGTTGCTTGGCAGGCTCAGGTTGTCTTCTAGCATTACTTCTAACTGCAACACAGAAGGCAACCATACATTTGCATGCCCTCATTCATTAAAAAATAAATAATGAAAGAATGCATGTGTTAAAAAGCCCCTTTGCCTTATGCCGCTCGTTGAAGGGTACTTAAACTGAAAACTACATTTCCGTCATTAATGAGAGTTTGGCCAGATGGGCGTGTGGGAAGACTGAATCGGTGCAGGTTCAGGTGGGGTGAGGGCATTGCTCGTACCTTGAGTCGTGGGAGTTTGAGAAAGTCCTCCTGATCAGAGATCTCCAGCAGGTGTTCCTGGATGTACCCGTCGATCTTCCCCAATAGTCGTCCGTCCGCCATGCAGCTGGCAAAGTTGCGGAAGGAAATGGCACTCTGGCAATCCATCTTTGACAGCAGGTAGTCGCCACATATCTGAAATAGTCAGACAAGTTGTTTGCTTTTACTCCGTTGCCCGTGATTCCATAACCGGAATAGCAGATCCATTGTAAAAACCCATTAAGGTCCCTTCGTGCTCCAACATACACACGCACACAAGACGCACGCACACAACCCAACACACACACACGTACACAACACACACACACAAGCACACACGCAACAAGCATGCACGCACACACACAACACACACACGCACGCGCACACAGCTAGAATATTTGGAATGGGTTCAACAATCCAGTCCTGATATCTTAGAACAGGTTCAATCTGGACTGGAAAAATGTGCGTCAATACATGTGCAAATGTGATTTCACAAAGATTGTTACAGCAGAATAGGCAAGTGACAAGGGAAGAAGGACCATACCTGTTTAACCCTTTCCATCTTGAGCCTTTTGGCAGCGGAGTAGACGTCCCTCACTAGTTCTTTATCGGCTTTCAGCCTGCAAAACAAAACAAAGGAAGGGTCCCGGTCAGCGTTTCCAGCGTTAGGCTGGCCCACTCGAAGTGAGAGAGGAAGCGGACTCACTGGGCGGTGTAGGCGTAGTTTAGCAAGATCTCCACCGCCTCCGGGTCCAAGTCCTCAAACTTGATGTGGGAGACTCCATGGGGGTCCATGTCGCTGTTGAAGATCTCAAAAAGGTAGGGGCTGCAACAGGCCAGAACGGCTCGGTGGGCCATGAGCTCGTGACCGCAGACCTGCAGAGACCCCAGAAAGTCAGTGAGTGTTGCCAACCTTCCATATTTCAGAAATGACGACCAGCGTCCTCGGACCATTGAGACGTTTCATCCTGAGGATTTTTGAGATGCCAATGGAACCAGAAGACAACCCGATTGCTGGTGCAACAGGTGATTTAGGTTCCAATACAGTCAGTGGCTTCAATTGTTTAATTAAGACCCAAGTTGACCAAAGAAGTGGATGGATCTCCCCAGAGACCAGCACTTAGTTTGGTTATGCAAGCACCTGTCATTCTAAAGAGGCAGGGCTGCCTTTACCATACAAGGAGAAAAATTGGCATGAACTCAGCAACCACTGAAACACATATTAATCATTTACTTCACTGAATCTAGAGGCAGTAGGAGTCATATTCAACCTCCTCTTGCATTCCTAAAAATATAGCTTTGTGTCTTAGGTCACTGCAAGATTAGGGGTATTTTATCTGGGTAATTTGCATTCAAGGTTAAACAAAATGGCCTTTTAAGTATAATCATTACAAAAATTGTTGGGAATGAAACTTGCATATGCTGTATTCCATTGAAGCTCACTAGTCATAGACATTCAGTGAGACGTGCAATTTTCTGTGACTGTTTTCTGGCACAGTGATTTCAACAAAGCTTGTTCAGACTTCAACGTGACCTGGACTAGAATTATTGCATCATAAAAACTTACCTGAAGTCTTACATCACAGAACTGGCCACTCTTGCGCAAGGCATTCATCTTGGCCACAGTGGAATCAAGGAAGCTTTCATCTTCGAACATCAAATATCCATTGGGAATCATTTTGTAGTATTTATTTTGAGCCTTGGTGACAGAGAAAGACCAGCATGTATATTTAGCTTGCATTTACATTTTAATTTTACCCAAAATATGCATAATTCAGGTTCTCAGGTCCATGTACAAGGCAGTTTAATTAATTTGTGACAATGAAACAGTCAATTGAGCACACAGTAATGTGTCCCATGCATTATTAACAGGATTACCTAATAAGAGAATGATGTCACTTGAGGGACCAATATTGGTGACAGTGGAGGGAAATGGGAAGGCAACTGGCAGAGTCCAAGTCTTCCTTTGCACAGGGGAAGGCAGAAGCAATACCAGAAGACAAGGAGTGTGATACCAGGCAGCAGCTGCACCAGCTCAAACTATCAGGCTTAAAGCCACTGTAATTGAGTCCTCAGGATCACGTGGGCTATAGAGTTGAGTTTTTTCTGTGACGATCAGACATTATAACCTGCAAAACACCAATGTCAGTCAGTCAGTCACAGCAAGACGAGATTTGGCCTTCCTAAGATAAGACAGTCTTCAAACAGGTTTTGTCTGCATGTGTACCGTGGGAGCTGTGTATGGGTGCGTTCCTCAGTCACATGCTCCTCAAAAAAAAAAACAGTTTCTGATGACAAGCTTCCTATTCCTATTCCTATGTTCTTTTTACCCTGTGGTTTCTGTGGCTAAAAAAGGACTGCCCCCTGCCCTGCGCTTCCTGTCCTCACTATCCACCTCGTACTGTGAGCGCCCAGACAGGACAGTCTCATCCAGATCAACCACACCCCCCCTCCTCCCCAACTCCCCTGCTGACTGCAGGCCCCATGGGAAACTTCCATGACCCCATTCTGGTGTAAACGGAGACCCACAACTCACTGCCTCTTTTATACTCATCCTGACGGCTGCACAGTGGGCTTTCACAGTTCGCTCCTGCGATTGGAAAACGGGAGACCGTCTGAGCATCGGCTGCAGGCACGCGCAATAAATTAGGCAGGAATTTCAATTGCTTTATCTCTTCTGCGAGCGGAGAAGCCTGAAACAGCTGCTCCCAGACGTACGGCCGTGCAGGCCAACAGCAGCAGCCAATTTGGCATTTGCGAAGCCAATTTGGTGCAGGGTGAATGAAATGTCTTTGAATATGAAGTGGAGATTTGGAACATTTGCACATGCTATCCACTTAGGGTCCCTGACAATTTCACAAGGACGGCTTTGAGAGGATTCAAAGCAACTTGTTAAGATTCTTCCCTCCCGAAAACCTCAATAGTGTCGTACGATAAAAGAAAGCGGTAGAAACTACAATACAAATAGCACCCCCAAGACTCAGCTTGTCTGCCAAAAAAGCCGTTGATGGTTCATCTTAAAACATTTGAGACAGTCCTGGCCAATAGTCAAACGTTCTAACACAAAATAGGTTCCATACATAGTTGACACTCTTCCAAAGAATGTTATTAAATAATACGGTGTTCTTTTACACATTTTTTCAACCATGTGACTGCAGGCACACAGGCCATGTAATTGGAAAATGCCTCTGACAAATTGCTGTTGGGAAAAAAATAAACTTTTTGTCAATTTAACAGATTAACTTGAAACACTGTGGTGCTTCAGACTGGTGTGGTCATTAAACACGCCAGTGATTAACCAATCCTGTTGTGTTATAAGAGAACTTAAAGTTCTAACATACACAAATCTGTCTTTGTGTGCAGAAATGATGCTGTCCTGAACACCCAGTTTTAGTTAGAATGAAAATCACTTTTTTTTTTTTTTTAACTGAAGGCCGCACATGAAAGGCACTTTTGTGACTTGTTGGCAACCTGCCTTCAGCGGAGCTAAAAACAGCACTGTCCGTTTACACATACGAGTCGGAGGTCTAAAAGGCCTGTGCATTAATAGCTTTTTGTAAAAGTACTCAAGAAGCAGTTAGATACACGATTACGAACATGGGCCAATCCAAATTTAGTGATTCAGCAAACTACCACATTACACTACGATGTTTGAATTTTTGTAAATGACATTTCTGGATGTCACTTGAACAGTTAAACGAGTGCATGTGATCTCGGTCCCTTTGATTCATGAGGGGCGTGGCACTGTAAATGAGTAATGCAAGTAGGTAGCGCCGCTAAGTAGACCAGATTAATTGGGACAAAAACCAACAGCTCTATAACTATGTTTGAGATTTCTTCTATGACTGCTAAAAGCTAAGAAAGCTATTATTATTAATTTTTTTATTTTACTTTTCCAATTCCTGCATCCCCTTCTGAAGCTGTATCATCTCTCAATAGGCTATGGGCAACCTGAAGCAAAAGTAGGTGTGGAAACAATGTCCATTGCAATGCATTTTAAAAATAGTCACAATAGTATCAAAAGGACACGTAAAACAGCAGAGAAAAAAAGAAGTGACACGCGAGTCAGATCTGGAAAGCGTTTTGGAGCTGGATGTATGATGGTCGGGGAGGGCAGGCTCTGCGCACGTGTGCATTCAGACCATTTCCACTGCTCGTGCAATGTCTGGCAAGCTCCTCCTTGCTCCCAAACTGAATCACCGCCTCCATAGCTCTCAAAGATCCAAATGTCATGAATGATTTCATAAGGTCTTTGCATGTGGAACAAAGATTGCACACTACCCATGTGCCGGAAATGAAAAAACTATGTAAGAGGTTTCTGTACATTGGTTTCTTTTTTTAGCTTACAGAAGTATGCCTTGGTAAAAGAGAAAACTCCAGTTGATTCCTGGCACTCACAAGTCGATTTCAAATTAAAGGACACCAGGGGCCTTAACACTGATGAGCAACGACATGGTAATCAACATTTTAGCTGTCTGAGAAACCATGACTTCGTTCTACCGTAAAAGCTATACAGAGAACTAAATGCATAATTAATTCATGGAGATAACAGAAAATATAAATGAAATACAGTGAGCACCATAATTGATTGGACAGCGACACATTTTTTGTTATTTTGGTTCTGTTACTCTAGCTCTTTGAGTTTGAAGGATACAATGAGGTTGAAGTGCAGACTGTTAGCTTTAATTTGAGGGTATTTTCATCAATATCGGATGAACCGTTTAGAAATTATAGAACCTTTTGTACACAGCACTCCCCATTTTTTTGCATCAAAAAATATTGGACAGTTTAACATAATGTAGAATAAAGTCATAATTTTAAATATTTGGTTGCATATCCTTTGCATGCCATGACTTCCTGATTTCTGTGACACAACAATATCAACAGACTCTTGATATATTATTTTCTGGTACTCCTACAAGCGATACTATAACGTCTCTGCATTTGAATGGATCTCTATGGGAATTTGGGGGTGGGACTAGATTTAGCTGTAAATTACACTAATGGAATTAGTATGGAACACATGGTTGCCTAAATGGCTCTAAGTCATCAAGAGTCTGACGTATCAAACAAGCCTTAAACCATCACTCTGCTACCAGATATGCAGTAGATGATGGATGGATAACTTGAAGGGTTTCTTCTCCTGACTTATTTTTCCATAGAGTTCAATAGAAAAATTTGTCAGGAGAAACAACCCTTAAAGTAATATGGATGAATATACCCTCAAATGAAAGCTGATAGTCTGCACTTCAACCTCATTATCATTGTATCCTTTCAAACTCAAAGTGCTTGAGTACAGAACCAAAACAACAAAAACTGTGTCACTGTCCAATGAATTATGGTGCTCACTGTATGTAAAAAAAACAACTGCTGGTGAATCACGTGAATAATACTTTACTGCATATAAACTGGTAAACAAGGTCAGTCAAGGAAAAACGCATAATAGTTTTTTAAATTATTTTATTGACCAAAGTTATATAGCCAGGTCACTTCGATGGGGGCTCAAGATAAACCAATGTGATTAAAGCCATAGAAACCAATAGGAATTAGGAAATGACTGAGGAATAAAATTGAATGGTGTCCATTACATCGGTGTGTGGTACTTGGCACCTTACATATGGTAAACCGTTTTTGTTCTCATTATCAAAACATCAAATATTAATTATAATTTAAGATCAGAACACGCCCTATGATACCGTGTGACATTTAATTCTTAGTCTGAATGAACTAGGGGCCTGAATGGACACAGAAATAAGAAACCCTCTCCTAATAATAATATGCCGTTATATTTACAACAAGAGACAGAGAGCGGGAAACAAATCAGCTTCAGTTCGCTTGCCAGGTTTCTCCATTAGCGACAAAGGCAGCCGCCTTCTGAGGAAATTCAATAATCACTCCTCCACTACAGGTATGGTACAGCCAAAGAAAACAAGCACATATTTGTTTTCATTAGAGCCTACTTGTCTCCTCCAGCACTGGAAAAACACAAAACTTCCATATCAATTACAAACCCCAATTCCCAAAAGGTTGGGACAGTATGTAGAATGCATATAAAAGCAGAGATTTTAAATTATCTTATCAATTAAATTACATATATTTAATTGAAAACAGTACAAAGAAAAGATGTTTAACGTTTTACCATATCAAATTTATGATTTTTGTAAATATACACTAATTCCGAATTTGATGCCTGAAACACGTTCCAAAAAAGTTGGGAAAGGGGCAAAAAAAAAAGAAAAAGACTGGGAAGTAAAAAAAAAACACCTGTTTGGAACATTTCACATGTAAACAGGTTATGCTATCATGACTGGGTATAAAAGGATATAAAAATACTCTTGATATCTTATCTTCAGGTACTCTTACAAGCGATACTATAACCTCTCTGCATTTGAATGGATCTCTATGGGAATTGGGGGGTGGGACTAGATTAAGCTGTAAATTACACAGGAATAGTATGAAACACATGGTTGGCTAAATGGCTGTAAGTCATCAAGGGTCTGAGGTATCAAACGAGCCTCAAACCATCACTCTGCTGTCAGATATGCAGTAGATATGGGGATGGATCATTTTAAGGGTTGTTTCTCCTGACTCATTTTCCTATTGAACTCTATGGAAAAATAAGTTGTTTTTTTTGCCCCTGTCCCAACTTTTTGGAACGTGTTGCAGGCATCAAATTCGGAATTAGCGTATATTTACAAAAATCAATAAAGTTGATAAGAAAAAGAAAAACATTAAATATCATTTTTTTGTACTGTTTTCAATTAAATATATGTAAAAGAGAATTTACAAATCACTGCTTTTATGTGCATTTTACATACTGTCCAAACTTTTTGGGAATTGGGGTTTGTACAAGTGCCTAATATGCTCAGGGTATGTTCTGTTCGAACTTGGTGGGACAGAGCAAGACAACTGTTGCCGCACAGAACACTACACAACCCCCCCCCCCCATCCCCCAAGGCAATCATATGTTCCACTTAAATACTAATCAGCATAATAAACTATGAGCAAAAGTCACAATGTGCTTGGCATAATTAAGGCTAATTTGTATTTTGTTAAAAACCTACAGCTGAAAATGTCATGTTCCAATTGCTAATGAAAATTTTTAAATGAAAGGACTGCAAACAGCACAGACCCTGCAGTCATTTTACAACTACCATGCTCTTGACTGTCACTGATATTGTGCACTTGAATGGATTCAGCACTTCCAACAAAAAAACTGTTAAATGTCCAATCATAACAACATTGAGTCATTTGATGTGAAAATAAGAAGTAACAATTAAAAGTATGATATGAAACTTCTGTGAGATGACTCAGAAAGAAACAGTGTCACACAATTGACATATGTGCACGAACAAACCATGATGAATACGGAACATTGGGAGGGTAGAGGTCACAGGTGAGCAACCGTATAAAACCCTCAGCATGACTGCTGACAAAAAATACAAGGTCAAAGCTTACTTGTACTTCTCATAAGACGTACATTTAATTTATTTTCTCATTTCGTTGTCGATAAACACGGTCGGAAACGGGTCGGGAAGGTTGCAATAGCTATTATAGGGACCTCCATATGCATCTCCATGATTTATAATTTCCTAGCCATGTGCGCTTGCACTGCTAATCTTAAATGACGGTTATTTTAGAATGACTAGCCATCCCAAATATGAAGAAATTCAATTTTGAAAACACGATCATTTCTACGGCCGTTTCTCCCGTAGGCGTCTAACACCTCGCACCGCTGCAGGTGCTCGTTGGCAACCAGAGTAATTGATGCAACACATTTCCCAATCCCAGGCGGAGGGTCAATATGCCATAAATGCGTCAGAATTGTGATGTAATGTTACAGTGTGACATTTCTATCGTCCTGTTAACTCGCTATCGTAATTTCCTTAAAACAAGCGTCATCGCTGGAGATTTGATAGCAAACGTTAGTGGCTATCTGGATGAAGTGCAAAAAAGCTAAAGAAAATAAGCGAACCAGGTCACACAATGAAAACGCAAAGCACTGACGCGAACTTACTCCCCACTAACGTTAGTCGCAATAGTGAGTGTTTTTTTATATATATATATCGCAGACAAATGCCTTTAGCCAGCTAACGTTACCGTTTTACAGCCCCTCCCTGTCCTAAATTGTCAGGCCAGCCCACACTAGGCAAGAATGATAGCCAGTCGCATCCGATGTGTGTCAAAATGACAACCCACGGCGGTCCCCACTCCTCACCACCAACAGATACAGAAAACTAGGTCAGTCGTGCTATAAGTTAACGTAACTGTTCTTTGAGTAACGTTAAAGATCTCACCTCCTTCAAGAAACATTACAGAGAAAATATTGTACACTTTACTGTAACATTACCTAGCTGTCTAACAAACGTTTACTAAAACAATATAATTATTAATTTCTTCATTATTTTATTAGCAACCTAACGTTAAATAACGTTATATTGTGCACAGCATTAAGGGCCGACATGTAGCTAACGTTAGCTCATGTAAACATACACTAGGCAGCAAGCTAACGGTGCGCTATAACGTTATAACATGGCGATCTCCCTAAATAACGTCAACGTTCAATCGTTAGCAGACAACGCCTTTAGCTGGAGCAAGCTAAACATTCTAGATAACGGACCTACCAGAGTGGTAACCAATGACCTGGGGGTTTACTGTCAACTAACGTTAACGTAACGTTAGGTTAACACTTTGCGAGTTAGCTAGGCAGGTGCACATGCATGTTAATTCCAGGGCGGGAAACGTTGCTTGTACGTTACTAGCAAGCTAGCGTACGCACTCGACCGAATTCGTTTAAAAAGCAGATAGCTAACGTTAGCTATGTACCTACCAACATTATTGTAATATTGTAACACTATTATGTATAATATAAATCAATATTTTTATTATTATGTTTTAAATTTACGAACGTTAATGCTAACCATCTAGCTAACGTTAGACAATCGTGGAATTCGGTGTGAACATCACGACCTTTCTAAGCATCTCCTGCGACTAAGTGCTAACGTTAACGTTAGTGCTAACGATGATTAAGTTAGCTAACGCTAGTTAACGTTAAATAACGACACTTCAAGCGAATAAACTAGCTAACGCTGGGTTATGTTAACTCATTATAACGTTACGTTATAAGCTTCGATATTTTAAACAACTCAGCTTCATCTCTTCAGAGTGGTTATTCTAATTTCACGATATTCCAGAGAATACATACTGTGTATATTATGAAATATGAACATGAATAGCTAACGTTAGATCACTGGCTACAACAGCAATGTGTTCATGTGTCTGTTTCCAGCAAGCTGTAACGTTAACTCGCGGTCTCACGCCAGCCATTCTCTCGTACAGAAGTAATTAAGTTAATAAGGGAGATTTCTTACCAGGTTTATTTGACAGCAGACGGTAGTAGACATATTTATAGTGAACTCAGAGTTATCTGGTGTTGATGCTGGCGCGATGTAGCTTCTTGACAGCTTCTTTCCTGATGTTTCTCTTGTGCGTACTGACCACTGTGATCCGCGACTCTGACCTACAGCTCTGACCGCGCTTCCTGAGCTCGAGCTCACTATGAACTCAACTATGGGAGGCGCGCGCCTCTCCACCAGTGACGTCACCCACTGCCTGCTGAGAGACGCGATGGGGCGGAGAAAATATGTAAAATAGACAAAACAGCAGGGTTTATTGATAATTATATAAAGTCCCATTTATAATATGAAATACAAGTGTTATTTGAAATAATATAATTGGGTAGGTCTAATTTTGAAATATATACAGTTTTCTCAAGAAACGTGTTTTTTTCTCAGGCTGCATGTGTAACTCAAACTTCTGTTGAAGAGAGAATAAAACACTGAGAAGCGAAAGGTCCTTTTTGGCACATTCAAGCGCACAAGCAGCCGGGCAGACCTGGCATAGCTCTTATTGACGTCAGCTCTATCTATCTAACAATCTGAACCAGTGAGTTTTGAAGCTCAACAGTGTAAATGGTAATTAGATTAATGGATCGGATCAAAATGTCCAATACAGATGAGGCCCACATTGCTCACCGTGGTATTTGTAATCGACAATTCAGTGGCAGCATAATGACGCAGCCAAGCCCCCCAGTGCACGCTTCCTATTGTACTGTGTAGTGCCATGTTAACAGCCAAAAGACAGAAACTGTCAACACACCCGGATCAGTTACCACACTCATTGTATTATCAACAATTGAGGAGGGGGATTATTTTTGGGCTTGCATTTACAAAAGGACTTTGTCAATCTGTTAAAATGAGCTAGAACAGATTCCTAACAAATTGATGCGTTCAGGTGACCAGCTTGCTTTAGGTCTCACAATTGAGTAGCCTACTTGTTGCCAGGCAGAGCAAATTCCATGTAACTTAACTAACAATCCACTTTTGCCTCAGACTTCAGGAAATGTTTGCCCTTTGTCTGTATGCACACTGGATGAAAACCACAATTTAACTATAGAAAATTACAGGTAGTGATATTTGATTTGAATGTTGCGTCTTTTTTTTTCAACATTCTGTTTTGAAGGGAGAAAGAAATGCTTATGAATCAACTTGGCCATACAGGACAAGTAAACTCAGACCATAGTGACACAGTTCTAGCTCAATGCATTGTTGAATTCAGCTGATGAGCTGTTTGGAGTAGGCAATACAGTCCAAAAGCCCTTCCCTATATGAACTAGCTAGTGAGGTTCATTCAGGCAACACAGATGTTTTCTGACAGCAGCTGTATAAATATTTCAGATATAAAGCCCTGTTTTTTGAGTAGTGCTGAGGCAGCTCTGGGTATCATGTTCAATTTACCAAGAAGGAAAATGCAGGTGGTGCATTTTAACCATTCTCTGTATACAAGAAATGAAAACCAAAGGTAACGGAGAACAGCTGAACATGGAAAGTTAAATTTACTGTACCTGCCTTTACATTTGAATTATTCTTTTGTTTAAACATATTAATATAATTTGGCTGGTGGCTTTATTCATCAGTCAGTGAATAAAGTAGCTGAAACGACCTGGACAGACACAGTATTGTGAATAACCATTCTGATGGCACTCAATCCGTTATTTCAGAACATAATTATGACTGAGGGATATATCAGTGCACAGCTGTTACTGTTGTCTAGCATATGCATTAACAAAAGGGAAATGCTATATTGTATTTCCAAACCTTGGTAAAGCACACCATGTTCACAGTCACATTACTAGCTCATACAAATGTGTGAATAGCCATTTTCTGCTTAGCCTGAAAAATGGATTGTGCCTTAAGAAGCAGTGGTTTGAGCAGTGGATTGTTGTCCGGAGGGAAAAAAACTGAGCAATAAATGTAACAGCACAGGCTGGGTTTTTACTCTGGAGTAGAAAATGAATTATACACCTTTAGAAAATTCATAAGAATCAGCTGTGATGCATGTGTATAAGCAAGAGTGCATGTGCATGTCATTGAAGGTATCAGCCAGTGACAGTGAGACAAGCACATAATTTATGATTCTCATCTGCAGGGCATTTCGATGTAATTTTTCTTCCTAGCAACCATTGTATGGATGACAGTTCCAGCTCAAATGAACTGGAGCCAGTGTGTGGCTTCTATACACTGTGCAGCTAGCTACATATTGTCACTCATCTGTCAAGAGCTGTTTGAATAATTTTGAGTGAGATATTTTGAGCAATGCTTATAAGATCACCGTCTTTCTGGCTATCTTCTGCCTTATTTTGGATTTTTAAAATAGCTGCTTTGAAGGGACATTATTAAATTCTGCTTCTGAGCTTGCATTACACTGTAATTATGTTTTTTCTGCATATTTTTTGCCATCACTCTGCTTCTTGTTGGTTCTTCCCTGGTAGTAGAACAGGCTAATGTCTATCAGTGATTATCTTTATAACTGATACTTTCTTGGTTGAATTTTTTAATTATTATTTTTGCTTAAAAAAAAATGCAAGGGAAAATCATGGCTCTGTCCAGCTCAAAAATGCCACTGGTCTTAATAGAGAAATTCATGTGCCAAAAGGTTTGGCCTTGTCAAAAGTATGCTTGGAAATTGTCATTTAAATTTGATGTCAATTGAGAGGGGTGTTCAAATAACATATTTTGGTGTGTAGAACACAAATCTGAAGATAATTTTAAATTCTGATCAACCTAACCTACATCAATTAGCAGTTGACTATTATAATTTTTTGATTATTTTGCTATTCTTCGGGAAGAAAGAGACCCTAACCCTAACCCAATTTTTAGGCAAATTCTAGTTGTGATTTTTTTATACCTACACATCCCTAGTTTATGTTTTGATATGATAGACCTGAGACTGGTAGCTTTTTAGTAGTTATCACCTCATGAAGTGAACCATCCCCTTAAAGGAAAAGCCTTTTAGACGCTGGTGCATATCCTGGTTTAGGCCCATGGTCAAGACACTTTTCAGTGTTGTATAATATTGTCTTTGGTGTCATTCTAAAGGGGGCATTTTAGGCTTTCATTCAAGCCCATTGCCGAAGCTTTCTGACAAATATAGAGGTCACTGGAGCTCTTCAAACCATCAAAAACACAAATTTTTCCATGATGTTCGCCTATACTATATGCTTTCTTTTAGCCCTATGGCAACAAGGAACATTAGAGACACAAAAGACAAAAACTAGAATACTCACAGAACTCCAAGGATTCAGGAAATGTATAACATACCCAGACTATTTCATTGTTAGATGTGATTTCAGGCCTAAAATTAGAAAGATGACTTTGGCGGAATTTTCTCACATGTTGTCTTCATAGGTTTGTTAGGTAAATGCAATTGTGCTTCCATAGCTCTATAAGTACAGATGTAGCCACCCTGATTTTGTGACCACAGATACTGTATATCAGGTCAGTAAGATAACCAATAAGTGTATAACCATGTTTTTTCCTCAGGTAGGCTATGCAAGGTATGTGAGGTAAGTCTATAAACATGTTATTTCCTCGGGTAGGCTATAAAATGTAGGTTTCAATATCATGAAAAAATAAGTAGTTGTCTCTGCTCTGAAACTATGGGGATGTGCCTCTCTCCCCTCACCCCCCCAAACTGCACTGGGGGGTGGGGGGGGAGAGACACATCGATACATTCAAATTTCAAATTGATACATTCTGAAGTGCATTTTTAAAATCTTCAGATTTAAAAAATGCACTTCAGCCTTTATATAGTGTGTGTTTAGAAACAAATTTCTGAATTTGCCAGATGGATGGATAGACAAAACTTGAATGTCAAGGTCAGTGATTCTCTTAGAAATATCAGATAATTTAACCTTTTTTATGACATAGCATGGTTAGTTCAAGTTGGTTAGTTTTACACAATATGCAAATTAACTGTAACTAACTGTAATTAACTGTATAGGAACTTGAGGTACAAATAGATAATAATAATATTAGATATAAATTACCTTGTTTTATGTTATATTTGTTATGATTTGTGTACTTACCTGAGTTACCTGTGAAGGGAATATTTTGACGGTTTTCTGTAATACTTACCTGTGTAATACTTTAATACCTGTCTGTAGTGGATACTTACCTGTGCATTATTGTTTTTGTTTCAGTGTGAACTAAATTTTAAAAAGTTTAAAAAAATGTCACAAGTCAGAACAAGGATGAAATCAAGTTCTCATTTGAGTAATCTTGTTGGCACTGGGCAGTGTCTGAACTGCCAACTGTGAGGGATATCCTGAGGTATGGCATCTACTTGAGGGAGCAAAGTGAAGATGACAGGAGGAACTACCCAATAAACCAGCTGGTGGGTGACATCCACCCTGGTCTGATTTGTCAGTGGAGCAAAGCTAATGCTCTTTTCAAGCCACCTGTTATAAATGACAAGGTGACTATCATGTCCAAGCTCAAGAAGGTCTGGAATCAGGCAGTGAAGTTTTCTCTTGGGAAGGGCAAACTTGATGCCAAAGAGAGGTTCAGTGTCATGTTAGACAAGCTATTAGATATTTTGTCTTGCAAGTGTCAGATTACCAGTTGTGAGGGGGGAGGCTGTGAGGGCTGTGTGATCCAAGCCCACATTAACTGTTCCTGCAGCAGAGATAAAAGGATTCCTGTGAAAGATCTTGCCTGCATCAAGGGACAGAAAGAGAAGGTTGGAAGTAAAGGACCCCACCAAATGGGGACCCCTGATCTGCCAGAGCACAAGAGACAGGTGAGGGCATTGGAAAGGCAGGGGATGGAAAAGAAGACAGAGGAAATTATCCGGGCCAATAGGAAAGCTCCTTGATTCTGCTACAGACTTGGAATCCAAACTTCACCCGGATCTTTGTTGGCCCTCCACTGATCAAGCTGCCTGACAAGGTCATTCAAGATCTCTCAACTGATCAACACTATGGCTATAAAATTGTCTGTGCAGTCAGGGATGGAGTGCTTCCTGCAAGGCTGACTCTGTTGGAGATTGGACCAGTAAACCACAGCCGCTGGCTCACCACAGCGAACAGACTTCTCAGGCTCTGGGTGTCAAAGCACGGACTTAAAGGAAAGAACCTGAAGAATCTGCAATTCATTGTGGAATTCATCATTGGAGTGAATTATCCATGTTGGTTCAATGTGAAGGTCAAGCACTCCTGGATCGAAGGGCCTAGGCACATCCTGTTTCAGCTGGACTGCCTCAAGTCCCAGAGGAAGGAGGTGCTGGACCTTGTGATGCCAACTGTGAGAAGATCTGCTTGGTATGCCCACAGTGAAGCCATCCTCCAAACACTGCTGTGCTCTGAGAATCAGAAGGAGAGAATTGAGGGGGTGGAGAGAATCCTGGCCATCAGGGGAGAGGGGGACCCAGACACTCAGCTGGGGGACTCCTCTGTCAGGACCAGAAGGACACCTGACATCAATTGTGATGCTTCCAGCATTGGTGACTTGATCAGCTGGTCAGAAGGTGTGTCAGAGCCACCTCTCACCTGCTTCCTAAGCACCTCAGAGGTGAAGAACTTCATCAACACCCCCACGGAGGTGCTCAACTGGCCTTGCCACACACAGAGCATTGAGAGGGTTGTGAAAATGGTGACTGAGGCTTCTGCTAAGTACTTCTCACAAGAAAAGAGGGATGGAGGGATCAGGGCTCAGGAGACTAGCAGGAGGCTGATGTCCAAGAATGAGTCAAAGCAGGACTTGTGCAACCTGACAAAGTTCAAGAAGTCAGGAGATTGATCTTTGTAATTGTATCCAGTGATATATATGCAGTTCACCAGTTAATAAATATGTAAATTTGATTTGGCTTTGTCAATATAAATGAATTCCCTTATATCTTTTAATATCTTATAAAGGGGTTCGAAAGGGTAAAATTGGCAATTTAGAAATACAAATTGATGTAGGTTAGAGTTATCCTATCCAAAAACTAAACTCATATTTGAATTCCCCATACAAAAACACATAATTTAGACACCCCTCATGCTAGGATTTCCTTCAGATTCATGTTGGCACCCGAGTATGACCCGCCCTACCGGGGTACACTAGCCTCACTCACGCCCCTCTCAGCATGTGACTTGCTGGCTTCATCTCATCACTTGAATTACCTGCATGGTGGCTTCATTTTTGAACGAACAGATGAATTAATGAATTAATAAATAAATAGACAGACACACACACACACACAGTGTTCATGATGTATTGAAATCATTCACAGAGCTTGGCAATAAAAAATGATCAGGTATATTTATTGTGGGTTAAATGTAAATGTAGCTGTGTGATTTATGAATAAATGCAAATGTTACTATTTTTTATTCATTTTGGTGATCACTGCATTTGCCAAACAGTAATGGAATAAAGGAGAGCTTGCATTTCATTACGAGTCAAAGATATTGTTAAAGGGATGGAGCTACACTTCAAGTAACTCAGAAGCAGCTTGCAGTCGCCTCCACATATACCAGCAAGAACTATACCGGCATGATATAAAAACTGATATTTGTGTTTACAAGTGTGAATAAATGCCATAAAGTTAATCTGTCCATATGTAGAGACTCGAGAAACTTAATGCTACTGTACAAGCTTCTTTGTAGTAATTTGAAGTGTATTTTGGGTCACAAATCTCCCAACGCTTCATACAAGCCAATGTAAAGCCAGCAGCTCCTCAGACACTTCCGTAGTTTAAAAACCATACACTTAAATATGAAATAATATTTTAAAAACCCAGAAAGTTAACTATTATTCCTTTAATTTAACCAAGTGTATTTTCCTCTCTTATGACTGATATTTTTGAAGGAAAAGAAAGCGAAGTGTGTCCACGTGACTGTGGATAGTCTTGCTGTGTAAAGCGGCTGTCCATTACAGCCAATAGCTCACGCTGAGCTCATCGCATGCTGCTGTCTCTCTTGCACACTCGGTAAGTTCTTTTGCCAACTCTGCCATGAGGACCCAATTGTGCAGAGTGATGCGACTCAGCTGACCTCAGCTCATGGGATGAATGTTTTTTTTTATATCACCCTTCTGAGCAAATTCCATTCATGATTCTCCCTCCATCCCTCAGTCTCTCTCCCTGAGGTCCCACCGATATGTGGGTCAGATTTTAGGCCGCAGAGACCGGAAATTAACCGCATACGACCGTGTTCCGAAGTTTGTTTTGGCTGACTGTGTGTCTGACAGTTTTTAATCAGCATTACCCTGGCAGGCAGGGGTTGGGGGAGAATACATACTATGAATATTAGCTAGGTTTGAGAGCAGAATAAATATGTAAAGATGTGATAATCCCTATAGTAATGGTGGTTTAGTCTCAGATTTGAGTAAAATCTCTGAGACAGGTTGTGAAGAAGGGCCGGATATTCATGAAGTCATTTTCAAATGTAGGTCTGCTCATTAGGGCATGCAAGTCTGGAACCAGCAGACACGTCATCATTAATTGCACTAATAGTATTCATGCACTTTAATGCTTTAATTTAATGCCCAGTTTCTGCAAATTTTTACCTCATATAAATTCAGCAACTTCATTAATCCTGCTCCACCTCCTCTCCTTCACCCACAGCTTACAAAATCAGGACAGATCAGGGAAAGTAGACATTTGTACGTACACACAGATGGAAATAGCCTCCTCAATGCATTGAAAAAAGAAAAGTTTTTTAGTTGAAGCAGGTTTAGGGAACTGAGTGGATGCTGGCCGCTGGTGGCTTCCACTCTAAATATAATACTCTGCTTTGACTAAGACTTGTAATCTCTCAAGCTGCAAAGTGCAAAGACAAAAGGTCTAGAAAACCAACAGAAGGCATTTATACATATAAAACCTTACACTTTAAGCTGGAACGAGACGTATCCCATGCCTATGGTGAGACGTCAAGTATTGTCATATTCTTCTGAATGTTTCTTGTCCCCTTCTAATTACCTTGGGTTTCTCATGACTCTCATTTGCTGTGGCCACATTGCAAGCAGTTCACACGTGAAAAGCAGAAGAGAGCTCTCTTTGTGAATATGCATACAGTACACATGCGTGCGCACACAGCCCCACAGCTCACTGTTGGCAGGGACAGTAGCATGTTTCTGATCAATGCTCCAAATGCCGAAGTGCATTTTGCAGTCTTTCAGTAATGCAGCTGAACTAGACATTAAGGATTTAAACTTCAGGGGTACTAGTAGTACCTATCTGGAGATATAGGCTCTCCTATTTAATATTGCTCCTGCTGAGTTTCTTTTTTTTGTAGGAAATTGATTCGAGAAAAAAATATTTTGTGTCACATTCATTATGCCACAATTGTCAAATAAACAAAAAACTATTGTTCCTGAGTATGCTACTGATTTGGGTGACAGCCGTAAACTGTTGCAGACTGTTTTTCTAAACATGGCAATGAGGCCCGTCTTTGCATCTTCTCCACTTCTGTTAATTTTAGCTTTAATGAAGACCAGAAATGAAATAAATTCATTTCTTAATACCTCGATAATGTAAGGGAGATCACCCAAGGTCAACAGCCATATTTTTTACTCGCACTATTATTTACTAAAGCTATATTCCTTCCATCTGTGATGATCAGCTTTGAGGAGTGAACAAAATAAAAAAGGAAACAAATAAAAAAAGCCACATCAAAAAAGCTCAAAATAGCAACATGCTGAAAGATATATTTATGTGCTTTGGTGTGGTCTCAGTGGACCATCTCCAAGTGCCTAATGCCCTGGGGCTGTCCAGAAGAGCGGTTTCAGAGAGTTATGCATTATTTCAGCACTTGAGATGAGACGATTCCCTCTGCCTTTATCTTATTTGTCAGGGCCTTAAGAGCACTTGCATGCCCTGGCAACTGCAGTATAAAATACTTGTGTGCAAAGATGCTTGATGAATGACTTCAGACCGTTTCTACCTGATTGGTTTTGAATTTTCAAGTTATTTTCTCTATGTGTCGTTTTTATAAGAAATAAGTGTTATTATGTTTTTTTAAGGGTGAGGGAGGCTTTTTTGTTGTAAAAATAAAGTCTTATGCCTTAGCTGTGGAGAGGCATGATGTCATCCATATCCTTTACTTACCTATCCTTTATTTTGTAGTTGGCTGAACAACATTAGTATTTGCAGTCCAAATCATGTCCAAAGCCCACTACTGTGAATTATGGCTGGTGCTATTGGAAACAAGATGGTGCTGCTTTTATTTTTGCCGAATCTATAAACAAAACAATAAATGATTGAAGTTGTCTTGAATATCCACCAGTCTGATTATCCATCAGTCGTATAAAACATCAACGCCTAGTCCATAAACTTCACATTTAGCAAGACAAACCCCTGGATTGCCCTGTCAAGTAAATCAGTTGTTCTCACCCTCGGTCGTGGGGACCCAATGTGTATGTTGGTTTTTGTCAAAGCCAATCTCTTGATCAATTAAAGTGGTTGTAAATCTGTTTAATTATGTTACCATAATTGTGTGGCTAAACGTATTTTAACACAATGCAGGTTTGGCTTGTTGCCATTCGCTGTCAGTAAACGCCATTCGTTTTATGTTTCAGGATTCCACACTCTCAGAAAATAGGACCCAGCTGATTTAACTTGTTAGTTTGTAATTGAACCAATTAAAATTGAACCTTTTTCAGTTGGAATTATGATATAGTAAACACAGCACAGTAAATGAAAGCATAAGTTGGCCTGACCAATTGTATTTCCTGGGATGGGAATATGGGACATTTCTTTTTTTAGGGAATACTTGGCTATTTCTGTCAGAATGTGACTTTAAGGGGGTAAATCATCCTTCAAAAAACTGCACGTGTCTAATTAAGAACAATTAGCAGCTCATTACAATAAAGAGCATGTTATTGTGATTGGAACAAAAACCAGCATCCACAGTAAGAAACATGAATTAAATGGCAATCTGAATCCTGGGTTGGCTTAATAATATGTTACTGAGGACTATTACGCAGGTGCCTGCCAGACATGACTACTTATGGGGTTATGCAATGGCCATAATGTGGCATAGCAGACTCAATACTTCAGCACTGGTTTGTCCCTAGGAAGCAAAAAAGACACTTTTCAAATGAGGTTTAGGTTATACTTTATTTATATCCTGAATATTGGTTACAGAATCTTACCATCAACGCATCATGATAGACAGCTGTCATAAGACAAAAAGAGAAGGAAAATAAGTGGTGCTTAACGACGGTTTGTCTGGACAGTGTTAACTGTGAGCCTAGTTCTTATAAGCCCTAATAAAGAGCCAGCAGTGCATAACAATATAATCTGTGGCTTATTTGCATCTGCCAGCAAAATTCTTAATTATGAATAAATATGCTGTGTAATTATGCAATGCTTGTACTGCACGTACCAGACAGCGCATCCCTCCGTAATTCCATAACCAGCTCTTAGTATCACGTTTAATTTGTTTGAATGCATTTGAGAGAAAAAATGGGAACTGGTCCTCAAGGAAATAGCAGTATACAAATCTGAAAATACAAACTTAGTAATAAAAAGCTAAATGTATCCTTGGAAGGCAATTTTTACAAAACGACAGTTTTATTTTTGCATTTCCCATGCTTTGCCAATGATAGCAATTCATGAAATACATGACTATTTGATTTCAGATGCATATTTGTTGCAATGTGCAGTAAAAAAATTATTAAAAGGTGACAATAGCTGCATTAATGGGTAATTTCCTTTGCTTTCTTTCCCATAAATGCCATAAAATTGATAATCATCCCTAAATCTGGTTTTCAGAGAGGACCAAGGGCATACTTTTACACAGCACACGGTGGAAATGGAGTCGATAAAATGTTTAATTTTTAACCAGCTTCGCCCTGTGGAGAATTCCACATAATTCAACCCAAACAGCTCCTTATCTAATGACCCCAAAGGAGTCACTACACTTCATCCATTCACCTCCTGTCCGCAAGTCACCCTGTGCTCTCTGAAATAAGCAAATCAAGCAAATAAGGAGGAACAGTTTGTGGTTGATCTGTGTAACCCTATATCACCAAAAAAATTAATTCTCAGGCACATAGAATAGAATAGAATAGAATAGAATAGAATAACTTCTATTTTCCCGTTAGAGAACTTCAGTTGTAGTTTCCAGCAGTAAAAAAAAGACAGACAGTGGGACAGACCCACAAACACAAACAAACATGTTAAATAAAGACATTCAACATGTTTTTAACCAACCGTATAGTTGTTGATTTGTTGTTGTGCATACTATGTCCATTTAATGATCATAATCAGATCTGTTTACACACATTTTTCTTGTGCTTGTTTTTGATGTTTCAAGAGAGTTATTTTTGTTGGTTCAAATTTAACATTTTAAACCCGATCCTAGATAGCTCTTCAGCTCACTTCCACAACAGTGTGTTACTCACAACAGGATGTATAATAAAAATGGGTTTGTGTGTAACCATGCAACCAGAAGGTCGTTCTCAAAACTGGTCCCTAATTACAGAACTGACTCATGTCCCGTGGTTCAAATTATAAAGAGCTTTACTTGGACCTGTTCATTTATTTTGGACAAATGTCTTGATTTTATTTTTTTTAACAGTAGTTTAAACTTCTATATACTGTTCCATTCCCACCTGGGCTTCTTAGCCAAGTTCGTGTGTCTGCCTATTTTAATGAGGGAAGTTTAATTTGGCAGAGTGTGAATGCAGAATTATTAATTAATTGTGCTTAATGTGTTTATGTGTATGAGAGAGCCATTGCCTTTCTGTCCACAAATATAAAATGGGCCAGATAAATTAATGTAAGCTACCTAAACATGTGTTAAGCTAAATAAACTGCACCCTGAGACCATTTAGAAATGTTGGATCTTGGTCTACCAAGGGCAATGTACACAAAAGCAGCCACTGAAATGCTTGCTTTGCAATTGGTATAGTGTCTGGGCTGACAGCTCACAGATTAAGCAAGATAACTGAAAATGTAATTTGTCAGCTCTAGATACAGTATACCTTGAACTCATATACCTCAGAACGAAGCGATTTGATAGGGTGGCTTATAGTGTCTTTCCAGGAAAATGGATACTAGGAAAACTCAACATACACTGGCAAACAACAACACAATAAAGTTTGAGGAACTCACAAAGAGGGACTAGGACGACTGGGTTAAATACACAAAGGGAGACAAAAAACAATGAGGATCAGGTGTGAGGAAGCAGGGAGGGGAGATAGCTCACAGGTGAGAACAATGAGGGTAACAAGGACCAATAACACAATAACGAGGACAGATGTAAAACACGGACTGGATCTTCACATAAACAATGATGACAACCAGACCTGGAGTTTAACATGCAGAGAATGCGAAATCACAGATAGATACAGGGATAGGATAACGAGGGAGAATGACAGCTGCAGGTAGAAACTAAAGATAAATGAGTAATTAGTAATGTTAGTAGAAAATTCTAAATCCCTAATGTTAGTAAGTTAGTTGTTTAGTATTATATACACAAGTTAGTCATTAGTAGATTAGTAGACCCTAATTCTAAGATGTTAGTGGTTGTTAGTTAATTAGTATTATTTACAATTAAATAATTTAGTAAGAAGGAAGGAATGAGAGAAGAAATACAGAGAAAATCGAAATCCCCACAGACTCCTGAAAAGTGTGACGAAGACAGGGAGTGACAGAAATACAAAACACATCAGGACAGTGAAATCACAAATAATCAAAAACATAAATACATGAATGAACATGTCTTAGAACATAACACTAATGGCACAAGTGCATGGCTTCTATAATTGATCATATAAGTAGGGCAGGCTTTTGGTTCAATGATTGTGCAGCTCAGCTCAGCTCAGCTGGTGTACCACAAAGTGAAAAGAAGCTATAGCCGACAAAACACTTTTCAGAAGACATGCACATTCTAGTCTACTTTCCCTGAAGTTATGGAGTATTTATTAATGTGGCAGGCCAACAACTATGATTGGGTTTCCAATACAGAGAACAAAATAAACTAATCAGGAGATAAAGACGATGTCCAAAAGGTAGGACCGAGTGGATGTGTCTTCATTCATGCTAAATACAGTAGACTCATACATATTAGGTATACTTCTGTATTCCTGTTGCTTTCATTCTGTCGTGCCTATTTTGGTTTAAAATGCCAGAGATGGTTTGAACAGTAAATTGTTTAAACACAAGAGGGGAGGGAACATATTCGACCATAAAAAATGTGTTATATTTACTGTCAGCAAAAAGCATCATAATATTTGTGGCTATTGCTGCTTTAAAAAAATAGACAATATTTACTTCACCCCCAAAAAAGACCACGTCATAGGTAACTGGTAACTTGCCATTGATTTTATTCCTCTCATTAAATCACTTGCGACGTTTAGACATTCATTGCAAATATGAAAATATGGTGACAATATTCTTGTAAATATTTAGATTAACATAATACTCAGGATAGTGGTGATGATGATATAATGCTATTGTTTTTCTTCAAGCTGCTGTTGCTCTAATTATTCCAGCATTTACTGCAATTTGACATAATTTGCAGTTCTCAATTAAAATGAAATATTACAGGATTTCTTGTTAATGCTCAATGGCCAATGCTTAATATAAAAACACCAGCAAGTGCTCTACAAGCTAGTGGAAGCAGACCTTTGGGTGTTACCTAATGCTTAGCAGACTTTGAGCATTGGCTACCTCCATGGACAAGAGATTGCTGGCTTGCAAGTAAAATAAAAAGAGTTCAACCTTTAAACAACTAGACGACTGAACTCCACTTGAACCACAATTCAACAGGCATTCAAATTATGCCCTAAGTTGGTTACACAAGAATAAAATATTATCAATTGTAATAGGTTTTAAATGAAGATCGATTTTTACATACAGTATTTTGTATATTTGACCAGTCTATAGGCTACTTTACTATATACAGTATGTAAGTAGAGTATGGAGTATAGCTGTTTATATGCAGTATATGACTATGAAACTATGCCAATCCAAACTATGCCATGGTATATTATCCATATGATAAATTCATATTATAGTCTTCATTAATAAATAGGCAACATGGGATATTTGAGTTCTATTTGTTTGGTAAAGGAGTATGGATATTCCTACCAAAAGCCAAAGCACATGACAGGGGTCACAGCTGCCATATCACGCGACATAGTGTAGCAACTGAAATTTAGTAATGAGACTACAAGATGTTTATGCTCAACAAAATTACAAGTGGGAACAGCATGCGACCGAAGTTGTTTGTGAATTTTACAGGAACACTGCAATGCTTAAAACAATAAGGCACACAGCCAAATAATTTAATAAACTTCATTCACAATGTAGATGGATGATTGCTTCTATATCACGCAGTCATTTACAGGTTTTTGCATCTGTTTAACTTGTAGAAGCCTTCTGTACCAGTCTGACAAATCCATTATTTATTTGCAGTGGAGTGACAAGGCTTCCATAAGTGTACACACATTAAAGGTAAGGATACAGCTATGTGCCATTCGAGAATGTGTGAAAATGTTTCTTCAGCCTCTCTAATGAAATAACTTAAGGAAATAATTGACAGTTATTTTACATGCCAGTGTAAATATATCCCATAAGCTAGAAATGTCATTAGAACCAGGTTATGGCATTATTGGTATTTTTAAACAAAAAAAACGTGAAGAAATTAAAGATAAATCACCACAACTACTTCTAGAACTACCTGTTACTAATAATACTTCTGCTGGTACTACTATTACTACTACTACTAATGCTGCTGCTGCTACTACTACTACTACTACAACTTAAACAATAACTAAATCCTACTGTTATAACTACCTTATTTTAAAAAATAATACTCCAAAGAATATTCATGGAAAGGTTGAAACATACACTCTGACATACACGCCCTTTCTCTATATATTATATAGGCATGGCATTATTCTAAAGTTCATCTGGCTGTTTTCAGCTTCTCCGCCTCTATTCTCCATTCTCTCTATTCTCCCTTATGTACAGTAAGTCCTTTGTTCTGACTGCCAAACACACAAAACACAAAATAGCATTTATTTAAGCCCTGGATTTGTGCTGACTGTTACAGTAGGAGGGGTGACCAGCTGCACTCCCATTGCAATATATAGTGTAAATTGCAGATTCCACAGAGATGATTCTCATTACAGAGGCAGAGGTTGGAGAAAGAAATCCCTGGCAATAAAAATAATGTATTTCATACACAGTATATATTAGCTATTTTACACTCCAAGGAACATCATAGCTTACTGACTTACACATAACTCACTATAATTCAAAAATAAATTTCCCAAATATTATGGAGAGGTTTTTACAATGGATACCTGGTCTGTATTTTGCTTTTCACCTGTTTTCTTTATGAAAAACTAAGATTTTGTACTCCCCATTTACAAAATTGTTAAAAGCGTTCTACAAAATAGTATGTTCAGTGTTCATTTAACTCTAACAGAGTTAATATACATCAAGGATCAAGCTGTTTTACCTGGGCGGTTTTCTGTCAACATATTCAAGTCTAGGCCCATTTAATGTTAGGCATATAGCACCAGAGTTCAAAGTCCCAGAAGTCATTATATTTAGCAAAGTGTCAAGAGATGCTAGCAGTGATAGTATTGTACATTGATATAAAGACTGTCTGTTTTTATAGCTAGCTAGTTTACCTGATTAGTGAAATACCTAACTAACTATGGCAGACTCGGTTTCTTCAAAATCAATCTCTTCTCCCACAGAGTGGTGGAAAGAACTTCTCATGATGGTCAGGACAGCAGAATTGTTGGCCATCTTCTGACACAGACTAAAGACCCATCTCTTCAGACTGCATCTTGGTTTCCTTGAATCTCCACCCCTAGCACTCTCATCTGTTGTACTACTTCAGGCTATGGTAGTTTATGATTTTAGGTCATGGAATTTTACATATGCTTTTCTTTTTATGGCTTGTTATATAGGTAATCTGCGTGTATTTATGTATTATGGTTTTGCATTAGGCTACTGCTTTAGTGAAGTTACATACAGTATATACTCACTGGCCTGCGAATATTGTTCGCCAGGTCTGGCACTATCTCATATATACCAGGTGTAAAAGTTCAGGCTCATAATACCATACCAAGTGAGGCTACCCCCAGGCTAAGTTAGCCTACTTTCATTTGACACAGCAAGTCATAATGGCATGTGCAATGATTAAAAATACTTTAAAATGTTTGTATAATGAAATGAAGGATACACTTACCTAGATCAGGGGTAGGCAACCCTGGTCCTGGAGAGCCGCAGGGTCTGCTGGTTTTTGTTGTTACTCGCCATTTAATTGATCAATTAAAGCAGTTGATTACACAGTTAACTCACCTCACCTGGTTTCTTTGGTCAAAGTAGTTGCTGTATTTAAGGTGAAAACAAAAACCAGCATACCCTGCGGCTCTCCAGGACCAAGGTTGCCTACCCCTGACCTAGATACAATTACCACTAACCACTTCAGGAACATGCACACACATTTTGGGTGGCAGGAGCTCAAAAAAGACAACAGCAACAACAATAAAAAACGTAATACGAGCAAACAAATCACAACACAGTACAGCACTTTGTGTGAGTGACAGGTCAAAACGGCAGCCCCCGTAAGCTTACAGTGTGATTGGCTGAACCAGTCTCTGATGTATGGCTTACACACTCCACCGCAGCTCCACCAGTGGAGACGAAAAGCTATCAAGCCTCCTGTTTTTGCATTGTCCCTTTGGCTGTTTGTGTAGCGATGCCTTTCGATATGCTATCAATCAATTGTGTCACATTTTTTACATCCCATAATCACCCATTTACAGTTAGGGTTGAAAAGAACATCTTTATGCCCTGTGTGCCCTATGTCTTTATACGCCCAGAATAAAACAGGTCTTCTGCTGTTTTTTCATCCACAGGTGTCCAGCAGTGATCGTAAGCCCTGGCTGGGCGTGATGCTGGCCCAACGCATTATGAACATGTATGGATCTGTAAGATTTTTATGCAGCGCCTGTCACAAGCCTGTCTTCATAGACACATATGGTACAAATTATTAATAAAAAACTAACTGGCTTGTGGGCTAGACTGGAACAGCCATTCATCCATTTGATTTTCAGGTGACTGGAACAATTTCACAATGCCTTTTGGAAATCTTTTTTGTTTGACAATTGATAACTTAATATACAATTGCTGTACAATGTAGGATAACCAGTACGCGAAAAATGTCTGGGCTGTGAACCAATTAATTACATTGTTCATATGAATGATAGGTAGCTTGATCGGTGCAACAGAGCACCTTTGGCAGGAGGCACATGCCAAGCAATACTGAGAAATTGCTTCATTCCAAAAATCAATGAATCCCTGAGCAAATTTTTTCTTTTTCCCACTGCAGCCAGTCGTGCCTGAACAAGAGCCAACTAGCCTCGCATGCACATCATCACGCTTCCAAAACCAAAATTAATAAATTAGTAGTAACAGTTGACCTGTTGGTGTAAACAACATATCCTCTCAAGCCATAAGCTAACAATCTGCTCTTTCTGTACAATCGAGCAAAGTCCATGCATTCAATTCCACTCAGCTGTTGAATGCTTTTAAAAACAAAAGAAAACATCACTACCTATTATGACTTCTGTGTGCCATCATACCATAGTCTATTCATGAAAAGGCAATCGATTGAAAATCCAAAACCCATTACAAGCTTGCAAACTGTAGCCGGGTAATAGCAAGTTAGGTAATAGCCAAGTCTTGTGAATGGTCTATTCAGTTAGGTTTCCCTAAAGCATATAGGACGCTGTGGGTGAGGGGTGCGGGTTTAGGAAGATCCCAAGGGCCTTGACTGAGTGGCCCGGCTGTGATAATGTGATCATCTTTTAAGCATGCGGCTGTTAAGGTTTTATTCTTCGTTTTCCAGTATAAACAACCTGGAAAGGTGAAAGTCCTTCAAAACAGCCAATTAGTGCTGTGTTATCTTGCGAGCAGACTAGAGCAGAGATTATCCAGCTCTGACCATGAACCAGCAGAGTGATGTCCTTGAGGGTCGGTATGTTCTCATCCGTCTGCAATTAACACCTCTGCCGCCTTTTTTCTGGTAGTCATTTAGGATACCTGTGCCGACCTTGCTGTGTTTGTCATTCACTGCATGTAAATCTGTCAGCGGCAGTCCACAGTGTCCCTAGCAAGGACTATAAAACACTCGAGGGCACATAGAGCGCAAGTGCTTGCCGTAGAAATTAAAATGCACGTTATACTTCTGTGGCATTCATACAGCAGCAATTCACTTTATTTATTGTATTCAAATGAACAAAAGCACTGTGTTTCATTAATTAAGGAACTTGGCATTATATCATATTCTCTTGACATGTTTTTCCTTTTGGAAAATGTTTTCCGTTGTAAAAACAAAAGACAAAAATAACATCAGCAACTATTTCCTGTTTCCATGTGCTGCTGTTTGTGGACAAGTTATGACTCATGCAATTTTGTATTTATGCTTAAACGTAAATTTATTTGTCATAGTAGCATAAAACTTCTGATTCAAACAACTAATTGCTTTGTGAACTCAAGTAGTAGTAGAAAACTATTCATTATTCACAGATAATAATAAAAAAAGGCTTTCTCAAAATAATTTTGTCAGGGAATACTTAATTAATTGCTAATTAGATTTAGAAATAGAGCTTCTGACCCCTGAAATGTTTTGTTTTTAGAGTCTGACTAATCTGTCCCTGTAGGGTTTCTTGAATTATATGTTGACCTACAATACAGAGAATATTTACAGAGCTGACTCTAGTGGATGCGTTGAGCTGGCTGGCCAGTACTGCCTGCTATCTCTTATCTCTATTTCAGCAAGTCTCTCTCTTGGTGTCCCTGTTTGTATACCAGGGATACCAAGAATGGGTCTAATGCCTTCATATCTCAGATGGACCACAGTATTTTCACCTCAGTGGCTTCCAGCATAGCTCAAACTGGTTGTGGGTGGCAGAATACGTGCAAACTATCAAATGAAACCATTGTAGGTCACCCTCTGTAATCTCTTCATTAAAATTATTTTGTGAGATAACAAAATTTACTTGTGATTGCAAATTTTGTCCCCATCCATGACCTTTGCATACATTTGATGACTTTCAGTGAGTCACTGCATTGATCCATTTGCCATTTGCCTTGTTGTGCAAAAGGTTTTAAGATCCCTGACCTGAATGGCAATCTCACTTAAACAGACAGAAGCACCAGGCCCAACTGCAAAAGCACATGTAAAGCCAGAATTTTAGCAACCTTTTGCCTTTAACTAAAGCGTATATAGCATTAAAATGTAAGACTTTCTGCTTCCTGACTTACCTCTGCTTCTGCCAAGACTTACCTTGGCTAAGTGTGTCCTAGGTTGAATATAAAGTCTGTTTTGTCCTGCTATGACAAGATATGGGGCTAACATTTTTACCCACAGAGGGTACACAATACTTTTTAGCATAATAGTTGCTCAGCTATACCACATAATCCATCTTATTTACCTTGTACCCATGGGCTTGAAACATTTAGACCTAAAATTGCTTACCGTTCCACTTCTGAATAAAGCAATTGGAATTGTGATTATCATCCATTTGACCTACGGAGAGGTGGAAATGTGAAACGTTTTATCAGCACATTATTTGCTCTCACATTCTAAGGTCACGCTTTTATCACGGACATATTTTGTATATTTTAAGTTGTTTTTTTATTAAACTCTGCCAATTAAAATCTGTAAATCTACCAGCAGAGTTTCAGCCACTTACCATCTCAATCATATGAGAGTGACCTGCTGGCTCAACTCTTCTTGATGATAACAGAATGTGGCATACGCGGCTAATGAACATCAAGTTCTTTCCTGCAAATAATTCACTGGTTAGCAGGAGATAAAAACCTGTGGGATCTATTCCAGTTCAGTACTGTAATACTGCAGCTCCACCAAGTCCCTATTTTGGCTGCAGAGGCTGCTTTATGTATAATACTATTTGTTTCTTCTCTAGGTTGAATCATTTGCAGTCACTTTGTGCGAGTGACTGATGTGGCGACAAAATGGACAGCAAAAAGCGTTGCTCTCAGCTCCCCGAGTGTCAGAGGTCACAGAAGCGTGATGGCTCTCACACACAGACATCCATCTTTTCCTGTTTGGAATTCTAAGCGCAGATGCTGGGGGCTGCAGACACAACATTGGGCCTGAGAAGAGACTGGTGTCCAGGATCCTTGGGAGGTGCAGTATGGGAACCTAATGTTGTGAGGCCTGGTGGTCTTATCAGTGTCCACTCGAAGGGAAAGCGTCCTGGTTCAAGGTTCTGTATCCATAGCTGCAGATATCGGGCATGGCAACACTGAATTTTCTGAAATGTACACACATAATGTTTACCACAGTTGCCTTCAGACATGCTTAGAAATATACTATGAAACCGGAAAGGGTGTTTATACCCCATTTTTCAGTTGGCTACTTTCTCTAATGTGTAGAAATATGCTTTAAAGTGTATACAATATGCTGAGTTTACCATTTTATTGTCACATAGATGCTTTAAGATGATCAAAACCAATATTATATGCGGTAATTACAATTGTCCTCGCACACGTATGCGTAGCGATGCCTCAGTGAGTTTGATTAGTTGTCTGTGCACAGTGATTTGAATGGCACATACTACAAGAATCGCCTTGATCATCACCACTCTTGGTCCCCGCTCCACACTAATCTCCAATTTGCATCTACGTCATACAGTTATATAAGAGCTATCTTCGCTCTTTCCTGATTTCCCTATCTCGTGTCGCCAAACCCGCCACTGACCATTGCGTCCCTGTGACGGCCAGTGGCTCAGCTGACTGGGGTCAGGTGTGTGGGTGGAAAACTTGAATCCGAAACAGCCGGCCATCTACAGACCCGCGGTGACAGCTCTTATATATCTGTTTGAGTGCTTGTACTGTTTGTGCATGTAGACCTTCTTTATGTGATGGTAAACAGACAGATGGGCAAATGCACAAGCATATTGCTCTAGAAGGCCCATGTAAAGTGACCATAATGCCACAGTCTGACAGATGTCATACACGCCCGTCTCACCGATACTGGCCAACCCCAAATGATGATGCGGCTGAGAAGGTGCCCTGTTGAGAGCTGGATTGATATGTATGGTAAGGTTAATCTTTATTTCTCAGGTTACCCCTTATGAGGGCCCCTTGTATGGAGGTAGATTTCTATCAAAAATAAACAAGCACAAAAGTATAATCCACAATTGTATTTACCATCCACACACACACACCTCTTAATTTGTGTTTGTAGATATAATCCACAATTGTATTTACCATCCACACACACACACACACCTCTCAATTTGTGTTTCGTAAAAATAATCCACAAGTATGTGTTTTCCATCCACACACAAACACCTCTCAACTTGTGTTTCGTAAATCATCATTTGGATGAATGCAAAAATTATATTCACAAATGCAAATAACATTTACAGATATGTTTCCAATGTTCACATGTACAAATCAAAATCTTAGCTTGCGAACTGGCGAATCTACATTTGCCGATCGAAGGACAGGCTTGATCTGCTTGGATTTACGGACAGAATTTTGAGACAAATATTCCGCTGTTTTTCACCGTGTCGATTCACGCTCGCTTAATTTGCAATTCGTAATCTAAACTTCTTCTTCTTTGGTGCTACATAACACGGCGGTTGTGTGTTCGGCTCATCAGCGCCACTTTTAGAACAAGTGGCCAAAATTGCACATTATCTTTAAGAAGTGGATTCATGGTACATTTAATTAAAACAACCGAGTTTTGAGTTTATTTAGGTTGTAAAGTTAACCCCACGCTAATCTTGCGATGGCAAGTTTTTTAAACAGTCATTGCACAAAACTCCTATCAGATTGCATGTAGCTAGCTAGCTAGATTACATTACACAGGGGTAGGTCCGTACATTGATAGGAACTAGGAAGTACAACACTATGAGCTAAAATAAGGAGAGCACTCCATGCAATTTGAATTATCATTTTCATTTAGGTGTCTTATCTACTAGATAGCTAGCTGAACAAATAAAAGATTTCATAGGAGACAGTGAGAATAGCTGTCAAATTAATTTAATTGGCTACAATACTTCACATGGTTGAGTTTGTTTTACATAACCTTTTCCATGAGGGGCGAAAGAGTTATGTAGCTACTGTGTACGGACCTACCCATGTGTAATGTAATCTAGCTATCTAGCTACATGCAATCTGATAGGAGTTTTGTGCAATGACTGTTTAAAAAACTTGCCATCGCAAGATTAGCGTGGGGTTAACTTTACAACCTAAATAAACTCAAAACTCGGTTGTTTTAATTAAATGTACCATGAATCCACTTCTTAAAGATAATGTGCAATTTTGGCCAGTTGTTCTAAAAGTGGCGCTGATGAGCTGAACACACAACCGCCGTGTTATGTAGCACCAAAGAAGAAGAAGTTTAGATTACGAATTGCAAATTAAGCGAGCGTGAATCGACACGGTGAAAAACAGCGGAATATTTGTCTCAAAATTCTGTCCGTAAATCCAAGCAGATCAAGCGTGTCCTTCGATCGGCAAATGTAGATTCGCCAGTTCGCAAGCCAAGCTTTTGATTTGTACATATGAACATTGGAAACATATCTGTAAATGTTATTTGCATTTGTGAATATAATTTTTGCATTCATCCAAATGATGATTTACGAAACACAAGTTGAGAGGTGTTTGTGTGTGGATGGAAAACACATACTTGTGGATTATTTTTACGAAACACAAATTGAGAGGTGTGTGTGTGTAGATGGTAAATACAATTGTGGATTATACTTTTGTGCTTGTTTATTTTTGATTGAAATCTACCTCCATACCCTTGGGAAAGAAAAGTTTGCACTGGCCATTCAGTGTACTGCAGCCTTTAAGTAGGAAGAATTTGGTCTCTCTTGTGTTGTTTTACCAGCGTGTGTTTAATCCTCCTGGAAATATGACGTTGAGTTTTCTCATCCAATGTCTTTCTGTCCTACGTCTGTCTTCCTGTGTATGCTAAGGGCCATTCCTCCTGCCAGTTGGAAGGAGTAATGCTGAACTTCGCACCCCTGACAATTAGATCTATCAAGGCCTCATTCAGCTCAGCATCCACGTTCCAGTGCAGAGCAGAACCTGTGATTCAGCAGCTTTTCCGTGCCGGAGTCTAAATATGCAGGTGGCACACAAAGAAAGGCCGAGCCAAAACGTCGGAATTTTTGGTTCCATTTCAGATGGCAGTCACACAGCATTCCAGTGGGTCTTGCTAAGCAGTGGAGCGGAGTCTATTTGTCTCTCTCATTGACCACAACAAACCCCATAATAAAGGGGTGTGTGGACAAAGAACACGGCACGGTCATCATTTCCCTGCTGCGTGTGAGTGAACATACGAGAATGTGTATGCGTATGTGTGTGTTTCTGTTTGTGCTGTGCTGCGCCATTAGAAAAGCACATTGGTCACATTGTGCCCTGGCCTTACTCCCTGTGCCTGTCTCTGTCTGACTTTTGTTGAGAATTCCTGACCTGCCGGTGGGGCAGTGTGTGATAATCAATGAATAGCCAAAATAGACCTGGCCGCTCATGTGGAGGGCAGCCCGCCTGAACACTGGCTCTGCAGGGGGGGAGGGCATTCCAACAGGTTCATGTGCAGTATTCCGAACACAAAGGAAGGCTTTGCGGATATTAGATAGGTTTTAATTCAGGGATTTAGGGTGTTGAATGACAGAGCTGAGGAGATGCAATACTATTCTGTTTGGGTTGGATCGGGGGTGTCATGTGTCCCCTTTTTTTTTTTGTCACCCACGCTCCCGTGAATGATTCAAAGCGCCAGTCTGGTAATGCTTATGTCATCCAGCACAGTCTAGCCATTGGCAACAGAACAACAACAAAAACAACCAGCACCGGGGCCTGAAGCCCTTAGAACGGCAAGACGGAAACAGCAGGTCCAGTTTCCAGTAATGGACTGCCTTTATGAAACTAGACTGGAAATAGCCACGGAGTGAAAGAGGAACTAGTCGTGCTTTTGTAAACATATTTTCAGGGGATTCTTGATTCTTGTCCAGGTTTCATTGGAGTTCACTGGCAGACTTGGTTGATACAACAGAGTGGAAGTGTAAAAGTGAGCTAAAAGTAAATGTTTTGGCGTATGCCTTCATCAGTGCTGTACTGAAGGCATAAGCCTAAATGTTTGCCTTTTACACCTTAGCCTAATTTCTGAATATCTCTCGGAACCAGCGTATAGTTGGTTGGCCTGCACTGTGAGGGCACTGAACATTTTGTTGGCAGGAACCTATGAAGAAAAGGAAGCTTATGTGCTTATAGTCCATTTCCTCTCTCTGACTCTCATTACCGGCCTTTATGCTGCTCTTGGCCACAGAAGAAGAACTATAAACTGTTTGGAATATAAAGGCAGTACACACAGTTGTGAGGGTAGCAGCACCTTATGGTTAGCCGCACACAGAGAGGGTTGTTGCGTAACCCAATGCTCAGCCATTCAGGAGTTTGGTTTGGACCACCACTCTCCTGGCTCTGCCAAAAAACCAAGCTGTGCCTGTTTCTCAGGAAAATCTGGCTGGTGAACGTGAGCTCTTGACAGCAGAGCTGTGCTGAACAGGGCTAAAAAAGCAAAATATGCTCTGATATACTACACTGATATAGTCAGCAAGTCAAAAGTTAGTCTAAAAGTAAGTCTCCAGCAATAACACTTCAGGAGTCCCATGATGTTTGATACTGACCCAAAAGTCATTGAGGTTTTGAGCACATTTTGTCTTTCATCTACTGTATCAGTGTTTAAACGAGTCCCCTCTCTTGCCCCATTACCAAATTTAGATAAAGAGCGATTTATTGCACTACAAATTTAAGTAACGTTAATGTAATGTGGTTTATAATCTGTCTTTTCAGTTAAAATACACTTCTATTGTGGTTTGTCATTGTTGATGCATTTCTGATCTGAGGTTAAACTTTGCTTTAGGTATACTGAGATTAGCCTTGTCAGGCTGAAGTGTACAGAAGCTTGCTCCACTTACTTTACAATGCAAAGTGCCTATTTTAAGTACCTATGACATATTTGAATTTGTCTCATTTTAATCCCTCTGTGTTCACAATCTGCACTATTGAGCATGATTGCCTAACACTGTAATTACAGCTGAGTATTGGAACTGATTTTTGCTTCATGTTTTATGAGTAATCATAAATGGAGGTACTCAGAGAGTTTTTATTGATGATGTCACTGTATTCACAATGAGTAATTTCTTATCCCCTTGAGACTACTGTTCAAATGGGCCCTGTTCCTTGTAGCGGGCTACCTGAGTTAGCTGGCTAACTGTACTCAGTAAAAAAAACCCGAATCTGGAACATATGAACTAGCAAAAACACTGTTTCCCAGTTTTACTCAGCACAATTAGCCAGCTAACTCAGTCAGGTATGAGGAACTGGGGAGGTATTCCACAAAGCAGGGTTACTGAGTTAGCTGGATAACTGTATTGAGTAAAACCCGGAACCATCTGAAATCTGAAACATGGACTGAAGTAAAAAGAGCTGTTCTGGATTGTACTCAGTGCAGTTATCCAGCTAACTCAGTAATCCTGCTTTGTGGAATACCCCCCAGGGCCCAGGTCAGCACACTAAGGCCAAAACAACTGTGATATCCCGCCCTCTAGTGGTCTTTGTTTATAATTACAACTTCAACTTCAGGGATGTTGCATTTCTGTTGAATATATAATTAGTCTGTGATTCTGTAACATTTCTTCATGCAATAACATGCATTATTTAATCCACAAGTCAAAATATGCCACCATATTTAATGCCAACTGTAATGACATAAATCCAACATCGGTGGATGAGTGGAAAAAAGGCTAATTAACCTGAAGCTGTACAAAGAGTCACAGTAAATTCGCAACAAAATATCGTTAATAGTGTTAATTAAACTCTAACAGTGTTGATTCAACTCTAGCAGTGTGCATATGAGCCTACTCTGGCCAGATTAGGCTCATTTGTACACTGGTATAGTTGAATTAACACTGGACATTTTACTGTGTAGACTTTCTACCAATTATGCTGGGAAGATTTTGATCCTGTTTTTTTTTTTTGTCTCTATTACATGCATGTTGAAATTGCCATACCATGCTCTAAGTTTGAGCTCCCAGCACAATCTGAGGGAAAATGATGACCTCTCTTTGCTAATGTTCTGTGAAACAACTTCATCTAGAACTCATGGCACAAAGGAGACAGAGTAGCTACCCTCTAATCAAGGTAAGCTGTGGCAGTGCTTTGATCTAATATTATGATGGAGGTAAAAATTTAATTAGGCCTGGATTACTGGCTGAAAAAACAGGACATTTGAATCAATTTTTTCATTTTTATTTAGCATTACAGGAAGACGTGCATTGATAAAGCCCTGGGAATGTATAGAACTAGACAGACTCAAAGCATGTATTCTTTTTTTTCAGGAATATCCAAAATATATATTTTGTTCCGTGTGTCAAATTTTACCTGTAGAAAAAGTGCTTTCATATTTATTTATTTCCATGACAAAGCTATATAATGTGCAATTTATTGTTGATTTGAAATGATGATTTATTCAAATAAAGCTGCAATTTTGTTTATGGCACAAACTTGAGTGTCTCATTTCCTCTCGTGAATTGTAGTTCAGAAGGTTGTCTGCAGTGTGTTTGAAAGAGTGGGCTGGATGGCTTTTCCGCTCGTTCAGCCGGATTCAAAAGTGTTCCCACAAATCTGAGCTCTGATTTTTTTTTTTAAATTCATAGACAGAATTTTGTGATTTCATGAATAATCTAAATTAAACTAACCCTTGCATTTAATATTGAGTCAACATGAAGGACAAATGTTGACTGAAACCTTGTCATAGGCTGACCTGCCTTGAGGTCTCTGGCCAGTGTGTCCAGTTAAGATCCTGGGGGAAGATTTTGTCTGGAGCCTGAACCATTTGGAGTCACTGAGCTCACTCACCCAATGATGACAGATTGTCACACAACCCAAAGGAGGAGCTTCATGTTCAGCACTTGCATTCATATTCACATTCATCCTATTATTCATTACCCAAACTCAATGGTGGGGGGGTTATACTGTGGTTATACCTGGGTATCCTGTGCATTAAAGTCTGGAACAGGGGATAGGACAGAATGTATCCTAGGCAGAGCCTAAGGCCCACCTTGAACGGGCTTAACAGCAACTACACAGACACAAGTCTTGTCCAAGAATACATGGTACAGCAATACAGCTATCACCTCATACTTCTCCATCACCTCAGATAATACATATTCATCCTAGTCTTCATCAGGCTACACCTAAACAGAAACTTGGGTTTTTCTCTTCTCAATAAAACTAAAATGGAACGTGCTGCTTTATTATTTCTATAATTTATAATTTATAATTTCTATTATTTCTATAAATTAAAGGCCATCTCGTATTATCTTCAATACCTCACTCAATTCTACAGCGTTTCAATAAATGTCAAATAATGTCGAATAATGAGACATCTTTCATACTGCACCAGCAGGGGGAGCTCGAGTAACAATGACGCAAAGCGATTTCCATAGCCATATGAATTCACTGTAAATTCAACAGCTTCATTGCACTTGGTGATAGAAATGAAATATTGTAGTAGAGTCTGATTTTTTTTCTGCATAAGACATTGTAGTGTTCGAATCTCGTATTTTCTTTGTTCAGTATGAAATGTATTATTAATGTATTATTGCTACTCTCACTTTTACCTTGCGAGTTTATCAAAAAATTATTACGAAGTAGCTACCGATTGTAGCCTACTGATGCTGGACTTAAACTGCTATATAGTATGCTAATAGGTACTATTTATTTATTATTGTTTCTTGTGTATCTGTTATTTTATGTCAAGTCGTATCAAACAAGCGCATTCATTCTCAAACGTTTTGCAGTCGTGTAGGCTACATACCATTCAAAACATTATTTTTTAAACTCCCAACACTAAGACAGATGCAACAATTTGATAGCGCTGGCTATATGCGGAGAGGACAAAGTATCTTCCTGTACACAGACTCCTTGCAACCACAAAAGCCATGGTCCAATCAGAGAACAGCTGTTCTGTATAAGGAATCATTTTGCTTTCTTCAGCGTCCGGGCTGAGTGTGGGGTTACTAATCTCGGACAAGCGCCCGTGAGTCCACAGTTTCTTCAAACTGTGATTGTGCTCGGGCACTTCTTGGTCCTTTCACTGAGAGGGGTCACGCGCATTGAACAATAGCATCTCAAAGAAACAAGGAGAGCATCTTTGACACAAACGGAGAAACTTTTTTTCTGGTGACAGGCGAAATAAAAAACAAAACATTGAACTTTCTGTCTTACTCTCTTAACATCTGTTGCACCAAATGTCTTTCCTATTACCACAACACTTTTTGAGGTTTCACTGAGAAATACGTTAATCTTTTGAAAGGAAGAAAAATAGTTCAGACAGCGGTCTAAAAATGGTCTTTGGACCTGTTCCTCGGTTGGTTAAGCAGATATTGCTCCTTGTGGCTTTGTCCACTGCCCAGGACACGAAGACCGAAGGGACAAAAGAAGACATACCCGAAGGAGCTTCTACCTTGGCTTTTGTCTTTGATGTGACTGGCTCCATGTACGATGATTTGGTGCAAGTCATTGAAGGAGCATCGAAAATCTTGGAGACATCTCTCAGCAGACCAAAGAAGCCTTTGTATAACTTTGCTTTGGTCCCTTTCCATGACCCAGGTAAGATATGTTATTTTTCCAAGACACTGCATGCAGGGGTATTCTTGATACTGTGGATAAGTGATTTCAGTGCCAAAGCACAAACATTTAATTAAAACATGAATAGCACGGAACAATTAAAGTGTTACAGTAAAGTAACTTGTTATTTGTGCTTATTTACAAAACAACCAATTTCCATGCGTGTGTGTGTGTGTGTGTGTGTGTGTGCTTGCGTGTGCGTTGCATTGCATTTGGATTAATGGATTAATGAGGTTTCCTGGATCTTGTTATCAATCGTAAAACCCATGTCATCATTTTGTGATGCAAATGTAATCTATTTCCGTTGGAGGTTGTCTAACACTAAACACTTTGGCCAGTGCAATTGTCTGCGGACGTCTATGCGCACTGTAACTCGAAACTGAAACGCTATAAAATGAGTGTGAATTGCATACATTGATATTGCGCTGCCTCTGCACGGGACATCACTGAATAAGTGATTCGTTTGCATGTATATGGGCTAGGCTGCTGGGAAGTGAGAATATATTTTAAACAGCTGTAACAACCTTGTTTTTATTTACTTTTGTCGCCAATATGAATGGTTCCAGATGTTCTAATTAAAATGAATGGATAGTCGTTGAAACAGAATCGCACTTACGTGTCAGAACGTGAGATATCTTGGTTTGTTCAGGCTTAGTGGTCTCGGACAGGACCATCTCGCACCTTGTAGTAGCCTAGTATCAAAGCATTGTTTCTCCCAGATGTTCCACAGTTCTTTCACTGTCATTATCATTCCGCTTGACTTCATACCTTGACCGTAGAGCATGCGTTTTTTTGTGTGCATTTTTTTTTTGCATTTGGGGAACTCCTGTATGCATGCGCTTTGTCTCTCCACGATACAGTGACAGTAGCCTATAAAATACACATCGGATATGGTCAAGGCAAATGTGTAGTAACTGAATTTTAGATGGATGCTAAGTTAAAAAGGGAAGGTAAAATAGTACGATTGGTCGTTCTCTTGTCAGCCGGTTGAGACTTCAAACTAGCAGTACTCTCCTCCTCAATTAAAAAGAACAATATATGCTATGCTCGTCACGGCATCCCATACAACCTTTTTACCTGACCATGATGTGAAGTGACGTTGATTTGTAAGCAAAAAAAAAAATGTTTTATTTTATTTTGTAGCCTACAGCATACCTGCAAAAAATACACGTGTTCCAACCTAGAAGAAATTATTTTAAATCACAGATACAGTTTTTGTTTCTGGTCGCATATGAAAAGTTTGGAGTTTATTTGAAAGGTAACCTGTTAGTCAGCGAACCGCAGATGGTGAATGTGTAATTAGTGTTTGCGATGAGAGAGGGACACACATCTTAATCTATATTAACCTAAACAAAGCCACTGTCGGGGTTGTGTACTTGGGGCAGACGTGAGAACAGGAGGCGTCGGAGGAAACGCTTGGTCAGCATTAGCAGTGTGTAAACTGAGAGAAACGCCGCGAGCGCGCTCTCTTGAGACGCCCAGGGAGAGCTTGTAAAAAAGAAAAGATATTACTTTTTCATACGTCTCATACTGAACCTAGAACTGACGTATAGCTTGTTTCTAAGCAGCATATGTCAAAGAGATTTTCCATCTTGTCTTCTGAGCTCTTTGGAATGTCTTTGGAATCACTGTAGGCTATCTGGTTATCCTTTCAAACCATCCTCCACTGTAACCGAGAGATTTGCACACAAAAAAAGCCTGTCCTTCAAAGGAGTTTAGAACCAGTTTTCCAGATGTGTGGTTGTTACTAATATTATTCTAAAGTGAGCATTTTACATTCTTTAAGCATTTTTGAATGATATCATTTAAAGGCTTGTTGCATTGCGTTCATTTTTTTTGGCAATAAATAGTTGAAGAGGTATGCATCTTATATACAGATAGGCCTGTGTAAAATGAGGATGGCTGTTTGTACAGTTTTTTAAACTGGATTTTTAGTGGATTCCATGTTTCACACTCTTGGCCGTGTAATTAAAAATGTATACAAGCAGCTAAACTAAAGAAAAAAGATGACTTGTTTTGCATCAAAATAGTCTTGAATTCATGAATGTGTGGACTTCATGGCATTTTATTACTATGAATAACTATCCCACAGCTAAATGACAAGTTTTGAGCATGTATTACTGTGGGGTCTCTCTGTCCCCCAACACTCTCAGAAAACAAGATACAAAAAGTGCTTAAAAAGGTACAACTGCTTGTCACTGGGGTGGTACCCTATAGGTACATAAAATTGCAACGCATAATTAATTTGTACCTTTTTGTTTGTCAAAGGTACTTAGTAGTACATTATTGTACTTTCAGGGTATATTTGGGAAATTTTGGAATCCTTAAAAAACCCAAATGTACCTCCACTGTATCTTTATTTCTGAGAGTGAAGGCTCTCTGCTTATTTCAAGGTTGAAGGTGACATCTTGTACACACGTTATCGCGTTATAATGCTTACATGCAACTACATTGGATTCTACTTGGTGTGACACTGTGCCAGGATTGCTACCAAACGAATCACCCCATCCCCTTTTTCTAAAAGAACCGCTATTCATATTGAACACGTCATAATAACATAGTATCATGGTATATCAGATTTATACAATACCATATTTTACAATATGATATTTATATTAGCAAAATGGACACAAATGTATTTTAAAAAGGTTTATTCTTTTATGGTCTTTCATTGAAGCGCAGTCCTGTTATTAAACATCCGCTTTAAATGGCTGTTCAAGTTCTTAAAGCTGTGGACACATTTTCTCCATTTCCCATCCCACACCGTGATAAGGAAGCGCTTTGTTTGATTTGGCTGGCTTTGAATCAGAAGTCAAAACTACATTTTATTTACTTTGTAATCTGAAACGGTAAACACAAAGAGGAAATGTGTGGGGTATTGGGGACTGGCTGCATGTGGATAATGTGAAGGAAGCGCTTCTCTCTGGCCGGAGAACCCGGAATGGCTGATAGTCAATGCAGCGCTTGTGCGGCACTAGTATCTGGAGCCATTGCCTGCCACCTTATGCAAATCGGAGAGGGTCTGCAGCCAGGGGAATGCGCACGGTCCTGGGAGAGGAAGGGGAACTGCAGGGAAGGGGGTAGGTTTTGGGGGGGTGGCAGCAATCAGTTTCAGATGACTTCAAAGGGATTGGGATGAACCATTGGAACCAGCGCAATGACTCAAAGCCAAGGATCCCTGTGTAAACACGCCGCACGAACGCGGGCCGTGATTCCCTGTAAAAATGATTCTCCTTGTATATTTTTACACGGCTGTGTTTTATTGCTTGTGGTGAATTAGGTCAGCGCTCATCGCTGGGTCAGGGAGAAGAGCTCTGAGGTCATTCGATGGGAGCTGCCCCATCTCTCTCTCTCTCTTCAGGAAATGAGCTCACAGGATGCCCCCTGCTCTCCCATGGCCCTCCATCCACCAATCGCCATGGCAGCACTTCCGGCGGGGAAAAAAAACAAAACTCTTCCGCCATTTCCCCCATCACACAAGCAGTGTAGTGGCTTCCAGCATCCAAACAGACAGCTGTGTCATGCAATTTTTGCCATTTGCCATGGTAATTATAGCCTCTGATTCGTTAACAAATACTACGAAACGGTTCAAACAGTACTACAAGGCCACAAAAAAAAGAAAGGTGTCCGTTTCTTAAGCTTGTTCTTTTCTGCAGCTTCTCCAGTCTGTAACAGATGGTGAAGCTGGGCCAGTGCTGTGCTGCTTTTCTACATCAGCCATATCAGTTCAGCTTTAAGGAAAGCAATTAGTTTAAAGGTTCAAGGGTGCTTTTCTCCTATCTATCATTTAGGCCTCATTTCATCTCCCAGCTCCAAAGGTACACTTGGTACCCTGTGTTTAAGTGGTGAAATAAAGCTCTTGGAATGAGATGGGAGGTGTTGAGAGAGAGCTTTTAAACCCCACGCCTGTTCAAAGCCTCTGCGGGGTTTTTTTTAAGGTTTTTTTTTACACATTTGTCTTATCTGCCTGCTTTGTCAGATTACAAGGTCCTAAAATGATTGTGAATAAAGTCAATAATGATGCCATTAGCTGGAAATTCCAGAGAAAAACCCTGAAAATGGGAGTGTGTCACAGTACAGTGTAATTATGGGTTTTGTGTCTTTAATGATATGCCTGGGATATTAAAATGTCCTCTAATTTTGAAATGTGTCATGCAGTTTTAACACACTCTTTAAAAAATTCCTTTGTCATTTTCAATTGTTGATTCATTTTCTAGGCTTTATCTTTTACTTTGATGTATTTATTTTGTAGTGTTGAAAATTAAATTACAGTATTGAAAAAGGCTGAATCAACCACCACAGGATCATCTAAACAGATTTTACCCAAATTAGTTTGTGATCAGAGAACGAATCTTGGCGGTAGACTGAATAATTTGAATGAATTGTTTTTCAGTCTTGGTGTGATTGGATGATGGTATATTGCCTGCATTTTTTTTTTGACTGGCTCAATTTGGCAAGGTCCCATTATCCAGGGGGAATTTCTGAGTCAATGTGATGTCATGAACCTGAGACTGGAGAGTAGGGAATGGAACTTGTGAGTCTCAGAGTTGCTATAGGAGAAAAAGGCAAGAGAAAGGCTGAACGGTAAGGCTAGGCATTAATCCAAGGCTTGTTGATTGGCAGCCATATTGGCCAGAGCTGTGGAAATAACCTAATTGAATCTGCATTGGCTCACTGTTTTGGCATATTCAGGCCAAGGTATCAAGAACCTACAGAATAAAGGCCCCTTTTTCCACTACTACCAGGGAGGGATGCAAAGGTGACATGCCTGTATTAACCAGGTGACCACTGCAGCCTAATTCTGGTGCTGCTTATTTACTCAGGTCTGGCTTAGGTAGGAAACATGTGTGCAGAGTTCTATATTTGTAATCTGCATGGTCATGGTGCTGGACCATATGCTGGACTGGAGTCTGTCAATGTACAATTGAAGTCATCCGGAATAGGAGGACACGTGGAGCAAAGAAACAGGCGTGTTCTACGGCCACCTCTGTTCATTGCCACACTGATGGTCACTGCTCTATCCAGGGATGGAATCTTTTACCAGATGGGAAATGGAAAGCAATGGAAAGCCATTTCAAAAGACTGTCGTCAGCATCATTAGTTGGTATTTCTTCAATACCGGGGTTTTTACAATCTAATTAAAATCTGTTACACAGCATAGGCCTAATGGATGTCTAGTCAACTTTCTGCTGATTAAAAAATAATTTCTGTCAGGAAAATTCATTAACGCTTCAGCAATGAAACATGTTTTAAAACAAAGCCAACTTCCACATTTTGTTCTTGCTAACTTGATGATGTGATCTTTTGTTCCTTTTAAACATCTCTTTTTCAGAGCACTGTAATACTGTTAATGTAAAAGCTGAAGTCAAAACATGGTTTGAGTAACAGAACTACTGTGCTGACCGATGGTCAACTCGAGCGCCATGGTCCTCTCCCCTCTGGTGAGTGACCCAGTTGTAAGTTTGGGTTCCGTGCGTGTATGTTTTAAGTAGGTTAGCGGAAAAGAGAGCGGGAGAATCCCGGGAGATGACGGCTCTTTCGTTCGCCAGAGCCCTGGCATATTGTTCGAATTACAGCGCTGGGCCCGGAGGAAGCCATTTGTAATTTTGGTGGCTAAGAGGCTCTGGAGCTCTCACTCAGGCTGAGCCCTGCCATCCCTGGGGGAGCCTGCATTCTGCTGAAACATTTCCTGAGCGGCCGCTAACGCCACTCTGCTGGCGTGCCTCAGTCTGTTTTGTTAGCGGCGCAGCTGAGTTGAAGCGAGGTTTTGGGCCCAGATGGGTGGGAGGGCGACGTTAGGGGAGCACTGACCACTCGATCAGTTCCACGCTGTCAGAAGTCCCGGAACCGTGTTCTGCTCAGCACACACTGGCAGTACCTCAGGCCTGGGCCCTGGGGGGGGGGGAGGGGCTGATGAACGGCACACAGTGTGCTCTATATTAGAGGGAACCCTGCTCCCACACCCAGGGAGACGTGAATGTGCTTGAATGTGCAGTGTGGGGTGGAGGCTGGGCAGTTAAGATAGAGTCATGTTGTGAGGGGATGGGGGAGGTGACAGACATTGTCCTGTAAAGCGTGGAGGAATGCTGAGCTTATGTTAGTGCTGCTTTTACCGACCTTCCAACAACAACAAATTAAAAAAAAGTGTTTGGTCCAAACAACAATGAGCACATTAAGGGGCATTTGCATCTCATGTCTGTGGTTACTCTGCACCTGGAGGTCCATCCTCTACGGTCGTAAATGTGCCACCGCCCCTCTGCCTGGCAATAACCCAGAGGGCCTATATGCTTTGTATGCAGGGACTGTTTTGACAGTTAGCATGCTGACATTCTCAACTGCCAAGAAATCAAATCCACATGTTAAACAGTCCCTATAGCGGTATCACTTCCTGCTTTGGGTTCAGCAAGTGTTGAAATATTTTCTTTCACTGCGGCCCATTTGTAAACATTCAGATTCTGGTCCAGATTTTACACTTGAGCATTTCCCTATCGCGCGTCCAGCATTAGGGCGTCCGCCTGACGTCGTCAGCCCCACACTCCGCCAGCCCCGCACTCCTCCAAAGCTAAAGGCTCCAAGCTGTCCCCATTCCTTCCATTCATTCGAAAATAAGGGAGCCTGAGGACACAGCAGCCAGCAGTAATGGTTTGGTAAAAGTAGAGTTTTAATCAAGGCGGCCTTTTAAGAGGAAGGCAGACACTGCTCGAGGCCGCTGGGCGGCATACACTCACATACTCGCAGGCTTCACAGAAGCCCCTCCCAGAGGCCAGGAAATGGGGCCCTAATGAGCGGTTACTAGCCCTCCAGAGGTGCATGCTGGGAGTACTGTCCAGTAGAACGTTGTTACATGTATGCTTGAAGGAAGCCTTTGTTTAAGTCTCATAAGGTGCTGGCTTTAACCGAAATTTATTGCCATAGCACACCATTAGGGACAATTGGTAGAGGTGACAGCAACAGAAAAAAACAATGATGGCTGCAAACTGCTTTTACTTTGCTAGACAACAATGTTTGTTTTGTTACAATTCTGCTTTTGCAAAGATCGTTCAGCTTCTTGAGATTTAAGTTGGGGAGATTCAGCCCTTCATCACTCACTTCACCAGTCATGGAGAGAAATACGGTCTGTGACTGTAGTCTGTTGGCGGTGCTGGGGTTCATCTGTTATGTCCTGTGCATCTGATTCATATCACCCTGTGCTGACATCCTGCCGTATCATGGTATCTTCTCACTAAATTGCTTTCTGTTATGCATGCATCACCGTCTTCTATGGTCTTCTATTGTACAATAGTGCAATTCTTTTACCGTGTGAACTTTAATGATTAGGCTATTGTCATGACATCATGCATACTATATGACCTTTTGTTCAAGCCCAAAAGAGCTGTGTGTGCTATACAGACACATCTTTAAGAGAACATCGAAAACAGTTTTCTAATTTTATTTAGCTCTTTTTTTTTTTTTAAATACATATTTGGGAAACAACGTCTATCAACAAACCATTGCTGTTCATATTGTTCATAATGTATTACAGCTGCATTCCTGCATTGTTTATGCAGCTCGTTCAGGTCGCTCCTGCATCCATCAGCCAAGCAGTGGTCAGGGGTCACACACTGAGAAAGGATCAATCTCATTGTCATCTCTCAAAATAACACAGCTTTGAGTGACACCCTGGCCCAGGAATTCTGGGGTTATCTTTAGAACGTCAGAAGAATGTTCTGACAGAAAGAAGAATCTGCCAAAAAAAAAAGCCTTCTGTAACAGCCAGATTGCGAAGGCCTTTTGTGAGAGCGAACTCAAAAACATTCACAGTTTTAACTGCTGGAAATTATTTGGATAATGAAACACAGTTCTGGGACATGACTTATAAAACATGAATATGTTCTTTTTCTTGCTGTGAAATACTGTAGTAGGTCCGTACATTTCCACTGTATTTGAGGTAACAAGATCCTTATGGAGAATGTTTTAATCTGTAATCCAATTGATTTAGGGAATGTGAGTTTCGTACATACGCTTAACATGCATATCCAGAATACAATGCGTTCATTCAGAGAGAGTCTTTGCATTTGGGGACACTGTGGTTTACTGGCTCCGATCAAGTCCTTCCTGGAAGTTTAGTCAGGTTTTTCTTCACAGTCATTTGTATGTTCAAACTTCAGATTGTTATCAGTGATGTTTGCAGGGGAAGTATTGTGTTGGCCAACGTCTGTCAGTGTTTATCGTTCACAGACAAAATACATCGCTTTTGGATCAATACTGTTCTGTTTCATTTGTATGAAACCCATTTCCTTTCCCTCAAATGAATCATTTGTGGATTTTGAAGACACTAATGCATGGAGGAGTGTCATTCTTTGAATTTGCATTTTTTCTCCTCTGTCGTTGCATAATTTCTGGAGATGAACATATATCTTTACGATGCACATACCAGACTTGGACATTTTTTTCTTTCAAATGTAACCATTTTATCTCACTGTTATTCATTTATAATATGTGTCCCGCCTGCTCTTCAGCCTCCTCTGTTGGCACCCTGCTTCTTGATACTCCCTCCCCCTCGAACTGAATAGTAGTGTGGAGTGTGGGCCTCAGAACCATGCTGTGACAGTTTTATAGGGTTCATAACACTGGCCCTCAGCATTACTCAGCTCAAAGACCTTCCTGCATACATCCCTGTTCCAAGCCTACAGCAGGCCCCTGTTTTGCTCTTTCCAGACCAGTCACGTCCACCCAAATTGGACCCAGACCTTTGTGGAAGTCCTTAGGGCATATCCTGAGTGGAGACCCTCGCCGTCTTCTCCCTCTTGTCAGCGGTGACAGACCACCTCTGCTCCTGCTTGTCAGCCACTCATCCATTAGCCTACTCGTCCACAGGCATTCTACCCTCCACTGCAGCTGCCTCCGCTGACAACAAAGATAATCTCTCCCAGCTACACGGATAATCAGTCTTCCAGGGATGAACAGCAGCTCGTCTCCACCAGTCAGCAACTCACTTGAAAAGCGCTGCTTAACAAGGACTGAGGAATCTTATCAGCCAAATCCTGAGAACATACCGCTGTTTTTTATTTTGTAGTATAAACCTCGTCATAAAGACATTTTAAAATAAATTTCAGACTTTGTTTTGTTACTGATTAGGTGTCTCTCTAGCCTGACCGAAAAACTGAAAGTTTTTTTCCCCGTTTTTTTTAACTCTCCCTTTTTTTATATAACACTGCAAGGTGGAACCATGAGGAACCCTCAAGTAGTCAGTGGAATGCATTTTTGAGAATTTTTTTGTTAAATTTTTTCGAATCTCTTTTTAAAAAAATAAAAATGTGGACAGATTCTTTTTCAAAACAGATCCCATGGAAAAAAAACAATGTGTTTGGAGGACACGGGGTCATTAGTGGTTGATGAAGTCAGAGAGGGAAAAAAAGTGATCTAAAGTGGAACCTTAAGCATTGTGCGTTGTAATACTGTCCTTCAGGGCTCTGGAATGGCAACGGTGTTTCTTGAAGTCAGCCAAAATAAGCAAAGCTGATTTCATCTGAGCAAGTATTTGTCCTTGTGTTTGCCAACTTCCTTTGCATCCTCAAAGTAGAGTATTTTGTCTGTCTCTTAGTCATTAGCATATAGCATCCACACTGTGCAGCAGGGGTGGACCAGTTTTGCAAACTCATCCAGAATTGATCTCTCATCACTTCAGCTGTGTGTCTGGCCAAGGGCGGCTGGCCCTTTGGTCCTCTCAGGCGTACGTCATATCACCTGCTTGGAGAATGCATTCCTCCAGTGTTTTAGATCACCTCAAAGGTCCGGCACAGCAAAGGTGAAATGGAGCCGATCCTTATGAGCGCCGCAGTCCCCTTGACTGTTGTGTTTGTGAACACCCCTCCCCACCGCCGCAAGCACGTGCACCTCTTAGCTTCCCAACCCCCTTTTCTCACCATCTCAATATCTCTAACCCCACCCCATCTCATTACAAAAGGCCAAAGAGATTGTGGGTTTAACCGAAGGAGTTCAGGCACTGCCTCACTTCAACTGATGAATAATTGCCTCCTCAGGACTCAGGGAGTGGGGCAGGGGGGGAGGGGAGGTGGGTTGTAATTATATTACAGTGAACAGTGGACCTACTCAACCTCTGAGAGACCTACGGCTCTCATGGGACTAGGGGGCACCGTTATTCTAATTGAGATTACACTAAGCATGTGTTACGCTTGTATATTTGAAAAGCGCTGCCAATTATTACACTTATTACAGGATTACATATCGCTCTCATACACATGCACATTCGAAAACTTAATGAAACTCTATTTCAGGAATTTATGCCAGGTGTACTGGAAGGTTGCCATGATCATTGTCACCCGAATTATTCATCGCGTTAGACCGCTGCTGGTTTTGTGTACCGTAAGGAAGCAGTACATGCACACTATCTTTAAAATGTATTTTAATAAACAATTACAGTCGAATGCCACATATTACCTGTGAATATCAATTAACTTTATCATAAATGATTGCTGCTGAAAGCAAGTCTGCAAATCTGCAATGTCGGTCTGTTACATCTCTCATGACAATAACATTATTACCTGTTCAATTTAATCCATTCTACCTAAAATTGTATCTTAGAGTATTAGCTGTGCTGTGTTCTTATCGGCAGTGTCTATTTTATTGTGGTTTTTTATGATGAAAGTGAAAATAGAATCAGAGGATTATACCCAGAATGCAGAATGAGTGTTTCCTTTTTTCATGCTACATTTCACACCTCTTAAAGACATTAATCTCTCAGTCTTGCCAGGACCACCATGAGTGCTAGGCAGGTTATGCAGCGGCCACACTGAAACGTTTATTTATCCTTACTATTGAAACATTACATCCTCCCCTTATAAATGTAGATATTTTCCACAAAGCTTTTTTATACATTTAGCATGCATTTTCAGTGCACTTCAATCCTGTGGTTTCTCTCCTTATGTATGGCCCTTCTCTAGTTTGGTTAACTAAACTACTTTTTTTTTAAATTATCAAATTGACAATGTACATGTGATACAAAATTATAACAATATATAATACAAAAAAGTCACATGCCAGCAAAAAATGCCACTCAATTGAATTTATTGCAAAAAGTGCCTACTTGTTCACAGGTAAACATACATAAACCAAAAAAAATAAATACCCCACTATTCATGGGAAAGTGCAAGGAATGTCAGCTTTGGTTTTCTTATATAATGTGGCTAACTTATCTAAAGTTTGCTAAATTGGCTAGCAAAGTCAATGTTAATACACTCACCTTTATATGTGTTCTTAGATTTGCGTTTGACGTCTTTGCAGTAGAGAGTGTATTTACTCTCGGCTTGCATAGCTCACAAGTAAAAACGTAGGTTTTTTCGGTAGAGCTAGTCAGTGTTATGTATTTGCTTAAGTATGGCCATGGTGATTCTTCCTCAGGCTGAGATTCAGGAGGTTTATCCATGATGACGCTGTCGCTGTGTGAGCACTGAGCAACGCCCGCCCTTTTGCACATGCACTACACAAAGGTCAAGTGTGTGGTGGTGGCTGCCTGACGAATGCATTGCCTGGGCATGCCTTCACAGTGGTCAGGATGAAAGAAAAAGGGGGCGGGGCTGGTCAAAGGGGGTTCAATTACAGTAAAGAAGCAATGGTAAAATAAAAAATCATTCCTTTCCTTTTATGGCCCCAAATTGTTTGTAGTTTTAGTAGTTAACTACACAAAAAATGGCAAAAAAGTAATTTAACTACTTGAATCACTAGGCAAATATGAATGTAGTTGAACTACCAGCAAGCTACTGCAAAATGTAATTAAACTACTAGTTTAATTACATGTAGTTCAGTACTCCCCAACACTGAAACTACGAAGTAGTAATCCACAGCAATTTTGGAAGGAAATAAATAAGTTGGGTCCCAAAAGGAGCAAGATGATTTCTATGGAGATTATACTGGAAAATGTTGTATCTACATTGTTGGATAACCAGTTTTTAAATGAAATGTGTAATCTAAAACATGAGTTTGAAAAGGAGATGAATAGCACAGTATACTGCCCAAATCATACATTAAATACAGAGATCACATTGGAGGTACAGAGGGCTGTAGATAAAGCTAAATTAAATAAAGCTGTGGGCGTAGAAGGCATCTCTAATGAAGTTCTGAAATCACCAAACTTGCTGAATATTCTGCTCTGTCTTTGTCAAACCTGCTTTCAGAATGGAATTATTGCATCCATAAGGAACAAATAAATAATTAAACCTATCCCTAAATCTGTAAAGGTTGACCCTAGGGTGCCGTTAAACTATAGAGGCATTAGCCTGATTAGCTCAGTCTACAAGTTATATTCTGGTATTCTTAATAATAGACTTAATAATGTTTTTGAAACTCATGGTTTGCTAGTTGATGAACAGAATGCTGGTTCCCTACCCCATTTGGGGGTAATCAAGGAGATGGGCTCTCCCCCACTTTATTTGCTCTTTATGTTAATGATTTAGTTCAAGAAATGAAGCAGGCCCATTTAGGCATATCGACTGATAATATAAACTTTAGTATTTTGCTATATGCCGATGATATTATTTTAGATTAATTTACAAAACATGTTGAATATTATGTGTTTGTGGTGTAATGAATGGAGATTAGTCATTAATAATGAGAAAACACAGATTATGTACTTCAGAAAATATGGTGCTCAGCAGAATGACCATATATTTTGGTTTGGGTCTGTGCCTTTAATGTATACCAGCTCTTATAAATATCTTGGTTTTGTTTTTGATGAAAATATGTGTTTTAAGGAGGGTTTGAAGCTACTAGCAGATTCAGCAGGAAGGGCCTTAGGCTCTGTGATTAATAAAATGAAATGGGGTAGAGATCTCGGATTCTTAACCTTTTCACAGCTTTATAATTCAGGGGTCTGCCCAATTCAATTTTATGCTGCGGGAGTATGGGGTATGCGTATGATAAGTCGATGGAATCATCTAGTTTAGTTGCCAGAAGAGAGGCTGACCAAAATGATCATTAACTGGGACAGAGCACATAATTATCCATGAAAAAGGTCAGCACAATATTCTCTAACTTAGACTTGCAATATTTTTTTAAAAATAACCTACAGTGTAATATAAACTTAATTAAGCAAAAGTTACCTCAGAATTATACAGATGAATGGGCAGTAGATATATGGAATAAAGCAAAGCTTAGAACCTATATATCCAAATTAAATCAGGATACTACACAGAACTATACGTTATCTGTAATCTAAAAAGAATACAAAGGTCCCTATGTGCTCAATGGAGAACCAGTTCCTTCCCTCTGGCAATTGAGGTGGGCAGATTTATTGGTTTACCTGAAGAGCAATGCTTGTGCACCTTTTGTGATCTGGGCGTTGTTGAAAACTAATTACATTTTTTGTTCTATTGTACTAGGTATGGTGACCTAAGACGTTTTTTATTCAAAAGGATGCTAAAGAAATCCTGATTTGTTTTGGTCCTGCGAGGGGGATATGTTGAGGTGGCTTTTTAAAGAGGAGGTTTTTGTTTTGGGTATGTTTTTAGAGGGAGCTTGGAAGAGAAGACAGGGTATCTTACATCCCCAATCATGACAAAAGAATGGTGTAGGTTGGTACCAATTTTGTTAGTTGGTTCTGTATGTGATTGAATCTGTTCTGTATGTGATCCTCCTGGACCGATATATGTGATGATATGAAGTGACTGTGCTGTGTGGCACCTTTTGATTGTTAAATAATGGTAAAGTGTTTTATAAGCGCATATGGGCTGGGCACTCTGAAGACGTGCAGGACACTTAAATAAATTATATCTATCTTATATCTATCTATCTATCTACAGTGCAGTCCATAAGTATTTGAACAGTGCCACATTTTTTGTTGTTTTAGTTCTGCACTCCAGCACATTGAATTGGAAATGTAAGTTATGGAACTGTGACTATGAGGTTGAAGTTTAGACTTTCAGCTTTAATTTGAGCGTGTTTACATCCATATCAGGTGAATCGTGTAGCAATTGTAGCCATTTTTATCCGCCATTTTAGGGAACCAAAAGTAATTGGCCAAATTAGCATCCACTTAAATACATCCATCATATTTCATATTTGGTTGCATATCCTTTGCATGCCATGACTTCCTGATGTCGGTGACCCAACAACATCGAAATACTCTTGATATATTATTTTCTGGTAGTCTTACAAGCGATACTATAACATCTCTGTTTCATAGTCACTGTTCCATTTCAAATCCAATTTGCTGGAGTACAGAGCCAACACAACCAAAATACCAATGTCACTGTCCCAATACTTATGGACTGCACTGTATAATGGGAAGGATGTCCATGTCTGCACAGGGCTACAGAAAACATTTTATTTTATTTTTATACGAAGGCCAGTGTCAAGAATGTATGAGCGGGGAGACAGAAGAGGAAGGGACAGCAGGTGGCTGCTGACATCACAATTGATAATTCACAAAATTATCTTTTTTTTAAACTTTTGTGACAGTATTTGGGTTTGTGCTGCTGACAGTCTTAAATGTCCCTGGATTTTGTATTCTTACAAGATATAAATGTTGGTCATTTATATTTCATTATCACCATTATCATTATACCATTCATCATGTTCATCATGGTCACAATTAATACTGATACAACTGTTACGTAAATGATGTATGAGCTGACTATAAGCATTTGTCAGTCCACTTTTGTCCCCTCATCAGATGTATTAAGCCTTCACTGAGCACTGCAGGGGGTATCTTCAGTATGTTAGACTACCAAAAGAGATGATCAGCAAGCATTGGCTTTGCGTGACAGGATATTTTTATTTTGCTGTTCGACCCATGGACAAAAGTGGTGAAAGACAGTGAGTCAGTAGATGTGAAAGGAGCTTTTGTTTTGGGGAAAATCCAACATGACGGCAGCAGTGAGCCGACCTCACCTGCAAAAAAGCCCAGTGGTTAGAAGGTCTGGTTTGTACTTACATCAAGTATTAAAGGCTTAGTGAATTTTTTATACTAATTGCTGCTGGACGAATGGAGAGTAATCATAAGTTAGGGAATGCATAGATACATTTAAGAGGTCAAGTTCCAAGAACCAGTAGTTACTAAGACTGAGCTCTCATTATCAAGAGAATACATTGAAAGAGAAACCATTATGTATCAGAACGCAGAAGGGATTGCACGTCCTTGGGATGAAATGCCTTTTCCGGACATCTTGTTAAACTATCATACAGATGCTTCTCAAAGCCTGGAATTCCAGTGTGTTCCAGTGTGCGACCCGGTAAACTTATTAAGAGAACAAACATGGGCACTCTGTCACACTGCATGATTCCTAGAAGGTCTTTTTAAGCCATACATCAACATATTCAGCATGTTCTCAGATACTTTAATTAGTTATTTATAGAGCGCTGAAACTGTGCATACAGAGAATGTTTTTTTACTCCAGGGCCTGAAAATGAATGAAAAGAAATGTTCTGGACTGTTGGTGTGATTACTTCCACAGCTATACAAACTCCCTTGCCTATGGCACACTAGGAAATATCCACATTCGTTTCCCAGGCCGCTCCACTGTTTGACTTGGGCAGTGCGGCTGCAGGCAAAACTGACTGCTGCTTCTTCAGAGGAATTTCCTGATATTTTAGCTCTCTGGATCAGTAGGAAATGCTGACCTGCTAATGTTGATATCATTGAAGACGAAGAAAAAAAACAATAACCTTTTGCATATGAGATTGGAATTCCACAATATTCCTGCCTAGAACAAAACACATAAACGTGATTTCCAGTGAATTAGCTTAACCTAATATCCAAAGCAAAGTTTAGATTGTGCTGGACGGAGGCCCGGATCGTTCCTTTTCCTTTGCTTCTCTGTTAGCATTTAAGCACACGCATGGTATGTGGGGGTAAGATATTTCCATATGCTACCTCAGATAAATGTTCGGAGAGAAGAAGGTAAAATGACCCAAATGTAATTAATTTGTTCCTCTTTTCTATAAACCTTTAAGGAATCTTGAACTCTCTTTTCCTAAAATTATTAGCATTTGGCTTGTGTTCTGTTCTTTTGTTTTGTTAATCTCCTGGTCAAACCTCTAAGCATTCTTTCCACCTGAGGTCATGCACGTGTTCCTGTTTACTGTGTTTATGTGTTATCGTCATCGAAAAACGCTCAAAATCTTTCTTGTGTTATGAGAATGAAAGACACCCAAATTGCTTGTTTTAAGTGAAAAATACACTTCCAATTTTTTTTAATTAAATTTTGATTGTTGGACAATGGCTTAGTTTCAGAATTGAATACAGAAGAAGGTTACACACATTAAAAAAATTAGAGCCACCGCATTAAACAATGTTCTCATGACTTTCCCAAACACTTGCCATCTTGCCACAACAATTAGGTAATCCCATGTGTTATCTGTGTTGTCACTTTCTTACATTGCTTTGTCATGGAATAGCTCATCAGCACAAGTTCCAGAGGGAGAGTTTGTATTTTTTCAACAACATGAAAACCACCATAATCAAGAAAATATGAAAGTAGAATACATTTTTTTCCATTCATGAAAAGCAAAAGTTTTTCTTGTGAACTCCATCCCATTTAGAACAGCCAAATACATTTCCCGGTTAGTTTTAAAGAGGCTTTGGTCACTCAAGTGTTCCTTGACTTGAAGTGTTTTTGAAGCTGCCAAATTTGAGCATTTGGAAAGACTTTGCTGGGTTGTTATACATCATATCCTTTTATTTACATAAAAAGGTGACCTCATTTTTTAACATTAGGCCACTGTAGAATATGGTTGCAGTGCTCATTTAAGACTAAGAAAAAGCTTAGAGAATAATCATTTTAATAGTTTATTAAGTTCCAGAAATAGAGATTTTATTACAAGGCATTTATCCCTTTAATTGTCTGAGCCTTGCCATAATAAATCCACAGGGATGCTTCCCTTTCCAATTCCCAAGTATTTTCCCCACTATACTAGATTCTCAGTCCTTCTTGGTCATTTGAGTGTACTCAAAGGCTAGCACTACATTTCCCAGTTTCAGTGGCATACACTTAGATAACTAATGAAACTTTCTTGGAGTGATGTTTAAACTCTCTTAAAGGGTCAATTGGTAGTTAATAGTTAGTATTAATGCCCTGCCCCTGAATAACTCTTTGCTTGCTTTACCCTTCATCGTATTACTGTTCGTTCAAAAACTTCAGATATCGACTGTAGAACGTGTACCAGTGACGTAGCTATTTGGAAAACGGGGTTAACGGAAAAGTGAGCAATAAACAACAGTCATGTGTTTCGCACAATAAAGCATGCGTGTTGTTCATGCATTTCTTGACACATTGACAGATACGGTATATGTATTCAATAAACCAGTCATCTGCACACCGTTCCCAAAGTTTGTTCTTCGTGTTTTTCAACACTTCCACGTAGCGTTCAACCGCTGCTACGTTCTGTTCTCTGTATCAAATTACTTATGAATAAAAAACTTAGCAGCTCATTAAAGTGCTGGAAAGGGGTGTACCAAGAAATACGACTACTGAAACTAACTGCGAGAAGGGCAAGGAAATAAAACATGAAGTAATTGCAATGGCTCATGGTCCATATGGTGTCCTTACACTGAAGCGGACACAAGAACATACCTGAGTCAAGAGGTATTTTCCTCATGCAGGAGAACAGCTGATCAGCGTGGAAACGAGCATGCGGGTAATGAGGAGATGTTGGTGAGGGAGCCATAGCCAATTAGTGCCAGCAGGGTGCATCGTTAAAGTGGGGTTTATGGATTGCGTTTGCAGCATGACTCCATAATGTAATATTATTTAATTAAATTTAGATTTTTCCCCTCAAATTATTCACTTTTTTACAACGTTGAGCACCGAGCATAATCACTGTGGGAAGGATATGCAGAGTCTGCACGGTTAAAATGGAAAGCCTTACGTTCTCACATGATTCTCACGCTCAAAATGGTGCAATAGTGTGATGGTTTAGTGTGACTTTTGTATGTGCGTATGATGGTTGGAAGTCTCTTTGTACACACACGCGCGCACACACACTCACACACACACACACCATTGTGTATGTTACACATCTCCCTTTCTAAAGCTCTGTTTTCTGTAATCCCAATCTAATTCCAATCTGAACCATGATAGCCCTATGAAAGAGTGGGCTGACATCACTGCAGAGTTGCGCTCCTTTATCTTTTCCAAAAGAAGGGCCCTGGTGGACATGGTGGGGCCGCTCTGCAGACGGATCTGCTTTGTCCAGGGGTACAGAGAGGTGTAGGTAGGGGTTGAGGTGATTGATGAGGGGCTGGCTGAGGTGCCATAGCGGAAATGTGAGGAGTGCGAGCGCCCACTGTCAAGCACGCTTCACAAAGCCATCCATCCTAAAGGCCATTGGGTCCTATTAGCACTGAGCCCCATGGCCTCTGCTTGGAGGGAACATATGGCTGTCTGAAAGGACCATAATTAGCATTGCTTCTCCTGGATATTAAACCATTGGGGGTGCTGGAGGGGGAACTCCAGAGGGGTTCTCTCTCTGAACAACACTGAGGACCCATGGTGTGCCAGTATTACAAATGAGAACAATCCTCAGAGCAACAGCCACATAGCCGAAATTCCACAGAAAAGCTTAATTAGTTGAATTTAAACACAGAAAGTTGAGCTACTGGTGTCTTCCGTCAAAAGCCAAGATAAATATTTTGCAGCAGTTTGGGATCTGGGAGGGAAAATAATTTAATATCCAATAATACGTATTTATAAGGTAATTTGTTTCAAAGCATGATTGTATTATGTATTTATGTTGTTAATGTTGGGTTTTTGTTGATCTTTGTAGAGATTGGCCCAGTCACCATCACCACAGACCCAAAGAAGTTCCAGTATGAGCTCAGGGAACTCTATGTTCAGGTGGGTTCTGCGCAAGATTTAAATGCAGTATAAATCACAGTCATTGTTATCTTCATGGATATCATTTACACTGTAGCCTTTTTAATATTACATGTCCTTCATCCTGTATCCTAACTCACAACTTCATTAAATATATCCCGTGGTTAGACAGCTGAAAGGACTGTATTTTAGCCCACAGAAAGTGTTCACTCGAACACGGTTTAATCCAAAAGGATGTTCCACTGAACACAAGCAACTTTTCTGTGTGTGGAAAAATTAACTTTACAGCAATATTGCAAGTCATGGATTCACTGTCCTGGGATAGAACATTTTTGAATAGCATGTCCTGTGTAACACGGAACTCTCTAAGAGAGCCCACTTCCTCTCCTGTACCCTCCTCTCAACGTCTTACAGCTAATAACGGCTGGTGGTGGACTGCCAGATACAAGACAGTCATTTCCAAACAAGACGATGGAAGTGTGTTATTAGTTGCAGGATTGTAGAAGCACTATCCATGGTGTCATGCATCATGCATATGGTGCTGGTGGGATATCCCTAGTATTGGTGGCGAAAGTACTGGAGAATGGGGAAGGGAGTGGGGGCAGAGGAAGAGAAACAGGGGGAGGATTGAGTGATGGAAAGGGACAGAGAGTGCCTCACATTCCATCCCAACTGGGGGAAACATAGATAGCTGTCTTCCAGATGTGCTGAGACACTTGGCACACAGCCATCAGTGTTCCCCCTCAGTCACACAGCTCTAGGAATGTGCAGGGAAGACAGTTCCCCTGACCTGAGGGGGAAGAGCATGCGTCTTCTCCAATCACTCAGAAACAGCCGGAGTGTGGCTGAACCAAATATCCTGAACCATAGATTGACAGGTCCTTACTTCCAGGATCTTCCCACAGTCTTGACTAATGAGACACTTAAATGAACTGTCTACCAGAACTCCTCAAACACTTAAGGAGAATTCATTTATCCACGAGAAGTGGGACAGTTCTGTTATCCAGATTTATGCGGATTTATGAGGATTATATTCTGGGGGCGAGACAATGTATGATTATGTGGGAATGATGTTTCGAGGCCCATGGTCCTTGTATCAACAGGGAGGAGGGGACTGTCCAGAGATGAGTATTGGAGCCATTAAAATTGCCCTGGAAATCTCTCTCCCGGGTTCCTTCATCTACGTCTTCACCGATGCCCGGTCCAAAGACTACAAGCTCACCCATGAAGTCCTGCAGCTCATCCAGCAGAAGCAATCTCAGGTGCAGCCCTCACAACTCAGGGACCATGCCTTCGGTGTCATAATGGAGTCTTTAATGATTTTTCTTTAAAGAGTAACAAAGTACGCTGGTTTAGCTAGACCCCGCCCCCTTTTGAAATTAGAAAAAATACCAAAATCTGTGTGTGATAAGGTAATAATATAGCGGCCGAGCTCCAGGTATCAAATCGCGCCCCAGCAATTTATTTCACTAGTAGCCAAAAGCTCATCACTCTGCTGCCAGATATGCACTTTAAGGGTTGTTTCTCCTGACAAATCTTCCTATTGAAAAATTTATGGAAAAATAAGTCAGGAGAAGAAACCCTTCGAGTTATCCATCCATATCTACTGCATATCTGGCAGCAGAGTGATGGTTTAAGGCTTGTTTGATACGTCAGACCCTTGATGACTTAGAGCCATTTAGCCAACCATGTGTTCCACACTGTTACTTTCTGTTATATAATTTCTATAAGTTTCATCCGATGTGGATGAAGATACCTTCAAATTAAAGCTGACAGTCTGCACTTCAACCTCATTGTCATTGTATCACTTCAAACTCAAAGTGCTAGAGTACAGAACCAAAATAACAAAAATGTGTCACTGTCCAATGAATTATGGTGCTCACTGTATATAGAAAAGGGTGAGATCAACCGATGAGATTCACTTTTATAGCTGGGGTGGTTTCAATTTTGTCACTGGGAGGAATACGTCAGCTGGATGAAGTTAATGGCCAATGACAGACAGGATGTGCAGTTCCTAATGTTTTACCACTAGAGACACTTTTGAGCCAGATCCTTTGGGCTTATGCTGTCTCGCGCTGACTGCAGTTAAATGTCAAGATTTGGACCAGGATCCATCAGTAACACTTGGAAAAAAACAAATGTATCAGTTCTCATCTAAAATAAGTGCTTTTAGTGCTTTGTTACCCTTTAATATTGGATAGATAATAAAAAAACATGGGCGCACATCACATCCTCTAGATACACTATGCCAAATGTAGAATCTCAACTGTGGCAACTGATAGTTAGTGTCTCTCAAGGTAAAATCCATACTGTTTCTCAAAGGATAAATTCCATATTGGATATGGTATGTTCTTGTGAAGAGAATGTTATCACCTTGAAGTGCAGCAGATGTTTATTCTATGACAAATGCTTTTTGGATCTTTGAGAGCTTTCCCGATGATAGATGCTCAATTATATAGCCAAAGTTGAGCTTTAATGCCCTCCATATGTGTATGTGTGAATGGTATCTATAGGTGGTGTTTGTTCTGACTGGTGACTGTGATGACCGGGCACACATTGGGTACAAGGCCTATGAGGAGATTGCATCAACCAGCTCAGGGCAAGTCTTTCACCTGGACAAGAAGCAGGTCAATGAGGTATGTGACTCCTTTTGCCCCTTGGTTTCTCTCAGTGTATGCTACATGGGCCGGGCTACCAGTAACAATATTTTTATCACTATTCTGGATTGGCAGCTCTAGGTTGAAGGTTCCCAAGCTTGTCAACACACATGGTTATATTTTCTTGTAAGAAGCTATTAGACTCGGCAGCTCTTACTGTCTATAGAGCCCATTCTAAGGAATGATTGTTTAACCAGTTACAGCCTTTTACTAACCGCAGTCTTGATGTTTTTGCTCATTAGAGGAGATATGTTACTCCTTGACAAAGAGACTTCATTCTTATCATTTTCCCAGTTTTTATGGTTTATTCATCAAGACACTAACAAGCTGTATGGCTTCAACTGCAGCTATGCGATTACGTTGTCTGTCATGAAATTAACCTTAAAACATTATTAATTGCTTAATTATTCCATCCACCTACTTGTGTTATGGAATTTTAAAAGGGGCCATGCCACCATTAAGTGCAGACCCCTGAGTGATTTATGGATGAAATCCTTGAGTTGATGCAACCCATCTGATGGTTGAAGTATGTTTGTGTTCTTAAGCATTTGAAAGCTGGACGCTTGTTCTGAAATATCCCGGAAGCCATCTAAATAAATTGAGCTGAGAGTTGTATAGCTATAGCTTCACAGCTGGTGCATTCAAACTATATTTTATTTCTTTGTAGTTCACAATGTTGCTTATATGTTTATGTATCCAAGGCCTTAAAATTTTTACATGAATCAATCGTAGTTTTAAGTAACTGGAAATCCAGAATTTTGGAACTTTAAATGCTGTGGTTTTAACCCCTTTGCGCAGATGCCCAGTGACCATGCTGCCGGTGCCAAGATTTTGCTCAACTGAGACATTCATTGCTCCTGCAGCCAAACTATGAGTGGAAACCACAGTCTCCATGTTTTATCTTTATTGGTACACGATTTGTGACAACTCTGCTGAATACAGAGTTTCTAAGTGTTTCCTGTAGCAAGTCCATTTAACAAGCAACCCCCCACCCAGTCTCGCCTGCAACTATACCTACCCAGGCGTGACATAATGGACAATAGCGTCTATGTGTGAGTTCATAAATATATTTATTCATCGTATAAAATTAGCATTTCGTCATAGCAACAAGATAAACCCAACAATAGCCTGATCGTATGCCAAAAAAGCAGTGAAAAGCCCTGCTCACTCATGGAAAATGAACATGTGAAATTATTGTGTCATTATACCACGGGCAGCATACTATGAATATCTTCTGCTAAATATGAAATAAATATACAATCCTACCATTGGTTTTACACATAGAGATGTTCCTTTCAAAATTCAGTGGTAATTTATTGTCTTGGACAATTTGTTTGAGAAATACGCACCAGTTTAGCAGGTTATTACACAATGTGGAATGTGAGTGAAAGAGAGACAGATATGATAGGGTATTTTAATATATGTGATTGTATTCCAAAGTTTGAGGTAAGCCAGGCTGACAAGCCAACACACTGTAGGCTAGCTAACACACACACACGCACACACCAGCTAATGCAATGCTGCAGATGTTTTGCAGAATCACAGCTATAACAACTAAGTTAGATGCAACATTTAATCAATCTATTTAAAATCAAATCTCCCAGATGGAGACTCTCACCACTTTCCTCAACTCACTGAGTAAGCTAGGCTAGCGAATATTATATTCTAAGCAATGTGTAACAGATAGTTATCAAGAAAAGACAGCATAGATTGATTAAAAAAACTGACCTCTCTCTCTCGATGCGTCTTCGAGTTTTATATGGCCAAACCAACCAATCAGATATTATAGAAATATATTATTTTGATGTGGCATTTTTTTGATTGGCCAAATCGTCTGTAGCTCTAATAGCCCACTGTAGCGCCGACTTCATATTGTCTGATTTTATTTTTTCTGGAAATGGCTTTGGGGGGGGCAGGCGAAGAATTTGGGGGGGCATTGCCCCCCCCCCCCCCCCCCCACCCTAGACACGGTCCTGATACCTACCCCCCTATACCGATGAAAAGATAGTAATTCCCACTTGAAAATTATAAAAAAAATTGTTTTATGATCCAAAACAGTTGATTTGCAGTTAAATATATCATTATTTTATGATTTAGAGCAGTGCACAATTTAGCTATTTGAATAAATTTGGAGACACTAATGGAAAACATGGTACACTGCCTATATTTTGCATAGATCTTTAGTAGTTCTGCATATCATCCTCAGATTTTGCACACTTGTGCACACAGAGTTTATGATCCAGGAAATGTATAGTTTTATCTGTTTCACATATACAGGTGCAGCTCAAAAAATTTGAATATCGTGAAAAAGTTCAATATTTTTTGTCACTCATTTCAGAAAGTGAAACTCATATATTATATAGATTCATTACACATAGAGTGAAATATTTCAAGCCTCTATTTCTTGTAATTTTGATGATTATGGCTTACATGAGTCAGGAGAAATAACCCTTGCAGTGATCCATCCACATCTACTCCATATCTGGCAACAGAGTGATGGTTTGGGGCTCGTTCGATAGCTCAGACCCTTGATGACTTACAGCCATTTAGCCCCCACCCCAGCCCATGTGTACCATGTGTATTTTACAGCTGAATCAGTCTCTCCCCCCCCCCCCCCAGAGATCATCAGTTCAATGAGAGAGAGGAGATAGTATCGCTTGTAACAGTACTGAAAATAAAATATATCGAGAGTCTTTTGATTTTGATTGGGTCACACTTTCAGGAGTAACAACAGCATGCAGATATGCGCGACCCAAATATTAAATATGATACTTTAAAAATATGTTAAAGCAAAATATTCAAATTTTCTGAGACACTGAATTTTTGGTTTCATTAGCTGTAAGCCATAATCATCAAAATTACAAGAAATAAAGGCTTGAAATATTTCACTCTATGTGTAATGAATCTATATAATATATGAGTTTCACTTTCTGAAATGAGTGACAAAAAATATTGAACTTTTTCACGATATTCAAATTTTTTGAGCTGCACCTGTATAGCTCTCAGTATTTCATTGCAAACCTTTTTTTACTTAAATTATGAACATAAACAAAACGTATTGTAAGCTGTCTTGTTTCATTTAAGCCATTTGTCAAGTTTCTGTGATGCTCACATCTGGAGTTATAAGCCTTAAACAAAGTAGGCCTATCCTCTAAATAGGTGAGAATTTACCAAATTTGCCATCTGCGCAAAGGAGTTAACATCAGGCATTCCAATAAAAGTTTGCATACTTCATAGTTTTATACATTTCCAGGCCTCTATGAAAAATATAAAAACCTTACTTGCTTTATTTTTAGTTGACTCATCCAAGATGTACCTGTGTCTATCATATGTTCATGTGGAAGTCCATGTCTGTTTAGTCAGAGGAAATGGACGCAGTTGCTTACAGACGTGTAGTCTATCTATGTTCACTCCTGACCCTGCCCCAGTCCTCTGCCCCTGGCCTTGCCACGTATGACCCTTCCTGACTAAGATGTCAGGATATTCTGGACAGTGGTATGTTGGGGAATAGCTAATGTCCATGACCCTATGCTGGGGGGTCAGCGTTGATACCATGTCTCATGCCTTTTTTAAATCTCTGCTAAACAAACAGAAGTCAGAATGGAGTCTCAGCGAATTTCCCAGAATTCCATACTCATTCCAGGGATGACCCCACAGGCAGGGTAAAGGGCCCTCTAGTTAAGATGCCTCCATTGTGCAACCTGGATGAAAATGTGCTACTGGACAGACTAATTTATAGCCAGATATAAATAGTAGAGTGCACTGCAAGGACAGTTTTGTCCCAGAGAAGACAAGAGATGGTGTGCTTGCAGAGGACATGGCTGACTGCCCCTTGACAGAGGGGTCCTCTGACAGAAAGTACTGTATCATTTTTGGGAGTGGAGTCTTGCTTTCATGGCTTTTTAAGACTAATATTGTTTAATATACAATGCATATATTTATATGCATTTAGTTAATGGAAATGTAGTATATAAACTGAATTTGAGAATATATGAAGCCTTTCAATGGTATATCCATTCTTCCCTGAGATCTGGGTGATTTTGTAGACCACAGTAACTGGAGGTCAGATTGAGGTTCCATGCCTGAGTGAAACCAAATTTTGTGGTCTGTAGCATAACTGATCTGGAATGAAATTGCTTTACACATTCATGGTTATTATTTTTTTCCTCAATAATTACATGAAAACTTATCATAAATTCATTGACTTCCCTGAAAACTTGACTCATCCTGTCAATCTTTTGAATGTGTTCTTTCCTGTTCTTGGTTTTACAACTCCTTGACGAGAAAGCAGACAAACCCTAAACAAACTGTTTATACAGTTTACCAAACTCAAATGTGTATAGGTTGTCTTCTTTTTTGAATTGTTCAAACTTTATTCTATTATTAGTTAAGTGGATAACATTGAACAGAAGTATTAAACAGTGATTATGCTTAAACTGAGCAGTGTGCTGAACAGAGCCAAACAGAGCTGGTGTCTCTTTGTTTACAGGTGCTCAAGTGGGTGGAGGAGGCGGTACAGTCCTCCAAGGTTCATCTGCTGTCCACTGACCACCATGCAGGCGTGTCCAACACATGGCAGATCCCCTTTGACCCCAGCCTGAAAGAGGTGACGGTCGCCCTCAGCGGCCCTGCTCCTGATATTGAGATCTTTGACCCCCAAGGTAGTACCTCTTCTAGAGTGCTTCTGGTTGGTTTGGCTGTACTCTCACATTCCTTGTCCATTCCCAACCATTTCATATATAACCAGCAGCCCAGAATCATGGAAATGGATCAGATCTGCTTGTGGCTCTGAACTAGCCATCGGTAGGAGTTGTGATGTGACTGTGTTTTCAGGGAGGCGGATTGAGAAGAGTCAGGGTCTGAATGAGCTCCTACACATCCCAAACTCTGCCAGGGTCATCAACGTCAAGGACCCAAAACCAGGAATGTGGGCCATTAAGGTAAATTAAACATTTGCTTTAGTTTCAAATGTTGTTATGTTAAAAAACAACCGACTTGTTTTAGAAGCCCCCAGCTACTCTGCAAATACTTTGAAGGCATTTGACTGTTTAATTAATGATGCATTTAAGAAGGAGTTATTCGCGTGGGTCTTGGTTTCAGATGACAGGTCTCTCCACTCAAGGCAATGGCCCTAATGTTGGGGCACCTATTAAGTATTGCTCCAATATATGGTAATTCAACCCTGAAGTCTTGCTGTGTGAAGTGGTGGAATAAAGGATTCCCACTAGTGTGTCTGCCATGTCAAACTGGCAGAGGAGGAAATGCTCACATTTTTGCCTGAGTGATTTGTGGTGCTGTCAGACCACAGGCTTGCAGGGAGGCCCCTGGAGGTCCCCTCGCCCGACTGCTGAGCCACTCTTTATGTTTATTATGATGGCTGATTTATGACAGGGGATAACGTCACGTAACCCTGGGATCCTGGGTGTGGCCAGGCTGGATACTTGACTTTGCAGAGGAAAGATCCACAGTTAGCAATGTTGCCATTTTTCTTTTTTTGCCTGTGTTCATGTTCCCTATCTCAGCAAGCTGCCTCATGTTGTGTTCATCGCTACCACGGCAACCCTACCAATAAAAAACTCCTGGCAAATGACCCATTAAGAACGTTTATTGTAATTTAATTGCAAACTTGCCTCACAACTTCCTCTTAAGTCCCAGTACGCATCTAGTGATGTTAAATAAATAAATTTGGCCTATAAAAAAGAAGACTGTCTTTTGGCGTTCAAGCTAGACTGATGTTTGTATTCCCAAAGAAAATAACAAAGAGAACTTTTGACTGCCAGTTTCAGGCCTCTAAGCGCATGTTTTTTTTTTTCTTTCTTCTGAAACATCTGAAGCAAGTTGACTGGATAACCCCTGCTAAATACAGAGGCTGCTGAATGCAGTTTTTTCTGTTGTTCCCACTTCCTGTGTCCACGCTGCCTGTACACTTCAGTTCCGGACTGACCCATTGAACATAATGAAGCAGACATTCCTAAGCTCTCTAGGTTTGTGCTCACTAATATCATGAGCCCATTGCTCCCAAAAATGCTCTCATTATTTTAGCAAGCAGGGAATGCAAGACAGAAAAACTTTTGCCCTCTTCATTCGATGTGTCTCTCTCCTTTACCAAATGGTAAAGACCTACATCCAAAGATCCGAAGAGGGCTGAAATACAGTTTAGTCCAGAATTGCCCTTGACATTGTATATATTGTTTCAGCATACATTTTAAAATGTTTTAATGTTTCCAACCCTATAATGAGTGCCATGGTTTATAAAATACGACAATGATAATTGCTCTGAATTTCTTTTTTCTGTTGCATGGTGCACCTATCTGAATTTTTTCCTTCACAGTAATGAGCTCAGACATTCTCAATGTAAGGCAACAGCCACAAGCTCCGTGCGAATGGGCCTGAGCCCTTTTTAATCTGGCTGTAATTGGGTGCAGGAGTGAGTGGAACTTGCCGAGTCCGTGCAGTCTGATGTTTCTTCCGGCAGCCCTGACCTTGATCATCCCTTGATTCTCATTCTCTGGATTTGGAGAGCAACGGTTGCTGTGGCCTTGACGTACTGTTCCCCCCTCTGACTCTCTTGAGATTCTAGTTCAATCTTCTCGATACCATTGACCCCAGTGATGATGGCCCTGGTTTCATACAATATTATGTTTTATGCCCCATGATAATAGTTTAGGAAGGCTGTAATTTAAAAACAACCTTGAGGAATTGATGCTCATTGCTTTCAGCCATGCACCTCATTGAAATCTTCAAAACTGCATATATCATCCATTCCTTTCAAATCTTTTTTTCAAAATATTCTAAAAATAAAAATGTTGAGCAATAGTAGTTTTCTTTGTAAGAGACTCTGGGACTGCAGAGTAAGGCTGCTCTTGCCAAAACAAAAAAGAGTGAAGTTTTCTTCAGGATTTCAAGATGGTTCACAGCATTTGATTCACATGCTGTTCTCGTTGAGCATCGGGGTCTAAAACAAAGAGAATCGGGCTCCCTCGACCAAATAAAGACCCCAGTCACTTGAGGAGCACACAGAGCTACAGTTAACAGCTGAGCTGAGTTTGAGTCAACATGTCTCATACTGTAGGCGCAGCCTGCTGAAAGCACAAGTTTGCTGTATTGGCACAGGGTCTGTGGGCAACTCTGCACCCTCGACTCCACTGATGGTCAGTAAGATGTCCCTCCTACTATTGGGAAGCTTTTCTTTTCAAAGCATTTCAAAAGTAACTTTAAATAATCCATTAAAATGATTACCACGTGTATATTTTAGTTAGAGCAAAAAAAGGTCATGCAATCTATAGCATTTATTTTAGCTTTGTTACACTTGGGTTATTGTATACTTAAAGCAGTGCTTAGTGTCTCAACAAAGTAAATTTTCATGCAAAGCCTAACATCCAGGCTGAAAATTTAAGCAGTCATGAATATCATTATTTTGTATGCTGGCTATACATTTTTTTTGTAAGCCTTCTATACTAAACCACTAATTTGAGGTAAAGTATTACTTAATAAATAAGAGTGCTTTAGATTTTATTTTCTTCCCTGTTGCTGTGTTTATTTGAATTACATTGACATTTTCATGGAGTCATAACTGTTACTTTGTAAATAGTCCAAATCAAATGTATTTTTAATGTGCTGGGTATATTTTAAAGTCATTTGAATAGCTTTCAGCATCACTCTTAAACAGAATTGTTGAACACAAAAAAACATGCAGAAAACGTGTTTTTGTTTTACCACAGAATACAACAATACTCACTTCTACCAGTATAAATGTGATTCTGGAATAGAAATGGGTCCTAAATATAGTAGTTATTGTAGAACATTAGAGGCATTTTTTGTTGGATTTAGAAAAAAATTAAATCTGTGAACACCCCCATTGTTCTATTATTGGAATAAATCAGTCTCCAAGCTCAGTGCTGATAGGTTGTGTTGACATCATATCTTTTTGTACTAACTTCAGAACTTCCGATTTTGATTGTAGTTTGACGAAGAATGAGTTTGGCATATGAAACACAATCACTGTTCATTGCCCTGAAAGGCTTGTTCTGACTGCACTCAGTTTGAACTATTTGGCCATCCCATGCTATTGGATCACTGTCAGTCAGTCAACGGGCCTGTCATCCCCTGTCTGCATTGTTGTTAACACTGAGGGACCTGACTGATCCCTTTGAAGTGTGGGCCCTGCTCTCATCTCAGCATGAGAGAGTTCAGGTGAGGGCTCTGTTGTCAGGGGTGTCAAGACTCTGTTCTACAGAGAGAAATACATCTTCTCAGTTATAATGGAGAGTAGTACCTGGGAGGATTTCACATTAAAATCGCGATATTAAAAAATAACCATCCAGCAGTTGTTATATTCCAACAGTGGGTTGTATTTCAACCGTTCCAATGGTGAAAACATGACTCTTTCATTTTGTCATTATCCTACAGACGACCAGTGAGGGGAGGCACTCGGTTCGGATCTCAGGCCTCAGCACCATTGACTTCCGGGCTGGTTTCTCCAGGAAGCCCACTCTGGACTTCAAGATGACTTCCAGCAGGCCTGTGCAAGGTCCGTGCAACCGGCCCTCTTCGCTGTATCAGTCATTTGACCTTTGTATAATCTGTGCTCCGATAACAATATTTGTCAAGTGGGGTCGATTGATGTATGTAGATTTGTTGGTGTTACTGTGTGTTACAGTTGATGTTGCTGTTGGCTTTGGTGTTACTGTTCATTACAGTTGGTGTTACTCTTTGTTACTGTTGGTGGTGGTGTCACTGATTGTTGCTGCTGTCCTGATATTCTTCTTATTCTCTGGTCACCCAGGCATTCCCACTTACATCCTGCTGAACACCACGGGGCTGTCGCCCCCAGCACGAGCTGACCGCCTGGAGCTCCTCGGCATTACGGGTGGGGTCATGAAGACTCTGCCCATTCGCTACTACCCCGAGCGCCAGCCCTTCGGCCTCTGGAACATCACAGAGTTCATTCCCCCAAACGAGGCCTTCTTCCTCAGAGTAACAGGCTACGACAAGGATGGGTTCCTCTTCCAGCGGGTCTCCAGTGTCTCCTTCTCCAGCATCGTCCCAGGTTAGTCCACGCTATGGGGGCCTAGACAATGTGTCACCTCAGATGAGGTCACATGACTGGGATATGGGTAGCCACAGTCCACCATTGTGCGTCAGGTCATCATGAGGAATTATAACCCATACCATCAGATAATCTCCCTTTTAAACTCCAATGTCATACAGTTGCGGTTTCTGTAAGAGTTCGATCGTGCGCTCTTGATTAAGATTACATACCTTCCTATTTTCCGATGTGTCTCTTTGGTGTTGTTTATTTGAACCTCATCATCTCCAGATGCTCCAAAGGTGACGATGCTCCAGCGCACCCCGGGGTACTACCTGCAGAACGGGGCCATCTCCTGCCGGGTCGACAGCCTGATCCCTTTCACCCTGCGCTTCAGCCGAGAGGGGCTCAAACTGGGAGTGGACCAGCTTTTCAAGTAAACACAACCACCTGCTAATCAAACCTTTAATCTAAACCTTCGCTGTACATTTATCATTTTTCCACATCACCCCAATTTTCTTGCCATTTCAGGGAATCGTCCAGTGCCTCTCTTGAGATTGAACGGGTATCCCTAAAGGACGAGGGGTACTACGAGTGCATCGCCATAAGCAGTGCAGGGACGGGGCGGGCCCAAACCTTCCTGGATGTCTCTGGTAAGTCAGCTCTCCAGGATTCTCTATTATACCACAGGAACAAACCTTATGTGAAGCCCAGTGCATGATGCAAGGTTATTCTGCTTCAAATTAGAGCTAGTGAGGGCTGGATTTTCCGAATAGACTTAACATTTGTGCGTTTGCTCTGTTTATTTATTTATTTTTGAGCATTTCCCTCAATTTTTCATCACAAACCATGCCTCTCAAATCACTACTTGGCCACTAGCACCTACAGAAGAAGCACTGTAACAAACTGTGGCCCACAGTTTTTTGTCGAGTCATTTCTAAAATGTTTATTGTCGATGTGATACATTACCAACATATTTTTTTAAATATTTATGCAGGAGAACTGTATATCTGTATAATTTTGTTCTTCACCAGCTGTGACTCAAAGTTGAGTTGTCCATAGCAATTACAGATGCCAATTATCAAATATGATCATAACTGTAGGTCCCCATGTGGCAGCCCATAAAGCTCAGTTTACGCAATTAGCTTAGATATGGAGATACGCCATCTGCAAACATGTTTAAGCGCAGTCGTGGACATGATTGAGTAGCACTGAGCCTTGCAACTAAATACTGTGAAATAGCCTGTAATGGATCACATGTGTGATTTTGGTCCAGAATCCATTACTAAGAATTCTTGCTCGGAGTTTAATGGCAAATGGTCCGAACACTACCATCTTTGTCTCCATGTCTAATCTGAGGCCTGACTGATTAGTCGGATCGAGACATGGCTAAACTCCTTTGTTCAGATTGTGCAGATAATAGCTCCTAGATTAGGACCAGCACTCTACAGGAGAATGGCCTCAGTGTGGATTTACTGTATGCAACTGCCTCAAGTGGCCTCCACCCCCTAGATACCACATTGCAGGTGCCACGGGTGAAATGCAGCAAACATAAACTCCAGCATTTATGCTATGCTCAATGAAACATGGCTGAATCATTTGGGTTGTGCCTGCATGCCACTGAAATACATTAAGTAACAAAATAAGGTGAAATTGTTTTTCTTAGTCCCTGGAAAGGCCAGTAATTGGACAGTAATTGTTCTTGACCTTCATGCAGGGGGATGATGATCTTTCCTGAACAGAACTGTTTGCGAAACAGCATAATTGCGGTCTGACATTGGCGTCCTTCAAGCCTTTTAGCTGCAGTGTCAGTAGCCTCCTGCTTCTGTATGTAATGTTGGACTTGAGCTGTAGGCAGAGCTTGGTTCATGACCTTACCGTGAGAGCTGCAATAGCTTTCACTACAGAATACAGCTTGCCTCCTGAGAATAAAGTATATATTTATAAATAAATACTTCTGAATGCAGACCAAGGGGATGGCTTTATACTGGCTGCAGTGTTGTTCTCTTGACTGGAGTCACACATATGCTAAATGATACTGTGCTACCCCTGCATTGCCTTAGCATTATATTCTGCGCAAGCTGTGGAAAGAGCATCATAATTTGAAGGAAATAAATGAAGTGAAATATGACAGAACCTCAGAGTTATGGACTGACCAGTCAACTGTGCAGGGTATGAACCAGGAAGTAGCCTCAGCGATTCTGTTCCCATTCATAAGCTCCTTATTATCCAATACATATGTTCTCTTTTTTGTTGTCATTGATGCAAAAGTGTCAACATTGAACAGAATCAAGACACGGTTTCCATGAATAAAAAAACTGGAAAAAACCCTCTCCCTCTATAACTGCTTTCTGGGTCCATCTAAAATCAACAGGTTGTGAGCAAATTTGCAAGGAAGCGGCATAACCCCCCAAAATAACAGTAGGCTGACTTCTCATGTTCAATAAAACACACACGTTTAATGTGTTTCCTGACACACTGACACATGCATAATTAACACTGCTAGATGCTGTTTTTGTTGAGCTGGGCAGTCAGAAGCCATATGTGCATTTGCAGACCACTGCTCCCCTTTCAATGTTTACCCACTGATTCCATGTCTTTTATGACACTGCAAGATCCATATCTAGCTTGCTTTGTACTCACAGTTCCCCTCATGTACACTTCCACTTTCAATTGGATGCATTATTTCGAACATTAACAATTTACTATTGATAGGTTATTATTTTGTCTTATGCTGTGTCTTTCAAAAGCCAGATGTTGAGAAAATGAGATTGTATGTTCGAATGAGATCCCAGTTTATGAAAAATGATTTATAGCTACAAAATGAGAGCCCGTTTACAAATAATGCTAGAGTAATACAAGTAACTATTGCAATAAATGATTCAGAGCTGATGTATATTCACTTAACTTTCAAAGTTACAAACATCTCAGAGTTCCAAACAATGGGCCTCATTCATGAAATGCGAGCAGAACGAATTTGTATGTAAATCGTTTGTATTTGTAATTTTGCCCGTATTTTGGTATTCATCAACATTTTCGTATCTGAGATTTGTTAGTACCTCCGAACAAAATTTACACCTGCTCCGTAGGTACCTCAGACATACCTCATTCGTAAATTCAGAATGCTGGTAAATGTAGCTTCTGAGTGATAATTAGAATATGAATTTATTTATATTTTCTGTTAAATTCACAAAACTAAATGTAATTGAAATACACATTGCAAACTTAATAAATTATGATTGTAAAAAGCAAACACTTTAGATTACGCCTATTAATCAATTGTAGGTTATAAGCTGTTTAATTAGACCCATAACGTAGGCTAATGAACGTTCCCAGTAGCCTACTATTTTTTTCTAAATTGCTGAAAATTGAAATTCTACATGAGATACATTCTACTAGACACCATTCCAGCTATAAGAGATCTTATGTCCAACACTCTACCCTGACATGCCAGCCCATAATAAAGGGTTACAGAGTAGTGCTTATGAATTTGAGAGGTTCTAGTGCACATCCTCTCCCGTTGTCTATGTGGAAGCTGGCTTGAGAAATAATGAAAACATTCATAACAAAACTGAATGTACTCAAGTTTCTTGCTGCTCCATCTAATTCCCATCTGTTGTATCAAGCCCTCTGCCCACATTCTTTATTAATGAGGGCGGTAACCTCCTTCACCTCCAAAAGCAAACAAAAGCCTGGCCTGCTTTTTTTTATTTTTGGGATGCTTTTAACTGTAAAGAAATTTTAAAAAAGCAAAGGCCTTTCTTTACTGTCCTGTATATTTTGTAAATGATAAGCCAATGAAAACACCATGATTCATACCACGGTATCACTATAAATGTACTTTTGTTTTTTGCATTCAATGTCATATTAAACAATGACCCGAGAAAGACCCAGTCTCTGTCAGTGTTGAAATGTACCTCGAAACGCAACAGAAACCTTGGGATTTAGCTCAATCTGGGCAAGTGTAAATGACCTAGTGCTGCGGTTTTGCAGAGCTTCAAAGGAGTTTGGTTTGTGTTTTTTTAGGAGGCCTCTAGAGCTGTACTCAAAACATCAACAGTTTATCTTACAGCTATCATTAACATCTGAGGACTTTGGAGGTGACTCTGTTTTTATAAAAGTATTATTTTTAATGAACCCCAGGGAAAGTCTTTTGTAAGTAATTAGTAGATAGCTAAAAATAATCTGAATTAATGAAGCGCATTGTGACAACTAGTTGTGAAATGCGCTATATAAATAAATATTGATTTGATTTGAATTATCAGTACTACGGTTGATAAAGTAAAGGGAATACAGTAAGTTAAGTTCTAAAGATGCCCTTGTGCTTCATTTACACTGTAAGTGTACGTAGAACAACTCAGGCCAATGATGATGGACTTTTTGTTTTTTCAAGTAGATGAATAAACAGAATCTGAATGATCTATACCTTGATCAATTCCATTCTTTTTATATAGAGAGTTAAGAACATTAACCATGCATTGACTGATTTTGATTGTATCAAAATACAATTATAATAAGCTGATTATTCTTAAGGATGCCACTGAACAATAATGTCTGGCTACATGTCTTTTGTAATATGGACAGAATAGAGTAGACTGATATATAATACTAATAATTGAAGACTAATATGAAAGAAGTAAAAGGTGGTGAGCCCAATGGTTTTCTGAGAATAATATTGAATTGTAAAGTGGCTTGTTTTCATTTGAACAAAATGTATAAATGTATGCTCTACTTCTTGGTTTATTTAATCTTTTGGGATGCACTCTTAAAATTCGGGCAAATATTTAGGATTCTGTGGTAACAAAACTTGACACTCTATCATCCCCAATAGTGTTTAAACAAACAATCTGCAGAAAATGTTTGATTTCCTATCCCTTAAAGTTTACAGAAACGTAACTGAGGATGCCAAAGTCTCATAATACCGCTAACCTCGGAGGGATCTACAGCTTGTGGAAATAAAACATTGCCATAACTCACTGGTGATGGAGACCCTTTGGACTTGATCATTCACCCCATCGCTGGTGCTATGAATTCTCTGCCTTTTTTTTTTTTGTTGCCTCTGTCACCAAGCCAATGTCACTCTGAGTAGAGTCTCAGCCAGGGTGACATTCTTTCAACTTTGCAGGGCCTGCCTTAAAATGCACAACTCCCTCCCCAGCCGGAGCCCTTTACTTTTTCATATAGTTGGCTCTTATTGGAAAGAGGATTTACAATATTCTGGAAAGCAGAAAATTACATTTCCAGCAGTAAAAGCTAAGCTAAGCTGATGTATTGATTCAGTGTTGCTTACTGCCAGAGGTAAATCCTAGTGTGTCTGGTAGCTGGGTCTGGTTCCTGGGATGTGTAGTCTGTGAGACCTTTTCTACGATATTTTGTATGCCTAGCCCTGTTTGTGATAGCTTCTCCATCATACATGTGCCAGTAACCCTGTATAGGATGTCTTTCCAATTACACACAGTCTGTCATATAATATGGTTGATGTGTGATATCCTGTCTCATCCTGAATTACACTTTTTTTAGGATATCTGATAAAACATTTGTGACTTTTTATATTTGGTGCCCTGCCTGTCATAACCTCTATGTGTGTTGTGTTCCAGAGCCTCCTCCGGCCATCGCCGTGACCGGCAATGTGACGACGTCGCCTGGCTCCGTGGCCATCCTCACTTGCCTTGTGGCCAGCACGGTGCGGTACAATATCACTTGGCAGAGGGGTGGGGTGGACGCTCGTCTGGACCCCCGGGTGCGCTCCATGAGCAACCTGTCCCTGGAGGTCCGCAGGGTCACTGTCGATGATGCCGGTTGGTACAGCTGCATCGCTGCCAACGAGGGAGGGGTCTCTGCTGCCAGAGTCTACCTCCTTGTGCAAGGTGAGGCGGACGGGGTGCTGTGGCAAGCCAAGCCTAATTCTAACTTTTCTGGACATGTCCGGCTAATAGTTTGGTTGGTTGTATTACTAATTGAAACCCTCCTTACCTCTCTTACACTCCCACAGAGCTGCAGTCTAATCCTTTGTCTTAAAGCTGGCTCATACTAGAGAGAAAATGTATGATATTCTGAAGTGCAGAAGATTACATCTTCAGCAGTAAAAGCTGAACTGATGTAATGATTCTATATGCTTTCTGCCCGGTCTAGACTGGTGTCTCTGATAGCTGGGTCAAGCCTGTCCAATGCATAGTCAGTGATGCATTACCTGCGATACACAGGCAGTGACGTATGGGTGGTGATCCCTCGTTTTTCATATTCATCGCCCTTTCTGTGATACTCTTTCTCTCTATGGTCGTGTGTGGTACCCTCTGCATCACGTCTTGACCTCACATCCAGTGTGCGCATGTAAAAACATTTTTTTATATTAAGTAACTTGTATTTTAAAATATAGTCAAAAGAATGACAGGTGTTTTTTGACGTATGCACAACACTGACATGTATCTGGAAGGTCTGTAAGATCTATTGTAGTAACAGTATGAAAATGCTGATAGGGAGTGCACGTTTTCCAAAAAAAGAAAAGATCCGTTCATGGTCTGTCTCTTTAATCTCTCCCAGTGTGAGAAGTGTCTGTAGTGATTGATAACGCAGCGTTGAGCTTGAGCTCATTGATAATGTGCTTTGTTGTAGGTGTGAACACTGAGCACCCTTTCAGAACGTCGTGTGCTGTTCTAAAACAGCCATGAAAAGCAGTCGTCGCAGTAGAGGGGTGCTGTGTCTGCCGTGGAGTGTTTAGTGTAGTGACAGGGCCACTGTTGGCCGGAGTGTGTCCTGATGACATGCACAGATTTACGCAATCGGGAACAAGACCCTTGGAACAGCTCTTACAGGCAGAAATATAAGACACATTTTCAGCTCAGCCACAGTGCAGTATTTAATTTTAATAGTTTGTTGGATGTGTGAAAATAATGTATGGATTTTCGGGAGTGTAGAGCCCATGCCTTTTAAATAATACATTTTTTATTCAACATTTTTGAAGTGCATCAGTAACACCTAATAACTTTGTACTATAATCAAACAAAGCAAAAGCTTAATTTGGTAGTGGAAGGCTTCCAGAGATGTTAAGTAACTGGTTCTGTTTCACAATAAAAGACAGATGCAAAACTGCATGTCAGTCTGTGTCCGTTTAAACATAACTTAAACTAGAATGGAATTTACAGCGTTCCAATATTCATGCCGGTTGAAAAAAATGGCATTTTATCTTATGACATGCTGCAAAAATAGGATGTGTGTATGGTTTGGGAGCATACCAAAAAAGCACACCTCACACCTGGAAGAGTAGTTTTATAACTGAGAAGATCCTATAGATTTCATGTTGGCAAGGCAGGCTTTCTGTGTGCAGTTGGTAGCTGAGGCCTGCAATTAGCATGCTAAAATGTATGACAAGCCACTCAATTTACTCCCATGTGTGGAACAATGTGGTCATAAACTACGATCGGTATAGCACAGGAAAACAGTACCGTGTGTTCCTCTCCATTCTGTGTATGGGTGTATATGTATAGGTGTGTATGTATGTGTATGTGTGTGTGCGTTCGTACGCTTATGTGTATGTGGCAGTATCTTTTGTCTCTTGTTACATGCCCCCCACCCCACCCCCCATAAAAGGCTTTGTTGCTCAGCTACAGTGGGAGGATGACACTGACACACAGCCAACTTTGATTCCTTTGACTAAACTGATCGCTCCCCGTCGCAAACAGCTGTCACAATGGTCCCAGGAGAGCTCTAATTAGCACCTGCAGAGATGCCTGTCCTAGTCATTAGTCTAGCTTTGAAGTGTGGCCGCTAACACAGGAAAGCTAGTGGATAGGAGAACAGGCCATGCTTATAGTCCATTATTGCATGCTAAAGACAGGCTCAACTTGACACACAGAGGCTCCTTAGTAAGTGGCAAAAAATGCACCTCTCCATTGATTCACTTCAATATAGCTTACGCAGCACAAGCTCATTCATAGCCCTCTAGATATGTCTCAGGGGTTGTGGAAAAGGCCCAGACTTAACCCAGTCACTAGTGTGTAATTTGAGAGGCATTATAGATTACGACACAATATGCTGAACTGTTGCTCCAGAGTAGACAAGGAACCTATTTTTTAAGACTATGTTTTACATTTTTAGCAAGTACATTGTGACTTGACTTTAACATTTTCTGTGACATGGCTTGAAAATATATATCCCAGTAGGCAATTCATTTTTGAAATGGGGATGAGTCTCTGGTCTTAATCTCAAGGACCTATGCTATATATATGCTACATTCTACTATGCTGAAACTACAAAGGACTTTCAATAAAACTAAATAAATGTTGTTTTTGAAATTATTTTCACTGCAACAAGCTTTTGTTGTCCAATATATTTGTATTATGTAACAAAATAAAAAATACTTAAATATGTTTCTACCAGGTCTCAGCAGGATATATTAAAGAGAATAAAATGCAACAATCTCACACTTACTATACTCACCAGCCCCAAACCCCAAATTTCTGAACAGGAACTTAATACAACACATTCCTCTTTTCTGCAATTTCTAGGAACACCAAAGGAGATCATGGAGCTGGATGGGGCTTTGTATTTTGACACCAAATACTCCCTTCCAGGATCCGTCACACCTTATGAATCAAAAAAAAAAAATGGCCAGGATTCCACAGTTTAGACATTTCTGGAATCAGTGTTCCAATTCCTCTTCCTATAAAACATAATGGTAACAGGAAGAAGATGAAAACACTGCAGTGAAATATTACTGTTATGTGTAAAATCGCATTAAAAAACCATGAAAGATAAATATTTTTGTTATACCTATAAAGTGTGAAATGGGTGGAGATGTTGATATGTCATTGGTAATATTTCAAATAATATTTCAACATGAAATATATGGAACACACAGTCAAGTCACCATGGGGAGATATACAGGAAAATACAGAAAAATCTTCAGTGTAAAATCAACTGTGATGTTTTTTTAAAAACTCTAATAGAGTGTACTTGGTACCTGTTAGACTCATATAAACTGTTAGAGTTGATTTAATATTAAGCATTTTGCTGCGTGGCTCACAAGGGTAGAAGTCATGGATAGGCCACTATATCTTTATAAACTTGATTATCTTGTTAATATAACTGAATACAACTGTTTACACACTATTTTTGGTTTCATGGTCAGGAGAAAGTTGTGGGGGGAAAGTTATTTTCACCCTTGTGGTGTGCATTTTTGTGTAATATGCAGGTTTTTATAATTTATTTAAATTTCTCCAAACCCTTCCCAGAAACCCCGCAGGTCACGGTAGCACCCCACAATCAGAGCTTCCTGACTGGGCAGGAAGTACGCATCCGCTGCTCGGCAAAGGGCTATCCTGCTCCTCGAGTGGTGTGGACTCACAATGACATGTTCATCATGGGGTCCAACAGGTAGGGCTGTCTCTCTCTTTCTCTCTCTCTATCTCTCTCTCTCTCTCTTTCTCTTTCTGTGAGACTGATTAGTTTCCCATGCTGATTCTCTTCAAGGCACCGCTTAACCCCAGATGGTACCTTGATCGTCAGGAAAGCAGTTCAGAAAGACGCAGGAGCGTACGGCTGTCTGGCCAGCAATGCTGCAGGGACAGACACACAGACGTCACTTCTTACCTATATAGGTGAGTGGAGGAGTGGGCAAGGCCTCTGTCTCCTCTGAATTGTGCAACCCAGTGTTCAATATAAAGGTTGGTTTGTTGGGTCTTTTGATAAGCTAGCCTGTCTTTGTGTACCTTGAAGTGCATGTTCATGGAATAACCTTGCCTTGTGTACTTATTCGGTCCATGTGTTGTCCACCAAAGAAGTGCAATGGTGTACAGTACATCTTCACTCAGTGCTTACAGTGAATTTTCTACACAGTGCATTTCTGTAGTAAACCACAAGTGTGTGTTCATGGAGTCTGGTGGTGTGTGTGTGTGTGTGTGTGTGTGTGTGTGTGTGTGTGTGTGTGTGTGTGTGTGTGTGTGTGTGTGTGTGTGTGTGTGTGTGTGTGTGTGTTCACAGAGGCTCCTCAGATAACAGCGATCCAGAGTGAGATTCTAATTGGTCTGGGAGAAACCACGGTCATGGAGTGCACAGCCACAGGGATCCCTCACCCGCAGATCCGCTGGTACAAAGGTGAGGGAGCCGGCCACCACAGCTCAAATCTAGTCATTTTGGGAGAGGACTCTCCCCCCCCCCCATTTTATTTAGCTGCTGTCAGGAGAAGGTTGAACCCCTTTCTATCGCTGGGAACTCCCCTCCTCTAAATCTGTTCACAGCAGCGGCAGGAGAGCTCTGACCAGGTCCCTGATCCATTTGCGTTAAGTGAAAATAAATTAGAACAGGGTGTCAAAGAGCTGGAGCAGAAAGCGGTGAGTTTCAAGGGTATTGCAGATGTTGTCCTTTGCTGACGCTTGTTGAGTTTGTCCCCGGGACCCTCAGTCTGTCAGCTGTAGTGATGGCTTAAACAGTGCCATGTGTGTTTCCACTCCCCTACTGGTCACTTTCATCTGACTATATTCACAGGTAATAAAACACCTGCCAGGGAATACGTCTTATACATTATGCATTTTTTTGCTTGTGAAATGTGTATGTAATAATCCAATTGAGTTTTATTAAGCAGCACATTATGTACCGTAACGTTTTTGTTTGTCAGGGTGTCAAACTGTTCTGCATTGTGAAAGACTACATGCACCCTTTGCCTTAAAAGATGGAGGGCATTTATTTCTGTTTTCTACAATACCGGTCAATGGATTATCTTCAAGTGCCAAAACTCTGTTCTCTATGTGCTGGCCTGTTGAGTTTTGCGGCTGTGTCCCTGTGTTGGTCAGGTGATCTTCAGCTGAGACCCTCTTCATTTGTGAGCATCGAGGGACTCAAAGGGATCCTGGAGATCAAAGAAACCCAGGACGAAGATGCCGGAGACTACACTTGCGTCGCGGTCAACGAAGCAGGAACAGCCATGGGAAAAGTCATTTTGGATGTAGGCTGTAAGTCTTCTGTAACATTGAGGACCCAGTAGATGTTGTCCACAGCCAATGTTTGGAGCAGTGATCAGAGGCCAAGTTCACTGACCCCTGGCTGTGTCCCCTCCAGCTGCCCCAGAGTTCTCCCAGGAGCTGTCCGACATTTCGGCAGACATCGGCTCCAACGTCACCCTGCAGTGCCGCGCCCAGGGCTACCCTGAGCCCCAGATCAGCTGGAGGAGAGACGACAATGCTGCCCTCTTCTTCCGGCGCCACACCCACAGCTCCATCATTCAAAAAATAGGCGGAGACCTACACATCAACAGTGTGTAGCACGTACCCACATTCAAAAGATTAGCACAAGATTACCACTTTGTCCAGCAAGTTTTATGTCTCTCTTTATACCTGCAGCTTTTCAGGAGCAAAGATACAGATTCCCCATCATTGATAATCATGTTATGGCTCCAGCAATGCTGACCACTGCTGTTTATTTACACACAAAAGTACTAGCCACAGAGGTTTATCTGTAGTCGCATTTGTACTAACTTCTGATGTGTAACTGTGCATGATGTCGTACTGACCTCCGTCCTATGGTTCTCTCAGATTTGTGGGTGGAAGATGGGGCCGTGTACGTCTGTGAAGCTCAGAATCAGTTTGGGAAGATCCAGGCACAAGCTACAGTCACTGTGACAGGGCTAGGTAAGAGAAGTGCTTTCCTGTTAGACATGCAGAACTCAGCAGACTTGGGTTTGTATTTCAATAGTTAAAAATAATGTCAATAATTGTTTATTTCATGTAATTTGCTTTGCTTTGCTACAAAGATAAAGTCATGTTCATATGTATTTGTTTTTTTAAAACAAAGCTCAGCTATGAACATTTGCATGCATAAACACATTAGTAAAACAAACATTTTTCCTCAGTAATGTTATTTCAATTATTTTTTTTCAATTGAAAGCAGATTCTGGCAGCCAACGGACAACAAAAAAACGCAGCCAAAATGTGAATTATATATTAAAATACAGTGAATTAATCTTGAAGTATAGGAATGTCCATGTTAGTGTGAACCATGGCTTTTAATGTGGCTGGCAGCATTTGAATGGTCAAACAAAATGTAAAGATTATAAATTCAAAGATTTGGGGAAATTAATTATCTGCTTTTCCAGATGTGCAAAATGTTTTTGGCTTGATATTTCTTCATTTGTGTGTGTTAAGGTTGATCAGCCATGTCAAAGAATCTCTGGCATGTGCAAAATCTGGTATTTTTAGGTGATCAAAGCCAAACAGCCAGGAATATTTCTCCAAATTTGTGTATGGTGTTTCTGATCTCGTTCTTTTGGGGCTGCCTGTCTGGTCTGTTCCCTTGTGCTTTGAAAGCATTGACAGGGGGAAACGGCATTCGAGCCACTCTAGGCCCTTTGGTCTCCATGGGAGTTTCACAGCCTCATTAACTTCTTAACTGCCCAGTAGGCCAGGGAGTGTATGTAGGCTAAAGGTCGCACACCACTGGGCCCGGCTTGGCCTGCTCTTACCCGTGTCCCAACTGACACAGTCAAAGCTCAAGCCTCTATACAACTCAACAGCTGTCATGATTTTGTGATGGATTTAGTAGCGGATACAGTGGCGTAAGGTAGTTACGATGGGCCCCAGTGCTTGCTATTATGATGGGCCCTAGAGCACGCTAGTAGTTACTAGTTATGAAGCACACACACACACACCCACCCACCCACACCAACTAATAAACCAACTATAGGTGGAATGTTTACATAACTATAGCTGTTATTGGGAAGGTATGTAGGTAAAAAAACAACAAAAGAAACACATCAGCAGGCGAGTTGCTGGATAACTAGCCTATAAACTACTGTAAATATGTATAGCTGACTAGAGCTAACGTTTATTTTTTACATCGATAAACTGTTTCTGCCGTCAATTAAACCAGTTGCTTGTTGTTGTCGGCTTCACAGAACGGAGATACCTTCATCAGCTGATCTCCGTGATTGAAATGTCAGGAGAAATCGTTGTTGCTGGCGATGTAAACTTTCAAAGAAGTAACAATCAAAACATGCACTGATGTGTCATTACTGCAATTCAAAATCCTCTATTGCACACGTGTCGTGGTGTAAATCATTTGTACAGTATTTTGAGTACAGTAATGAAGTAATTTGTTCAAGGATGCTTTCCTAATCATGCAAAGGGTTATCTAATGCTAGGAATAGCCTACCTAGCATCTACTAGGCTATTAGCTAGCTTACCATAATTTATGGGCTGGCTATCCACCTGGTAGCGACCATAATTTACCCAACTTGTAGCCTAGTAAGCCTACCATAATGTATGTATAACTTGTCTTGAAATTTATATCTAACAATAGTCTAACGTTATCTAGCTTGCTATCGTTACCTGCTGCATGGTTGTTGCCACACCACTGAGGGCAGCGATGCTGATGCCAGCCGAACTGCTGCATTGCTGCTAGGATGGGAGTCGTCTGTGGGCTGGCGACTGTTTATAAAAAAGGAATCTAATTTAGGGAGCTTTGCTACCTTCCCCTCCTGTTCTTTTCTCTCTTGTATTTTCTTACTGCCGCTTTTATGTTTGAAAGACAGGATGACTGCTCACTCGGCTTGCAGATGTGCTCAGCTTGTCAGTCTTGACGTTCAAATTTTGCGCCTAAACTAGCTATATCTTATCGTCTCGTCACATGATCAAATAGAGACTTGACATTGGACAACAACATACATATTACCCAGCAATCATCATTGCATATCTGTATATGACAAAAATACCAAAGAAAATAAGAAATAATTAATTTCATTAAACCGTTTTTTATAGTTTATTTATAGTTTTTATAGTTTATGTAGAATAAGCATATAATTTTGTTATAGATTGCTACATTATTACCAAAAAACAAACAAAAAACATGGCTGAGATGGGTTTGTCTTTTCAAGGGCATATATAGCAAATGGCACTGTTTTGAATTTAATGTGACTTCTTCTTTGAACACAGGCGTACTTCTGAGGTGAAACCACAAAAAAAACACTGCCTCAGTGAGAACAGCAAAGGAAAAAATAAATAGCGCAGAAACGCTAACAGGAGGACACAAATCCTATACCTGAGAAAAACGCTAATAAGCAAGTCCCTAGTGAGGTCGCTTGTACCTGGCTATATCTGGCTCAATGTAATATGGAATTACAAAAAAGCACTGGGGAAGCAGAAGTGAGGAACTTAAATACCCCGCAGGTAGAACCACAGGTGAAAAAAATAACGAGTAAGGGGAAGCAAAACCCCGGAACAGAACGTGGAAAAAATCCAATAGATTCTCAATCGGGAAACCAGGACGAGAACCGCAACGGAAAAGAAAACAATAACCCATGAACCATGACAGATTTATTCTAAAGATGCAAAGTAAGAACCTCTATCAGTTTTAGAGAATAAGCATTTGAAATGGAGGTGAAACTAATAAGATTTTTTTTTTAAAACTGCTATTAACACCGATCCACCCAATGTGTATCAAGTGAATATATCTGTAGGGTAAGGTTCGTCCCCTTTTGTCTGTGCATTTGTTAGAGAGCAAGAAAACATGATAAGCTTTTTGATGGGAGTCAGGCTGGTTTTAGTTGCAATTCTAGGTTTAGACATAATTCTCTTAACATGTATGATGGATGGCCGGCACTGTGTCGCTTTTTTCATTTTCTATGTTGTGTGCGGTTGATGAAGTCACATGAAAATATGCTGTCTGGAATTAAATGTTCAAATCATAATTGAAACAATTGCTAAGCATTTTCAGAGCAGCCCTTGATCAGTGGAACAACTTAGTGCAGCCCTTGATCAGGGGAATAACTTATGGCAGTTCTGTATTCTCTTTACTCTATATGCACACCAGATGTAGTCACTCTTCCTGGGAGGCCTGGGCTGGCCAGATCTCCCATCACACAATCTGAGAAATGTTGTTGCTTGGCCCCGACAAGGAATTGGCTTTACAGAGCCTTGAGTCGTGGTTGCTCCTCTCCAAAGTGTCTGGACGACAAGCGTCCGTGCGCCCAGGAGCACAGCGGCTTTGATTGCGCCCACCTCACTAATCGCTAGCCGGAGGGTCACTCGGAATGGGCCGAAGTTTTCTGAACCGGTGCTGTGGCCCATGGGAGAAATGTAAATACAACACAGTGTTTATAGCAACCGGGCAAGTGACTGCCGAGCTCCTCTTGGCGAGGAGATGTGGAAACCATATGGGGCTGACTGAGAGAAGACTGGGGGAAGAGTGAGTGCAGCGTGCCATAAAACACAGGGCTCCTGAGGAGCCCCCGTGAGGGGCGAACTATAGACAGGCTGGGAGCGTGGCAGAGGGCAGCCCCGGGGAACCAGCTGGAGACGGAGGAGACCCCCACCGGGAGGGCTGGTGGGGGGAGGGGCAAGGTGGGGTTCTCACACCGGCAAAAGTGTTTGACCCTCCGGAGGGGCCCTCCACCCACACGCACAAAAGAATGTGAATCATCCTCTCCAAGCGAAGGCCTTCCAGATTCACTCGGTAGTACGGAGAGCTAATGCGAACACCCCTCCCTCCCGTCCTCTCCAGCTCCCCTGATGTCAGCACAGAGGCGTGAGAGCTAGAGGTTTCTGTCGACGGGGCATTTGAACTTTCATTAAATGAGGCCCGAGCCGCCCAAGGCCCTCACGTGAACATCTGGCCTCTGAAGCCAAACTAGTTTTTATTGCCATCGCAGCTGTCTCCATGGTGATTGATAAATCAGAGCCCAGTGGACTGTTGTTTAAGGTGCTTTTGTGACAGCTTGAAGAGATGAAGCTTGGCTGCAAAACTGAAGCTGAAGACCTCTCTGTCTGTGCCTTTGCAGTATCTCCTGTCATTGGCGTCAGTCCGGGCGTGGTCAACGTGATCGAGGAGCAGCAGGTGACCCTGTCCTGTGTGCTGCTGGCGGGGAATCCACTGCCTGAGAGACGCTGGCTCCGCAACAATGGTCTGGTAAGACAGCAGAGATTGTATTTCCACGCACAGAGACCCATACAATGAGCCTACTCACTTATTCAAAACCTTCTCATACACAGAGAGATTGTACCCTTATACAGATTCTACCCACACACAAAAACCATGCTCACTTACAGAAATCCTACTCACACACAGATTCATCAACAGTGTCTGCTTTTCTTCATACTGTCTCTCATGTTATCATGAGTCCCTATATAAACGCAATGCATTATTTAGCAAAGCTTTGAAATTAAAGCTGCTGCTATGGTTGAAACTGCAGCTAGTACGGGCCTCAGGAAACTATAGCATGATCTCTCATGTAGACTTGAAGAACTCTCCTGAACTGGGAAATCAGGTGTGACCTCAACTGTTCTGTATGTTTGCGTAAGCGTTAAACTGAGAAATGTCATATTCCTCAATAACTACGTTGTTCTGCAGTCTGTTCTACCTGGAATATAATTTTAAATGATATGTTGAAACACATAAATGTTTTTTCCTGGCTTAATATATTATCCCTACTACCTTTACAATGGAATTTACTGTTTTGCTGCCCTGCATGTCGATTTGTCGCTTCTACATTGTGCTTAATGAGTTTCTTGGTAAAACAGTTTTGTCTAATGAACCTCTTGCACTTCACATTCAGCTTTGTGAATAAAAAGTCTGGTCTGTGTTGATAAACTGTATGAGACTACTAACAACTAATAGTTGTTTCTATGCCCAGGTCAGTCCCAGCCCCTACGTGACAATCCGGCGTGACGGCAGCCTGCACATCGAACGCGTGCGGCTGCAGAATGGTGGCGAGTACACCTGTCTGGCTCAGAACGTAGCCGGCTCCAGCAACCGCACTACCGTCGTCAACGTTTTCGGTATGCAACAGCCCTATGTGAACCTGTGTTTGGACCCTGCCCAGGCCCCACCCCAAAACAAATCAAAACCGATGCCCCTTGAGCACCCTGGATTTTGGATTTTTTTACTTTACAACTGCATTTGGAGCTTGATGTACTATTTAAAAACCTGAACCAGCTGTATTGAGTGGCACACTGTTGAGGAAGGGGTGGATAAACTTTCTCCGTTGAATCCGCTTGGCAACCGAGTAGTAGCAGGTCTGGTTTAGCACAAATCGGTTCTGGCATGCAAAAATGGAGAGTGTTTGGAACATCGAAAACAACATTACACCGCTGTCATGGACGACCATGAAGATGAGATGCACTGGCAGCCAGCTTGTTTGCTGAGGCCATAAAAGAACACAATTGTCCATGTAAAGTGTTGTGAGAAGCTAAGGGCTAAATCGCTAATTGTGTTTTAAACCCTACCGGGTCACAATGGCTGATCCAAGTTTCCAGTGCTAATGGCTTCAACAGATGTCCCTGTGCTCATTGTACTTATTAATAAAACAGATAGCAAGCGCAGGGAAGCAGAGAAAGGATACCTTGAGGTGTGCGGCCAAGAGCTGTCTCAGTCGCTCAGCCGCCAACCTAAGACCGCTAAACTGCAGAACACGAGCTGCAGTGGACAATGGTGGCACCGTAAAATAAATCATTCCGTCGGGGTGGTTGCAGAGGATGGCCAATTCTGGAAAACAGGGAGTCGGTATTCTGGAAAATGGGGAGTCAGAGGCCAGAGCGAAAGAGAGACAAATAGGATGGTGTGAGTTTCCGGAAGCATCCATCAAATGATATTTCCTGCTTGCATTAGTATTCAGTGCACGCCCAGTGGAGTTGTGCAGGTTTATGTATGGCCCACAGAGAGGTTCAGTTGGAGAGCTGCAGTACAGTTGGGGTGGGGGGGGGGGCACTGTGGGCCACTTGTCTCTTCATTCTTCCAACTATGTGCTGTACTCCTAATCTAATCTATGCTGAGCACAATATTCCAGAGCAGAAAAGAGAAAATGTTGGGAGCGTTGGCTGCTTCCCACTGTAATCACACCCTGTTTGCCTCCAGTGCCCCCCAGTATCCAGCATGGTCCCCAGGTCTTCAGCACCATTGAGGGCATGCCCATCTCCCTGCCCTGCCGTGCCAGTGGGGTGCCCAGTCCTACCATCACCTGGTCCAAGGTAAAGAGTGCAAGTCCATCATGGTTAGTCTGGCTCTGTCCTGGGTATATCCTCAGGTGTAAGACACACAAAGCCAAAGCGTACTCTCTGTTTCTGTAGTGGGAGGATAGTTATGGCAAATGGTGTGGATCTGTTAGTCGGCCATGTTTTAGTTTATTTTCTAAGTTAGTCTATTATCTATTTACCAAAAGGTGGATTGGCTCTTACCCTTATTTTTTTGTTACTATTTTGGTCAATTTTGGGGAAAATATTTTTCTTTACATTACAACAGTCAGTTGTATCCAAGAAATGTACCCCGATTACATTTTTACATATAATACAGTTATACAGCCAGATATTGTTACTGAAGCAATTTGGGTTAGGTACAGCAGTACCCCAGCTTTGAATCAAACCTACAACATTAGAGCCTTGTTTCCTAACCATTGTATTACACTGTTATGACACTGTGTGTATATATATATACACACATATATATATATAACATTGAGGTCAAGCTTCAGCATATTTCTTAGTTGACAAATCAGCACATGCGTACGCTTGAATGCGGTGTGATTATTTTCGTATTGTCACTGTTATTGCAGACTTTTTGACATTACACCTGATATCTTTATTCGAAAGTGCTATAGAAAATACATCCATCAACAAAACATCAGTGTAAAGCTATTAAAGGTGCCAGACCAGCTGTGTATATCATTGGTATATAATTGTGCCGGGCTTGACCCAGTACCCGCAACTTCCTGATTTATGGATGGACATTCTTTCTATCATCCCCTGTAACAGCGTAAAAGTTGCCATAGATTTCTGGGAATGGCTCTTCTTCTTTTTGAGGCTAAAATGATCTAGAAAATGACTTGAAGAGACATGAAATTACAGAGCACTGCTGTCTACTCACAAAAGGCCCTGTGAATGTTTTACTGACTGTAGAGGTTGGCTGTTCATTCTTCTCACGTGCAGTACACTTATAAAATACTGACTGCCTGTTTCAGACCAGCAAATTCCTTGTGTGCTACACAGTGTTAAACAGAGGTCAGTGTAGATTGAAATACTGGAGTATACTGTAAAAGTTAATAGCATTGCACAAGAACCCATCACCTTTTATTACAGTATCTGTGCTAGAACTGTCAGCCAATATACTGTTCTCTTCAAAAATGCATACATGCATTTAGTCTGGGTCCACAGCAATATTCTGGATTGAGTTTTGGCTTCAGTGTTTTGAAACCATTGGTGCATGAGAGGAAAACTAAAATCTTTGGCAGGCGCACAAAATCAATGGCAGTAAATTTAAAATTTGAGAAGCACACTGTAATGAAGTCATCATGTCCAATTAAAATGCCATCACAGTAAACGTCCCACACCCACACAAAGCACGCTTCTTTCTTTTTTAGTGGCGACCTGTGTAGAAAACTTTTCCAAACGCTTGACTTTGACATGCCGTGAGAGCCCAAGAACATGGTCTGATCTCGCGGTTACTGTTCCATTGTGACACCTGCGTCTTGAAATGCATTTTCATCACGATTTTATTTCCAGCTTTGGATGCTGCAATGACAACGGCAGAAGGCTAAAGCCAGCAAAAGGCTTTAAACTGTTGCAGTAAATTCGTGTGGAACTGCAGAAATGTGTTTTTCTCCCTTAGTAAGCGCAAATGTTTCCGTGACTTGAAAAAATTAAAGTGAATGGGACTTCTGAGGCAAATTAAACCGAACCTTAAAACGCCAGCTGCTGAATTTTTATGCCTTTGCCTTGTTCTTCGGTGTAATGACATGTTGGATTATGAAACAAGCTGCTTCTCCAGGTCTAACAAAGTGTGAATGACACCATTCTCATGTAGCACATTAAAGCTACTTTAGCAATGTTTGGTGTTCATCATTCTTCATTTTCACCTGATTACAGTCAGTGAGCTAAGCAGCAAGGGTTGTGGACTTCTACACTGTGAGCAAACAAACCCTCCCACTGGCTTTGCTTTCTGTTTGAATGTCTTAAGTTGTTTGAGAACACACAAATACCTACGATCCCTGTGTTTGTGTGTGTGGTTCTGATTACAGAGGGGTGAGCTGCTGGACCTGAGCGGTCAGTCCTTCACCCTGGACCTGGATGGTAGCTTGCACATCACTTCGCCAAGCGGGAGCGAGTCTGGCGAGTTTGTCTGCACTGCCACCAATGCTGCGGGCTACAGCACCAGAAAGGTCCAGCTCACTGTGTACGGTACGGCACCAACCTTTCCCCTCACCACCATCTAACCTACACCTGACTGTTACCCTCACAACCATCTAACCTACACCTGACTCTTACCCTCACCACCATCTAACCTACATCTGACTGTTACCCTCACCACCATTTAAACTACACCTGACTCTTACCCTCACCACCATCTAACCTACACCTGACTGTTACCCTCTCCACAATCTAACCTACACCTGACTCTTACCCTCACCACCATCTAACCTACACCTGACTAACCCTCATCACCATCTAACCGATGCCTGACTCTATAATCCTCATCACCATCTAACCGACGCCTTACTCTTACTCTCACTACCATCAAACCTACACCTCCCAGTCTTTTCCTGATCACTGTACGCACACTGCCTCCGACGGTAATTTAATGTGAGCTCTCCTGATCCAGTCGAAACCAGTCTGTGACTCTTTCAAGAATATCAAACTGATTTTATTTTATTTTTAGTTCTTGTAGTGTGTGACTCCCTGTGACCATAGCCTGTGACTATGCTTTCCTAGGATGGAAATACCAGCGATTTTTATAAGAGATTGTCATTAAATGTGAGGATGTGTGTCTTTGTTAGGATTTTCAAAGTCATGTAGTGTACAAGGCATTACACCATTTTACTAAAACATTTGTCAGACACAATTATACTAATTATGCATGCAGGAAACCTTTGACATGTCCTTCTGGGGTCTGCTTCTCTTCAGCTTCAGTTGCTAGTCTTGCAGTGTGACTGACTGCCTTCTCTAAATGAAGATTAATTGTGTCAGGCTTTGTAGGAGTCCAGGGTGAGCTGTGTTAGTGATGGATAAGCATTGTGCTGTCTGTGCCATGTTCATGTCCTTTGTGAAGACCTCAATGTCAGGCCCTGTGTGTTTGTGTTTTTGTGTGAGCAGTGAGACCACGAGTGATTGGATCCCCAGGTGGTCAGAACAGCATGAGTGGATTGGCAGACGTGTCAGTAACCGCAGGGGAGGATGTCACCCTTCCGTGTGAAGTCCAGAGTGTCCCACCCCCCATCATCACCTGGGCCAAAGAGCGACAGCTCATCTCACCCTTCTCTCAGAGGCAAGCCCCACCCCTCTATCCCTCCCTTTTTTCTCCTTGTGCACGGGGCTTCCACAGTACACACAGCACACAGCAGCATGCGGGGAGTCCACAACTGTAGAATGACCCCGTGTGCCATTTTCATCTGACAGTGCAATGAACAGTAAAGCACCTTGTGGACCCACACTTAGAGAATGATAAGATAAGCCACTTCATTGTTGTAGCTCATTGAGCCATTCCCATAGGCTTTCAGGTCTTTACGGAAAATAAATGTTAACCATTGGGAAATGTTTTTTTTTCTCCCACTGCATTTGGCTGAAGATAAATCTCACCATTCGTCTCTCCAAGTGTGGATTTTGGACTTACGCTTCAAATTGTGTCCATATGTTTGGTAGGGCGTGCTAAACTGAACTCAGGCTTCTCCAGGCCTTCCAGGGTCTCTGTCAGCTGCAAAGTGAAATAAACAGTGTAGCCGTGCTTCTGGCAGTGCGGGCAGCTGCAAAGCGAAATAAACAGTGTAGCCGTGCTTCTGGCAGAGTGGGCAGCTGGCAGAGAAGTGTGGTGGGGTGGGCGAGCGCACGCGGTCAGCAGGTTTGAGCGCGGCTGAGGTCACTCATATATCTATTGAAGACGTAGAGTTTGCATTTAGCATGCTGCTCAGTGAAATGTGGTTTTGAGTTTGAACAGGCGGTCCCTCACAAACGGCCCGTTATCACAGGGTCTGTCAAAACCAGCGGCAGGGCTCATCTGGGACGGGGGCACAATTTGTAATTTTGTGTGGCATGTTGGCTCATGATATCTGCTTCAGCCTGTAAAAACTGCAGTGACTAAAATAACATGGATTTACTTCGGAAACTTCCAGATGATGCATAAAGATAACTTCAAACCTTGAATTTTTTTTCTTTTTTTTTCTGTTTGTTTAAATTCATATCTATTTCTTCCCTGGGGAGAATGCTCTTGTGGTCTAGCTAAAATTACTGCGCAATTAAAAGCTCATCCTTTCAATTACCATCAGCGTTGAATGTGTGGATGACATATAATTGTGGTACAAGCTCTGTGAAAGCAGTGTGCTAAATTTTCCCTGCAGGCACTCCCAGCTGCCCTCTGGGTCTATGAAGATCCTGGAAACCAGGTTATCAGACAGCGGCATGTATCTGTGTGTGGCCACTAACATCGCGGGTAACTTCACTCAGGCAGTGAGGCTGAGTGTCCACGGTAAGAGTACATCTCGGTGCTTCCCAGTGTACACACACACTTCCACAGCCCCCTTTGTGTCTTATATCACCCACCTGCGTCATTCTCCCCTTGAAACAGCTGTGGCTTTCATCCTCACTCTGAAACTAGAGTCTTGTCTCTCAACACAGTCAAATTTTCAGCGAGGGGAACAAGATGACAAGTTACCAGGGCAGGTACCAAAACTGCAAAATATGCACAGGCAGGTCAGCAGACCTGAATGAATCAGTTAGTTTCCTCCTTCAGCATTACCATGCCTGCTTAACCAAAATAATCAAAAACCATGCTGGCAAACACTACCGTTCCTCTGAGCACATATTCCCTAATGTTTTTCAGTAGACTGTGGCATCATTCCTCAGCCACAGCTGTAGCAGTCTTAATAAAAGCTGCCAACATAATCCTGTCAGGGCCTTTTCAGCACACACCTACCAGTGTAGTGTAACTGAATCTGTTCATCAGTGGTCATCAAAGACAACCCAATCCGAGGCAACTCAATTAACCAACTTCACTCAACAGCTAAGCAAAATCTGAACAGCAAAACCTTTGTTCAGTAAGTTCAAGAGACACACCCTCAAATTCCTGCTCGACCGTTAGGCAGGTAATTCCAGTATCATTAAAGGAAAGGCCATTTTTAATTCAAGTTTTAAATCAGCCATTTTTTCCGAACAACAGATGGGGCAATATGTTTATTTGCGCTACAGTATATGACGTACTGCTGTTTAGAATGTATTTTGAATGCCAAAAAAGGTGAAATCATCAAACCCCATTGCTACATGTTGTGTTGGAACGAGTTGTCAGATAATCAGCTAGTGCCTTCCTGGGGTTATGGTAGAAATAAATATGACACCAGGTAAATGATGAAAGCCATGCTAGTTATGCTAACTGGAATAATTTTGCTGCTGTAAAAGAAAATTAAGTGAAATATCTGCTTAGATCCTGACCTCACCACATGTGAAACATTTATAGAGCTTCACATCCCTGGAAGTACCTGAAGCTGCTGTTGGCAGTTAAATTATAATAATCAAGAAATGTGTGTTTTTTTGTCCACACATGTAAAATAGGAATAAACGTTCCTGGGGAATTCCTAAATGAGTTAAAGAAAGAAGTTATGAACACCACAGAAGAAAATATAAAACAAATGCTAACACCTTGTACTTTAAGAATGTAGTGGTTCGTGGCTGTTGTTTTCTTTTCTTTTGCGGTTCTCATTCTAGTTTCACGATTGTCAATCAATCAATTTTTTCCTCGTTCCGTTTCGTGGTTTGCAGTCCTCATTATTGTTTTCACCTGGGCTTCTACGTGCAGGGTATTTAAGTTCCTCACTTCCACTTCTCCGGTGCTTGTTTGTCTTTCGACATTGCATTTGAGCCAGGTATAGCCAGGTACTAGCGACCTCCTGATATTAAACCTTATTTATGTTCATGGGGGACTTGCTATTAGCTACTTAGTCAGGTATAGGTTTGTTTTCCTCCTGGTAACGTTTGGCGCTATCCTTTTTGTACATTGCTGTTCTCTAGGAGACAGTTTTTATTTGTACCTTTGTTTTTTGGTTTTAAACTCTTCCGGCTCTGAGCTAAGGTAGCTGAAGGTGTTCTTTTGTTTGTTAAGTTTCCCGTTCTGCTCATTACTTGAGCTCAGGAGATTTAGTTGGGAATTCACTAGTTTACTAGTTCGCCCTTTTTTGTGGGTTGATTTTCGTTTTTGGCTGTTTAGCCTTAAGGAATTACGTTCCTGTCTTTTCTTTCTTCCTTTATCATTTTCTCACCCAGTTATTGGTCCTCACGATTGAGAGCTGACTTGTTCTGATTCCCCCACCTTTGCATTTGAATCTCCGAACCATTAAGAAACCCATTACAAAGAATCAATAGAAAAACAAAAAAATAATGGAAAGATGATCATAGTCAGTGTCTACAGTGTCTAGCTGGCTCGCAAGGCAATGCGTAGTTCACGCTAGCATCGCCCGGGGAAGGGAGGGTTTAATTCGGCATGACTGACCCACGCTGATCGATGGGGCACCTGCAGTCCACCCTTTGAGCTGCACATAAAGGGCCTGATTTGCTAAGACCTTTTCGCACACACAAAACTAATAACACAATCAACGATTGGTGCAAAACAATACCATGACTAATCATTAGTCATGCTATTGGTTTTACTTGTGCTAAAAGGTTTTGCACACGCTAAAGGTCTTAGTAAAGACTGGGCGGCTGACAACACATGCTTCAGAGGAGAGAATGTGCTTCTCTGTGCTCTTCTGAATCGCTGATGAGTACATAGGGGCATTCAAAATTGGGAAGTGAACCCAAATGGCTCTGGTCAGATGGATATGTTATAATGGCAGATCCAATTGAAATGGGTCTGGCTTTTGAGTGCCTGGCCTCTTTTGACTTCTTTCAGTGCCCCCAAGCATCCAGGCCGGCCCGCGTGTGATGAAGGTTCAAGTGGGACACCCCGTTGACCTGCCCTGTGTGGTTCAGGGGGTGCCCGAGCCCACAGTCACATGGCTGAAGGACGGCGCCGCCCTGCTGGTGGACGGCTCCCAGTACAGCGGCCTTCCCGATGGCACGCTGGCCATCGCCGATGTGGGGCTGTCAGATGCGGGGGTCTTCACCTGCGTGGCCAGCAACGTGGCTGGACACGACGAGGCTCACGTCCAGCTGCATGTCCACGGTGCGTCACTCCCCAGCGCTCTTTTGCCACTTCCCTTTAAAAGCAGCGACCATTGATGCTGACTGTGTCCCCTCCATACTCCCCCAGTCCCGCCTGTCGTTGAAGAATCCGAGCCTCCTTTCAATAGCCCGCTGCAAGAAAGAGTGGCCAACCAGCGAATCGCTTTTCCCTGCCAAGCTAAAGGTGAGACAGTAGCATTGTAAGGGTAGTAAGGATCCTAGTAAGGATTCAGTGTTTCAAAGAAGGATGTTTCACTTTATAATGACATACCGCACATTGTTTGATAATGACTATACATAAAGTGCAGGTGCCCAGTACCAAACGTTTGCTCGTTAATTAGGGCATGAATGGCTATAATTATGCCAGTGTGCATAGTCTGTTATTGTACAAGGTCTTGTTTTTTATCAGTGGCTCTGAGTTGCACTCCGTTGTTGAAATGTAGGAACCCCAAAGCCGGTGATCAAGTGGCTACGGAACGGTCAGGAGCTGACCGGTAATGAGCCAGGTGTGTCCATCCTGGAGGACGGCACCCTCCTCATCCTGGCCTCTGTGTCTCCGCTGGACAACGGCGAGTATGTCTGCATTGCGGTCAACGACGCTGGTACCACTGAGAGGAAGTACCAACTAAAGGTCAACGGTGAGCATTAACGTAGGGCGTGAGAAGGGTCTTCATCACTTTGGAGACTGTCAGCTGTTGTGGAACTGGTTTTTGACCCCTCCCTCTGCCTGTGTAGTGCCTCCGGACGTGCCAGACAGCCAGACTCCGGCTAATGTGTCAGTAGTGTTGAGCCAGCCCACCACTCTGCTGTGTGATGTCACAGGAAGTCCCACCCCAGTCATCACATGGTACAAAGGAGGGGTGCTTGTAAGTGTGACTGCTCACATTCATGATTCTGATATGGCTGTAATCAAATCTAATCTATGATATTGTTACTGTAGAGCAGCTCCTGTTTTAAATATCCTATTCTGCCTCACATTTCCTCCATAGCTCTATGCTTCAGGATCAGGATCAGGATCAAAATGACTTAAGAGATACAAGCTTGATTTTCAACATTAGTGGAGGAATGACAAATAAACATAGTTCACATACTTATTAGAGCTTCTCACTGAACAAAATTTTTTTTTTTTTAAATAGGTATAATTTATCACATAATGGCAGTGAGGGATGTTTATGAAAAACAGATTCATATGCTGGGCATTCTGGGAAGTAACTTGCTTTTTCTGGCTGCAGGTTGTCCCCAGTAGCACTGTTCAGATCCTGCAGAGTGGCAAGACTCTCAAGCTCCTTAGAACGGCCACAGCTGATGCGGGTCACTACAGCTGCAAGGCCATCAACATTGCAGGCAGCACAGTGAAGGACTTCCACCTGGACGTACTGGGTGAGACTGTGGAGTGGGCTGTTCCTGGCTGCGGGGGTTGGCTTGCATGCAGAAAACAGCTGTGCAGTAACACTCTTGGTATTAATGGGAGATGCTCAATTCTGTTCGCAGTTCCACCCAGTATTATCAGTGCCAACACTCCCCGTGATGTTTCTGCCATTCTCAACCAGGAGGTCAGTCTGGAGTGCAAAGTCAAAGGAGTGCCCTACCCCACCATTCAGTGGTACAAAGACAGGAAGTGAGTGTCTGCTTTGCTCCATCCCATCCCAACAGATACTCTCCGCCATTTGCATTAGAGATAAAATCAATTCAAACAAAACTTGAATTATTCTTCATGATGTATTAGTTATATTAGTCACAAAGCTCTCAGAAAGTAACTAAAATGAATTATGTGAATAATAAAGTTTAAAAAAACTTTTAAAAGTAAGAGAGGGAGAGGGGTGGGGGCGGAGGTGTGTCCATCATTATTTGCATAAATTAATGTAATATGTACAAATTATTTCTATAACTTGGATCAAACTGTCAAACTAGCTGTTGCAGATCAAATATGAATTAAGATTCAGCTGCATGGCCTATTTCTCAGAAACATGTTTTAGTGGACTATTTAGGTGGAATAAGAGAGTTTATGAACAGGATGCCACGTTGTTCTGGTTTCAAAACGTGGAGCCGAAACCAAAGGGCCGTAGTTCGTCTAACCAATCAGGTGTCAGCTATTTCTGTTGTGGGCGACAACTATTATCCATATGACGTAGAGGTACCTCCAAAGAGGTACTCTGACATCACAATTGGGGCGGGGGCAGTGTGGAGAGCAGAAAGGAAATTTCAACCATTAGAGGGCAACACAAAGATGCTTTTCTGCCACTTTCTTATGATATACAATATTATTACAGAATTGTTGAAATAACAGAATGGATGAATAAGTTTCATTATAAGGTAGGCATACAAACACGTTTACAGCACACAAAAAAAGTGATCTAGAGTGTACTTACCCTTTAAGCTCTCTCTGTCTCTTTATTTTTATACCGTATATTGTACGGAAAAACTATTCAGGGCAAAACTGAACATGCTAAACATGTAAATGTTTTGTCTTTGCTAGACTGGTGTTTCTGGGTGATCCCAACATTGAGTTGATGAACAAAGGCCAGGTGCTGAGGATAAAGAGTGCCCGTCTGGGAGACCAAGCACGCTACCAGTGCAGCGTCACAAACGCAGCCGGCAAACAGTCCAAGGACTTCAGCCTGAGTGTGCACGGTGAGTGCAGGTGAGGCTTCTGTGGGGGATTTCACACCAAAATGGAAAAGGCTAAAGTAACTAACCAGGGGCTCTCTGGGTCTCCTTTCAGTGCCCCCCAGCATCAAGGGGGGTAACGTCACCACCGAAGCGACCGCTCTTCTCAACAACCCAGTGACCCTCGAGTGCGAGGCCCGCGGCGTGCCCATCCCCGCTATCACCTGGTACAAGAACGGCCAGGTGATCATCTCCAACCGGCAGGCCCTGTACGTGGACCGGGGCCAGTTCCTCAAGATTCCCCTGGCCCAGGAGTCCGACGCCGGCCAGTACACCTGCCGCGTGACCAGCGTGGCTGGTACCGCTGAGAAGTTGTACGAGCTGGATGTTTACGGTAAAGAAAATGGGTTAAATTAGTGAAATTATGTATCTAGCATTTAGCAGTATGGTGTACACATTGAAAGCATGAAGGTCAACTAACTAACATTCTGGTTCCACCATAAAACACTCCATTCTGATATACAGTAAATACTAATTCTTAGGTGAAATCTGTGAACCATGCTGTGTTGACCAGGTTCTCAGCCGGTCCTTATGCTTCCTCAGTCCCCCCCTCTATAGAAGGGGGTCTCGACAAGCCAATGGAGAGGAAGGTGGTGGTCAGTAAACCCCTGAGCCTGGAGTGTGAGGCAGGGGGTCACCCTCCCCCAGCACTGACCTGGCTGAAGGATGGGGTGCCCGTAAAGAGCAGTGACAGTGTGAGGGTCCTGCAGGGTGGGAGGCAGATCAAGATTCTCAACGCTGTCGTGTCCGACTCTGGGAGATACGTGTGCGTGGCAACCAGCGTCGCTGGGGAGAAGGAGATCAAGTACGACGTCAGAGTCCTAGGTAACGACCCTCAGTCTTGACTTTGATGGATCCTCTCACTTGATTAATGTCCGGTCTCAAAATCTCCTGTGGACTGTTACTATGGGCAGTTGCTGATTTGTAACTCTGCTTTCACTCTCAGGAAAGATCGTTATTTCTCAATCCCCAAAAATGTACAGACTCTTAGGGTTCTGTTTAGTTAAACCTCATTTAGTCTCGAAAGCAAAGCTTGAACATAAAACATGGGTGCCGTATATCCAGCAAGCATGATGGCAGTTTCTGGCAACAAAGATTAAAGTGGTCGAAGAAAGGGCCAGGAAGCGATTATCTTGTAAGTGCATAGATTACAGGAGTTAGTACAAACACGGCATGTTTGTTTAGTTTATTTCAATGTATTTTTCGCCAGAGTGATCGATCAGTTCATGAGGGAGATCTTTGGCTCGCACTCCAGCGTATTTCCTGTTTGCATGCTAGTTGAGCATGAAATGCCAGAGAATGTCTTGAACCTCAAATGAGATAACATGCGTCTGGGTACTGGGCCCCATGGAATATCTTATATGACTGAAAATGAAAGCCATAACTCATTTTTAGTTTCCTTTTACATTTTAACCTCTGACCCCTGTAATTCCATGGACCCCAGTGCAGAACAGAGGGTGTTCTGCCTGCATGCCAATACACTCCTCCTTCCACTCTGCGCTACACTTCGCTTGCTAGAACACAGGAATACTTTTCATTTTGAGTTATCAAGCTGTGAAATTAAATCTTAATTACACCTTTTCAGATAAAAATGGCTGCAACTTAAAGGATTTTGTCACACAAAAAATGCAACTGTTGTTGATTTTCTCTGTGTGGAATCAAGCTGTACTGTCTTATCTATTTCGCAAGGCTTTACCCAGTGAAGTGCCTTTATGAACTTATCTTTTCTCAAATCATGTGTGAAAAGTTCATTGTTTTTGCAGAGGCTGTATGTCACTTGAGTAAGGCATAGATGTAGATCTTAGAAAGAAAATCCCAGGAATGCAAAAGGTTCTTCCAAAATGATTCTGGGGTCAAAAGGGTAGGAACAGTCTAGAAAGCATTGTTACTTGCAGATGTGAAGGTGATATCATGCACGCTACTCTGTCATTACGGCTCAAGGAGACATGCACAGCACTGTTTTCCAACGTGAGTTTGTGCTCATTCAGTACCACCTACTGTGGAGGGGGGAGATGAAACCACAGACACCACCGTCATCATCAGCAGCCCCCTGGAGCTTGAGTGTCACGCTACAGGCACGCCGGCGCCCCTTCTCACGTGAGTGTCCCCTTCTGACCTCACCCCTTCCCCCATCAGGGATCAAATTTTCCATCATTAGAGGACATGACTTACTTCACAGACTGAAGAGCCTAACCATTATCTGCCCATCTTATTTTTCTTGTAAACTGAACTTTCTGTCTTGTAATGCCTTTGTATTTAATTGCTTCCTGGGTTTAAAGAATTCAATTTCAAGCTCACAGAAGATGTACTTTGCGATTGTACTAAGGTGGAATATTGGATATTGAAGAAGTCCAAGGAGCCTTGAACACTCATGGCCGTCGCGGTGGCGCAGCGATAAAAGCGTGACTTTCAGTCGGTGCAGTTGCACACCGAGAATCAGGGGTTCGCACCCCTGGCCAGATCCGAGTATGGCTGGTCCTTGAGGGAGTGGCAATTGGCGGCTGCTCCGGGGTGAGGGGAGGGACTCGGCAAGAATCGAGGAATTGCTAGAGGAGTCGCACCCTGAAGAGGACGTGGTGCCCTTCTTCCTACTACAAAGCTGGTGTAGTGGCAAATTCTTAAGCGGTTGCTACACAGGGGGGAATTGAATAACATAGGGTACAATTGGCTACAAAATTGGATGAAAAATGGGAAAAAATCTGAAACAAAAAGTACATTAAAAAAGAGAACAGTCATGATTGAATAGTTTATTTTATTTTTTTTAAAAATTTGTTTCAGATTTTTTCCCCTTTTTCTCCCAATTTAGTAGCCAATTGAACCCCTATTCTAATTCAATTCCCCCCATGTAGCAACCGCTTGAGAACCACCGCTATACAACCCTGTCAGCCGGTAGTAGGAAGGAGGGCGCCACGTCCTCTACAGGGCGCGACTCCTCGAGCTCCTGACCGTGATTCCAACTCGCCCAAGGCCGTTTGTGCGCAGCGATTCTCTCCGAGCCCCTCCCCCCACCCGGAAGCAGCCGCCAAATGCCGCTTCCACAGGGCACCGGCCACGCTCGGATATGGCAGGACCGGGGCGCGAACCCCGATCCTCGGAGTACAACTTACCGTTGTACCACCGCGGCAGCCCAGATTGAATAGTTTAAAGGCAGCCACCCCACATACTGTAAACATGAAGCTTAGTTGGCCCCTGTCAATTGTCCCGATGCAGGTCTCTCTCTCTGTCACTGAGCGCTCCGTGTTCTGTGTCCTACAGCTGGCTGAAGAACGGTCAGCCAATAAGCCCTTCAGATGGGGTGAGAATCACTGCCAATGGGAGGAGGCTGGTCATCTCTCGCACCCAGGTTTCCGACACGGCGCAGTTCCAGTGCGTGGCCACCAATGAGGCTGGCGACCACGAAAGGAGGTTCAACGTGGCTGTTCATGGTAATCGAGAATGACTGCTCCCCATTCACTGACGGCGTCTTTTGGGGTTTCATAGTGTCAGTTAGCTAATGCAGTCAGAGTGTTATTTGATTCACAGTAATGGCCATCCTGTTTTCTCTTAAATGCTGCCCTCTGGAAGGGTTTAGTTTTGGGTAAGTGGTGTACTTTTTTCTTGATTCAAAAAGTCTATACTTAAAAATGAATTATTGTAATTCTCCATCGCATCGTCTGCTGTTTCAGCTGTCTTATTCAAACAAGCACAACCGCATCTCATAATTAGCAATGGACTCCTCTTCATAGATAGGACACACAGTAATGCACAGAACGCTTTTCTATCTATCTTCAAGGTCTGTCTTTGTCTCTCAATCTCTCTGCCTGTAGTCCCCCCTTCTATACGCTCTGCTGGCGCCTCTGAGCGTTCGGTGATCCTCCACAAGTCCATCACCCTCCAGTGCGTGGCCAGCGGTATTCCCGCGCCCACTATCACCTGGCTGAGGGACGGTCGTCCAGTCAGCACTGCCCAGGGCCACCTGAAGGTAACGTTCTGGCCTCAATGATCCACCACGCTGCCCCGCCCCAGTCTACTGTCCCAGTAGCCCTGTCCCAGAAATTCAGCACGTCCTTCTGGTCAACTCGGCTCAATCGCCCGCCCACTTTTCTGTGTTGACAGCTGGAGTCAGCAGGCCGGGTGCTGCAGATCGTGAAGGCCACCCTGGAGGATGCTGGGAAGTACACGTGCGTGGCCACAAACGCGGCAGGGGAGGCTCAGCAGCACATCCGCCTGAACGTCCATGGTATGAGATACGAGTGCGCCCGCCGAGAGGCTGCGCGAGCCCGGTGCGAGGGCGTAGTTTCTCAGGAATCTTTGCTCATGCACTGGACATTGTGACGGGCCTCTCAGATGAGCTACCGTTCTGCTTGTTTGCGATGTGCTGTATGCACATTTGTGCTGAACGCATCGTTGGCTAACCTCCCTCTGGATCCTTAGAGCCTCCCAGTATCCAGTACAGCGGAGAGACCCTGAATGAAACCGTCCTCGCGAGCTACCCAATTCAGCTCAAGTGCAAAGCTTCTGGGAATCCTCTGCCAGGTAACTGCAGCAGTTTACCACCTTTCTTAGATTAACATTTATGAATCTCTGTTAGTTTAACTGAGGAAGATGTCTGTTAGTTATGTTCACAATCAAGTTTCCATCACTATACAGATGTATTTTTTTTTTAGTGGCACCACATAGTTTAGGTTTTTTATGACCAGATGTTTTTTCCAGATTTAATATGAAGTGAATATTTTTTACAAGAGGTCATTTTTCGCACCTGCTATCTATTCTGGAAAGATACTTTTGCCAGTGTAGCTGTGTACTAATCTGATGCAGGTTTATTGAAACTTGAAACAAGTTTATACGAGTTTATAGAAAACAAAATGGCACTGATACAGGAGTGTTAAGTCTTTCCCCGATCTATCATCAGCCATTACCTGGTACAAGGATGGACGGCCGCTGACCAGCGCGGCCGGGGTGACCCTCCTGAGCCGAGGCCAGGTGCTGGAGATTGACAGTGCGCAGATGTCTGATGCAGGCCTGTACAGGTGTGTGGCAGTCAGCATAGCAGGAAATGCCGAGCTGTCCTACCACCTCCAAGTGTATGGTGAGTAACTGCTTTTGATGTTACATTTTATCAAATGTGGAAAGTTATCGATTATTTAGTGCCCTTGAGCATAGGTAGGTAGCAACTCTTGTAGGTGCCTGTGATTAATGGGCAGGTTTAGCCAAAAATCGCATTTTAATATTTTTTAGACAACCCAGTATAGCTATGTGCGAAACAATCGTTAGATTGGCCATGTGACGTGTGGCTCTTTTGCAGTCCCCCCCTCCATCTCCAGCAGCAGCGGAATGGTGACGGTGGTGGTCAACGAGCCGGTGAGGCTGGAGTGCGAGTCCAGCGGCGTCCCCCCTCCCAGCCTCACCTGGCTCAAAGACGGCGGCCCTGTGTCCAGCTTCTCCGACGGCGTCCAGGTAAAGCCGGGGGGTGACTGTTTTGGAAGCGCACGCGCGCGCCGGTTTGCGGTCTGTCCCCACTGACTGACCGCTCCTGGCCTGCTCGGTCTCTCCTCTAGGTGCTGTCAGGGGGCAGGGCGCTGGCCATCAGCAGCGCTCAGGTCAGTGACACTGGACGCTATACCTGCGTAGCTGTGAATGCCGGAGGGGAGCAGGAGAGAGATTATGACCTGCGGGTTTATGGTGAGCTCGATCCTCAGTTTTACTGTCCAGTTAAAGTGTCTGGCTGTGCGACTTGATGTTTTACCTGCTTATTAATGTCTTTACCCTGTGGAGTTATTTTCATACGTTATGGTTATATGATGTGCAATAGTATTTTAATGGCTGAACAAAATTGCAAGTTAATTTTTATTGAATGCAAAAATGCTCGTTGAATGCTCGTTTTTGAGAAAATGAATTGTGGAAACATGTATGAGTGCCTTCTGTTACATTTCTGTTACAAATTATATGTCGGACAGTAGAACTGCCAAGTCTCAGAATTAATGTAGAATTGCATTTTTTATGCTGAAAAAGTATATATCCACTTAAACCTGTTTCTAAAAAAAGATCAGAGAGGAAAGTGTTGAAAGTAATAAAGGGCATATTTGTTGCAGTAATTGTTACCAGTCTTTTACAAGTTCCTGCGTCTGGGAGAGATGTTTGTTCTTGTGCCTTGACCCCGCCTTCTTGGCCCCTGTTTTGTCTGGATAAGGAGAAAAAATGGAAGTGAAATTGGCGACCGCTCATGGGATAACTGAAAAATCACTGAAAATGCATGGCTGTTGAGCAACTGGAGGCTGAAGGGTGTCGGGGTGCGTGGGAGTTTCATTTGAGGAACCAAGCTGCTGTCCGTAATAAAATCTGACTCGAAAACCACACGCAATTAATGGTTTCACAGTTTTGTTATCGCTGACGAGGGTCAAAGACGGGGGCTTGCGAAGAACAGTAGCCGGTGAGGGGATTTTTTTTTGGTTTCGTGAATCATTTCTAATCACTGTTTTCGACTGCTTCATCCCTGGTGGCGCACTGAGGTAATTATCTGTGCCACACGGGCATGCCAACGGCATTATGGGATAAGATGTTGTGTGGACTTGGTTACAGGACCTGGCATTGGTCCAGGCTGACTCAAAGGCACTTGGGCCTGTACCAGACTCAGCCCTTGGCAAGAGGACGCAGCCAAGCAGCATTTTAACATCCAACTGCAGCCTCCTGTGAATGGGCTGAGAGCGGCGGTTGCTTTGGTTGTCTTTCAGAGACGCGTATCTGAGTCTTATGATGCTGCTCCAGGCTGATACTGTGTCAGTCCTGGGAGGGGGGGCAGATTTTAGGGCCAAGCAGTGATCGGTAGCGGCAGCAGGCTAGAGTGATGAGGTTTACCGCTGGCACGCACGTAGCAGAATGGAGAGCTCTTTTGGCAGGGATGGGTCTGGAAGCCTTTGATTCTGACCCAGGATACTTAAATGAAACACCGCCACTTTGGCACCCTCCCCCTCCCTGCTTGATAAAGTGCCACCCAACATCATGGGGGAGGAGATGAACGTGACTGTGCTGATGGGTCGCCCCGTGGAGCTGCGTTGCCAGAGCGACGCCATCCCCCCGCCCACCCTCTCCTGGCGCAAGGACGGGCGCCCGCTCTTCAGGAAGCCGGGGCTCACTGTGTCCGAGGACGGCAGTACCCTGAAGGTAAGGTTTCCCAGCATTCCTCTCTACACTCTGGGGGAGGTATGAAGGTCCGTTGGGATTTAGGCATTTCTGTTCTTCTGGCTCCAAATTATAGATGTGCCCGTGCACATCTAAGAGTTCTGTCTGCGACTACTTAAAATCCCTGATGGTTCGCCTTGATTTTGTCATTTTTCATTGCATGCATACGATCCTCTGCAAGGCCTGCTGCTTTAATTTGACATGGTGTGATCCACAAAATTATTTCTTCGTAAACGTGTGCATTTTTGTCTTAAATGCAAATCCATATTCCGATCCCTGTAATATGTTCAGATTGACAGTTCTCAAGTTCAGGACATGGGCAGATATACTTGCGAGGCTATCAATGTAGCCGGGAAAACGGAGAAGAATTACAACTTGAATGTCTGGGGTGAGTTCTTCCATTTTACATTTTCACTGTTGACGATGGAATAATAATGCACTTATTATACAAATGATAATGATCATAAAGCAGTGTAGTTTGGAAGAGAATTACTTGCTGCCAGGTTTGGATTGCATTGAATGTGATTATTTATGTTTATTGGTGTGAATGTAGTGAGTGCAGGGATGCCCAATAATGCTCTGAGAACAGTGGCTAACTGTTAACCGTTCGGGCCCATAAAGTACCTGCAGGCAGGTTACTGCTGTACCCTGTAATCATGGTTTCTACTTTGACCATGGAGAGGAGAAACAGGGTGTGGAAAGGTTCTAGTCCTCTCCCGGGCACAGATGTTCCTCAGCGGAGTGGGCGGACAGCGCCACGGCCCGCCATCTGGCCCATGATGTCATCGGCGGCGTGCGGCGTGTCGTAGCCGTGCGATGAGGTGATCTCAGTGGTCCGCGGAGTGCTTAATAGTGGGCCTCTCCTTCTGCGTCCGCCATGAGGTCTTTCTCTGGCACCGCGTCGCCCACTTTTATACCTGTCTGCTGGAGCTCATTAGTGCGGCGAGATTACATCTCTCACATGTGCCATCTCTCAGCCCCCGAAGGGAATCAGCTGCTATCACGACGGGGAATAGAAACTTTGGGCGTGTAGCCGACTCGTTCTCCTTGAGGGGGAGTGATCCATCGTCACACCCCAGTGGGATGACGGTGTGCACAGTGCTGTGGAGGAGTTCTGATGCAGCTCACACACACACACACACACACACACACACATACCGCCCAGTAATAGTGACCTAGTCATTGACCACCTCAAAGCACAGACCAGTAATTTAGCTTTAGTGCAGAATGTAGTGTCGTGTTATAACTGAGGACTGCGAGACCAGCAATTTTTTCAGATGAATCTGCTCTCCATATGCTCTCTTGTAAACAGAGCTCAAGGCTTTACAGAAAACCAAGGCTCTCTCTCTCTGTCATGGTTTTCGCCTATCTTCCCTCTGTTGCGAAGGTTTTCTTGTCCATTTTTTATTTATTTTCAGTCTATCTGATTTTTTCGTGTTCCGTTTCTGAGTTTTTCTTTTCCCCGCTAATTATTTGGTTCACCTGTTCATTTACCTCTCAGGTATTTAAGCCCCTCACTTCCGCTTCCTGGCGCTTCTTCGTCATATTGTGCTTTCACATCGTCAGTGTTGGTTAGCTTTTGTTCCTAAAAAAGATTCTATCTTTTTTCTTACTTATCTTTCTTCTCTCTGCTACTGGGAGAGTGAGAGGTTTATTTTGATTTAATTTATTTCCACCTATTTATCGGGCGTTATAGTCTACGTTCCGAAAGTGATTCTTAGTTTTTCTCTCTCTCGAGCTCTGCTCCTGCTTTTCTGTATTGAGAGTCTCTTTATCTTACCCATCTACTCGTTTCTACAAGCTACACCCGGTTTTGTGGGTGGTTTATTATTTTGGCTACTGCCAGGGAGTTTTTGCCCCTTGTTTTCATTTCTACTATTTCGGGTACCGAGACTCCTTTAGTGGTCCTCGCTTCTGTGAGTGACTTGTTCTGTATCGTGTTTTGTTTAGTCGCATTTGTCTCATCAGTTCTACCAAACCCTCACACACTCGCTCTCTCTCTCTTTCTCTCTCTCTCTGCGCACGCCGTTTCTCATGGCGAATGGCAGAGCCCCGTCTCTGGGGATTAGGGTTTACAGCGGCTGCCTGTGTGCACCCGTTGCCCCGGCCTTTGAAGTGGGCCCAGGCCCTTTATCTGTCTGTTAGCGCCTCGTCCATCACAAGGTCCCGGTGCTACTCTCGCGAGCTGCTGACACCGAGCCGCGCAGCCCAGTTTCACCACGCAGCCGGACCGGCGCACACGCTCATATCCGCAGAGACTAAAAGGGGAAATAACTCTGGAGCTCAGATAGAACGGTCGAAGAAACTTTTTTTTCTTTTTTTCTTTGTCTTTTTTGTTGCACGCTCCCGGAAAAGACGTAATTTTGGAGCATTTTGAAAGGCCTGTAGTTCTGGATGCGGGTTGAAAATGGGGCACGCAGTGCTCGCTGCATAGCAACAATTCCCAGTTGTTTGGGCTGTTCTGACAAAGGTTTATACTGGCATTATGGAAACTCTGACTAATGTTATAGTTGTTAATGTTGTGATATATTCTGGTGAAACATGGCTTTTAATGTGTAATTTTGAGCCTGATTGTTTGACCATAAAATCTAATGTGAGAGAGCTGGTGTAAGGGCTCTGTGTCTAAGGGACACTGTGCTGAGCTGGTGTCAGGGCATTGTGTTGAAGGGACACTGTGCTGAGCTGGTGTAAGGGCTCTGTGTCTAAGGGACACTGTGCTGAGCTGGTGTAAGGGCACAGTGTTTAAGGGACACTGTGCTGAAACTGTGTGACGGTTGAGATGGTTGTTATGAGATGGTTAAATTGCTGTAAAATGTGTGTGGTACAACAATAGAATTGTGATTGGGAACAGAATGAGTAAATGAAGGCGAGACTGTATTATGTGTGTGGATTCTTTTCATACTCAGTCCCTCCCAGTATCCGGGGGTCAGACGAGGTGTCGCCGCTGACGGTGATTGAAGGGAGCCTGATCACACTGGCGTGTGAGTCCAGCGGCATACCTCCTCCCAGCCTCACATGGAAGAAGGATGGTAAATAATTCATCTGGGGCTTATCTATTATATGAACCGCCTTAAATATTAATTTCACCTGCAATATATCAGTTCTTTCTTATCGAGATGTCACCCTACCTTCTTATGTCCCTCTTACTCCTTCACCGTAGCTTTCTTCCTGGTTCCTTTCTACAGTGACTCTGTTTTTGAACCGTTCTCATTGTACGTCTCTACCTGGTTTGTCTGCATGCGCAGGTGCTAAACTGAAGACAGACTCTCGTAGTCGGGTTCGAGTGCTGTCAGGTGGTCGGCAGTTGCAAATGTCCAGTGCGGAGAGGACCGATTCCGCGACCTACACCTGCTTGGCCTCCAGTGTAGCCGGTAACGCCATGAAGGAGTACAATCTACAAGTCTACGGTATTGAAAACATTTATATATCTACTCTAATTAGCATAATCTGAATCACATAAGATGTTGATATTCATATCTTTCTCAGTCCTGGCAGAAAACATTTTAAGTATTTTAATAGTTTCATTTTTTTTTTACATAATACAAGTGTCTTGGATGACAAAAAACGTGTTGCAATGAAAATTATTTTTTAAATATTATTTTATTTTTCTTGAATGTCCTTTGTAATTTTCAGCAGAGTAGAATATATGGTTCTTAAGATTAATACCAGAGACTCCCCAGTGGACAAAAATGACGGATGATAATCTGAATTGTTCCAACTTCAGAAGAAAAGACTTAATTTTGTTGAAAATGAAAATGTATTGTGTCATCAGGCGTTTTCTCTTGTAAGACCGTTTCTCAGCGAGGGAGTTGGAGAAGGAGATGAGTTTTGTTTTTATTCACCACAGGGATGTTGTCCTGAACTGACCTCATCTTCTCACTTCAGTTCGCCCTTCCATAAAAAACAGTGGAAAACGTCCCAACGAGGTGACAGTGACACGTGGCAACGACATAACGCTGCAGTGCGAGGCAGAGGGGGTACCCCGCCCGGCGCTGACGTGGCTGAAGGACGGCCGTCCCGTAGTGAGCGGCAGAGGGGTACTGATCCAAAACGATGGCCGGCTGCTGCAGATCAAGAACTCCAAAGTGTCGGACACAGGGCGCTACATGTGTGTTGCTGTCAATGTGGCGGGCCAGGCAGACAGCAAGCACGATGTCAATGTTCATGGTTAGTGTGAACCACTTTATGTATATTTTACATAATGTTATACATTAACTGCCATTGACTTTAGCCTTTCGATTGCCATTAATATAGTGATATAATGGAATGTTTGTGTTTACAATTGATTGTGATACAATTTTGAGAACTACCATACAATACAATCGTCGATACCTCTGAAGACATATGCAATGACTGCCCTTAAAAACATTTTGAGCAACAAAATTAATTTGCAAAACATATTTCAATGGTGGTCTTTCTTGTGGAAGGCAGGTAGAAATGACAGGCATGCTTGAAACCATAAGGTATATGGCAATGTTTCATCTCCTCAGTCCCACCCGTCATCACTGGTCAGACCCACGCCCCGGAGAACGTCAGTGTGGTGGTGAAAAACCCAGTGGCACTGACCTGTGAGGCATCAGGCATCCCTCTCCCTGCCATCACCTGGCTGAAGGACGGCCGTCCAATCAGCATGTCAAATTCTGTCAGGGTCATTTCAGGTGAGTGCTCTTATTGGCCTATTGTTCATGAGATCACACTGCAAGGCATCATTCTGAATATCAGTATCATAACCAGGACCCACCATCTTGATATTGCTTTTCTTTACACCAAGGAATTTAAAGCTTTCACTTTTATAATCAAGTTGAGCAGTCATGTTGTTTATGTTGATGATGATGATAAATCAAAGGATAGAGTTTGTCTATAAATATTTTCTATAATGCGTCGCCTTTTTATATTTAACTAACAGTGATTTTCCCAAAGCTAATCCTGATGTTGAAATATAATTGAAAAGATATTAATCACAACATGTAGGATTGATTATCACCCTCAGTTCAACTGTGATCTCAAAACAAGGACTACAATCTCTCCTCCGCATTGGACACCTCCGTATCAGTAAACCATGTGCATCAATAACCATGTATCAATATTGTGAGAGTCATTTGATTTCATTTGGTGAGACTCCATCTCTTATTAGCTTCTGAAACGGTCTACATTCCCTTGGGCCCATTTTGAAGTGTTGACTTAGGCAGTGGTTGCTGTAGCTTTGGAGATGACAATTGTTGGTTTAGCAAACTTGTGGAAGAAAAATGAGAGGTTTTTGATTGGTATTTGAACAGCTGGTCACATGCCCTACTCAGTTTTTTCTTCATTAATGGACTCATTCTTGGGGCTTGTTTCTCAGCCTTGGTTCATTACTGGAAATCTGAGATTGGAGGAGCTACTCGTTCATTATACCACATCGTAAACAGTGTGTACTACAAGCCAAAAACATTCCCAAAAGGCCCCTGACTAGCTGGACTAACTTATTTGTTTTTCAGGAGGTCGAACCCTGCGGCTAATGCACGCTGCAGTAGAGGATGCTGGGAGGTACACGTGTATTGTATCCAACACTGCTGGAGAAGAGAGGAAGAACTTTGACCTTGAGATCCTGGGTAACCGATTGGTCAAAAATCTTGTGATCCAAAAACATACTGAAGATATCTTGTGCAACTGATGGAGCAAAAATAGCTTTATTTGAAAGAATACTGAATGCTGTAAAGCTTTCTCCATCTTCAATGAGAGACAGTGGGGAGATTTACTGTACGTCTTATTTATCCTGTCACAGTGCCACCAAGAATAACGGGTGAAGGGACAGTGGATGATGTCAAAGTGAAAGAGAAGCAGAATGTGACATTATCATGTGAGGTCACAGGTAAGTTGATTCACTGTGAACCGTAAAAACCTCAGAATTATTTAATGAAGCTGAATAATGCATAATGTCACTGACATAATTGTACAAATATTATATATGTGATATTTTCAAAATTCAAATGATCGTTTTCCATAAATCTATCCAAGCAATCAACCCTCCTCTATTCACTTATTTGCCCTCATATTAAATTCCTGTTGTCCTTAGACACAGAACAGTTACTTAAATGCATTCAAAAGGCATGTGACACCTCACGCATATGACACCTCACATAGCCTGTCCTCCTTCAGGAATTTATCCCAGGTAAAACCATCTGTGGTGTGTGTGTGTGTGCCAACTGTTGCCTAGGTAACCCAGTTCCAGAGATCAGCTGGCTGAAGGACGGGCGGCCACTGCTGGAGGATGGGCGGCACCAGGTGCTGTCTCACGGGCGCTTCCTGCAGATCTCTGGCGCCCAGGTGGCCGACACCGGCAGGTACAGCTGCCTGGCCTCCAACAGTGCAGGGGACCGGAGCAAGCACTTCAACCTCAATGTGCTCGGTATGAAAATCCCTCATATCTTGAATGTGTGGTCAATAATTTACATTGGATAGTATTGGAAATGGGAGCCTGGTCCTAAATGTTCACATTTACTAATGTTGATGCATATAGTTCAGAGGAATGCTTGTGCGACAATCAGTGTGTGTACACTCTCAGAAAAAAAAGGTACAAACGGTTGTCACTGGGGTTGGTACCCTATAGGTACATAAAATTGTATCCCTAGCCAGCAATTAATTTGTTTTTTTGCTTAAAAATTTACTTATTAGTTCCCAAATAGAACATTATTGTACTTTCAAGGTACATTTGGGAAATGTGTTCCTTAAAGAAGAAAAATGTACCTCCAATGTGCCTTTATTTCTGAGTGTTCTTGTGGCAGTGTTTGTTGTTAAACTAGTATGTGCTGGTAAGGCAGTGTGGGACGTTAAGCAGTGGGTGTATCGTTTCTGTATCCAGTGTGTTGTGATAGTAACAGCAGGCCTGTTCTGTGTTCAGTGTCCCCCACCATCACAGGGTCAGGTCCTGAGGGGTCAGCGGAGGACGTGACAGTCACCCTAAATAGCCCGACCTCACTGGTGTGCGAGGCCCAGTCTTACCCCCCTGCCATCATCACCTGGCTGAAGGATGGCACGCCTTTTGAATCCAGCCGCAATGTGAGAGTCCTTCCAGGTCAGAGGTCATATTTATTAAGCTGAAGCTTATCATGTCAACATTCAGTTCAATTCAGTTGTGTTTCATTGTCATAAAAACCAGTCACACAGACCACATTGTAAGTTGTCACCCACAACCATAGAAATTGATAATTTTATGGATAATTTTACTGTTAATAATTGATCCTTGCAGTCCAGGGTACAGCATCAGTCTTTTTTTTGGTATGTCTGACCTGCTATTTCACACTCAGGGGGGCGTACTCTGCAGATTCTCAATGCCCAGGAAGATGATGCTGGGAGATACACCTGCGTGGCCACAAATGAAGCCGGGGAGACTCTGAAGAACTATGAGGTCAAGGTTTACAGTGAGTAAAGCACTGCACTGCTGGTCTCAGTAGCGCCATCCTGTGGCTGCGTCATGTTCACGGTGAAATGCCTGTTTCTGTTCACCTGCAGTTCCCCCTGTGATCAGTAAAAATGATGTCCCCGGAGAGGGACTCTCCCCTAAGGAGGTGAAGATCAAGGTGAACAACACGCTGACTCTGGAGTGTGAGGCTCAGGCCATACCCACACCAAAACTGCAGTGGTACAAAGATGGACAGGTGGGAGCACACACATACACATACTTACACATTCACACACATACACATGCACATACTTACACATTCACACACTCACACACATACCTGCACATTCACACACTCACACACATACACATACTTACACATTCACACACTCACACACATACCTGCACATTCACACACACACACACACACACAAACTCCTATAAATACAAATGCACATGTACACAAACATATTAACAAACACACTCCAAGATGCACATGCATGGGTAAACTCACACATAAACACAGACAAACACACAGTGATGCACACACTCCAAAACCAAATTGGCACACACTCACGCATAAACCACACGCAAGCACATACTCCACTTATGCATTTTCTATCATAAGACACAAACACATGGTCATGTTGTCCCCTGATTGTGACTAAGAGTGCTGTTAATGGTCTTTTACAGCTCCTGAGAGCAGATGATCATGTGACCATCACAGCCAATGGCCGTATTGTCCAGATCAAACAGGCCCAGGTATCTGACACAGGACGCTACACCTGTGTGGCCACCAACATCGCTGGGGAGGACGAGAAGGACTATGATGTAAATATTCAAGGTGAAACGTGTTCCCGCCTTTTGCTCTCCAAAAACGTTAACCGCCTGCCGTACAAGCTTATCGATCTCTTTGAGATGAGCGCTGTCCCTAGTGGCCACATGCAGCAACGTCTCTCAGAGAAATGTCCTGAAATATATATTTATATGTGTTTAAGGTGAGACATGCAAGGTATCCCCACTGCTGTAATAAAAGCTAGACCCCAAGCATGTTGACAGGACCGTATTCTGTCTTCCTGCAGTTCCTCCTAGTTTCAATAGGCCTGGGGAGCCTGGAGACGCTGGGTCCACCCTAGGAAGTGACATCAGAGATGTCGTTCTGAACAATCCCATCTCCCTGTACTGTGAGACCAACGCTGTGCCCCCTCCCACTCTCACGTGGTACAAGGATGGCAGGCCTCTGGCCTCCAATGACAAAATACTGATCCTGCCTGGTAAGGGATACATTGAGGCTATGGAGTTGGGGGTGGGGTAACCTGTGTTACTGTGTTTCTCTTTCTCACACTCCTGTAGTAGGGCTGAGCATATGGAAATGAAATAATGTGCATGTACTGTCTCTTAGTCCATCCATTTTTTTTTTCGCCTTCTGTTTCTGTCTCTCTCTCTCATTATTGTGCAGCCAGGACATTCTCATGGACTGCTTTTTTTTTGGCTGTTGGGGGGGGGGTGGCGGTTCTGTGTATGTACTATTTGTCTTCCTCTCATAAACAGCCCTATATGTCTCTATCCAGGGGGTCGTGTGCTACAGATCCCCAGAGCTCAGGCAGAGGATTCTGGGAGGTACACATGCGTGGCCGTCAACGAGGCCGGGGAGGACTCCATCCAGTACGATGTCCGAGTGCTGCGTGAGTAAGAACCAATGCAGATAACATCTGAACAACTTATCAGTGAATACCAGACTGCACCAGACATGGGAAAGGAATGGGAAATTATGGGGGTCTTGGAAAAATGTGATAAGCCACATGTTGCACAACTCATTTCTTGGAAAGTAAATATTTTCCTTTTGAAAGATTGCTAGAGTATTACGAAGGGTATAGGTCATGGTTGCATTTTCATTTCTTTGTTGTACGATCCTGCAAAATGAAGTAAGGCTGTATCGAGACAAATTCCCATATTAAGAGCTGAAATCGGGGAGAGAACAGTGGGTTATGTTGTTGGGGATGTTGTGTTAATTAAGATGTGAGCTGTATTTGTATGCTTATATGTGTGTGTGTGTGTGCTTATATATGTGTGTGTGTGTGTGTGTGTGTGTTTGTGTGTGACTCTGTGCTGTGTTACAGTTCCCCCTTCCATCAAGGGTGTTGATGGGGACCTGCCCCATGAGGTGACCGTGCTGGTGAACAAAACTGCCATGCTGGAGTGTCAGGTGGACGGGAGCCCCACCCCCAAAATCTCCTGGCTGAAAGACGGCCAGCCCCTGACACCAGACAGCACACACAGACTTCTGTCCAGTGGCAGGACACTGCAAGTGAGAGAGAGAGAGAGACAGAGAGAGAGCCTTGGTTTTCTGTAGAGCCTTGAGCTCTGTTTGCATGAGAGCATATGGAGAGCAGATCCACCAGCAATAATTGTTTGTCTTGCAGTCCTCAGTTATACCACAGCGCTAGATAACATTCTGCACTAACGATGTACTGGTCTTTGTTTGCAGGTGGTCAATGCCCAGGTCACTGATACTGGGCGGTATGTCTGTGTGGCAGACAACATGGCGGGCAGCGCGGAGAAACCCTTCAACCTGAACGTTCACGGTGAGCGAAGGACAGCAGCTGTGAAGGGTCATTCTGGGCCAGTGTGTGCATTGCTCTTTGATGCCAAGGCTGAATGTTTTTTTAATATGCAGCTTGGAGCTCCTCTTGGGCAGGTAAACCCTGACTCTCTGCCAGGCTGATATCAAAATCCCCAATCAAAAGGAGATAATCTGTCATGTGAAAAAGCCAAACCCATGATGTTACAAAGCCAGAATAAAAGCCAATGCAAAGAAAAAAGAGAAGAAAAAGACAAACTACACTGCCTGTCCAAAAAGAAGGTCGCCGTTGCACTCATCATGCATAGTGCCCACTGTACAAGCCTCTGGAGGCAGTTTTATGATCTGGGGTTGCTTCAATTGGTCTGGTCTAGGCTCAGAAACTTATGCAGCAATAAATTGAAGTCAGCTGAGTACCTGAATATACTGAATGACCAGGTTATCCCATAAATGGGCATATTCCAGGACGACAATGCCAAGATTCATCAGGCTCAAATTGTGAAAGAGTAGTTCAGGGAGCATGATGAATAATTTTCACACATGAATTGGCCACCAGAGTCCTGACCTTATCCCCATTGAAAGTCTTTGGGATGTTCTGGAGAAGACTTTATGGAGTGGATCGACTCTCCCATTGTCAATACAAGATCTCAACCAAAAATGAATGCAACTCTGGACGGAAATAAATGTTGTGACGTTGCATAAGGTTGTCGAAACAATGCCACGACTAATGCGTGCCATAATCAAAGCTAAAGGCGGTCCAACTAAATATTAGAGTGCGACTTTTTTTTGGCCAGGCAGTGTAGTTACTCAGGAAACACACATACTGCAATTTCTACTCGGGAGTCTTGAATCACTCTCGCAAGCCTTTACAAACACACAAATCAATACAAAATCACTCACAATTCAACCAGTTTGGCTGAAAAAGCGGCACATGGCAGCAATGCTCTCTATATTGCTGTGGCAGAGAGCCTCCTGCACTCAGGTGACAGTGTGCTATTGTACCCTGCAGTGCCCCCCTCCATCGTGGGAGTGAACCCAGAGAATGTCACCGTGGTTGTGAACAACTTTGTCTCTCTGACCTGCGAGGCCACAGGCTTCCCCCCACCCACACTCAGTTGGCTAAAGGACAGGGGGCCAGTGCAGGCCAACACCAATGCACTCATAATGCCAGGTGAGTCTCATTCACACTGCATCGGCATCAGTGCACGGATAAGGGCACATTAGTCTAATTCACACTGTATTAACACCAATGTACTAGTCCTACTTTGCTAGCACACACACTAGAACGCTGTCATAAAACCAGTACCAATGTACAGTGCATATATCAGGTGAGAATCTTTTGTCCTCAGTAGGACCATACCCATTCAGTGTTATTAGTTATCTTTAAAAAATAATTCTGAGCTTTGTGTTTATTGGAAGAATTACATTAATTAACATAATGCTTTGCTATCCTATTTAGATATTTGTTTAATTTGGTTTTTGACACCTGCTGCCATTCAAACTCCTTATTTGTGTCCTGTATACTATACGTTTCTCTTGTCTTCACATGAAGTTAAATATGACAATGAATTCCATCAGGAGCGAATGATTGCACTGTTGAAAAGGGCTCAGGTCCTGGTGTACGGGGCTAGTTCTCATGGCCCCCAACTTGTCCCCCCCCCAGGTGGTCGCACCCTGCAGATCCCGCGGGCGAAGATGTCGGACGGCGGGAAGTTCAGCTGCGTGGCCATTAACCCAGCCGGAGAGGCGCAGAAGCGCATTTTCCTCACCGTCTTCGGTCAGTGTCCTCCACCTCTGACCGGCCGCCCTGCCTCCCCCAGCCCTGCCAGCGTGCGGGCCTGTGTAAACACTGCCGCCTGGAGAACCTCACGCTTGTTTGGGTTGCACTGTCCCGCCGGGCTGTTTTTAACTGGTATAACTCTGATCGTATATCTGGAGACGGGGGAATGCAAGCCATTTCAAATATGCGTGTGAAAGGAGATTATGTGTAAACCAATTCCTCGCGCCCTTGGGATGAGTTTAAGTGATTTGTGAACTCTGGTCGCTGGGGGGAATATTGGAATGTGCCGTATTTCTTTTAGCAGGAAAACACCTTGGAAAAAAAAACAGCATTCGATTTTTGTCAGGACTGACTTGGCACAGCTTAGTGCTAACGCTAAGATATTTGCGATTGCTTGTGAATTAATACGCTTTGCCGCCGCAGTTCCTCCCAGCATCAGAGACAGCGGGGGCGACTCGCCGGTGGTGGTAACTGTGCGCGTGGGCAACTCGGCGACGCTGGAGTGCGAGTCCAACGCGGTGCCTCCTCCCATCATCACCTGGTACAAGAACGGGAGGATGGTGGCCGAGTCGGCCAACCTGAAGATCCTGGCAGGGGGACAGATGCTGGAGCTGAAAGGGGCCGAGGTGAGTCACAGCAGAAGCGATAAAAAGCACAGACTCGCGCCCCTGGTCCTGCCAGATCCAAGTATAGCTGGTGCCTTGAGGGAGCAGCAATTGGCAGCTGCTTCCGGGGTGGAGGGACTCGGCGGGGGAGAATTGTTGTGCACGACCAGCCCCAAGCAAGTTGGAATCGCGGTCAGTCCCTCGAGGAGCCCCGAAGAGGACGTGGCACCCACCTTCCTACTACAAAACTGACAGGGTGTAGCGGCAAATTCTCAAGCGGTTGCTATACAGGGAATTGGATAGCATAGGGTACAATTGCCTACCAAATTGGGAGAAAAATGGGAAAAAATCTGAAACAAAAAAGAGAACAGTCATGATTGAATAGTTTAAAGGCAGCCACCCCACATACCGTAAACATGAAGCTTAGTTGGCCCCTGCCAATTGTCCCGATGCAGGTCTCTCTCTCTGTCACTGAGCGCTCCGTGTTCTGTGTCCTACAGCTGGCTGAAGAACGGTCAGCCAATAAGCCCTGTGGGGGACTGTGCCTCAGGGCTGCACCCTTATACTGAGAGACTCATTCATATGTGCCTCTGTCATTCAGGTGTCTGACACAGGCCAGTATGTCTGCAAGGCCACCAACATTGCAGGGCAGGTGGACAAAAACTTCCATCTCAACATCTATGGTAAGAACCCTCAGAAGGCGCAGCACATTGCAGCCCAACACATGCGTGTTCTTCTTAAGTACTTGGGCATAGATAGGTATTCATTGACTCTATTGGAAGGGGATAGTTAAGGAAATATCTCCGCTGCACCCTTGTACAGTCCCCCCCACCATCGACGGCCCTGCGGATGAGCGCGTGCTGGAGACCATCAGCAACCCGGTCACGTTCGCCTGCGACGCCACCGGCATTCCCCCGCCCAGCCTCACCTGGCTGAAAAACGGCCGTCCCATAGGTGAGCGTGCTCAGCCAATCCGACGCCGCGCACGTTCCCGGCGGTCCGTCCGGCCCTGACCGCGGTGTCACATGCTTTCCTTCCCAGCGAACTCCGAATCCCTGGAGATGCACATCCTGTCGGGGGGGAGCAAGCTGCAGATCGCCCGCACCCAGCTGTCCGACAGCGCCACCTACACCTGCGTGGCGTCCAACGTGGAGGGCAAAGCCAGGAAGAACTACCACCTCACTGTCCAAGGTGCGGCACACAGCGCGGTGCTCTGAATGTACAGGGTGGACAGCGATAGATCCTGAGGGACAGTCTCACTTTGCCTTATACTGTTAGCCGATGTACAAGGCTCATGATAAAATGTTTATTGTTAAATCACATAGAATAGAATAGAATAACTTTTATTTTCCCATTCAACTTCAGTTGTAGTTTCTGGCAATAAAAAGACATAGACAGTGTTTCACATAATAGTGTGATTAATGATTTATGATTAAAATTACTATTATTATTAGTATTATTAGTATTATTAGTATCATTAAATATTAATTATGATGAAAAATTGAGCATCAAAAGCAATAACAGTTCCTTATCTGCCTTTACTATCTTGAGATGTCCAATGTCATTAAGCAGTCTAACAGCTGTAGGGACAAAGCTATTTCAGGCTATTTTTGCTTTAAGGGGCAAAGACCTTAATCTTCGACCTGATGGAAGAGTCTCAAAGAGAACGTTCAGAGGATGTGATGGAAGGGCCATAATCCTCTTTCCTTTTTTAATTGTACGCTCCTCATACAGATGTTTCAGCGGTTTTTGTTGGTTCCCTATGATTTTAGTCGCCTGTACTGTCACCCTCTCCACCTTCAGTTGCCTGATTTCACTTAATGAGCCAAACCAAGCCGTTAGGCTAAAGGTCAGCACTGACTCAAGGAAGCAGGTGTAAAATGCTTGTAGTACTGACTGGCTCACGTCCAAATTACTGAGTTTACGGAGGAAATACAGCCTTGACTGACACTTTGCATGCACTCGATGACCGTTTGCCTCAAAGGTCAGTTTATTATCAGTACCCAAATATCTGTACTCCTCCACTCTTTCAACTGTTTTGGCTCCGATGGTAAGGGGCCTCAGCGGGGACGGCTCACACCGGAAGTCGATAGCGATTTATTTAGTCTTCTACACATTGAAGTCCAAGAAATTGACTTCACACCACTGTTGGAAATGGCTGACAGCAGATTGAGGCTTGTCATCAGAGTTGGATGAGTCCACAATTACTGTCATCTGAGTACTTGATGAACGTGATCTCAGGACAGTTGCTTTGGCAGTCATCGGTGTAGAGTGTGAATAACAGTCCAGTCGGGATTACATGTGCTCTATCATAGTACTCTAGTCTATCATAGCTGACAGTATTTCACCCATTCTCATTCAGTACATAAGCATGTATGGGTGACAGGCTGTATGTTTAGCTGACACTATGGCACTATTTCACTGGGTCTGTGTCCCCTCCAGTTCCGCCCAGCATTGCAGGCTCTGAGCTGCCCGCTGAGGTGAGCGTGCTGCTGAATGACAGCTTGCAGCTGGTGTGTCGTGCCCAGGGGACTCCGCCCCCCACCATTCAGTGGCTGAAGGATGGGAAGGCCCTCAGCAGCTCCAGGAACATCAGGTAAGAACGGGGGTGCAGAGTGGAACCAGGAGGGTCCACATGTCCCTGACAGACGGGTGCCTGACACAAACATTGTCTCGCCTCAGAATCAGCCCAGATGGCAGCATGCTAAGCATGATGGGAGCACTCACCTCCGACAGCGGGAAATACACCTGCGTCGCCACCAATGCTGCTGGAGAGGAGGACCGCATATTCAACCTTAATGTGTATGGTGAGCGAACACCATAACCAGTTCTCCCCATAGAATATCCTTGTGGCATTAGCTTCCTCTCTGGAGGAGAGGATAATTCCCCCTGTCATTACATTTACAATTTACATTTTACTGTTTTTGCTGTTACTTTTTTTTCTTAAAGTATTTTACTTTAATTGTTTTTCTTTTTTACTTGAAATTAAGTGATATGCACACTGACGGCAGAGTAATGAAGTGGTAATGTACTGCCTATGCTGTCAGAGGTAAGATATTTCAGCAATGCAGTTATGTCTTTTGGATTACACAGTGCCACCTACAATTCAGGGGAGCAGTGAGACAGCCAAGGAGCTGACTGCTGTTCTGGACAGCTCTATCAACATAGAGTGTGTAGTCACTGGCTCCCCTCCACCGCAGCTCAACTGGCTGAAAAATGGTCTTCCCCTGCCAGTGTCTGCCCAGATCCGTCTACTGTCTGCTGGGCAGGTTCTCAGGTGGGTTATGGGTCATTTTCACTCATTATATCACCAGCGGCCTCATTATATTTTATGTTCTACCTTTCGCTACAGTATGTACGGTATATCTGGCTGTGGTGGTCTGCAGCGACCTCTGCTGGCTGACTAAGATTTTAGTTTGCCTGCTTATTTAGTCCTTTATTTGTATTCCTTTAGAGCAGGGATCGGCAACTCCAGGCCTCACGGGCCGGTGTGTATGCAGGTTTTTGCTGCCGCCAGTTACCTAGGCTCAATTATTTAATTAGGAATATGCACTATCACCATTCACTCATAAAATTAGACTACAGTGAAACGTTACAATACATGCATACAGGCACACAAGCTGCTGTTCATATCGTGGAATGTAGCTAAAATATCTGATCATGTAAATTATTTAGTTAATTAAATAATTGGTAACTTGTCGCAGCAAAAACCTTCATACACACCGGCCCGCGAGGCCTGGAGTTGCCACCCCTGCTTTAGAGTGTATCTGTGATGTACCCTGGGACGTGCTCACTGGGTGCCTGTCGTTGAGGCGGTCAGCATCAATTAATCTTAAATCTTCCCTTTGTTGGCCAGGATTGCCAGAGCACAGGTATCTGATGGCGGTACATACACTTGCGTGGCGTCAAATCGGGCTGGAGTTGACAACAGGCACTTCAACCTGCAGGTGCATGGTGAGTTCAGCTATAGTAATACTGGTGCTACAGTAACATTTACCTCAGCTACTGCTGCACAGTTTGCACTACAGCAGAGATCTGCAGCCCTGGTCCTGGGGGGCCACAGTTGTTTCACCTTAAAATCAGCAACTAATTAAAACCCAAGAAACCAGTGTCGTTCCCTGCTTTATTTGACCAAGTGTGGATTAACCGCAAAAACCAGGACCAGGGCTGCAGGTCCCTGTCCTACATTATACTGACGTTACTTGTCTGAAGGCTGTTGTCGACCTGATTAACATTACTCTTAGGCTGCGTAACTCAAGTGTCTTGCATCCGGGAACCATGAAAAATTTGCAAAGTTAATATAAGAGCCATAACTCTTTGTTTTTTATCCTCTCAGTCCCACCCAGTCTAGACAAAGCAGGCAGCACTGAGGATGTTACAGTAGTGAGGGGCAACCCAGTGACGCTGCTCTGCATCGCGGACGGGAGTCCCACGCCCACCGTCTCCTGGCTGAAGGACAGCAAGCCCCTGCGGTCGGGGACCCACGCCACCATAGCCAACCAAGGCACCACCGTGCAGATCACCCAGGCCCAGGTGGACGACACGGGAAAGTACACCTGCGTGGCTGCCAACGTGGCGGGCGAGGTCAGCCGGCACTTTCAGCTCAAAGTGCTGGGTAAGTCCGGCGCAGAAACCGAAGCAAGGCCATTCGTTGCAAACTCCAAATCTGACTTACATAGTTATTAGCCTGAGGCCCATTTTAGCAGTTTTGGTCTAATGAGGCCCATTGAAAGCAGTGCTCAGGTAAATCAGGCCCCTGAGTAAGACTCGCTCAGGACAGAGGCATGTGTAAAAATGCTAACGATAAAAGCAGCAGAAATATAGAAGGTCAAATTCTCAGCTGTAGTTACACTTACTGTACATAAAGTAACAGGGTCCTCTGGGAGGCTTACATAAAAGTGCTGTAGCCCAAAGCCCCAGTCGAGTAGTTCTGAGCTCCACGGTGCAGTAATAACTTCACATTTAGTTTTCATAACTTATAGGATAAAGAGACCCGTAAAAGGGCTTGATTATGAATTGGCTGGAGTTCAAAGGCGCTGCCCAGGATCTCTGACTTCCCCTGTGTCTAATATTTCTCCCATAGACCCTCCGCATATCGACGGTTCAGACCTCCCAGAGGAGGTGTCGGTGGTGGTGAACAACGTGCTGGAACTGCAGTGTGTTGCCACAGGGATCCCCACTCCCACCCTCACCTGGATGAAGGATGGCCGGCCCCTCCCCCAGACCGACAGCACCCGAATCCTGAGAGGAGGGGAGGTGCTGCGGGTGGCCTCGGCCCAGGTAACGGTGCTTCTCACTGTCGCCTTGCCAGCGCCCACCATACCACCATGACTGCAATGCGGAATGGTTTTTTTTGTTTTCTGAAAGGATTGTTTTAGATTGTGTGTGTCTGTCTGTGCTGCAGGTGGAGAACACGGGGCGGTACACTTGCCTGGCCACCAGCCCTGCAGGGGACGATGACAAGGAGTTTCTGGTCCGAGTTCATGGTATGTCTGCAGAAGAAATTAGGTTCACGTTACCACGTGCCTTTAGAACTCATTGATTTAAAATTAACCCCGTTGACAGCAGCTGACATGTTTATAATAGTTTATGGATACGCTTGGTTTCAGTAGGGTGATATGCCCAACAGTCTTATTGAATCCTGACAATAAATGCCGTTACACATCGGGGACGTAACGGGCAAAAACGCGTAAAATTCGTCGGCGAATATTTTGCGTGAAAACTAAACGAAAAACTCGTGTTCTTTTTCGCGGTTGAAAATCCTTGCGAATAAAAATTGATTGCGATGACGACCTGGTTATCTGTTCTCGTTCGTGATGTCATTCATTACACACAACAACGTTCAAGAAAATAAAAAATTCGATCCATCTCGGAACGAAAGAGTATTTTTTTTTGCCTCTACCAGAACGTTAAAAACAGAGCATGCTTAAATTACATTGCCAAAATATTGAACCGGGCATATTATGTGTCCGTTTTTACTTATGTGAAGTTTGTTTTGTCTACAACATGCGAGATTTGAACTACCAAAATGGCTAAAATCACATGCAGACACCCGACCCAGTCATAGCGATGTCATCGTTCCCAGGGATGTCAACTTTCTCAGGGATGTCAACTTTCAGAGTTGGGCAAGAGTGAGAATAGACTTTCAGTGACCCAAATCGACCCGACCCGACTCGCCCCACCTGACCAATCACTGCCTCACGAATGAGAAAATCCATTCACAGATCCCTCTAACCCCACCCCAACAAACAGTAAACTTCACAGTGCAAATTGTGAGTATTGTCAATAGCCTCGCCAGGGAGGGAGGGTAGATATAATCTGGGTCCCCCACCCTTACTGTGCTAGAGTGACTCCTCTGGGTGCTTACACATGAAGATGAGATGAGAACACAACTGCCATTACAAATTGAGAGAAAATAAATGTTGGGAATAAACAATTAGTTACATAAAATAAATCCTCAGTTGAGTTGAATGTCAGACTTTTCTCAGGTTCTTTTTCTTGTTACATTTGTTTGGCTGACCTGAGGTTGTGAAATACGAGGGAAGTAACGGTGTTGTGTTGTCGCAGTTCCTCCTAACATCTCGGGGGAAATTGGACCTGAGGACCTCTCTGTACTGCTGAACAGACAAGCGACCCTGGAATGCAAATCTGACGCGGTGCCGCCCCCCACACTCACCTGGCTCAAAGATGGGGCACCACTACAGGTAAACCTACACGGCACACACACACACGCTTTTCTTCTCACGTCTATGTGTACGAGCTTGATATTGTGTCTGCGTCAAGCAGAAGTGAGTTCTCCACAATATAGTCTGCTCACAGTTTCACATGCAAAGGGTTTCCTGTTCCAAAAGCCACATATGTTTCTGTGCTGGCTGTTACGTACGTACATACTATTGTAATGTTAGACAACGCTGCCATCTGAAGTTATATCTTCTCTTTAGGCCTCTCCACGTGTGCGTATCCTGTCCAGTGGTCGTTACTTGCAGATCAACAATGTAGAGCTGGGAGATGGGGCACAGTACACCTGTGTTGCCAGCAACATCGCTGGGAAGACCACAAGGGAGTTCAACTTAGCCATTAACGGTAGGCAAGATACAAGTAGCCTTTAACTTGAACTGTCTGTTTGATTAGCATCACACCTGGCAAAATGGTCAGACTATTAAAACTAAGATACAGTACAGCCATGTATTATCCTTGTTAATTGTGTGAGTGCGTGTCTGCGAATGTGTGCGTGTGTGTGCATTTTTTTTTAATGTTCCAGTTGCCCCCACCATCCTGGACGGTCCTCAGACGGTGTCCGTGCAGGTGGACCAGCCCGTGGTGCTCGAGTGCATTGTCAGTGGTTTGCCAATTCCACGTATCACCTGGAGGAAACATGGGGCAATACTGGCAGGAAACAACCCCAGGTACCTACTGCTAACCCCTACTGCACAGTATACTACAGAGTAAGGGACATGTTTAATCCCAGGTACTCATTACTAATACCTGACATACAGTATACTGGAGAGTAATGAATGACATGTTTTAACCCCAGGTCACGAGAGCTAATCCCATATTTGTAGTGCACTACAAAATCTGGATTCATGTTTTTACAGTAGTTCCTGTTATTAAACTCATGCCATTAGCCAGTTTCTTATAGGTGCATTTTAGATCATGTGTGATGTACTTGTGGCACTGTGGTTTTGACAGGTACGCATTTGCAGAGAACGGGTCATTACACATCCATTCAGCACAGGTGACTGACACTGGGCGCTACCTGTGCATGGCCACAAATGATGCTGGGACACAGCGCAAGAGGGTAGACCTGCAGGTGTATGGTGAGCCGAGTCCCCTCATACTAGCGCACAGATGCACACCATCATCCTCAACATAATTGATTTCATATATAGATTAGTGTTACGACCCCCTTTAGGTGTGTGCATTTCAGGTAGGGATGTTCCTGTGTGATACAGCTTGTCATTTGCTGCACTTGCCTGAAACAGCAACAAAAAGTGTGATTAATCTTCGGATTAGTTACTGGAATTTACATAAATATTGCATTGTCTCATGCTAAATTCATTGTCTCATGCTAAAGAGTTTCATTGTCCCGTGTTTCATGGTTTGATAAATGTTCTTGGCCCTCTGTGCCATTTAAAAAAAATTTGTCTGATAAAATATACAGTATAACTGAACATGTTGATACTGATACTGTGGTCGAAACTGGGTTTGGAACCAGCTTCATTGTCTGACTAATAATCTACTCATGGCAGTGTCTCCATCAATTGCCAAAGGCCCCTCCAACATCACCGTCACTGTCAATGTCCAGACCACCCTCTCCTGTGAAGCTACGGGTATCCCCAAACCCACCGTCACCTGGAGGAAGAACGGACGCCTGCTCAACACCGACCAGAACCAGAATATGTACAGGTTGATCCAGGTTTTTCCTCAGCTTCTTACCGATCTCACAATTTCACACAACTTTTTTTATGACACCAATTACAATAACACGTATGCTCTCTTTACACATTTTGAAGTTAATCACAGTGTCAGTTATTCAAAAGTGTGAAGTTACCGCATTGAAATTTTGATTATAAAGGTGAATGTGATTTTTAAAGCTTCTGGTGTTTATTGTTGGTGTCTCCAGATTGCTGTCCTCTGGGTCTCTGATTGTCATAGCACCCACAGTGGAGGACACTGCTGTCTATGAGTGCATGGTAGCCAATGAGGCAGGGCAGGACAATAGGGCCATCCAGCTCACAGTGCATGGTGGGTAATGAACACATTACATTACATTGCTAAAAAAAAGGCTTCTGGCTAACAAAAATGTACTGTGTGGTTTTATATGGAATGTGCAGATCTCCAGAAGCAAGCCGGCTTTTTAAAAAATGTGGTCTTGTAAAATTACCATGATTGGCAACCATCCAGTATAAACAAAATTATCTGTTTATTCCTTTATTCCATTTTTGTTTGTACAATTATTCCATTCCTATTTTATCAAAGGTTAGTCTGTGTAATGTAATGTATGGATGCTTGTCTCTTGATTGACCTGTGGTATCAATGCATTGTTGTGTTGCTGTGCAGTCCCGCCTTCCATTGCTGATGAAGCCACGGAGCTGGTGGTGACTCGTCTGTCCCCGGTGGTCATCAGCTGTACTGCATCTGGAGTGCCTGAGCCCACCCTGCACTGGAGCAAAGATGGGGTCAGGCTCCCGAAAGTGGGCAAGGGTTTCAAGATCCTCCCCTCAGGTGAGAGCCACACCCACACCCCGTACCTCCCCTCTGGCAGCGCCATGGCAGGCGTGATGGCGCTTCTCTCCTCTCCCGTTCAGGCCCAGTGGAGATCGCCGCCGCTGAACTGAGTCACACAGGCAGGTACTCCTGCGTGGCCAAAAACGCCGCCGGCAGCGCCCACAGAAACGTGCAGCTCACCGTCCAGGGTAGGTCCTCATTTGGTCCCGCCAATTTGTCCTACAGCTATGCCAGCACCTATGGGAAACAGAACCTCGGTCCCATTTTTAATGAGTGTTCCCCCCTACCCCCACACCCCCTAACTCCATTCAGAGCCTCCTGTGATACAGGCTCATCCCCCGACCCTGGACGTCATCCTCAACAACCCAGTCACCCTGCCCTGCAGTGCCACAGGAACACCCCGTCCCACCATCACATGGCAGAAGGAGGGCTTCAACATCCTCACCGCAGGTCAGCACCCTGTTACAGGGAGCAAATGGGGGGGTTCAGCTTTCATTCTGAGGCAGGGCCCGTAATTTCACCATCTCTGTCTCAGGGGGAGCCTTCACTGTTCTGCCCAATGGGGGGCTTCAGATCTCACGGGCCAAAGTGGACGACTCCGGGACTTACATGTGCGTGGCTCAGAACCCGGCCGGAACCGCGTTGGGCAAGACTAAACTGAAAGTACAAGGTATGCTTACACTGCTCCACTAAATGCACCTGGATGTTCAAAGCTATAAACTGTGGACAACATTTCAAGTTCATGGTGCATAAACTCAAACTGTGTTCTTTCCATTCCACAAGTAAGTGCTCGTCCCTGTGTCTCTGCAGTCCCGCCTGTCATCAGCTCTCAGACCAAGAGCTACACGGCGGCTCTGGACACCTCGGTCACGCTGCTGTGCCATGCGGAGGGCTACCCGACCCCTGCGGTCACCTGGCGCAAAGACGGCCAGCAGGTGGCCGAGTCCATGCGCCAGCGCGTCCTCAGCTCTGGCTCTCTGCACATCGCCTTCGCCCAGCCCAGCGACACGGGCCGCTACACCTGCACCGCCGCCAACCTGGCCGGGTCCAACAGCCTGGAGATGAGCCTGACCGTTCTGAGTGAGTCCCCCAGAACCTGCTCTCAGAACCACTGCACTGTTGGGTTGGGTTGGGGGAAAATGCTGAAGACATCAAGCTGTGTATCCATGTGTTCTGTTTGTCAGTTGGTATCCCCTCTGGTCACTCACTGTTTCGTCCCTCCCCCTTCTCCTCCAGTCCCGCCCTCCATCCGCGCCGGTGAGGTGGAGCTGTCCACGGTGGAGAGCTCCCAGGCCCTGCTTTCCTGCGTCTCAGACGGAGTCCCACAGCCAGTCATATCCTGGGAGAAAGAGGGCACGCCCCTCACAGACACCATGGGGGAGTACACCATCCTGCCATCCGGAGAGCTCGTCATAGACGCCGCCCAGGTGGGTCAGCTGAAGGTCCCGCTCTGTCTGTGTTTTCAGTTCATTGTTGTGATTGTAATCTGTATTTATTCAGGGTTTGTATTTAGTAGGTACAATAGTGTTTTAGTTATGCTGTGTATACTTGCTGCTCTGGGCATGTTGTTAGCCAGCTATTGACACATATAGCATGACCAAACTGACCTTCATCTGCCTGCCCATGCAGCCAGAGGATGCTGGGAGTTACACCTGTGTTGCTACCAATGACGTGGGCCAGGACAGCAAGACAGTCACCCTGTCAGTCCACACTCACCCAGCCTTCACAGAGCTGCTGGGAGATGTGTCCCTGAACAAGGGAGAGCGCCTTCTGCTGGCTTGTGGTGTAAATGGCATTCCCACCCCGGAGATCACCTGGGTTTTCAACAACAACATTATTCCAGGTATCTTCTGTTTCTGAGACTATCGTTAAAAAGCATCCTCAGAGTTTTAGTCAGAATAACCGAAACCAATGTTTTCTGTAGCTCACTACGACCATGTGAATGGACACAGTGAGCTGGTCATCGAGCGAGTGAGCAAAGATGACTCTGGCACATACTCATGCGTCGCTGAGAACAGGGTGGGCTCCATCAAGTCCCTGGGTTTTGTGTATGTCAAAGGTAACCCCAGTCTACAGTGTGTCCCTGCTGTTTGGGTCACCTCTGAAGCCAGAGACACGCGGAACTGACGAGTGTTTTTTCACCACTGTGTCCCAGAACCTCCCATCATTGATGGAGATTTCCACTCCAACCGGATCGAGCCCCTGGGCGGGAACACCATTCTAAACTGTGAGGTCAAAGGAGACCCTCTGCCCACAATTCAGTGGAGCAAGAAGGGGGTCAATGTCCAGATCAGCAACCGCATTCGCCAACTGGACAATGGCTCTCTGGCCATCTACGGCACAGTGGTAAAATCCGGCCCTCTAACTGCTTGTGACGTGTCCTTATTTCAAGTGATGCTCCTAATCCAACTGACTTTGGATAAAATAAAAAGTTGTTATATCGTTGTTATTTAAATGCTATGCATACTGCGTTATATGACAGGTGCATGCAAGGGAATAAACCGGTATGATCTGTTTCTTGCTTTGTACAGAATGAAGACGCTGGAAATTATATGTGTGTGGCCACCAATGATGCTGGTGTGGGGGAGCGGAGCGTCACGCTAACCCTGCAGAGTAAGCCTGTTCTCTGAGGCAATGCAGTGAGGGTTAACTGTGCTATGAATAAGTCAGGTTCTAACAGTGGTGATGACGATGAGTCCATAGGACAGTACATTACTTAGGTACCGGGGAGGTTGTTTACATGTAAACCGTTTATAGAGAGGCTCCTTTTCTCCTCTGACCTCCAGGCTCCCCAACCATCACGGTGGAGCCTGTGGAGACTGTCGCAGATGCTGGCACCACAGTTCTGTTGCACTGCCAGGCGGACGGGGAGCCCCCTCCCCTCGTTGAGTGGTCTAGACAGGGGCGCCCCCTGCTGGGCAACGACCGCATCACCATCCTGTCCAACGGCTCTCTGCGCCTGGCGAGCGTGCAGAAGGAGGACACGTCGGAGTACGAGTGCGTGGCCCGGAACCTGATAGGCTCAGTGCTGGTCAAGGTCCCAGTGACAGTGCGAGGTGAGTGAGTCCGCAGAACGTCTCCAGCTGGTGACCGGTGCTCCTTTCCCCAGACGTGTCCCACGCAACACTGTGTCCTGTCTCTGCTGCAGTGCACGGAGGCTTCTCAGAATGGATGGAGTGGGGTTCCTGCACTGTCAGCTGTGGGCTTGGGGCTCAGAAGAGGCTGCGGCAGTGTAACAACCCCCTGCCCGCCAACGGAGGGCGCCACTGTGCAGGGCCAGACACCGAAACCCGTAGCTGCCAGGGCAAGCCTTGCCCAGGTATACAGACTCAATTTCCATGACACTGTAACTATGTGCACACTGGCAGTATGCATTTGTCTAAACCAGAGGTGGGGAACTCCATTCCTAGAGGGCTGATGTGTATGCAGTTTTTTAACCAATTGCCTTGGCTCAGTCTACAATTGGGTTGTATACACCGAGAGTGTATTTCCATTTCAAATCAGTAATCAAATCCCATTCTGTTCTTTTCATTTCAATGAATCAATCATTTAATTTCAGTTCCTGAAATGGTTTAATTTAAATAAGGTAATCTGAATTAGAATCTGGTTTTACACCAATACTGACATGCTTGTATATTAGACCACAGTAAAATGTTTCATACAAATACAATGACCTAAGAAGTCAGTTATTATTCATGAGCTTATCAAGAAGTGTACATAAAAAGTCAGATCATATGAATGATTGAGCTAATAAAATAATTAATAGCAAAATTTCCTTGAAATCCATTAACGGACCTGACTTTAATTTTATCCCCTGCTTAAACACTAAAGGACAATATATGCCACCGTCAAAAAGTTGTTTCTTTCACACCGCCCCAGTGCCACCAGTGGCAGTACTCTTTTTCCATGCAACTTGTGTTCTTCTGCAGTCACCCAGCTTGTTTGATTTTCTATGGTCTTGCTTCAGAGTTTTTTTCCCTACCAGGATAGGAATCCATCAGCAGCCTCATAAACTAACACAACATAACAGGATTCTGATGCAGCCACACGATATGACACTTGTTACTTTGGTATGAGAGATGTATTATGTGATGATCTAAGTGGATATTTGATCGTATGTGTGCAGTGGATGGGAATTGGTCCGAGTGGACGGCGTGGGAGGAGTGTTCTCGGACCTGCGGCCAGGGGAACAGGACCAGGGTGCGGACCTGCAGTAGCCCCCCAGCCCAGCATGGGGGAAGACCTTGCGAGGGCAAGACAGTGGAGGCCATCATGTGCAGTGTCAGGCCCTGCCCTGGTGAGTGGACGCTCAATACTGTCATCTCTTAGTCACTTATACACTCCATGTAAGATTGAGTTTAACGGCATTGAGTGCTTCATGAAGAAGTTATTCTCCTTTTTTCGTTTTTTTTGTCTGTGTATCAGTGCACTTCCCATAGGTGTCAGTAGAGGAAGCATTATTTAACCCCACCCCCCGTTCTGTTTGATTGGTCGAGGCTTGTTGCTGATTAACTGCTCTGTTGCAGTGGCTGGTAACTGGGGCGCCTGGTTGCCGTGGAGCCCCTGCAGTGAATCCTGTGGCAAAGGGATGCAGACGAAGGTCCGGCTGTGCAATAACCCCCCTCCCTCTTTCGATGGGCCCTCGTGCGAGGGAGCCGACACCCAGACACAGGTGTGCAAAGAGAGGCACTGCCCAGGTAAGTCACGTACCGCGGCACGCACCTCTCCTCTCTCCCCCGGCCCGTTCTCTCTGAGTAACTCCGGCCCGTGCGCACTCCGCAGTGGACGGGAAGTGGTCGTCCTGGGTCAGCTGGGCGTCGTGCAGCGTGTCCTGTGGGGGCGGGACACGGCAGAGAACGCGCTCCTGCGCCAGCCCCGCCCCCCTACACGGGGGACGGCAGTGTGAGGGCAACGACGTCCACATCGACTTCTGCAACAGCGAGCCTTGCCCCAGTGAGTGTCCGCCGCTGCCCCTGTTCAATGTCTATGTGTGTAATGTACAATGCATTCAGAAACATCAAACCCTCTAATGCGCTATACATTTATCAATTTTATTTTGCCACCACAATGATTCATTTCACCTGTTTATTATTGTGTAAAATGTTCTTGCTACCCTCTGAGCAAGTTGCTTTTGGTGTTAAATATAGAAAGATTCCATTGCTGTCCTTTCACATCCCTCCTTTGCTCTCATATTCAAATTTAAATTTTCAATTTACAATTTAGTTTTACAATTTTAGAAGAGTTGCCTAATTGACAGGTAGAACATTTGTAACTATCTCTCTCTCTCCCTCTTTTCCCCTCTCCCTGTCAGTCCATGGAAACTGGGGCCCATGGAGCAGCTGGGGCAGCTGCAGCCGGACATGTAACGGCGGTCAGATGCGCAGGTACAGAACATGTGACAACCCCAGGCCGGCCAATGGGGGACGGGCCTGCGCGGGAGCAGACACACAGATCCAGAGGTGTGGCACAGGCAACTGCCCCGGTAAGTCAAGGATATTCATTCTGTTTAAAAGCTCTCTAATGGCTGGCCAAGCGAACAAATGTAGGATATGGAAGGAGGGGCAGTACAAAGTTCTGCCTTCCATTGCTGTGCAGAAGCAGTTTTCTCACCTGCATGTTAGTCATCCCGCAGCACGCGATCAATATATACTTCTTTGATCACCGTTTTTCTGATTTTTTATGGGGTTAAAATTCAAGGAATGTGTGCTGGTTGAAAGAATCACAGTCTCTTTTGGAGCGCATCCTGGTTTTTAACACGGTGTCAGTTTCTTTGTTGTTTTGTCGCTATGTTTTGACTCCTTGGCTATTGTTTTGTCTATGCAGCGTGTTGGCAGAGCCATTGTTTGGTATTTATATTTTAGTTGGTCAGTCTTATTGTACGTTTTCATGGATTCACATTTTTGTTCTCTTAAACCAGTGGATCATTTCGACTAGGATTTTGCCACGTTCTGCGATTAACATGAGCAGAGCCCCTACATCCTTATCACACAACAATTCCCTGAGCTGTGCCAGCATTGTAATATTTGGCGAGATGTCAGTTTCCAGGTCCACAAATATGGAATAGAAATTGAGAATGAAAAAACACAGCAGAATACCAGCTGCCCCATCCTGTTTTGCATGGCTCAGGTGTGAGTTTTATTGGTCGCTCTGAAACTTGGCGCCATTGCTTATATGCTTGAAAAATACATATCATTTGGGCCTATCTAGATTTACTAGTGGAATGTTTGCTCTCAGGTGTGTCGGGAAAATCGTGGATGAATCACTGCTTGTGTGAACGCTCTGAACAGTGACGAGTAGCAATGTGTGTTTGTGTATGAGAGAGGCTGAACAGTGACAGCGGTGATGTGTTTATGTATGAGTGTGTGTATGAGTGTGTGTATGAGTGTGTGTATGTGTGTGCGTGCGTGCGTGCGTGCGTGCGTGCGTTCGTGCGTGCGTTCGTGCGTGCGTGCGTGCGTGCGTGCGTGCGTTCGTGCGTGCGTGCGTGCGTGCGTGCGTGCGTGCGTGCGTGGCTCTGAACAGTGACAGTAGCTATATGCTCCCTGCAGTGGATGGGAATTGGGGCCCATGGCAGCCGTGGGGGGAGTGTTCAGCATCATGTGGTGGAGGGGAGAGGACCCGGGTTCGACTCTGCAACAGCCCTCCACCCACTAATGAGGGTCGGACCTGCCCAGGAGACTCCTCTCAGTTGTCCCGGTGCAGTGTCCATGCTTGCCCAGGTACTGTACTGTCTGTATCAGTGTCTGTACACTGGGTCATATATAATGGGTCCATATATAATGAACCAAACACACCCTCCTCCACATACTGCACAAAATGTATATAAAACATTCACAGGATAAGATTAGTTTAAAGTAGTATATCATTTATAAAGAGTCAAATTGTGGCACTAAAATTCTACATTAAATTCACATGCTGGCTTTTTGAGAATGCTGAACACAAAACACACATTTTTGTTCCAAAAAGCGGCGTATATGGAAGTGTGAGCAGGGATTTTGTGGCTTTCTGTCGTGAAACGCATGAGATCTGTCTGCATTTCTTTCCTCAGGCGGACCTCAACGGGCGAGGGGTAACATCATCGGGAATATCAACGATATTGAGTTTGGAATTGCCGTCCTCAACGCCACCGTCACCAACAGTCTGAACCCAGGGGGCAAATTTATACAGGCAACCATCTCGAACGTGCCCAGAAGCCTTGGTGAGACACCTAGATGCTCCCCGTCCCAACTGAAATAGTGTCTGCAGTCCTGCTAAAGTGCCCTTAGAAACTGGACTGGACTGTGCTGTATCTGTTAAACCAACAAAACTACCTGTCATTACCGATATTCAGGTAGAATCCCCAGTTTATGGCTGTAGCATAAACTGCAAGTTGGTCAACAACAGAATATAAATGTATGTTGGGCTGTAAAACTGCCATTTTTTTAATGTATACAACTTCATGTGTATGCAGTGCCAACTTCCGGGTTTCTATTCAAAATGCAGGTAGAGACATAGATACAGATACCACATACCTCTAAATGTGGAGTTTACTCATTGTTCCTGAGGGGACCTGCTCATTGATTCGGCTCATTTACTGAACTCAGTCAGTCACTGGGTTGGACAGCTGGTCAAAATCCTCCTGTTGGGTATCAGGTTCAGTAAGAACTGCAGTACTGCTGTAGAATTCTCATTCTTCTTCCTTTCTGTGACTAACTACCCCACCTGCTCTCAGGCCCTGGGATGAGGAAGCTCATCTCCATCCTGAACCCCATATACTGGACCACTGCTCAGGAGCTGGGTGAGGCCGTCAACGGCTACACCCTTACAAACGGAGTGTTCAGGCGGGAGACCCAGGTGGAGTTCGCCACAGGTGAGCAGCATCAAACACCGAAGAGGACCTTCTGTGGGCAGCGTAGGTATTTCTGCAAAGTCTGAAATTGCGTGCTTTTGTTTTTCTCCAGGAGAGATCCTGAGAATGACTCTTGTTGCCCGGGGACTGGACCCTGATGGAGCTTTGTTACTGGACATTGTTATCAATGGACACATCTTACAGCTGCCCTCAAACTCAGAAATCAGCATTAAAGTAAGGCTGCTTCTGTCCCAGCTTTATATAACTGGTGTCTGAAAACAAACGTCCTAATTAACATTGTTCATGAAGTTGTTTAATAGAATCTTGCATGATGTATTGGGTCATGTGGAAAATATTTCCTGTGCTGTGTTTATGTGTTAAGGACTACACGGAGGACTACATACAAACAGGCCCGGGACAGCTGTACGCTCTCTCCACACGCATGTTTACCATTGACAAGGTCAGCGTGCCCTATTCCTGGAACCACACCATCACCTACGAGTCCTCCAGGGGAAAGATGCCCTTCCTCGTAGAAACGCTCTATGCTTCAGCCATCAGTGCTCACTATCGCCCTCTAGAGGAGCTGCTGGAATACAAAATACACGCCACCATTGCTAAAGGTGAGTTGATCTCCCTCCGGGTGCGAATCATATAAGTTTTGACTGGCATGGCAAGGGCCTGTGGAGGTTGACTGGTCTGTTCTTTCAGGAGACCGAAGCAATCAGTGTCCCGTTGGCTTCCGCCTGGACCCAGTTGGCCCGTATTGCACAGGTAATTTCTCAGAAAGAGAAATATTTGTTTTTCAAAAGCCCCTTTCTTCACTTCACAATTAATCCTGACTTTAAAAAGGTTTAAAAGTTGAGAGAGATAATGACGGTCTGTTCCTCTTTTGGTGAAGATGTGGATGAGTGTGTCGCTGGGAACCCGTGCTCTCACGCTTGTCACAACGCCATGGGGACCTACTACTGCTCCTGCCCCAGAGGCCTCACCATATCCGCTGATGGCAGAACCTGCCAGGGTATGAACAAATGCAACAAGGCATCCACCTCTTTCTGAGAGTCTGTCCTCAGGCGTGGACCACATTTTAAATGCAAAGCATTGTATGTAAATCATTACTTGTTCATTTGCCTCAAATGTGACTTTCTATTTCTTTGAGTTTTCTTCTTTCCTAAAAACTTTAGATAAATTTGATGTTTTAAAAAAATAAATATTCAGCTGTATGTTTGCTCATCATTTCATGTGTTGATACCACAGTAGTGGTTGTGTTGTCTGTTCCCCTTACTATGATCCTATATGGAGAAGTTGTTGCACACAATGGAATCTAACCAGGTTTAGAGACCCTCTGTAAATGGATGTTGTGCTGTATGTGTGTGTTTGCAGACATTGATGAGTGTGCTCTGGAGGGGCATATGTGTCACGAGGGGCAAGACTGTGAGAACACCATTGGCTCGTACCGCTGCGTGGTGCGCTGTGGGCGGGGCTTCCGTAGGACGGCTGATGGACTGAGCTGCCAAGGTCTCCGCTTGCTCTCCGATGTTGATTGACAAGGCGCATGACAGTAATGTCCTTATATAATATGGGTCTATTCCCAAACTGTTTTTTTTTTTTACAGATATTAATGAGTGTCAGGAGGCCAGTCCCTGTAATCAGCACTGTCTCAACACCATTGGCAGTTACCGGTGTGCCTGTGAGCCTGGATACCAGCTGAGGAATCGGAGGTGTATTGGTAGGTATTGTCACTTAAAATGAGTATCTCTGAATAAAATGTTGATCATTGAAACCATTTTTTAAAAGGCCGATTCAAATAAATCTGGCAAAACAAGACTGGATAATGATTCCAATTTTTTGAGATTGAACAAAGAGAAACAAGTGTTTTTATTATTCTGGGTGTGAAATTATATAAATGACTCAGGTTCTTAAGAGCTCAGGGACATTGTGACCCAGCCGTAGAAGCTCTCTGCCAGTGCTGCTGTCCTGACCCACTTCTGTCTCCGTTCAGACATTAACGAGTGCAGGCAGAGGGTTTGCCGCTTGGACCAACAGTGCAAGAACACCAGGGGCGGGTACAACTGCATCGACCTCTGCCCCACAGGAATGACCAAAGGGGTCAACGGGACGTGCGTTGGTGAGTGGCTGGAACTGCTCTCCCAGACCGCGCATCACTGCAGGGGCAAAAAGGAGTTGTTCCGTAGGCCTACCATCAGACCACACCAGCCAATGGGAAAATGGGGTTAATTCATCAGCAGTAGGCCTAAAAATCCCCATTTATTTTTTCTCTTCTGTGCTTTCTAGATATTGATGAATGTAAAGATGGCACACACCAGTGCAGGTACAACCAGATCTGCGAGAACACCCGGGGCAGCTACCACTGCACCTGTCCCAGAGGATACCGCTCCCAAGGAGTGGGCCGACCGTGCCTCGGTACGTACCGCACTGCGCGGACACCGTCCGCTCGCTGCTGCTTCGCATCACCCGAGCACGTCCCTGCCTCTCTGTCGCTCTCTCCCAGCACAGCGCTCAGACGACCCCTCTCCCCACCCCAAGCTTTTCCCACATACAGAGAGACAGAGACAGACCTGTGAGGTCACTTCCTCTCCTCGCTCACTAACAAAGTGCTGCTTTGAACTTCGAGGCTAAACTTTTAACTCTTGTGAATAGAATGGGAATTTGAGAATTCTGGATCGCAGTCCTTTCGATTTTGTACTTAATTTGTACTCTACGGAAGACCGTAAAAGGTAAAATAATCTGTCTACCAGCACAACAACCCCAGCACTTACACTTTGCTTTTCCACCTTCCTTTCACTTCTGATCTCCTCCTGTTTTTGCTCGGAATCCTGTCCTGACCTGCACTGCTTTGCCATGGCATTCATTCACTGGACATTATTAACATTACAGATCTCAATAATTTCTTTATGCTGTGTCTGATCTGAAATAATGATCAGAAATATTTTTTTGCCAGTATAGAAAATCGTTTTTAGAACTGTGGACCATAAGGCGATGCATAATTGGCTCAAGCATCGCACAGGGATGGGAGGGTTTCAGGCGGCTGGGATGACAACGCTTCATCGCTCACTATCGACCCCCGCTGGTCGATCAGACACCTGCACTTGTTAAGCTGCACATGAAGTGTCATCCTCCAACTCATACCTGTGCAAGCTTGACCTGCGAACTACAGCGTGATAAGAACTGGCACTTTTCATCTTGTTCTTTGCTTGTCTGTGCTCTCCCGAATCAATAGCAGAGGTTGCAACAACGTGCACTGACTGGAGATGCCAAAGTCAAGGGGAAAAGTATTTTTTTAAATTTGATAAACGTTTGTGTAAAGAAAGTAACAAGTAACATTATGCTTGTTTTTCAGTTAGCAAAATTAAATAGAATGAGTTCTAAAGCACAGAACTTTCTCAAAGTAGCCACTGATGTGGCGTAAAAAACGCTCCTTGTTTTTTAAGCACACGTCACTTGTGTGGGACTTTGATGTGAACGCTCAGCATTGGGGCAACTGACTGATCCCCGTTCTCTCTGTTTCTCTCCTCCTCCTCTCCTTCATCAAAATCCTCCTACTCCTCTTCCCCTTCCCTCCACGTGCTGGGCCTTGTTGTGCGGGGCAAGACATTAATGAGTGCGAGTGGGTGCCCACACCCTGTGCCCACCAGTGTGTCAACGGCCCTGGCAGCTTCAAGTGCCTCTGCCCGCCCGGGCGCCACTTGCTGGGCGACGGGAAGTCTTGCGCCGGGCTGGAGAAGCTGCCCAGTTATGAGAGCTATTCGTTCGGTTATAGAACATCGCAGTCCTCGCCAGAGAGGAGCCACTACCAGCGGCAGTACCACAGCCTGGCCTCTCAGTCATACCATTCCTTTTTGAGCGATAGCAACCTTAAAAGGCCGGCGCACCGCTCACGCAGAGGCACTAGAAGGGCATGTCTTGAAGGCTTTAAAGCGAGGAGAGGCCGTTGCCTAGGTAACTATCAGTCAGGATGGGGGTCGAAATGCATAAAGAAATGGCCTTCTGCATTTATACAATGCTTATAGCATGATATTTCCTGAGGGCTAATGAGGCAAGCTGTCCATATGTCCAGTCCTGTGAAATGTGCCTTGTAAATAAACAGTAAACGATATGATGTGTGAAATTTATGTTTGAAAATATCACACCCACTAACTGCATCTTATATTTGGAAGATTTGGCGTTCTTTATCATCATGAGCATGTGGCTGTGTCGCAGTACAAGGACATGTATAACTAATATTGAAATTATATTGTTGGATATGATATAGTTCCAGTAATATTTACATAATTTACATTAATAATAAAACTACAGATAAATTGAAATAGCACAAATTATTATATCCCGATTAGGATCTCCGGTTTGTGTTTATTCACTGAGTTTTAGGTGGTACCATGAAGCCTAACGTTTAATTTATAGGAACATTATCAAACGGTACTGTCTAATATTAATGAGAAGTTTACAGTACGTACAAACTTGACTGTGAACTGTGTGTTTCCAATCCATCAACTTATATATATATTTAAAGCCCTGGTAAACTAAAAAATAATGTGTTTGCCATTGTGATGTTATACTGATGACATGATCAGTTTCAATTGTTTCTCTATAGACATCAATGAATGTGAAAACAGAGATGCTTGTCAGCATGAGTGCATGAACACTCCGGGGAGCTACAGGTGTCTGTGTCCCCATGGATATCGACTTATGACCAATGGAAAGACCTGTCAAGGTAAGCATGCCAACCAATCAGTTTCATTGTTCCTACTATTGCTTATTTACAATCAGTGACACTACCATGGTGATTACCCAGCACACATCCTGTATATTTGCACAGACACACTGAAACATAGTGTAATATGATTAGAGGAAAATAAAATGATCTCAAGTCATTATAGTGGCAAGATAAATGCAGAATAATGTGTTCTTGCAGATGTTGATGAGTGCCTGGAACAAAATATTCAGTGTGGAACTAACAGAATGTGCTTCAACATGAGAGGAAGTTATCAGTGCATAGACACACCCTGCCCACTAAACTACCAGAGGGACCCTGCCACAGGGTAAGTACCGTCCCGTCCAGACAAGCCCATTGCATGATGACACCACAGCATGTACATTTAAACTTAGGCTACTTATGTAGCAGGTACAAACCCACAGGACCACCACGTACAGCCCTTCATTCACAGAAGTTACATAAAATAACACCTTTGAATTTGTCATCTTTAAGATCAACTTATTCTGCTGCAGTTTCTACGACTGGACTGTTTGCAGGGATCGTGCAGTTAGTTGAATATTTAATTGCACCGTTTCCAAGCGTTACACGTGCAGTATACATTTTTATTGTCATTGTCTGTTAAAATCTTTGCCTTACAAGAACTTAATCTCAATCAATCAATATTGCTTGCCTCATATCTTTGTCTGCATTGTATTTACAGATTTTTTTTAAACTAATGAATGAGTGTCCCCCCCCCCCCCTACCCTTCTACAATTTTAAATGATCACTGACTTGAATGTCTATTTCTTTCCAATGAATTATTTTACATGTATAATATAAATCACTACATAGCCTGAATGTATCTCACCATGTAACTCTTCCTTTGTCATACTGCCACATTGAAGAGAAACAATGGGGGAGGAAATGCATCTTTCTTGTGATGTCACAGGTTCTGCCTGAAGAACTGCCCTCCCAATGACCTGGAGTGTGCCCTCAGCCCTTACGCCCTGGAGTACAAGCTGCTGTCCCTGCCCTTCGGCATCGCAGCCAACCAGGACCTCATCCGCCTGGTGGCCTACACACAGGACGGAGTGGTGCACCCCCGGACCTCCTTCCTGGTCGTGGACGAGGACGTCACCCTGCCCTTCGCCATCCGGGACGAGAACATGAAGGGGGTACTGTTCACCACACGGCCGCTGCGCGAGCCCCACACCTACAGGATGAAGGTCCGGGCCTTGTCCTCCAGCGCCGATGGCGGCATCGAGTACCAGACTACTTTCATCGTGTACATTGCAGTGTCTGCCTATCCATACTAATGCACTTTAGGGGCAAGGACGTGCCTTTGTGTACACCACTGCAAGGTGCTGGAAAACCACCACTTTAAAAAAAAAAAAGAAGAAAAAAAAACTTTCTCTACATTTTCAAGGACTCAACACTGCCCCCTGGAGGAAGCTGGAGTGTTTACAAAAGTGCATTGTTGTTTTGCTGTTGTTCCATTTGGAGGGGAAAAAATCATCAAATAGTACCTAAAACCATAATCTCAATTCCTCCAAATCTTCCATAGTTTTGTAAAAAGAAAAAAAAATGCAAAAAGGTTTCACAAGCACAGGAAAGACAATATTGTTTTAGGGATGTTTCAAACAGGCTCCTATTCAAGTGAGGTGAGTTATTAACACTAGCTGATATTATTTACATCTACTTATTAACTTATTGGTAAGCGCTTGAACAGGAATAAGGGCAGTTCCTCCATTATTACCTCCAGTTTGACTGGCCCTGAAGCAATCCAAAGATGTTACAGACAGTTAGACAGCAGAACAAGGAGCCGTGTCCTGAACGGAACGCGGCGGTGCCCGTGCAGAATTAATCCGGCCACTTCTGAAGTCCACAAATCAAAATGGAGGCGGCGGGTTTATGTGTGGCCTGAAACAAAGCACTCAGCCTCATCAGGTAACCGTTCCAGGCACACCCAGATGCCCTTATCAGAACCCACAGCGTGAATACTCCTTCACTGTGTCCACTGTGTGACACTCCTGTTTAGTGTCATATCATTAGGTTCATATGCCTTTGGAGCCTTTCATAGTTCCGTTTTACTCAGTTACCAAGATGTATTCTATTTTTATGATCTGTATATAAGTGTATTTTTTCCCCCATTTGTTCTATACAGTACTGTATTCCATTTTGTAAAAGAAACCAATAAATGTACAATCACAAATACATTTCATCCTTCATTTGGTCCTTGAAAGGAAACGATATATAAAAATATCAAACGGGTAAAGAAATCTAAACACTGGGATTCAAGTGATGTATTGAAAATATTTAGCACGGGAAAACTGTGGTCATCACATTCCTGTAAGACACACAATAGGCCTACACTACAGAACATACAATAGGAAAACAAATTTGCATCTGTATATATTTTATTGTATCACAAAAGCACAAACATAAAAAGGAATATTTGATAAGGCAGTTTGTACACCAGTTTGGTAGTTATTTTTTGCACTTTTTCACAAGAGCAATAAACATTACTGCACCAAATCAACTATTTAACTTGTTTTGACATGTTGCTCACAATTCAAGATACGTGAAATAAAAATGCCTTATTTCACGATTATCATAAAAAGTGTGGCTCATACAATATGGTACAGGACATTAGAGGTACATATCCTACAGTACAGCTTAGAACAGGAGTGGGCAACTCTAGTCCTGGGGGGCCGGTGTGTATGCTGGTTTTGCTGCCAAAATTTGGTTTGGTTACCCTGGTTCAATAAGCTAATTAGTGACATACACCAACATCGATTTACTCGTAAATTAGACCACGATAAAAATGGAATAATACATGCATACAGGCACAGGAATATTCATCAGCATCTGTTTATATCGCAGAACGTAGCTAAAATATCAGATTATGTAAATGATTGGGCTAATTAAATAATTGGTAACTGGTGGAAGCAAAAACCTGCATACAAACCGGCCCCCCAGGACTGGAGTTGTCCACCCCTGGCTTAGAGCCATACACAATACTAGTACAGTAAGTTGACAATAGCTCCAAGTGCATAGAAAAAGAACCTTAAGAAACCACAACTGCTCTGATTTAAAAAAACAAACAAAAAAAAATTGTATCAGATGAATTATTCAGCCTGAAATTACTTTTACTCCATGATTGAATTAAATGGTAATGCACTTTGTCCTTAACTTCTAATAATGGATTTAAGTGTTAAGTGTTTTAGATAGACACACAAGTTTTAATACAACGGAATACATTTTTTTGTGAGAATTGAAAACGTTTTTTCAAATTTTGAAAAAATGCCTGCAAAGTTGAAAACAAAGCGCACTGCAGTTATACTAAATCCCAGATTTTAATAATTACAATCACTAAGATGTAGTAAAATGACCCTTTTTGCACTGAATCATATCAGGTCTTATGGAAGCTAAATATATACACAACACTGACAATCATCCAGCACTAAGACTTACTGGAGTTATTTGGTCCATAAACTTGTGCAGGAAATTAAAGATGTTCAGCACATCTGTGTAATGCATTGGGCATTATAAAATACTGGATAAATGCTTCCATTACAAATAAACAGTGATGCATGATACTTCATACGAACGGATCAAACAGCCAAGACAGCACATATTGATTCTTTTGATTCCCAAATATCCTGTGCATGAATACCCAGACGTCAACTACTTCAGCGATACCTCAGATTCAGACTTACAAAATAAAATGTTATGATTACACTTATACCTAGAACAGCCAATCAGGTTTTTAGAACATGTCATCAGTCAGTCACATTGGTATCCAACATTTACCGCTGACCTAATAAACAGCAGGACAATCCTTTTCCTCATTTGTTGAAATACCAGAAAGACCCGCTTTCATTTGACCGACCCTGCAGATGATTTGCTATTATTATATTATGCTATTTTTTTTTGCAATCAGAAACGGGTGCCATGTTTCCCGTGGCGTACATATAACGAAGGCTTGCGCTGCGTCTCATTCAGTTATTGTAAATACACATCCATCTTTATTTATTATTTTTTTTGACACAAGCTTCAATATATTTTGCAACAGCGAGCGCAAAATGGCTTGTGAGTATCTAGTCACTAAACATCTTAAATATGAAATAAATCCTATAAAGAAAAACATCCTCTCGTGCTAAACCGTTAGCCCTGTAAATGTCTGTTGAGGATACAGTTTTACGTGTTTCAGAACGGTTGCAGCCAAAAGTTTCAGTCCCCTCAAAACAACCACAGGGCAGCACAGGGTGAATATGCAAAGCATATGTAGACGGCCAGTCAGTGAAAAACTGAACATGGCTAAGTGAGTACTGACCACTGTTATTGTAGCAAAAAGCCTCGTTGGCTATTTTCATTCGGAAAGCCTTCTTAGCTACAAAATTGTATCTGAGCATAATGCACAATGCCCATAAAGATGCAATTCCTTTTCACAATTAACTGTATTTATTATTCCACTTGCTGCACTTGCTTTAATGCGCTTCATTCATCGGTGTATTCAGCTGATCAAGGAAACCGGACTTGGTTTCACCAAGTAAACCCTCAAATTTGAATCGTATCCCCTTTACCATCGACTCCACTGACTCTAAAATGATGCGTTAATCACTTTGATTGGCAATGTCTGTTCTAGGTATGAGCACAAGTGCAGCTGGTCTAGCTTTGAACAGTAAAGTGATCAATGAGAAATTGTTTCACAATTTGGCAACAAAACCTCCAAACAAGCAAGGCAGATGCAGGTTACAGTTAACACTTAGGGCCGGATTTACTAAGACCTTTCGTGGGAGCAAAAACATTTAACACGCACAATACACAAACATTTAACACTACCAATGAATGGTGCAAAACAAATACCACGACCGACCATTTGTCATGTTATTGGTTTTGCGTGTGCTAAAAGGTTTTGGACACGTTAAGTCTTAGTAAATCAGGCCCTTAAAATGGCTAGTTTCCCCCCCCCCCCATTTGATGTTTTTCCATTTTAAATATGCACAATCAAATAGGTTCATCCGGTAAATTAGGAATGTTAAGAAAAGTGGAAAATGCAGGAAAGGCGGAAAGAAAATGTACCCTCCCTTCAGCACAGAACGGTACACAGGAGAAAATAAACACAGCGCCAGCACACATGGAACGCTGGAAATGGCAGGTGCACTCAGGGAATGTGACAGGAACCCAGATCTATGACGTCAACATGGCTACAGCATGTCAGAAACGTCGATACGCGATAAATGTTGCAAGCTAATGCCCTTGGTTGTGAAATGATGCAATGTGGTGATGAGATCTGTAAGAGGGGTGATGAGCTTCATGTGCCACAGAGAGGGAGTATTAAGTCTAAACTAGAGCATACAGGAAGCCACCCCCACCGCAAATCTCACGGGATCTCATCTGTGGCACGATCACGTTGGATTTTACAGGGAATGTGAATAATCCCTATGAATTTGCCAATCTGCTCAACAACAAGAAAGGAGCAATCGCATTCTTTTGTCAAAGGAAATGAAAGATCAAGACATTCCTGAGAATGGCGAAGCCAACAAAATGGAGGCTACCTGCCACTAATCCAGATGAGACAACATACTGGCTGCTTTTTAAAATCTAAGCCTTTCTTGACAGATCCTCACCACAGAGTGCATCCCCACTCTTTGCATTGTACAGTACAGTGTCCGGCTTCAGGAGGCACAGGGAACCAATGAAGTGTGATAGCAGAGGGAAACGGGAGAGGCTTTGAAGCAAGCAGAGATAAAGAAAGGAAGGACAGTGAGGACACACAGAGAGTCCTCCACGGCAGCCTGTGAACAAACTCTTGGTGTTTATGTACCATCCGTTTTTGAGCCGGTCCAGGACTCCACTACACAGTTTTCCTGGCAGTTAGTACTCGTACGATGGATCCCACGCCACCAGCAGACAAGGCCTGGAAAAGCAAACGCAACGCTCAACACCGCAACTTTACAATTATGAAATCAAGCCCGGTCAACGTATCTTGCGCTCTTGGATCAATTAAATAATATTCTGTTTCTTCCATTTCTTAGGAGCTATCACTCAGAGAGCAACACAGTCATAAACAGCTGGACTTTTTTAGAGCTGCCTTACCTTTTCGTGCCACTGCAACAAGACGGCACTGCTGTTTTCAGAGGGCCTCTCGAAGCCCTTGTAGATGTACTTCATGAGGAGATCGACGCCACTCTTGTCCAGCGACTGCACTGCCTTCTCGATGTCGCAACTCTTGAAAGCACTGAGGACTTTCAGTACTAGGGCTTCAGCTCGATCCTAAACAAAAATACCCTGAAGGTAAATTTTACATAACGGACCCCAATGTATAATTATAGCATAATTCTATGCGGATTCTCTTCGCCTATGCCTATATATTTTTTTAATTAAAGATACGTACTGATATTTCAGAGAAATTTCATCATTCTGGTGGATTAACAGTACTCATCGTGTTTAAAGGCTAGTTATAAAAATACAAAACAGAGCAAAGAAATTGGAAATTCCAAATATCATACAATCATCAACTTTATAAAAAAATGATAATAATAAAAAAGTGTATTTCTTCCCATTACAAGAAGGAGGTATACCTAACGTTACAAATCCAAAAACACAAGGGAAATGCTGTTGTTCATTAGAGTTATTTTATAGGTGGACAGTCCAAAGACTTCAATCTCCGTTTTGCACAGTACAACCTTGATGTTTCTGACATTATGTAAGGAAAAATTATACATTAATGCATGAATGCCTTTCATCATGAAGTCTGTTGACTGCATGAAAAGTCAAACCTAATTAAGTATTCTGTTTCACATCTCCTGCTTTGTGAAATTTTTTTATTATTTTATGGCTTGATATGTGGACTGTGCAACAACACTAACTGAAATGAGGATGCCTTATGCTGACCCATGGGACCTTGTTTCATTTTACATAATTAGGCATAATTTACACACAGGGTAACCTCACCTTGACATTCTGGTTCTTTGTGTTGATTGGTGGGTTTTTCAGAACTGCCTGTAGGGCCTCCATTAGATTCCCTGTGCATGGAGGGGTTAAGAAAAACAATGGCACCTCTCTAATCCCAATTACTGTCCCCAAATTTAGAGAGCTATGGTTGTACAATAAGTAGCTTTAAGAGGTATATGCACCATACCTACAAAACATCCCAAAGTGACATCTTGCAACTTGTATTATCAAGTGAAAACGACAGACACAAAAGTGGAGTAGCCTATTTTTTCAATTTAAAATGAATTTTCTCTTCCTTTAGAGAAAAGCTTCCTGTGTCTTTTAGCTACCTTATAAGGTTATAAGGCAATCGTACTCAACTTCCCCTTGTCGTCTCGGAGAGCTGTGGCTAGACATTATATGTTCATTAATGCAGCACATATTTGAGTTTCCTTCAAAATGACTGGCTTAATTGTTCTTTTCTAAGGTCCTGCAACAACGCCAGGAATGTTCCCAACAGGCAAGTCTGGACATAGAATCTGAATTACCGAATTATTCTTAGACCGCGGTTCCAACGTCAGAGCACGTCCAACCTACTTATTAAGTTCAGTAGTGAAACTCCACAATGTGCACTTCAGCAAATACATTAATATTGCGGAGCAAAATGCCAAATGTGAATTATATCACAGGGTCACAAACTTACTTCAGGTTACCTCATGCTTTCTCACAAACGTGGCATGTTTGCAGCAAACGTTAGGTGCGGGCGAGACAATAAAGTCCTAAATCTCAAGAATAAGAAATACATGTGAGATTCACCATTTAGCGCCTTGACATCAAAACCTTCGACAAATCAAGTAACTTAGCTAACGTTCGTTAGCTTGATTGCGACAGGGATATGTGACCACGCTCTCATACTCATTATAATTAATGAATAAGTAACGTTTGATAATATAACCCGATTAGCACAAACTAATGGTCCGGCTATAATCATGCATGCAGACGGAAAGTAAAGCAGAAACAAAATATGTAAGTTAACGTATTTCCCATTCATTAGCTAGCAATAGCCAGCTAGCTTGTCATAATCAAGCCAGTTACCTAGCCGCCTACATTTTGACATTTTCTGTTTGCATAAGATTGCCCACTCTCAGCTAGTTCGCAGCCATGTTGAGAATTGTAGCTACAACAAGATTTCCTCAAGATATAACATTACTGGAGGTCATGCACTCAAATGCATTCAGCAAATAGATATTAGCTGACTCCATCTATTAAGTATATGAGTCAGACTTGCACCACACCCTATGCTAGCTAGCTAGTGGCACACCGGCAGGACAGTTTAAGCTTAAGAGCATGACGGTTTATAAAACGTTAATAACCTTACCAAGACAACATACATAACCAAACCAACCAAGTAATATTTTCATAAATACTTGCAAAACAATTTGAAAGGATATTGTCTTATCAAAGAGTCAACTTCTGTCTCATCTGGACCTAGTTGGTTCTCTCCACCATCCTCCTCGTCAACAAACTTATTCTCGTCGTACTCGTCTACATCTACCTTCCTGAAGAGATTAGACACGGTGTTCTTCGACATGGTCAGGGTTTCTGTTGTTTTCCTGGCTTTAAAAATGTTTTAAATGATCAACTGTGCACAATGAATCCGATCCGATCCGATCCTCGGTTTCTTTCAGGAAAATGACACGGAACAACCTCTTCCTCTTTCCTCTCTCCACTGTTCCACTCACTTCCGTAATGAAGCGCGCCAAGTGGTCGTCGTGTGTATTACATCTCAACAAAAACGTTTTCAGCGTACAAAAATGGGAAGTTACTCATGCATAGCCTGCAAAGCACTGACTGTAATTAAAACTGGCAAAGATTAGGCCTGTCGTTTAAAGTATTGATATCAAAATGAGTTACAAGTTACAACAAACAATATTGGCTATTGTAGCTCACACTAATTAAACTAGGTCTATTCCAAAGCTACCCAATCTTTCCTGAATTAGCTGTTTAATGTACAACTGTAACTTGGCCCTGTGTTTTTTTATTTAACATCTGAAGAGAATGTGGATACACAGGCTAAATACCTGTTAAGCATTTACCCTGTGTATCCTGCGATTGTGTAGTTTGATGAGACCTGCCTTCTCATTGGCAGATCAGATGTTGTTATCCAATAGGGGGAATTATTCGTTTTCAAAACAGGGCTTTATTGTGGGATGTGGGAAGTTGTATCTGTGTGGACATGAGGTCAGAAAGTACAGAAGTTAATGTTTTTAAGGGCTGAAACACTGTGGTCATTGCGGTTATTTCTGTAGGAAACCCTAAAAAGTGGCAAACTCTCTGTGCTGTAAAACTTTGTTTCTCTCTCTCTCTCTCTCTCAAGCTTTTTCTCCTGTATTTCTGTTTGGGAGTCTCTTATCTTTACCCTTCTACTCGTGTCTACGAGCTACACACGGTTTAGTGGGTGGTTTATTATTTGGCTACAGCCAGGGAGTTTTTCATCTCTGGTTTTCGTTTCTACTATTTCGGGTACCTAGACTCCTTTAGTGGTCCTCGCTTCTGTGGGTGACTTCTGTATTGTGCTTTGTTTTGTCGCATTTGACTCATCAGTTCAAACCAAACCCTCACAGTACGAAGAAGCCATATTATGGATGAATCAGCGACTCATTCACAAACTGATCAAGTGGTAGATGCTACACCGGTTGAGGGCGTTAGAGCCCTACAGTCAAAGCAACAAGCACTGGCCACTTAGCCAGCCAAGTAGGGCAGCTGACGACCCAGTTGCGGGTACAGGAGGGCTGGCTTCGGGAGCTGGCGGAAGGCATGCGCCGTCTCACGGTTGCACCTAAACCACCTGTGCCAGTAGTTCAGGCTACTCCTCCCCCTGTTCAAACTTTTCACCCACCTAGGGAACCCAAACTGCAGCTTCCCCTCCGCTATGACGGTCAGGCCGGCAAATACAGAGGTTTCCTCACCCAATGTCTTATTTTTATTAAAGCCCAGTCATCATGGTTTAGTTCATAAGAATCCCGTGTGCCATTTATATTGTCATTGCTCACCGGACTCGCTCTTAATTGGGTTACTCCTTTAATTCGGAGCCAGTCTCCCATTTTGAATTCTGCCACCACTCTAATGAATTAAATGGAGTCTGTGTTTGATCACGACGCTTCGGGTCCTGAGGTGTCCAGACGCCTTATTCGTCTTCGCCGGTGGCCGAATTTTCTATTTGGTTTCGTGCTCTGGCAGGAGAAACAGGCTGGTCAGAAGCGCCGATAATGACTCAATTCTCTGAGTTTATTTATTGTGGAGGTGGATGCTTCCAAATTAGGAGTGGGCACCATACTGTCTCAACACTCCCCCATCACCCGTGTGCTTATTTTTCTCGCGCCCTTACTCCGGCCGAGAAGAACCATGGCTTGGGGGATCGGAAGCTCCTGGCTGTCAAATTGGTCCTGGAGGAATGGCGTCACTGGCTTGAGGGTGCTGAACACCCCATCACGGTCTGGACCGACTATAACAATTTGGAATACGTCCAACAGGCTAAAAGACGGAATTCCCGGCAGGCGCGATGGGGATAATTTTTTTACCCATTTTAACTTCCTCTTGACGTATTGCCCCAGTTAAAAAAACCTGAAACCTGATGTGCTATCGTGCATTTTTGACCAATCAGACAAACCTACCACTCCAGAACCTATTGTGCCATCTGCCCAGATTCTAGCGCCTGTCCTATGGGACATCGAAGCGGCAGTCCAAGAGGCGTTGCACCTTGAACCGAACCTGGGGGGGGGCGGGGGGTCCTGCCAACTGCCTTTTTGTTCCTCCCACTTTGAGGTTTCGTGTCCTACAGTGGGGTCACTCCTCCCAACTGGCTGCCCATCCTGGCGTGCACCGCACCAAGGATTTTCTATCCAGATGTTTTTGGTGGCCTGGTATGGATAAGGATGTACGTGATTTTGTCGCCGCTTGTGTCATCTGCGCCCGTAATAAAGGTTCTCGATTAATTTTCTCCTGCGGGTTCATTACGCCCCCTACCCATACCCAGGCGACCGTGGAGTCCCATCACTTTGGACTTTATAACCGGGTTAACTGATTCTCAGGGTAACACGGTTATTTTGGTCATTGTCAATAGGTTTTCCAAGACGGCACATTTTCTCGCTTTGGCCAAATTGCCATCGGCACCGGAAACCGTGCAGCTAGTGGTCAACCATGTTTTTCGGATTCACGGTTTACCTCACGACGTGGTGTCCAATCGTGGCCCTCAGTTTGTCGCTAGGTTCTGGCGACCTTTTTGTGCACAGTTGGGCGCGTCCAACTGTCTTCTGGGTTCTATTCGCAGACTAACGGACAAAAGGAGCGCACTAATCAGACATTGGAGAACACTCTTCGCTGCTTGGCGGCCTCCAGTCCTACTTAATGGAGCCGTCATCTACCCTGGGCAGAGTATGCCCATACACACCCTGCGCAATGCCTCCACAGGCCTTTCCCCTTTCGAGGCCACATTTTCCTCTTCATCAACAAACAGATGGGGGAAAGTCTTTCGGAAGACAGATGTCAGACTAACATCAAAATCACTGTCCAGTACACGGTGGAGTGCTCGGGCAGAGGCAACTAAGGCACTGTGGAGAAATTACACCCACATTAGAGAGGCCTTCGTGGTATGTGCAATGATGATAATGAGAAAAGAGATACTCAAATTGAGGCCGCTGGACTATGTGCTAAATTGGACATCTTAGAGATGGTGTTCATGGCACATTTCTGGGACGTCTTACTTGACCGGTTCTACGCTACAAGCATGCACCTACAGAAAAGTGACATTGACATCTGTAGCAGCACAGCTTTTGAGGGAGCATTGAGGGATTTTGTGGCGGGACAGCGAGACCAGGTGTCTCTCAGTCATATAAACACGATCTTCAGTGAAAGAGGAAATGCAAAACATTTGCAGATGAGAGCTCAGAGCCAGGTGTGACACTTGAGGGGAGGGAGAAGTTAAAAATAGATACATTTTATGTGGTCATTGATAGTGACATGCCTTGAACATTGCTTGGATGCTTACAAGTGTTTGACCAGTCTCTTTGGAGTTCTGTTTATGTCAGATCAGGTGTCTAACAGTGATGTCATAGTGGAAAAGGTAAATGCACTCTCCGCTGCATATCCATCAGACCTGGACATGAACTTTGCCAACAAACTCATCCAATTCAAGTATTTCATGTCTGACTCTGAGGGTGAGAAGTGCTCAACTAAATTGCTTGAGACATTGCAGGCACTTAATCTGCAGTCAGTGTTCCCCAATGATTTTGTGGCACTTTGGATTTTTCTAACCTTGCCAGTGACAAACTGCCAGGGTGAGTGGACATTTTCCCTTTTAGGCAGAATCAAAAATGAGCTGCGGAGTAGCCTGTGCCAAACACTTCTCAGCTCATTGTCACTTATGTCAATAGAGTCAGACCTTGTCAGACAGCTAGATTTTGACAATCTAGTGGATGATTTTGCGAGGAGGAAGGAGAGAAAGACATCAATATAGGAAAGTGGGAGGGGGCTCCAAAAGTCACGGGACCATGATCCAGCCCTGGGTGAAGGGACTGATTGAATAACTAAAAGGAGTGAGGAATGTGTGTAAGCGGGAGAGTGATAGGCTAACCAATGAAGGGGAGAAACAAGGAACCAAACGGGAACCACGCCCAGCCTGCAACAAACATAGAAATGAGATGAACAGGGTAAACTGAAAAAGCGTGACATGAAACATAAAAAATAGAAAAACGGTGGGAAATGGCAGATGTTACACATACTGCACTGCAGAGTGACTTATCCTGTTTTTAATCCTAAATGGAATATTTTTATAATCAAGGTGGCTATAGAGGAAACCACTAATCTAACATGATGATCCACCATTACAATACATACTCTTTATTTCCTGACATTTAAACTTGATCTGTGTCAAATGTCAGCACTCAGGCAACTGCTTTTGTTACCCCATGGAAATAAACCTTATATACTGAATTTGTGGAATACTCTGAAATAGAGCCGAGTATATTTACTCTGTACAGAGCTTGATCTTTACCTATGTAAGAAAAAACTGTCAAGTGTAAAACTCATTTCCATAGTAGACAGATATCATACACTGCCTGGCCAAAAAAAAAGTTGCACTCTTAATATTTAGTTGGACCAACTTTAGCTTTGATTACAGCGCGCATTCGTTGTGGCATTTTTTCGACAACCTTGTGCAATGTCACAACATTTATTTCCGTTCAGAGTTGCATACATTTTCGGCCGAGATCTTGTATTGACGACGGAAGAGTCGAACCACTCCGTAAAGTCTTCTTCAGCACATCCCAAAGACTTTCAATGGGGTTAAGGTCAGAATTCTGGTGACCAATTCATGTGTGAAAATGATTCCTCATGCTCCCTGAACCACTCTTTCACAATTTGAGCCCGATGAAACTTGGCATTGTCGTCCTGGAATATGCCCATTTATGGGATAACCTGGTCATTCAGTACATTCAGGTACTCAGCTGACTTCATTTTATTGCTGCATAACGTTGCTGAGACTAGACCTGACCAATTGAAGCAACCCCAGATCATAACACTGCATCCAGAGGCGTGTACAGTGGGCACTATGCATGATGGGTGCAATGGCAACTTTTGTTTTGACCAGGCAGTGTACATCATATCATATCTGGCTTACTGCAGAATGCAGATGCTGTCATTTGTCAGTCGGTAACATGGAAAAGAATCACCCATTATCAAATCCCCAGTATCAGAAATAGTTTGAGGATTACAAGCTAATTTCCACACAGGTAATTTGGGAATTAATTACCTTTAATTTAAGTTAAATAACATGCACAAAAGTATATATAGCAAATGGTTACATAACCTTACATAAGTTTTGTAACTAATTACCATCATAAAAAACAGATACATTTCTGTAAAAGTAGCATGCAAACTCCTGGGTTTTATTTCTCTCTGTTTCAAAACAAAGTCATCTCCATAAATAAAAAGACTGTATAATCTCAAAAGAACAAAAAAAGGCTGAAACCAAATGGAAAAATGAAAAACAAACTCTTCAGCTTTTGTACTGAAGTCACATCTTGGAATATGTTTGGAATACAGCACTGTAAATGTGTGACAATTTTCAACTTTAACAACCCCAACAATTTTGAACATCATATAGATAAAGAGCATGAATTGCAAATGATCATAAAAAAATAAATATGGAAAATGTTTGTGTGACACTAAGATGAAAAAGGTGTATAAATGTATAATCACACTGTGAGAATTGGGTGTTACACTACTATCTTGTACAATGTATACTTAAATAATACAGTCAGGAAAAACAATACCAGATTAATATGCGTTTTAATATTTCAATGGCTTTGTCTGCTATTCATAATTGTTATCCATGTCAGTGACAGTTGGCCTTAGATAATGCTAAGTGTATTGCTCAAATAAAATATACACATAAGGGCTTGTGTTCGCAATAATCTCTAAAAAAATGTACGCCAACCTTTAGAGAATACAAAACGTATAAAAAAATACACCTGAATAGATCACTTGTTATGATGAAAATGTTGCTGGGAAATATATGATAAATGCATACAAAACACACAGTAATTGTATTGTATTATATTTTATATTATCAGTTCATTATATATGTGCCGCATATACTTTCAATAATATTTTGAAGCTATTTTATGCAATGTTTTTTCTGAAGTGAAATATAAAATAAATGTATTTTCTTTTAAGAAATATATCATTCCATATATGTAATAATGTAATATTCTTTTGGTATGGGGCTAACTTCCCTGAAAGTCTAAAATGATGTTATATTATTATTTAGTAGACATGTATATTGAAGAGTAAGGAACTGGTTTCACGGCAGTTAAGTTACTGATGAGTCTTTCCATACTTAATGATGAGTTTCCGATGCAGAGACATGACCCAATAAACGACATAAGTGGCTGCATAGGGCCCCACGGCCAGGGGACCCCCTAGTCATTGTAAAATATGTATATATTATGTTATATTATTTAGGAGAATGGGTTGGGGAATCCCCCAAATCGAATCCTGCTTAGGGCCGCTCATAGGCTAGGACCGGCACTGCTATGGGGTGCCACTAACTATGGTATATTTTCCACCACCAAAATACACAAATGATTCTGCTGTAAAAATACATATACAATAAACTAACATTAATTAATAAACATTAGCAAGTCTAAACCCTGGCTATTATGCTTATGATTACAGATAGACTATAGTAAAAAATAAATTGTTCAAATTTAACAATAAACAGTGGTAAATTATTGTTGTCATGGATTACAAACTAGCTTGCCAGCTTGCTAACTTCTGTTGCTAGAAAACAAGTGAATAATAATGTAAGATAACATAATGTAATAATGTAAACCTTCTATGAAATTTCAATTCTGAACTTTTTGCTTAGCCTTTGGATTGTTTACCTATATAATTTGTGCAATTATCTAACATCTTAGGAATGATATATACAATATAAATACAATGTTGGTCTGCATATTACTGATGCCTGAAATCACACATATTAAGATAAATGTGAGTCTACACAACTTATAAAATGTTTCAAACCTGGTTTTAAAATCATAGCCACATTACAGAGGAGCATATTTTTAATCCTTGCTATGCATTAGCCACTAAATAAAGGCTTTTTCCTTTTCCTAATCAAGAGTGCCTTGGTCGCATTTTGATCATCCAATTCACTCTTGGACATTTTAGGAATTTTACTCTCTATATCACAGATGTGCTCCTCTCAGTTTTTTCAATTTTTTTTTTTTTTTAGAGTCTATTGTTTTTTATCGATACCCTACATATGCTTCCACATTGCACTGTTTATAGATTCTACGCACTACACTGTCATTATGTCATACTGCATATGTCATACTTTCTCAATGCAACAACCATCATTCTGTTTTTTTTCTTGTACTTCAACACAAACGGTGGAACAGAAAAGCATGTTCACGTTTATATTCTCAACACATTGGGAGTACTTCACAGCACTGGTGGTCTCTCTCCAAAAGAGGACAGTTTGCCTGCATGCAATACAGAATAATCTTTTTTTTTAATGAAAAAAAAAAAATGAAAAAAAAGATGAAATAGAATTTTTTTTTTTTAACTCAAGCCAGTCCAGTCCAATAAACAGATGTGAGGAATCTCTTAGCATATGACCACTTTCACACTCCATTTAGGCACTTTTTGTGTTATTTGACTTTCTTTGTTTTGGCACGTGGCTGTAGGACGTATTTCACCTCCCCTCTGGAGGGCTCAAATGAGGGGAACCAGAAGAGAAGAGAGAGCAACACATTGAAATGTAATAGGAGTCACCAGACATTGGCAAGTCCAGGTTGTTTCTGTTAAATATGGGTTGCTTCACGGTTCTCTCTCTTCAGAAACCTTTTGTTATGCATTTCGCAGAGGGAGAGGGAGACAGAACAGTGAGAAGGGTTCTCCCTCCTGTAAAGGATGCGTTCTTTGATTGCATTCTTAATCACCTGGACAGGGACAGAGAAGAAGGGTGCTCCAGGGTCACTTTCAGAACAGCACAGTGTCATGACCCAAATATGTCAGTCATTCCTGTCTGCTCTTTACAACCCACCCAGCTCTGGTAACACACCCACAGTCTTGAGAAAACACATAAGCAAATCTTCATAACATCATGTATACAAAACCTGCCCTTTCCATATACGTACTATCAGCAGTTATACACGTGCAACCTTTATGTCGATTTAGTACTAGACACTCTTAATGCATTTTAAATTGTCAAATGTAAAGCTCTGTAAGTAAAGTAAATTGCTCACTGGGTTATATATAGAGATTGATTGACATTGCCTTTACTCGCACACCTACAATATCATAGCACCACTGTGACAACAGGTTGGCAGACAGACCTCAATGTTGTTGAGGGTGTTGAACTCCATCAGGTCATGAAGTTGGGTGAAGGCTTGATTTGAGTACTGGAAGTTGAACGTGGAGTAAGGTGTCTCGGGGTCATCAAATATGTCAAAATCGGCATACTCTCTCTCCTGCTCAGTGTTCCTCGGCACTCCTTCACACAAAAACCAATTATCTTTTAGAATGATCTTTTACCACATGGTCGCGTGATTTATCTCACTTATTTTTCTCTTTAAATACTGACACATCAGATTCTAGAAAAAATGGAAAACATTGAAAAGTAAGAGATGTGATCCTCAAAATTGCATAAGTGAGTGTAAGAGGAAAGACCTGTTTTGATAGTCTTTCCAGTGTAATCGTATGTTTACACACTGTTATCACAGATCTGTAAGATATTCTTGGCAACAAGCTTGAGAAGAATACATATGGCATTACAACCGCAAGCAGTTTGTAAATGTCCATAAAATGCTTTCCTTCATTTAAAATATATTTATTAGAGTTGCGTGATGTGCACACATTATATTAGACAACAGTTTCAGATTAATTCATTCTTCACAGCACTATTTTATTGTCTTCAACAGTGCATTATACTTGTAAAGCAATGAAAGCTAGTGAAACCTTATATGCCACAGTATATTAAGCTACAGGAAACAGTAACTTACTGTAAAAATTGGTAACAGTAACTTACTATTCTCAAGAATATTGTACTCAGGGTTGAGAGAGGGCTTTATAAATTTTGTGTCAAATTTTATAGATGCATGTACATGATCTTTTAAAAGTTAATTCCTACCTGGATATTTGAAGTTTCTGAAATCTATGTTGGCCAGCACAAAGTGAATGACAGTAGGACAGTTCCTTTCACCCTTATGTGGTTTGAATATGTAGCACTCCTTCAGGCCCTCCCTGTCAAACACTTTAGGGTCAATTTTGGGGAAGGCCAACTTGTTCATCCGGGACCATTTCTCTGCCAACAGCAGCTCCTGAGGGCGAACATTTGAGGGCAAATCAGTTTCCTCTTTGAACCAATGGACAAATGGCCCACTCACACCACTGTAACATGACAGTTTTACAGTATAGATGATAGTGGTCTCAGACTTGTGGTCAAATTAATTTGCTTACAAATATGTTTTATTCCGGGTAAGTGATGTTTGTGAAAATTTAAGTTAAATCACCATCCCCCTTCACAATAACACTTAATTCAATGACAGTATGCATTAGTTCACATTAAATAGTCACATATTAAATAGTTCACCATTAACATAGTTAATGTCAATGCAGTACAATACAAACGCAAATATCAGCAAATTCTAGTGCCATTCATTCCAATTTAGCACTGTTAGATCAAAATAAAATACACATAAAAATAAACATTTCTAAAATAAATATCAAAATAAAATAAAACTAATTTCAGTTAGAATAAACCTGAGTGCATGTAGTGCACAAATGTATACATTATTTCACCAGTAAACACAGATATTTTACTTGCAGCCTTTACATTGGCAGGCGAGCACACAGAGGTGGTTGGCTAACATTACCAAAGTGAAGCTAAGAGATGTTCTCTGAGTGACTGATCAGAATTTTTGAGCATTTATTGACTTGTTGTTTGTATCCATAATTAAATGCCGAGCTAAGGTAGCATTTTATTTTAAATGGCAAAGATGAGACCTACAGTTTGCTAGTGAGTTTGCTAGTGAGCCAACACTATTTAGGCACAGTAATGTACGGTTAGAGTTAACACAATACAGTGGAACCTCAGAGACCAGATCTTCCAGACTGACCACTGACCTTAAAGGGAGGGCTGGAGTCACAGGGCCGAGCGGAGAAATCAAAGGAGATGATGAGGTCCACTCCTCTTTGTGGCCGCAGTATCAAGGGGTATGGCAGGTTAAAGGTCAATCCACTATCTACCACATGGATCTTCTTGCTCTTCACATCCAGGGGCTCATAGATGCGATCAAATTCATCTGGATCTGTGCATATGAAATTTCAGTTGCAGATTGTTGGAGGTAGAGCTGCATAGCCACGTTGATTTTTAATACTGCAAAATATCAGCTGTATCTAGAAAAGGCAGATGTACTATCTTCACAAGCTTTTACAAATGATAAAAAGGAGACTGTACTTTGGACTCTGTTTTGTCTTGCTCTCATGCTCCATAAAGGTATCACTTTCATTACAGGCATTTAGCAGACGCTCTTATCCAGAGCAACTTACACAACTTCTTATAACATTTATTGGATATATACTGAAGCAATTGAGGTTGAGTACCTTGCTCAAGGGTACAACGGTAGTGTCCTACCTGGGAATCAAACCTGCAACCTTTTGGTTACAAATCCAGTTCCTTAACCATTATACTACACTGTTAGTCTGTTGGATTAAACAAGATTGTTTAATTGGATTAGGAAGACTCAGACAGGGCTGCGTTTAGTGTCCCTTCTTTAACAGCATCCTATGCCTCGGCAATGCAGAACAAAGTTACAACGCCAGGCCAACATACTCCAGGTAAGCTGATATCAGAGACACTTCTGACCTGTGACTGCATCCAATTCGTCTTCAACTGGCGTCTGGCACACGCGGTCTCCAAAGGGGGAGAGCGGCACAGCGGTGTTGAGTCTGAGGCCCCGCATGAAGTTGTGTACCTTCCCTGCACGGCCCTCACGGGTGTTGAACAGGGTGGAGTCGCTGACAAGAGAGGTGAGCATGCGCTGCACCCAGCTCGCCTGGGCCTGTCGGTGGTATTCATCCATCACTTCCGAGCTCTCTGAGGGGGCAATCTCTGACAAGAATTTTCACAGCTTTTGAAATGCACTCTGGATGTAAGGTAAATTGTGGAAAAATCTATTTTAACTGAAAATTAAAAAAAATTCAATTATAATTCAAAAAAAAGGTCATGTTTACCCATTTCATTATAATATATCCAATAAATACAATTAAGATCACAATACTTCCTAGCTTTAGCCATAGCCTAAGAATGCTCCCATGTATCATATAAAAAAAACTGACAGGGCTCCAGAGTGCGACCAATAATCTGTCCAGTGCGACTAAACATTTTCATTGGTCGCACTAGTGCACCTGGAATCTAGTAGGCCTGATTTTTTAAAAATTTAGCATAGAAAGCACAGAAAAAACTAATAAGTAAAATTATTATTTTATTTATAAAATGTATTCATTAATTTAATTTTAAACACAGGCTACTGTTACAATTTATTGTAACTGTTACAACTTATTGGAGATCCATAATTGCTACAATTCTGGGTGTCATTTCGCGACGAGACAGATTGTCTAAAAAAATTGCCCCTTGCCATTAACTGTACAGCACTTTATGGTCAGACATGGACTTTTTTTCTTTTGCTAAATCAAGTGCTACACGGTAAAATGCATTGATAATGGATGTTTGAGCAGTTGTGAATTTTGTGAATTTACTTTTTAAGCCTGCGCTGACATCTATTTGTTACTGAGGTGGCTGTAGTAGTCTCGGTTCAAGTTGTATTATTTTCTTACAGAAATGACCTGTAAACACACCAGACATTGTCGCCATTAGATTCTATGAAGAGATAAGCACTTTCCGACTTGGTTTTCGTAATCTTTTTCCTTCTTGCCACCGAACTAATTTAGCAAGCGGGCGTTGATCCAGTGCTGATTTTCTATTTGCGGCTGTAGAAGCCTCTCAGCGAAGAGCTCTACCTGCTGTTCAGGCATGGTGAGTATTTGCAGCTTCAATTGTGTGGCTAGCGCTGACACACATTGATCTGAATTGAATTAATTAATTAGTTTATTTTTAATTCGGACGGGGCAGCGCGGACCGGATAAACCAACGGGTGGAGCCGCCAGTTGCCCATCCCTGTTCAGAAATGACCAATGTCTATGGGAACCCACCAAAAAGGCAGATGTCAAATACTGTGCTATTGCGCCGTGGACATTTTGGGTACGCCTATTATGTGCTGGTGCGCCTTAATGAAAAAGTTAGAAGCACCAGTGCCACCAATGTAAAACGTTAGTCTGGAGCCCTGAACTGGTTTAACAACTTTTCATCTGGGGAGCACAAAGGCAAGATGTTCTTATGGTAGACTTTCCAGGCCAACAATGAATGGTGGCCTAACCATCCTATTGTTTTATCTATCAAAATATAGACATTTGCAGACAACTGGCTGCTAGCACAATTATAATTGAAATTATTTGGTCTAAAGAAAAATTCTAAATTATTTTATTTGGAGACCCCTTTTTACCCATAAACCCTAAAAAATCAGTGAAGAAGCCTGATTGCCAACACCAAGGGCAGAACCTCTATAAAGACTGAAGCCCCATCATGCCACTGTCTTCTCTTCTCTGTCTGCTTTGCTGCCGAGGAGCTGGCTTTCTTGGTTACTGTGGTTTTGGTTAGGTAAAAATGGGGAAAGTAGACTTACGCCCTGGAAATGCTTTACTTTGACATTGCCTTTCTCTAGTTCAGGTCCCAGGTTAGGTGGAATATATATATTTGTATTTTCTTTTCTTTAATTTCCTAACTCCTTGGTTTTGCTTTTCCTTGTCATGTAAAATAAGAGTGTGTTTTTATAAATTTCCCTCTGACACTTTTAGGCTCTGTTTTTGGCCACTTCATTTTCCAGTGTTTTTCTTTTCCAGGATAGTCATGGACATGACTAATAATAACATTATTTGATTTAACTCACTTTCATGTTGTTCCTCATCATTGTCAAGACTCTCCTCTCCCACAATGTGTTCCGGCTTTATTTGTTCTGTGAAAACAAAAAATGTTGCATCACAACAGACTTCAGATTAGTATTGAGTTTTGTTTTTAATCTTTTGACGTACACCCAACCTTTGAAAAGCCTAATATATTCTGAGGAAGTCCCATTATAGCACACAATCGCTGTGTCATTGTAGTAAATTACTAAGTATATCCACTTTTCTAAAAATAGAACTTAGACAACAAGCAATCAAAAACTATGACATAAACAGCTGGGAGTGGCAATGTCATGCAAAGGTCTTCAGCCTTCAGTCTGTTGTATTTGCAAATACTTCAACCACATGGAAGAACCTTACTGTGCTGTTAATTTATGAATTTTGTGAACACTCATCTAGAGTCACTTGCGTGGTCATTGTGGCATATTTGAGGGGACATGTCTCTTACCAAGCTCTTCTTCCATGGTGCTGCCTGCCGTGCCTGCCGTGACCCCCAGTACTCTGTTAAAGAGGATGGAAAAGGCACTGCCCCACACCCCTGTAAAATACAGGGCACACATCAAGACAGCAAACCTCATGCTTGGATATTTACATTTTGTATTAGTCTTTGTGCTGTCATTCAACATAGTAATTTTTTAAATTACGTATCCTATACTGTGCATGCTCCACTATATGTAGTACCATATATAATGATGTATTTGTATGTTTTTTTTGTATTCATATTTTTGTTTCATATTGAATGTGTTTAATTCTTAAAACAATGAATGAACTGTGTTTTGCAACGCAACGAGACAAAGGTTTTGTGAGTTCTCTCAAGATTATATCCATCCTTTCTGGGAAATTTGAGCTACCTTGCACGAAGACCGTGAGCACAACACACTCATCAGATAAAAGGTCACACATGTAGTTACCAATAGGTTTTTCAGTACTGTCGTCACCCGATGAGCCGAAACCAACACCATTAAGTGTTCTCCTCCAGTCTCTTCCTCCCACCACCCCCGTACTGACACTGAAGTTCATCCCCCATGGATGCCCTGCCATAGTGCACCATTCACCAGGGGTGCAACGGGTTAGGTACTGGAAACTACACTCTCCTGTCCTGAGTGTTAGTTTAGCTGAGTAGAAAAACATTTTCCCTTGAAAGGAGTAGACCAGAGAATACAGAAAATGCGTAGGCTACACTCTTGTCCAAAACTAATAAGGCTTTGTCAGCTGTCTGTCCAATTACTCATTTGATTTCCTCTCATTTCCAACTTCCACGTTGATTAAGAGCAAAGGCATCTTAGGCAATCCGTTTGTACAGCAGTGTAAAGGTCTGTGTTTCTTACCCATTAGGAAATGCAGGGGGTTCTCCTCGTAGTGCTTCACCTCAGTGCCCATGAAGAACTTACTGCCGAACAGATCTGGTGTCATGAAGGTGCCATATTTGGCCATTCCAATCTCATATGGACTGAACTCCACCCAGTCTGTCAATCAAAATGAACATATATGTATATATATATATATATATATATGACGTCACGTGGCGCTGTAATGGCGTCATGTAGTCCAGCTGTCTCTCGTGTACGTGTTTGTTAATTTGAATGTGTTTTGTTGTGTCGGGCTTTTGTCTTTAGCTTTTTTCATGTGCTATGTGTCTGTTGTGGTACGGGGAAGCGGATGGAGATTTTTCTGGGCACTTTTGCTGCTCGTTTTTGTAATATTGACGGATTGTATATATGAAGGAGTGATGCGGTGCGACTGGGAAGGCTGAGCTCCGTTTCGACAGTGGACAGAGACCGCAGCACTGCGTGTATGGAGGAAAGGCGGAGGCGGAGTTTGTGTGTTAGACTTCTCGGGACAGCGGGGGCTGTTTCTAATCATGGCTATTCCACTTTAATTCACTTAAGTCACTTGACTAATGCAATGATTCTATTGTATGTCTTTATTTGATATGTTTGTTTGTGTGTTGTGGGTCTGCCCCAATGTCTATGTCTTTTCTTTTGTTGCTGGGGCTACAACTGAAGTTCTCGAAAGGAAAATAAAAGTTATTCTATTCTATTTTATTCTATTCTATTCTATTAAACCAAGCGAAACTGGTTGATCACCACTGTAAACAAAATTGGGGAGGCCCACCCTATCCTCCAAGTGGTAGAGATATTTGGAATTTATCTATTTGCAACTACCTTGAACCTTGACTATTCAAAACAAAAATTATATTTTAAAAATAACTTTGCCTTCTTCATCTACTCCAGAGGGATTTCACCATGGCAACAGCATTTATCTCTATGACAGTACATAAGCATGTGTATTTCATTTTGGCTCACCCAATAAAAACTACATATCCCATAAGAGCGTGTGAAACCAATTCAAGTAGACACTGCCCATTCTGAAAAATATTTCCCTGGTTGAGTGTTCACTGTGTTTTTACACCAAAAATATATATACAAAAAGAAGAATGAACATTTTAAGAAAAAGTTAAATGTGTTGCGAGCAGGTTTTTCTTAATATGAAACACTACCAAGAATTGACAGGAAATAAGATAACAGAACCCTGTTATTATTCCTGAAAATACATTACCACACCTAAGGAACAATGGGATATCTACAGAAAATCAATGTACTCATATTTCTGCAAATCCATTAAGATCCACCCTCACAGTTCTCCACATACATGGAGACGTCTATATCATAATGAAGCATGTGGTCTGCTCCACATTGTGCTAGTACAACCAGCAGTGATGATTTACTCTATGTTTCAATAGTTTCACCCTTTCTGTTTTCTCTTTTATCAGTAGTTAATCCTTTCAAGCTGTGACTGAACATTAACTACTACAGGAGAGTTGCATATTGGCAATTTTTCCAGTTGTTTAAATCACAACAGATTTAGCCAACAACTTCAGAATAAATCAACCATACACATAGTGCTACAGCCAGACTGAAATGCATTATTCAGAGTTGCGTCATGGCAAAACAAAGGATACAGAAAGAAAAAGCACAAAGACACACACAGACAGACACACACACATATACAAACCTGCAAACATGAGCTCTGAAACATCAGGTTTAACATGCAGACAGGTGAAGAGTGGCAATGGGCACTGTCCCTCGCTCACTTTATCCACCATCTGACTGAGCTTAGTGTCCATTCGCTGGAAGGCAGAGGTAAGCAGTCTGAATCAACGAAAACCTCCTGAATGATGAGACCAGATTTCCTGAAGATGAGAGAGGGCCTTACCCCTGGAATGAGCGTGTCTCCGATGAGCATGCCAAAGATGTCGGTGAAGGTGACGGGCTGCCCACTGGCTTTCTTCGACCACAGGGCCTGGATGTAGTGCTTGATGTGCTGGGGCGAGAGCAGCCGGAGAGGGCTGCAGCTAACGCTCTTCATCAGCTCCTGGTTGATCTCCTGGGGGCCCGTTGTGGGAAAGTCAGGGTGGGAGTACAGCGTAGACATGTACCTGCAGTACCCAGAGACCATATCAGTGAAAGACACAGTGCACCCCCAACTGAAAATGACAAAAATCCGCAGATGCCTTGTAATATACACGTGTAATTCCCCATATTTTGAAATAACACAATTATGCACCACCTATCTAAATGTTAATGTAGTGCAATATGTTATCTACAAGTCTACAGGGCTTTGTTTAAAGTTTTTTCTCAATTGCTTTCACTTTGAATGAAACTGTGGTCCACTTAATGCTAACCATACCCTACATGAGTAAGTAAATCATTTCTCATTGCTTTCAGGTAAAATTCAAATGATAAGCACATTTATGAAAAACAGTAAACACAAATCCATACAAAAAATATAACGTCAAACAAAACTGAAGCATTTGGACAAAAATGATGAATCTCTTTATATGCAAAACCTCTTTGCACATTTATTCAATTAACAATCAGTCCTTATTGTAATAAATATCTTTCTCTGATGCAATTGCATCTGCTGGCCATATATTCTCTTGATCATATCTGATATACTGATCACAGTAGCGTTTGTACACACTGATAATAGTTTTTATCTAATTTATCAAAATTTTAATAGTAATTTAGAGGGGTCACAGATTGACACTTTCTGTGTATTGGTCCAGTTTACCAGTCTTGATCAAAGCTTAAAAATGTATAAAAAGAAGGCAAAGATTTAGATTAACTCTGCTGAATCTACAGTGCGTTTCATGTATCTCTGACAACTGCCATTCCTGTAAATAAACATAATTTTCAACAAGTTCGAGAGATGTTCCTTTTTTTCTTAAATTATACATGCATCAAAGAAGTCACCTTGCAGTTGGTGTTTGCAAGAATGTGCAGTGAACGCTAATGTATTTGTTTTGCCATTTTGACCTTGTTTGACCTTGTTCTGGTTTGTTTTCAAAGAAAGACATATTCAGGATTCAGAAAGCAGGATTCAAAGATTCAAAGAACATAACAGAAAAAAACAAAACCTTTGTTTACTTATTTTTATACAATATAATTATAGTATCAAAAAGTGGAACACATTCAAATGGGTAGACATGTTAGGGTTTATTAAGAGTTGTAATGAGTACTTATTAGGCAATTGTGTAATGACTGAACTTTCTGTGAGATGCCAAGCTATGTTGTTTTGGCAGACTTTGTGACATGTATTCAACGTGTTGGGTGCTTTGGGGAATTTTGAAAACAAAATGCGCCATTTTGGCAGACGCAGATCAGTTTTTGGGGTCATGTTATCTTTTCTGCAAAAGTGCCTTCTTTTTGAATAAATTTGCTCAAGCAATTGAAAAGAAAATGTAAAGCGCAGTAGGAAAACGCTAGTAATCAGCAAAAAGCCCACCGAATGTTCATGGCAGACTATCTGAATACAGTAGACAGGGTGATCTGTAACTGGCACTGTAACTGGTTTATACGAGACAAGACGAGAGCACACTAACCAGGTAGAACCTGACAGTCCTGCCATGTACATGGCACAGTCCAGGACTCCAGACTCATACAGGGCCTTAATTACCCCAGAGAAGCCCACCATGGCTCGGAAGCCTCCTCCAGACCCCATAACTGCGATCACTGGCACCTGCAACACACAGGGTGTTGTAATAGGCACTCCAATTCCATCATGACATCAATTCCAGTTTATTGACAAGCGGAAAGCACTTGCCAATCTTCTCTCATCCTTCACCTCTGCTGACTGATTCAGAAAATGTCAACCATGGTCACCATACACAAAATTGCAATTCAGAATAGCATGTCAACTTGGTGTAAACTTGTAAACTTGGTGCTAACAGTGAAAATTCTACCTTCCCGGTAGAGAAGATTCAGTGACTAATTAGCTCATGCCTTCAGATGTTCAAACCAAATGTAGACGCTGGGGTGCACACCTAGTGTCACAACAGTAAATTCCTGGAGCCAAAGGCAGCAAGCCAAAACAACAGCTCATTGTGAAAGCCTGGTTCTTAAAACTAGACAATGCATACAGTACTGTTATATTACCACTTCTGCTATCCTTGAGATAAAACACATTGCTCAGCATCTCAAGTTCAGTTCAAACAGTTTTGGACCTACGTACTTCCTGCAAAGAGGTGGGGAGGTAGCGAGCCTTCTCTGTGCTCAGCAGCTTCTTCATACCCAGCATGACCCTCTCCCCGCGTGTCTGTCTAAAGAGCTTCTCCTTGTCGCACAGTGCCAGGCTGAAGCGCAGATCCATGGAGGAGCTGAAGATGTCAGACGACCACCAACACAGTCACATTCAGTTTGCACAGTCACTCTCACTGCAAACAGGGGGTCTCCCCTTATGGAAATGTAATATACCGCAGTATATTGTAAATATATCACAATTATCGTTACAATATATTTAAAATATCCTGCAGTATATTCAATTTCAATAAGGGGGGGGCAGGGCAGCATCAGATCTGCATTGTGGTTCGTACCCTGCTTGTAAAATAATCAAAACATTGGTTCAACACCTGAAGGTGCTCTGCGGCCAGGTTTGTCATATGCGATGGGGTGAGTGATTCTTTGGTTTAATTCAGGGGTGGGGAATCTTATCCGAAAAGGGCCGGTGTGGGTCCAGGTTTTTGATTTAGTCCAGCACTAAGACAGCTGATTCAATTAACTAATCATGGTCATCAATCAATACCTTGATAAGTAGAATCAGGTATCTGGGCTAAATCAAAAACCTGCACCCACACTGGCCCTTTTCGGCTAAGATTCCCCACCCCTGGTTTAATTGAATCAGGTTTTAATTGATCAGTTGAATCTAAAACAGGACGTTGTGAGGCCCTATAGAGGCACTGCACTTGGGAGGGAATTCATATCTTTCATAAGGCTCTGCTAAGGTGCTGTTGTTTTTTAAAAACTGATAGTTCCAGTTAAACACATCAGCTTTAGTCGTGAAGGCACTAGGGATACACGCAATGTTGCAGCATTATGCCATGTGTGCTTTCTTTTGGAATTTGTAATACAGTAATGGGCGTATCTTGTCTTAATTTACAGAAAGAGTTCTAAAACAGAGGGTCATTGTGATAATAGTGATACTTACCACACCTCCAGGGACATCTCTAGATACACTTTGGTTGTCTATAAAAAACAACACAAAAGAGGGAGAGGTTTATTCTTAAGAAAACAACTCACCGTTAAAACAGTAAACAGCAATTCAGTTTGGACTGGGAGGGAGGCTGTTTTTGTCACAGCCACAGCCAGACACAACCATGAACAACCATGAACACTGTGATAGTACCAATGTATGGTCAACACAGATCACAAGCAGCTAATAAAGAGTAGAACTGATGACCATACTTTGATGAGTGAGGAGAAAAGGCACTCTTACATTGCCAATGGGAAGTATAACCAGCTCTGGCTGCTCCGCTTTGACTTTAGAGATGGAATATGATGCAGTCCCCAGTGTCTCATCCATGACATAGTTAGCATCCTTTAAGGTCATCTGAATGAAAAATGCCAAAGACACAAACAAAAAATAAAACATGAGTAGAGCAGACGTTAAAAATCATTGTATTTTTTAATAATACTTGCATGATGACCATGTGCAGCATGACCGTCAATGTCATTCATCTCACCTCCAGCATGTTCTCCTGGTTGGGGTCCAGTACGAACTCAAATGTCTCATTCCACTCTGGATTTACATTGTTGTCTTTGTGCCGAGTCCGTTTTCTTGTCTCAGGGGCAGATGGGATGAAGAGCTCAACATAGGGGTCCGGTGTGTCCACTGTAATCCCACATATGCGTGCGCACGTACACACAAACATACACACACACGCGCACACAACTATGTTCAGAATATTTTTTCAATCTCAAGAAGCATACAGGCTTTACAGTTATATTATTTACAAATCAAACCCACATGCAAAGCTTTCAATGACTTAAAGGCTTAGCTAATGCCGTTGAATCTATGGAAAATTTACCTCCTGACTTGCACACATATTCAAGGTTAAATTACAATGCAACCTGTTCTGCCTGAATCTTACCTTTCCTTTCACGTCTGACACAGTGTGTTATTTTTCCATTGACTAAGTTTCTATTTTAAAAACAAGATGAATTCTTTCCAGTACACTCGGAAATAGTAATTTGGAAAGCATGCACTACAAAACACACTGCTTGTGCAAATGCAGCCTAATTATTAACTTTAGAGAGGTTTTTTGTCTGATAGCACAGAAATGAGCTATACAGTATATCTTGATTTTTTATGTATTAATATATTTCTATTCATGTATTAATAATTTTTAGTTACAAAGTCTGGAATATCAGGTCTGAGGAGTTACGTAAGGGTGAGACAGGGGCTATGAAGCCTTGAGAGGACTTATTGTTGATACCCAGTGTTTACATGGTACATATACACCTTGGTGCTGAGCAGTATACTTGTGCCTCTGGCCCATTCGCTGGCTCTCCCTTGGGCTCTGGTGTCAGAGGTCAAGGGACTTGTTTTTAACTTGCAAGAAACTCAGAGGTCTAAAATGTGTTACTGGTACAGATTGCAGAGGCATGACGACCCGGTTCCAGCATCTGAAAGATTCAGAAGTCCTCAGACATGATACCTTGCACTAATTTCTAAGGTCTAGACATGGGGTCCCCATGTGACAGATTCTGTAAGGGGTTTTCCATGACCTGAGACAAAGAGGATATTATGGAGGATCAGGGGCGACAGACGGGTGTCCATACGTGAACACCACAAGGACGGAATATAATCCGTAGAAGGGAGAAAAAAAGGAAGAGAACCGAAGACACATAAAGATATAAGGGAAACGTAAAATGTCTCGCTGAAAAAAGGACGAGGAACTCGTAGATTCGAGTATATACAGGTGCAGCTCAAAAAATTTGAATATCGTGAAAAAGTTCAATATTTTTTGTCACTCATTTCAGAAAGTGAAACTCATATATTATATAGATTCATTACACATAGAGTGAAATATTTCAAGCCTTTATTTCTTGTAATTTTGATGATTATGGCTTACAGCTAATGAAACCCAAAATTCAGTGTCACAGAAAATTAGAATATTTTTGCTTTAACATATTTTTAAAGTATCATATTTAATATTTGGTCGCATATCCTTTGCATGCTGTTACTTCCTGAAGTCTGTGACCAATCAACATCAAAAGACTGTCAATATCTTATTTTCAGGTACTGTTACAAGCGATACTATAACCTCTCTGCATTTGAACTGATCTCTATGAGAATTGGAGGGTAAGACTAGATTCAGCTGTAAATTACGCTGGTACAGTATGGAACACATGACTGGCGAAATGGCTGTACGTCATCAAGGGTCTAAGGTATCAAACGAGCCCCAAACCATCACTCTGCGGCCAGATATGAAGTAGATGTGGATGGATCCCTTTAAGGGTTGTTTCTCCTGACTTCTATATAGAGTTCTATAGGAAAATGAATCAGGAGAAATAACCCTTGCAGTGATCCATCCACATCTACTCCATATCTAGCAACAGAGTGATGGTTTGGGGCTCGTTCGATATGTTAAAGCAAAATATTCTAATTTTCTGAGACACTGAATTTTGGGTTTCATTAGCTGTAAGCCATAATCATCAAAATTACAAGAAACAAAGGCTTGAAATATTTCACTCTATGTGTAATGAATCTATATAATATACGAGTTTCACTTTCTGAAATGAGTGACAAACAATATTGAACTTTTTCACGATATTCAAATTTTTTGAGCTGCACCTGTATATACTGTATATATAATAAAAAGCGATAGGCTTAAAGACTTCCAAAAGCGGAAGAGTAGTGAAAAGAAAACAAAATAACTGATAGTAACCCTAAAACGTATGGCGAGCAGAACTCGTAGGCTTGAGTATGAGAAAAGAACAGATGGGCATTCCCACTGTGCCACTCACCAGCCTGCTCACTGCCTCGCCCTGGACGGCAACCTATTAGCCCGGGTCACGCACTGGAGGTGTGTTCTGGAGGTGTGTGGTTACAGCAATTGCGCAGGGTTGGTGTGACCTGTGGTGGTGGGGCCCAATGTGATATATCTTTTCATGGGGCCCAAAATCCCTGGCAGCGCCCCTGCCCCCCTCTAAGGGATGACTCCAGACGATCCCTGAGGCTTATCCTTGTGAAAATCCCTGATGAGGTGAGGATCTAATATATTCCTGGACGGGACCCAGCAACGCTCCTCAGAGCCGTAACCTTCCCAGTCCACAAGAAACTGGAATCCTTTGCCCACACGTCTCTCGGCCAAAATGCGGCAAACAGTATAAGCCAGACCTCCCTCCATGAACCGGGTGGGGCGGAGCTGGCTTGTCCGCCAGGGCGAAAGGGCTAACAAGCACCGGATTAAGGTGAGAGACGTGGAATGTGGGGTGGATGTGCATGGAGCGCGGAAGCTGAAGTTGAACGGTAACTGGATTAATCCTATTAATAATTTTGAAGAGACCCACAAAACAAGCGGCGAGTTTGCGGGACAGATCCCAAGTAGTGAGCTAAACCCATTGTCCAACCCTATAGGAGGGAGCTGGCTGATGGTGCCTATCTGCCGCAGCTTTTTGCTTGGTCGAAGCACATAGAAGAGATGCACGCACACGCCTCCTGACCGATCGACACCTCCGAAGGAAAGACCCTACGGAGGTTACCTTTACCTCCCTCCCTCTGGAAAAAGTGAAAGGCCGGTAGAGGCGTTGCGCAGGGTGTTATGGGCATACTCCACCCAGGCGAGGTGACGACTCCAGGCAGTGGGATTGGACGCGGCCAAACAGCGTAGGGGTTCTCCAGTGTCTGATTTGTGTGCTCTGTCTGACCGTTGGTCTCTGGGTGGAACTCGGAGGAAAGACTGACGAAGCCCCTAATAAGAAGCAAAAAGCATGGCAGAATTTAGCGGCAAACTGAGGGTCGCGGTTGGACACCACGTCCGAAGGTAGACCGTGCGCCCGAAACACGTGGTCTATAATAAGCTGTGGTGTCACTGGTGCTGAAGGCAGCTTCGGCAGTGCAACAAAATGGGCCGCCTTAGAAAATCGATCAACCACCACTAGAATCACTGTGCTGCCCAGGGAAGGAGGCAATCCGGTGATGAAATCGAGTGCTATGTGACTCCAGGGGCGGCTGGGAATGGGCAAAGGACGAAGAAGACCCGAAGGAGGGAGGTGAGACCCCTTGCCACGAGCACTTACCGGACAAGCAGCGACAAAAGACCGTACGTCTCTCAAGGCTAGGCCACCAAAACCATCGGGATAAAAAATCCCTGGTGCGATGGACGCCAGGGTGACCTGTCAACTGAAAGGCGTGGCCCCATTGGAGGACCCGAGCTCTGACCCGGGGGGGAACAAACAGGCGGGCCCCCACCTGGACCAGGATCAGAGCGCGAAGCCCTCTGCACCACTGCCTCGATTTCCCATATAACCAAGGCTACGATAAAGTCAGCGGGAATGAATCCGGCTTTTTTTGGAACCGGGCCGATACGTAATTAAAAAGTTGAATCTTAAAAAAATAGCGCCTAACAAGCTTGCCGTGAGTTCTGCTTTTTGGCAAGCTGCACATACTCAAGGTTCTTATGATCCGTCCACACAGTGAACGGATGCTCAGATCCCTCAAACTAGTGATGCCACTCTTCAGGTGCTAGTTATACTGCCAGCAACTCCCAGGCCCCTCCGTCGTAATTTCTCTCTGCGGGTGTTAACACACGAGAGAAATACGTGCAAGGGTGCATTTTATCATCAATCGTGGAATGCTGGAACAGAATGGCTCCAATGCCTAGTTCAGAGGCGTCCACCTCTACCACAAAGGGGACCACATAATAGTTCCTAAAGACTCAGGTGTGCTTAAGAAAAGTTTAATATGAATGGGAATATACTTCAATTTGATTTTGTTTATATTTCTAGCGCTGTCAAAAAATGTAAATTGTTTTTCCTTTTTGAGAAAATATAATTTTTTTTATAAAGACTTCATTTTTACCTAAATTAAAGATTATTTCATGTTGATAAATAAGACATTTTTATAGGTTTTTTTTGCTAATATTTTCCAGGGTTGCTAATAATTCTGATGGGAACTGTGTGTGTGTATATGTACATGTATATATAGTATGTGGAAATAATTATATGTTTCAAATTATATCTTAAGTACAACTAAATGGTGTAGTTGTGTCTATGGGCACAAAGGTATAAATCATATAATAAGGGGCACAAATCTCATATAAGTTGAAGCAAAGATGCTGATACTGGCTATAACTATTTGCACACATCAATATGTCAGGAGTCCCAACACTTTCCATGTTTGTACCCCCACTTCTGAAATGACTTGCCCTTGTGTAGAGAACTTATCGTGCGGTCTTTTGTCATGCATAGCATAAAAACATTTCAAGTTAGCACAGCACAATAAATACTGTACTTACACAAGTCTCCCAGTGATCCCTTCGTAACATTCTCAGCCCGAACCACAGTCACTTTGAGCTTGTGTGAATATTGCTGCTCCACCTGTAAAATCACGCATCCTAAATCCAGCTGAACATGTGTTTCACTTGCTGAATACAAGACTGAAGGCAAAATGCCCCGTAAACAAACAGAAACTGTAGATGGCTGTAGTACAGGGCTGGCAGAGCATCACCAGGGAAGATACTTTGCGCCTGGTGTTGTCTATGGAATGCAGATGTCAGGCAGTCATCGAATGGAAACTATTTGCAACCAAGTACTAAATATAGTGACTTTATTTCAGATTATGTTAATTTATCAAAGTACTTTTTCTCTTCTAAAATGGGGGGAATATGTATAAAAGAGCTGTAATTTCTATGGATGTATACATACCCTCAAATTAAAGCTGACAGTCTGCACTTTAATCTCATATTCATTGTTTTATTTAAAATCCAATGTGCTGGAGTACAAAGCTAAAACAAAATTATGTCAATGTCCAAATACTTTTCTATTTAACTGTACATGTTTTTGCAAATGTACACAAAAAAATACATACCAACTCAGTATCATAACAAAGTGTCACATAGATCTGTTTGGCCAAGCAGAAAAGTGTGTCCACTTCACAGTATGCTTGGTTTTTTGGTAATGTTTCTTGTACACATTGCACTTGACATTGAAATGCCCAGATATCCTATACAATATATAGTTTGCTAGACAAAAGAGCAAAGGAAGCTAAAATGAGCTTCTAACCAGTAGTATCATTCGCCCCTAATTTTACTCCCTCTCTTATCATTGTGATAAGGAGTAGCAGCGTGCAACTCTAACACTGAACAGGAATTTAAAGCCGAGACGTCAGGGCGTATATGTGTAAAATATAATGTACTTTTACTCACAATAATATACTGATAGGGATCCATGCACGACATCGCCAGTCAGAGGTGAGATGCACTCAGAGGTGAATCTACTCCACGCTATCCAACCTCTAAGTGTGTCTCCAGACCCTGGGTATAGACATCAAACCATATACTCAATATCAAAACAATTAGCTGGCAAATCACACAATAACTGCACTTGGCTCATACATAGATTTTAAAAAATTTAAGAAGTTATTTTGTACACAAAATACACTTCAAATGAATTCCAATTGCTTCAAATGTTATACTCACTTGCTTAGAAAAGCCAACATAAAACAACTCTGAGGACATATTACAAAGCAGAATGGATCAATAGTATATCCATTCTACAGGCTAGTTCTAATTTCTCTGAGCTCATCTCACAGAGTATAATTATGGAAGAGGAAATGTCATGCCACAGAGCTAAGATAAGAGCGCTGAAAGTGTCGTTGGGACGTGAGAAAGAGCACACACAAAGCCAGTTCCACCATTAGACAGTACGGCCATAAGCCACTAACTCTTTAATTAGCACCATATAATATAGAGCTTACAAAATATACATGTTGAGGGGTAATAAGCAGACAAATCAGGAAATGTATTGAAATACAGTTCATAAATTGAAAAACCCATTGAATTCAATTCATGAAATTGACCACAACCTAGTAGGCCTACTAAGTATTCTGATATCAGAAGTTGCCATTTTCCACTCACAAATCAGCAGAGCAAACAGCCAAAGGCAAACTGCCAATGTCTAAAAAAACATTCAGGATAATGCATGTGTTGGAATTGCTTTCCCCCCACTTTTGATGAGTAACGGTCCATTTAAACTGACTCATCATGAGTTGTCTGTAAGCAGGATGCTTCACACCCCACGTGGTAGCAGGTGAGAAGTGCCACCTGTTCTGGTAACGGCTCCAGGACAGGTGATGAAACCTGAAGCACCTTTCATCTAAGGCAAGGCATTTTATTTTCAATCTCGCGACGGAATTGTTTCGGATTCCGTACATAAATTAAGGCTCAGTTCCAAAATGCATTGCAATTCACGATGATTTAAATGAATAAAAAATAAAAATAAATAATTTGTTCTCAATTACGGGCGACCTAAAATAGGCTACTACCAATTACATTTAAAGAGGGAGACTAGGCCAATTGTGCATAAAGTAAAGCCTAGTCCAGTGATTTTCAACTAGTGTGCCGTGAGAGATCGTCAGGTGTGCCGTGGGAAATTATCAAACTTCACTTAATTAGTAAGACTTTTGGTTGGTGGTGTGACTCAGGATTTTTTTAATGTAAAAAATGTGCCTTGGCTCAAAAAAGGTTGAAAAACACTGGCCTAGTCTATCCCCAACGTGTAGTGTCACAAGTGACGGTTAAATAAACGCAAGAAGACCAAACATTTTAATCGAATAAAAATAGTTTACGTGATAATGGCATATGTGAGAATCAAAAATGGTCGTCTGCATTGCACCATCACTTATAAACGTCTCGCAATGGCCTAGCCTAGGATAAACGACATTTATTTTATTTTTTTACTACAATGCACAACCAATCGGCGACAAAAGGAAATTTAGCCATCGTTTCCTCTGTCCTATAACAAAATTGCACTTTCCATCAGTTAAGTGAAACTGCAGTCAAACGTTGGCAAAGTTATTGCTGCACTGTTTGGCCTATTGTCGAATGTATGAATTGCAGGTTACCCTCAAATTCGAATAGCGTCTCAAATTCGAACTGTCGTTCATAAATGATATATGGCCACCTACCTTGTGCTATAGGGAAGACCTAAATCCTGAATACTCGCATTCCTTATGCACAAACTGTAGTGCGCCAGTACAGAGAATAAGAGGAGGTGCTAAAAGTCACATCCGAACCCTATGAATTGTGAACAGAACAAGACTGCAGAAAATGTTTCCTTAAAGCGGAATACACCCCACTGCCTTGCCTCAAACCACAAAACGAAGTGTTTTTTTTTGTAAGTCTAGCCCTTAAAGTTAATCCGAAACGTATGACTTGAACCGGCGGAGTAAACTGGTTTCCTATAGAAACATAGATAGCAATATGGGCAAAACAGGAAAGATGAGTGTCTATGCGCTACGATCATTTTTAAATAAGACGACTAATAACTGTCATCCAGCATTGCAAGCATTTTAATATGTTTTTTTTTGTTGATTTGACAGCTTTCCATTTCTATTTGAGAGCGCTTGAGTTTCAACATGTTGGCAGATGGCCAATATATCTTTTTGTTAAATGCAATATTAACCCAAATCCACAAGATGGCAAGCAAACATCACTCCAGTGTAAATTGAGACGGTCTAGAAATATTTATTTTCCTATTAAATATGAATTTATTTCAAATTTTGCTGAGATCTCTCATCTCATTTTCAAGGGGGAAAAACAGAAATTGCACAGGAAAGCTGAATTAATGGGAATGCTTGGCGGAAGATAATATAAGCTACCGCTTAGTGTGGGATAAAATGCCATATAAATTTATCTCCCCCCCCCCCCCCCCCCCAAAATGATTTCAAATAATCTTTTACATGATTCCAGATTTTTTTGTTCACTGAAGTTTTTTACATAGCCTACACCTATGGTTATTTGCAAGAAAAGCTACCCAGTGAAAATTAGATTTAGCCTATTAGTAAATATTATTGCAACATCAAATCTGTAGGTGTTGTCGATACTTAATTGACGCATTCAAGATTTTTAAAAAACATTTACACTAAAAGGCTTTCCCTTAAAATCGTGTTGAGCATGAACCATCCATAACCACCCGTAACACATCAAAATCGCATTGAAGAAACGTCAGACACATTATTGTTTTAGGAATGTAAAACAATAGCCCACTGTATCATCAGTTCCGTATACCCGTATTTTTGCATGCTGGGAGATATGCTTATAATTCTTGAAAACGAAAACATAATAACTTGATTAGATCCGTGGTACAATCTGTCCGGCAACATTGACATAATAATGATCGCCTATTAGCTACTGCACACCATTTACTACAATGACTCTGAGCTTTAAACAAGTCAACCAGAATTTCAGTTGTCACAATTGCATTGCCATACAATTACATCACAAAGAAATCAGCTACATAAATATATCAATAAACTACACACAATTTGCAAACTTGTAGGTTGGGATTTAATCAAAATCTGTCTTTTGACTATTAATTAGCTAAAAGCAATAATTTTTTCAAACTTTTTTGCTTACTATTGTATTTGCTGGAAAACATTTTTAGTTTAGGCTACTTGTATAAATCAGTGCGGCAACAGGCTAGGGCCTATGTGACTTTTCCTCATTTGTAGGACAACAGGTTAGTCAATTGGGAGACACGCAAAAGGTGATGAGAAAGTGGCCGTTTTTTTCTATTACAATAGTTTTATGTCCGTTTAAACGTTTGGGGTCAACTTGACCCAAAACATAAAAGGCGTCATAAAATGGCAAGATAATATGAGGGTTAATCGGTCGTTGCAATGGACAATAGGATGAAGCTATGACCTATAGGCTAGTTAAAGCGTGTAAACACAATATTGTTATAGGCTTATATTCGGAAGGTTCTGATAGTTTTTATTATTTATTTATTTATTTATTTATTTAAAATCTTTAATAATTTGGCGCCAAACGCGGGGCTGTGTAGGTCCAATTCCCATCTTAATGTGAAATGTCCAATACCCCCACCCCCCTACCGCGATCATGGAGCAACCCTTAAGGTTCTCATAGTGTGCAATCTATTAATAGCGCACGTAAGCTCTTACGGACGTTACGCCCACAGGTAAAGATAGCATATAAAACTCCACTCCTTCATGGAGTTTCACTCACAACCTTTGCGGTTACTTTTGGGAACTTGGAAACCTACCGTCAAGAAAAGGCATTGAAATGAACACAATCATATTTTTTGTCGCTCTTCTATCTGCGGAGATTTTGACCTGCGAGGGAGGTAAGCTTATTAGCGGAAAAAATACTTTAATGGCACAGATGGTAACTTATTATTTCATGTTATTACACATTATCGTACAATAGGCTATGTAGACTATTAGCCTATAGTACATTTAAGGTTGAGAGCATACAGGCTGTTGTGCGTTTTTAAATGGAAATTAAATATGATTCTTAAACCTAACATGCATTTTACAGCCAACCCTTGCTGTTCAATGCCATGCCAGAACCGGGGTGTGTGCACGTCTACAGGCGTCGAATCTTATGAGTGCGACTGCACAAGAACTGGATATTACGGCGAGAACTGTACATCACGTAAGAGGAAAAATCTATTTTTATTTTATAGTGGCAACAGCAGGCTACAACAGCAGGCTATTTTAAAAACATATTGGTGATTGTCTTTTTAAATGTACGCCTTCGAAATCAATTGACAGTTTCACTCTTTTTTTTTTGACAGCGGAAGTCTTGACATGGATTAAAATCAAACTGAAGCCAACCCCCACCACTGTACATTACATGCTAACGCATTTTAAAGGATTCTGGGATATCATGAACAACATTCCGTTTTTAAGGGATAGAATCATGACTTATGTATTGACTTGTAAGTTTAAACAATTTTTAATTATATTTTCTATTTTAAAATGTTACATTTTCATAGACATAGGCCTATACCTGAAAATATATAGCTAACATATATCTATAACACTGCTGTATTATGTTAAATGAATGTAAAATATTTATTTTTATTTAAAAGTGTTGTGTAAACCATGTGCACAGTAACATCACCGCAAAATGTTAAATGCAAATGCGCTATTAGGCTATATTTCAGTTTGGGTCTATGAACTTAACTCTGAGTCGCCTATCTACACTGGGGTGCTGAGTGACTTTTAATGTCTCTTTTATATTACAGCCCGTTCACATTTGATTGATAGCCCTCCAACCTACAATTCAGATTATGGTTACAAAAGCTGGGAAGCCTATTCAAACCTCTCCTATTACACACGAACCCTACCTCCTGTCCCTGAGGAATGCCCAACACCCATGGGAGTTGCAGGTGAGTCTCCAAACCGGTTTTTTTTGGATTTTTGAAACTTTACCAAGTATATGTTATTGTCATGATGACATCATGAATGTTTCACGATTATATGCAGAGTACCCCCAGGGCCTTTCTCTGATCCACTTATAAAGCACACCTATTAATAAATGGAACATATAGTAGTTAAAACCATCGGGTTTTACTATTTTAATGCAAATCATATTTATCTCCTGATGTGTGGAGCTAAGTAAAACATCCAAGTTATATGTGTTCTTTTATTTGATATTTATACATGCTTCCCTTATCGTTTTTTGTTAATTAATTGCAATATCCCTGAATCTGCTGTTTTAAATTAAACTTTTTCTTTCTCTCAGGTAAGAAAGCACTGCCTGATGTTAAGCTGGTGGTGGAGAAGTTTCTGCTGAGGAAAAAGTTTATCCCAGACCCTCAAGGCTCCAGTCTAATGTTCGCATTCTTTGCTCAACATTTTACCCACCAGTTTTTTAAATCAGATGTAAAACGAGGGCCAGCCTTCACCAAATCTCTCGCACATGGGGTGAGCAACATTCAAGCAAATAAGCACGTCCAAACATGTTTATCTAAAACATTTTCAAAGCAGGTTTTTCTGGCAGGAGTGTCTTAATTTGTTCTGTGAATTACCTTTAGGTGGACTTAAGTCACGTTTATGGAGATAACCTGGAGAGGCAGCACAAACTGAGACTCATCAAGGATGGCAAGCTTAAGTTCCAGGTATGGAGTTTCACAACAATCAGCTTTAGAGAACTTAAAACTTAGCGCTAGTGGGCTTTTTAATGTGACTGTAAATATCTATGGTCTGCATTTATATAATGTGTGTGATTCTTTTTTTATTGTTTGCATCAGGCAATATTTTTTTTACTAACTGTAACTTTCAACTGAAATCAAGCCCTATATCTTGAAGCTGTATGAAGGCTGCGCATGTTGACAGGGGTGTTTTTGGTACTGTAGGTGGTGGATGGGGAAGTGTATCCTCCTACTGTGAAGGAGGTCCAGGTGGACATGCACTATCCTCCCCATGTCCCTGAAGAGCACCGCTTTGCTGTGGGCCATGAAGCATTTGGGCTGGTCCCAGGACTCATGATGTATGCCACCATCTGGCTTCGTGAGCACAACCGAGTCTGTGACGTGCTGAAACAGGAGCACCCTGACTGGGACGATGAGCGCCTCTTCCAGACCACACGCCTCATTCTGATTGGTGAGTGACCCCATTTTGGACACACTACAATGGTCATCACCAAACACGGCAACAGGCTTTCGCTTCCTCCGTGTACCGGGGAACTGCATCTCTTCTCGTTTCCTGTATTTAGTTTAAAGAGGGAGGATAAGATGGGGGAATGCTGGGCCTGGGATGTTTATGAAAAAGAGAAGCCTGATGCAAGATGTGGGTTAAGTGGCACCTTTCCATCTGCAGGTGAGACCATCAAAATCGTGATCGAGGATTACGTGCAGCATCTGAGCGGCTACCACTTCAAGCTGAAATTCGACCCTGAGCTGCTGTTCAGTCATCGCTTCCAGTACCAGAACCGCATCTCATCTGAGTTCAACACCCTCTACCACTGGCATCCACTAATGCCTGATGCCTTCCACATCCAGGACCAGGTCTACAGCTACAAACAGTTTGTCTTCAACAATTCCCTAGTCATAGACCATGGCATCCACAACCTGGTTGAGTCCTTCACCAAGCAGATTTCAGGCAGGGTGAGGATCTCAGCTTTTTTTCACTCCAGTGCTTTGATTTGCATAGAGGCCCACAAAGATATTGATCTGTTCTCTTAGTTGACTTACATTTTACTCCATACCAACAGGTTGCTGGGGGTCACAATCTACCTCCAGCATTGATGATGATCGCCATGAAGTCCATCGAGCACAGCAGACAGATGCGGTTTCAGTCTTTGAACGAGTACAGGAAACGCTTCATGTTGAAGCCCTACACATCATTCCAAGACCTGACAGGTGATGAATAAATGTCAGAATGTTTGAATTTTGTTATCCGTTATTTCTCAGTTCAATAAAGAAAAGACATTCAGATTTGTTTTTGAGTCTATATTATATTGACCCAGCACAGAAATGGCAAGAGGATTCTGACATTTACAAGAATGCAACAGCAACATAGAATGCAGTAACTAATAACATCAACCAATAACATCAACTCTGTGTCCATATTACAGGAGAGACAGAGATGGCGGGAGAACTCGAAGAACTGTATGGAGACATTGATGCAATGGAACTGTATCCTGGCCTACTGGTGGAGAAGCCCAGACCCAAGGCCATATTTGGGGAGACTATGGTGGAAATGGGAGCCCCATATTCTTTGAAAGGACTTATGGGGAACCCCATCTGCTCCCCGGAGTACTGGAAGCCGAGCACCTTTGGCGGCAAAGTTGGTTTTGAAATTGTGAACACTGCCTCCCTGCAGAAGCTGGTGTGCCGCAACATAAAGGGACCCTGCCCAGTGGCGTCTTTTCACGTGCCTGATGTAAAAGATGGAGGGTCGTTTACTATCAACTCAAGCACATCACACTCAAGACAGAGTGACCTTAACCCCACTGTTATTCTGAAAGATAGAACCTCTGAACTTTAAAAACCACAAAACAGACAAAAAAGCAAATCAAGTAACCACTGGAAGTAGATCATATTTATGAATTTATTTATTAATTTTATATTTATTTATTTATTGTTCTAAATATTTTAATAATATATTTTCAGTATTTTGTTACTTCAATGAGAAAAACCTACTGAAACACTCCATCAACTTTTCTTATTTTATTATATTTATTTGTTATGTGTATGTATTTATTTAATGTATAATCTTATGTACTGTACTAAGTTATCATAACACTATTTACCGTTGCCATCATTGTATGTGCAATTTCCATTAGTAGTGTTTGGTCAATAAAGACCAGCTTTTAAAATACTTGAACTGATAATAGTAGTTTACAATAATGTAAATTCTCTGAAATTCCACAATGAACAGAGCACCCAGTGCCTGGGACAAACTTGGCAAGAAAGCTAGATGCACTGAGTTTTTTTTTGTGTGTTTTTGTGTAAAAATATTGTATTTTCTTATGAAAATGAAATAAAAACAATAGTTTATCAAAAAAACTTATTTCACGCTTGTTTTTTAAAATACACATATAAGTTTCCATCTTCACTTAAGTCTTCTAGTCTAAATGCTTAATCTAAATGTCTATATATTGTATGGTGAGCTATTAAATGAATTGCTTTGACATTAGATACAGAGATCAAAAGTATAAAAATGATCTCAGAGTTAGTACTATTAAGGGGCACAGTGATTCTTCTATGACCAAGTGGAACTGTGAATTGTAGTTGTGCAAATCATTCATGAAATACCTTGATGTGCACTTCATAAATCCCACAGATCATTTTCCTTGCTTCTTTTATCTTCCTACTCTATTATTATGTCAAATTTATTTGAAGATCTATAATAAAATGAAGGCTGCAAATTAATTAATTTCACACCAGCTCAAGATAGTATACATTTTTGTCAATTTATAAAACCTTTGCAGTTTTTTTAGTTTTCTTTGTTTTTTTTGCCAGTTTTACAAAAATTTAAATTACAACTCCAGATGCTCTCTTTAGAGCATCTAAAAAGTGAAGCTTTGTGAGATTAGTTATCTGACACTCTGAGTAGCTCTATGTTTCATGTGTGAGATTAGTTATCTGACACTCTGAGTAGCTCTATGTTTCATGTGTGAGATTAGTTATCTGACACTCTGTGTAGCTCTATGTTTCATGTTTGCAGAAAAATGTGTTGATTGAAACATCAAATAATACCTGTGATGGAAAGAAGAAGCCTTTCTCGCCGTGAAATGTAATTTGGTATGCCTGCCACATACCCAAGCCAAATCCAGTGCTTAGCTCCATATACGATTCATTATTAAATAAAAGTAATTTTTTTGTTCTTCCTGCTCATGTCAAATATTTTACGACTGTTATTAGAGCCCAGTTGAAAAGGTTAAAACAGAGCCACCAAATATTTGCCTTCAGCACATAAACATGCTTCAGCACGTAAACATGCTTCAGCACGTAAACATGCTTCAGCGCATATACATGCTTCAGCACATACACACAAACATTTCACTGCTTGCTTTTTCTATTGTCCTTTGCTGTGGGTTTCACATGCAGACGTGAGAACCTGTCAGCGAGAAAAATGTGTGCATAGGATAAGTCCCAAATTATATAAAAAATAAAAGACAAAGCTCAGCTCAGGAGTGCAGTGTAGTTAAACAATAGGCAACAAAACAAAACGTACACGTAGAAAATATAAACAATCAAACAAACAAAATTAAGTTAAAGGTTTACCAAAGAGAATGAGGCAGAATTAAATCAAAGGATAGAGCCACATTTTTTCTGAACAAATCAGCTAATCAATTTTCAAGATGGCAGTAAAATATAACAATTTCTATAGTGGACATGCTACAATCATGTGTTTATTGAAATTATGTGTTCTCATAAAATATAAAATATATATAAAAATTAACGGGTTATGGGTAATATAATGGTGCATGGGGTCATATGGTACACACAGCAAAATTTCCCCCGTTTTTCTGGAGACTGAGCTAATGATGGTGGTATTTTCTCAGTATAACTTACATTAGTGGCTAATTTACCAGTGAGTTATGTGGCCTATCTAGTCTCTAAGAAACACCACAAACAGGCACTAAACAAGCAGTAAAATGCCCAGCCCCTTGGCCTCTGCTTCTGTAGAGTCATTCAGTGGGTGTGGCAAACTATTGTCTGTGCCTTGGCTGTTGTTGTTTATCGTAAACCTAAATCTTAAATCTTGGTTTTGGAATATGTCAGATATAAGCTAAATATAATTTATTTTACTAAATATTTATTTTTGAAACTATGGTTTCAATTCAATATTTTATTATTAAATTAAATTTTATTTATTAAATATAATTTTTTTTACATCAAATTGAACATTTAAGTTATATATTTAGGACATACTTAGCCTATATGTTTTAAAATTTGTAAATTAAATATGAAAATATTTTAAAAATCGAGAGTGTCGCTCTCGTTTGGGGGTGTTTTTGATTTGGCTTACGCCGGGAGTTTTTTATTCCCATTATTTAATTTGTTCCCTCTCTGTTTGTGGCCTCTTTTTGTGGTCCTCACTACCGTGAGTGACTTCTTGAATTATCGCTCATGTTCACTTGGTTCTCCGAATAAAAAACCCTCACAAAATCTTGAATAAAATACCATATTTAGGCTAAATCTGAGAAAAAACACAGGGAAAATGTGTTGTATTTTACTTGACATTTGGCACCCCATAGAAGTGATATCTTCGATGTTAGGTTTTCATTACAAAACAATGCTGTGCCTGGCAGATGTAACCAACTACCACAGAGGAGCACTTTAATTCTATCACGGGATACTCAGGAAAAGGATCCAATAGCAGATGCAAACTCAGGAGACGGGGATAAACTAAATAACAGAAGTCTTTACCGAACAACAAAAGAACAACGAACAAAACAAACTCTGGAAAATTACTAGGAAATAACTACATACGAGGAAACTTGAGGTTGGCAGAATGTGTAAACAAACACTAAGACCAAGCGAAGATAAAAGAGAAACAAGGAACTTAAATACAAGGAACAACAGGTGAAACTGATGATTAAATCACAGTCAGGGGTGAGCATCGAGAGAAAGATTACACAAAGTTACACTTTCTGGTGACCAGAACTGAGAACTGAATTTTTTAAATAAAAATGGCCTCTTTCCTCCACCTAATATTGGCCCCTGACTGTAAAGCAAACAGGGAGCCTGTAAATACAAGACGTTTGTTTTTCTATAAACCAAGATGACCACAGCAACTCTCAAAATGGAAAGAATGTAGATGTGTTTCCAAGTATGATGTAGCCTTGAGTCAGAGACCCACGTAAGCACAATTAACACGCACTCCAGATTACATAAGAGGCACGTGCATCTCATTTACACTGATTGAATGATTCTCTGGCATACAACAATAATTTTATTTTAGTATATTTTACTGTCATGTTTCACATGTGTAAGTAACAGTGAAAAAGAGCATCCAATGTACTGTATGATAAAGTTACCTTTGCAGTTTTTATAAAAATTTGAGTATATTAAATTGTATATGCATGAATTTAGATTTGATTTCAAATGCTAAATTGGCCGCAAGCATTAAATCAGTTCGACTTGGTGTCGTCTATGGAAAAAAGGAGAAGCAAGTGGCTCCATATACAAGTGAACTGAGTGAATGCATTATTTACAGTTAATGACACAATCTCTCATTAACAGCTTTTTGACTGCAGTGGACAATCCTTTTTGTTACAAACATCGAACCATATTACGTGGCCCTCCTGGTCGCTTTGGGAAAAGATGAGGTGACGGAAGAAGATCGTCATCACAGTCCTTTGTGAAAACTAACCAGAGCGCAATGCTTTGACTTCAAAGCATTTCTGACTGTTATTAATGGCTGGGTGCTCTAGAACATTTGACACACTGATACAAGGTCAGGATATTTCCAGTATACGCACCTCCCCAATCAGTGGGCAGTGGGCAGTGGGCAGTGGGAAAGCAGGAAGTTACAGTACACCAGCACGACTGCATACTGCATCATACTAACAATTAGCAATAGAGGACTAATAATTACCAATATGAAAGTGGGCTAAAATTGTGGAAAATGTTTCTTGGCAACTGTAAATATTTTCAACATTTTAAAGTACTATTTTCCTTTCTTAGCCTATAGCTATAGTTCTTATAATTTATTTGTTGTTTGGGGCGGGGGAGAGAGCGGTACGTATCTCATAGTAAGAGCTGTAAGGAAATAAAAACCATGCTAGGAACGGAGACAAGTGGGAATTCCCCTCTTTGTAGTGGTGAATGAATAACTTTGAGAAACTCTGCTTACCAGGATGATAAATAATGTTTATTTTCTCTACATTTCCTGCATGTGACAACAGGTTTACTAAAGGAAAGTTAAAAAAAAAAAAGACGATCATGGATAGATAGATTTTGTGTCTTCAAACATGAGCTACATAAAAACAAAGTTCGTCATAATAAGTACAACAGTGATCTTGTCTAATCAAATGTAACGTAGACAGTACATGGACATAACATTATAAACAGGGGCTGCTGGATGGCAGCATGGATGAGCCTCACAGCCTCAGATCGAATCCAGACAGTGCCAGTGTCCACTGTTGCTCCATATCGAAGGGTTCAGTTGGTTCGAGATTCGCGTTCATTGCTATCAACTGTAGACAACGCGTGCTGGCGAAACATACGAAAGGTCTTCCTCTAACTCCACTCTATGCGAGCTTGGCTGTTTTCTGCGATGTGAAAAGAAGCAGCTGCCAACACTGTTTCTGAGGAGAACTGTGGATGTCTAAACTTTCTTGAATCGGCAGTGGGTTCCCAGCATGAACACAGATGCGGTTGTAGATGATTTGCCATTCCAAATTGGGGTCAGAACTGGAGATGCTCAGCCCCATGTGGGGGTGCAAAATTTATTTCAAAATAAAAAAGATTACAAACAGCCCATCCACATATGCCGTAATATAGTCAGCAAAAATGAATGGTTGTGGGTGTGCTATGGCCTGTCCATTACACTCTCATTAATTTCTACTTGGAATGGTGGTGATTTATTTTTTGTGCACTAATTGTAAGTCGCTCTGGATAAGAGTGTTAGCTAAATGCCTAAAATGTTAATAACATTGATATTATCTTTGGAACAGAACCACTGCTTTCATCCAGGGAAGGGTTGCTATCCCTCATGGAAATCTCAGGAGAAACATTGAGGATGGTAAGCGGGGGGGTGGGGGGGTGCGTATGGAAAAAAAGGTCTTCTCACTAGCTGTCTTAGATAGATTCAGAAAGACCACCTAGGAACTGGATACTCCTGGGTTTACCCCACCTAGTTCACCAATGGGGTCCCTGTGATGTGGAACACATGCAGTAGATCCTGCAAAGACATGTGAGTCATTTGTCTGAACTGAAGGAGGCCTTGCTGTTTAACCCTCTCCAATTGTGCAAAAAGGAAGGCCTGACGTATCTGTTTACACTGATACAGCAGCATCCAGATGTCTTACATCACACACTGACCTCTGGAAATGACAGAAGAAAAAGAAAAAAGTCATAGTCAGGCTTAGAACTTTTTCCGGAACTATATAAGGCAACTGACTGACAGAGACAGCGAACTGCAGCGCTCCCACAAGATGTACGCAATAATCCCTTACATAAACAGTTCATTAATGACACTCAAGTTTCAGACAATGTGTACTGTATGTGTACGCCTGCAAAGTTCCAAAGACCTATTATTAGCTGCAATAACCAGGGCATGTATCCAAAACTACTCAGTATATAAAAGTGCATACAAATGCTTGCCGATATTTCTGGTTGTAACTGTGATTCATCTCATAGTAATACAATGCCAGAATACCATTTGAATAGAGGGATTTGCTATTGTAAAGCCTTTCATTACATGTAGCATGACATGACTCCCATTTCATCATTCTTGTATGTTGAACATGAGCTGAGACAGATTGGTTACCAAGGCCTTTGAAAACTGACATGACCGCGCGAAGACCGGACATTCAGCAACAATGTGCTTTGCTGTCTGGGCTAAAGAGGGGTCACATTCACAGGTGGGTGATAGAGTAGTTGTAAATGTTGTTGCCGGTGAAATATATCAGAGAGGTGTCAGAGTGGAAGGTACTTCTTGTACTTTTTATAAGTCCATGGGTGGGTCCATGGGGCATGCCCCATTTTTCAAATGTTACCTGCTATGTCTGTGATTGCAGTAGTGGACTGGTCATCTGGAGTACTGTGAGTTTTTCTGGTGGGCAGTTTGACAATTAGGCCGATGCATTTCCCTCCCATCCACAAAAAACGAAAAAACAAAAAACAGCTAAAAAACCAATTGCTGTGTATAGCACTGATTGGCCCAGGCTCCCGGCCCAATGCAGGTTGGAGGGGGGATACATTCTTCACATCTATCTGTCTCCATAAAAATCATTCACATCTGTCAGTCTCCCTCCCCTGCCCACCATACTAGAGCTCCTTTCCCCTCACCCTCTGCTGATCGAAGGCTATTTGATATCAAAGGAAAGTCGGTAACACTTTACATTAAGTTGCACCTATACCTGTGTACTTAAATTGTAACTAATTTGGTAACTAGAGGTTTTTACTGAGTAATTGTAATGTAGGTAACATGGAACACCAGTTAACGGTATTCTTAATTACACATGTTCATATTTTTTAATATTTTATTTCCACTCATCATAGGCCACATGATACACAACAAATAAACCCTGCCTGTCAATTTCACAGTGTGTCTTTATGGTATCGAATTTTAAAAGATCTTTTATTTCTCCTTTATTTTACCAGGTGAGTCTCATTGAGATATAAATTTTTTTTTTTAAGGGAGCCATGGCCAAGAGAAGCAACAATCAGTCAGATTAAAACACCATTACACAACGCAATGGCAATAAAACTACAAATCTCCAACTTTCACTTAAAATCATCCAAAGGGATGAAGTCTATGGGGAGCTGAATGCCCAACAATGCAGATGACCTGAAGGCCGCTATCAAAGCAACCTGGGCTTCCATTACACCTCAGCAGTGCCACAGGCTGATCGCCTCCATGCCATGCCGCATTGATGCAGTAATTCATGCAAAAGGAGCCCCAACCAAGTATTGAGTGCATATAAATGAACATACTTTTCAGAAGGCTGACATTTCTGTTTAAAATATCCTTTTTTATTGATCTTATGTAATATTCTAATTTTCTGAGACACTGAATTTGGGTTTTCATTAGCTGTAATGATCATCAAAATTACAAAAAATAAAGACTTGAAATATTTCACTCTATGTGTAATGAATCTATATAATATATGAGTTTCACTTTCTGACATGAGTGACAAAAAATATTGAACTTTTTCACGATATTCAAATTTTTTGAGCTGCACCTGTATAAGCTAAATGTTTTATTATTTAGTGGTTTTAAACATTTAGATAAATGTATAATAGTGTAGCTAAATGTATGAACGTTTAACTAAATGTATGAAACATTTAGTTAAATATTTAATTAAATGTATAAATTATTTAGCTAAATGTACAAAACTTTTAATAAATGTATGAAACTTTTAGCTAAATATTTAGTTAAATGTATAAAACATTTAGCAAAATGTATGAAACATTTACTAAATGTATAAAACATTTACCTAAATATTTAACTAAATGCATGAAACATTTAGCTAAATATTTATCTAAATGTATAAAATTTTTGCTAAATGTTTGAAACATTTAGCTAAATGTATAAAACATGTAGCTAAATGTATAAAACATTTAGCAAAATATTTAGCTAAATGTACGAAACATTTTGCCACATATTTAACTAAATGTATAAAACATTTAGCTACATGTACAAAACATTTACTAAATGTATAAAACATTTAGCTTAAAGGGGTAACATGGTGATTGAATGTGACACATGTCAGTTATCTTTAGGTAACATCAAAGTGAATGTGTCCATCAATGTTGTTATTCAGTCATTTTTAAGTACTATAAAACTCCTTTTTATATGCCCAAATTGCCCATTCTACAAGTTCACCTCGTTTTGTAGGCGTATCAATGAGAACTGTCAGTCAGATAGTTACTATAGTTACCTCGAGACTGGATTTACCAGGAAGTGTATAGGCGTTTACAAAGTCCTTAATATAAGCAATGTGAAATGTCACACTGGCTTTTAACCTCCAAACATTGTAAAGGTACACGCTACCCACCAGGCCATATCCCCGAATTTGCGTAATTTTGAAAAAAGTATCATAAAAGCACAACGATGGTGCGTCTCCACTGCAGTCGGCCATGCTATCTATAGCATGTTGGGAAGGATTTATTCAGCTAGCTGACATTAACTTATCACTCCAGAAACCTTATAGCACAGTTTAATGCCAGGGAAGGGTATGTTCGATAAAGTAAGGCTAGAGTATGGTCAAATCGAGTGCGCTGTGCATGGTACTGCCATAGCGCAGAAGGGTTAGCTAACGTTACCAAAAGCAGATGCATACAGTAAGGATGGCTAAGATGCAGTTTGAGCAGGATAATATTAGATCTAGCTAGCTATGTGTCATCACATCGACTCTAGACAACTTTGATTTTGTTACGTTAACGTTATCAAAGGTCAGTTATCAAATTGTTTTTCATATAACATAGAAAGTGCTCAGCTATCAATAGCTGGCTAACGTTAGCCTAACTCAAAGTGGGACTGAAAGGCTGAGAGACTCAAATTAAAGTCCCTTGAAGATGAAGCCAAATGCCATAAATTAACACATTTAATTTGCAATGTTTGTAGCGGCTGCAGCACAGTGGGTAGTGACAATGTTAGCATGGGAGTGCTTGAATCTGGTAGCAGTGCCACTGACAGAGAGAAGGACAAGATTTTGGAATGAGAACCTCAGCCCACAGAACAAAACAAGGAAGTGAATTCTTGTGTGAAGTGGACCATATGGATCGCTTTCAAAGTGCTGGCTATTTGAAAATTCCTACTATATCTAAAATTACAATTGGTGGCAGAGCCTTCTCTTACAGAGCTTCTTTCTTATGGAACAATCTTTTGTCTTTAAGTGTAGGCTAAAAACGTACCTCTTTAGTCAATCCTATAGTTAAGGGGGTTAGTTAAGTCGGGGGGTGCTAACCTTTTCTTTTCCTCCCTCACCCTGAGCTGCAGATTACTCCTGATCTGCTGACCGCTCCAGTCATGCCCCTCGCCCTGAGTTTGCGGAATGCTCCAGTCCTGTCCCTCCCCTGGTTTATGCCCCTGCCTTGACGCAACTGGAGTCCCAGATGCACCACCCCGCCCCTTTGAGCTGAACATTTTGCATCCTTTTCTTTGGACTTTCTACTTACCAGCTGGTTTTATTAGATCCCTCATTACAGTCATTACCATCCATTCCACCTTGAGTTTTTTCTCGCCACTGTTAAGTGTTTTTTCTTCCCACTGTTGGGGAGTTTTTTACCTCGTTTTGCTGGTTGGGGGTTAAGGCCTGGTTTTTTGCTCAATTGTCTTTCTGTTTTTTTGTGCGGCGTCTTTGTGACAGTTCTCTGTAAAAAGCGCTATACAAATAAAATTTAATTGAATTGAGAATCAGCAGTTAGGATTTTTCTGTGTAAATAGCCTCTAGTAGCCTAATGCAGTGGAAGGAAATGTTTCGGTGTTTGAGGACACAAATAGTTTAGCATGCAGTCACAGTTAACCTTTGAAGTCACTTACTATTATTCACTTTTTGACCTCTAAAATATGGTATGTGTGCCATGTACAATACAATTTAAAGCATTCAACTTTGGATACTGTTCAAGAAGGCCTCAAATAAACACTGCCAGGTTTCAGACCAGCACTATATTTATGTTCACAACCTTTCACTTTCAGTCAGCTGAGAAGCCAGGTGTGTGGACTTGTTAGCCAATTAATAATTTCAGTCACTTGCTTAAGTACTGGAACCCACCAAGAACCAGCAGACACTGCAGGACTGGAGTCTGAAATCCTTGCTCATAAATATCTGCTAAGGGTAAGTGCGGGGTGAGCCAATCCTGTGAATGATGAAACAGAGAGCAATGACAACATACCGATGACGGTATTGAGCACAGCAGTATGTGAGGTTCCTTCTGTAATTCCCATGGTTTCTCTCATTCACTCATGGGCGGGGGTGGGGGGGGGGGTGGGGGGGGTGGGGGGGAGGGGGTGTTTCAAGTGCAAAATTATCTCACTTCACCTGGTCACAGGTGTCACAGCATTCATTATCTCTTCCACAATGAGGTATGAGGCTGGCAATGTGAGTATCGGGGCAACTGAAACTAAACACACTGTAAACAAAGGAGGGTGGACCTCAACATCCTTATATTCTTATTATTTCATACAGAGATGTTTACTCTCTAAATATGTGGGATGTCAAACACTCACATTTTGTATTATACTGTACCACTCAATAAGTTCCAATTTTTATTTATTTACTGAACACGTCTCATGTTATAAGGCACTCTCATCAGAACAGGTCACGATGAAGTGGACCAGTCATTGCACTTTGTACAAATCTCATTTTCTAGTAACATTAAAGAATCTTTCCAATATTCTCTTGATTAAAACCTTAGTTGTGGTATATACTGTCCAGACCTTTGAGCTGGAATTCTACATTATGAATCTACTGGAATTCAGTAATCAATCAAAAAGACAAAAGAATGAGAACTATTATGACTGAGAACAACTATATTTCACTATAATTTCAATAGTGTTTAATAAAGCAAAGTATTTGTTGTATTCAGTAAATTTCAGTCGTAGCTTCTGAACAATTAAGATTTGTTAAATCAAGTTATACCATGTTGCACGTTGTATAAGTTCAGTCAAGTATTCTGCATATTGTATATCTATTTTAATACAAAAACTTTACACTGAAAGTCATTTGAATGCAGTTTCACCAAGCTACTTACAAAAGGTTGAGATAACTTTATCACCATGCCACACCTTCCAGTGTGTGAGTTATAGTTCTATTTTTAGCACACAAGGTGTGATACAAAAAATATGATGATAGCTGGGCGAGCAAAACACTCAAGTTCCCAGGACTAATGATGGATTTCACTGGTTTCATATTGCGATAGGCACCAAAGAGAAACATTATATGGACAGTACATTCCACCACTGCCTTGTCTCTCTTCTTTGTATAAGTATAAGTATTTCAGAAAGGCACATATCTTCCTTGTAAGAGTATCATGGAAAGTTAGTGCCTTATTGTGAAATTCAAAAGACTCTGTGGAATTACAAGTATGCTTGTATTCATTACCTTTGCATGTATTACATTGCCTTTGCATCATTTTCTCAAGATAAGCCAGTTAGCAAGTTAGTGTTTTATCAACATAATGTATAATGTAATTATTGGTGGTGTTGTGACAAAGTTATTTAAGACATTTCTCTTCTGGCCACCAAAAATTCTGAAAACTTAAACTTGATCCTATTAAAATGAACACATTCATGAATTTAAATGTGAATGTTCGTGAATTTAACCTGACTATTATGTTCACATTTTACTGTCTTTTGTATTAAGGTGTTGTTACCATAAAAGTTCCAAATATATATTTTTACATGTACTTTCTACTTTAGGTCTTAAAGGCATTTGCGGAAAACTAATTACCAATTTATACAAAGTTATACAAAGACAAAAATTAATTTTGCGTCATATAGACCCTAACATGATAGGAGCTCGGGTTCAGAGGAAATAATAGGCTAATGTAATAATAATGGCAAGTGAAGCATTGCAGCACTGGTGGTTAAAGATATGTACAATCAAGCCGGAAAGTCTGTCCACCCCTTTCACCTTCTCCACGTTTTATTACATTACAGACATATTCTACAATAGATTGAGTTCATTTTTTGTCTCAAAATTCTACACAAAATAGCCCATAATGACAAAGTGAAAACATGCTTTTAGAAATTTTTGCAAATGTATTAAAAATCAAAAACTGAAATCTTTCATTTACATAAGTATTCATACCCTTTGCTTTAACATAAATAATAAATAAATAAATAACCCTTGCAGTGATCCATCCACATCTACTCCATATCTGGCAACAGAGTGATGGTTTGGGGCTCGTTCGATAGGTCAGACCCTTGATGACTTACAGCCATGTGTTCCATACTGTACCAGTGTAATTTACAGCTGAATGTAGTCTCACCCCCCAATTTTCATAGAGATTCATTCAAATTCAGAGAGCTTATAGTATTGCTTGTAACAGTACCTGGAAATAAGATATTGAGAGTCTTTTGATGTTGATGGGTCACAGACTTCAGGAAGTAACAGCATGCAAAGGATATGCGACCAAATATTAAATATGATACTTTAAAAATATGTTAAAGCAAAGGGTATGAATACTTATGTAAATGAAAGATTTCAGTTTTTGATTTTTAATACATTTGCAAAAATTTCTAAAAACATGTTTTCACTTTATTTTGTGTAGAATTTTGAGACACAAAAATTAACTCAATCTATTGTAGAATATGTCTGTAATGTAATAAAACATGGAGAAGGTGAAAGGGGTGTTCAGACTTTCCGGCTTGACTGTATTGCTGCTATTAATCTGTATTTAAAATTTTAGCATTTTATACTGAGAACAACCTGAAATGTTGGTTTCAGGTCCCAAAAAACGAAAGAAGAATTTATCAAACCTTTAAAAAAAATTTAATGTATGATTAATTGTAACAATTGTGGCCGTGAAGGTTCTTGGTGTTACTACTGACCTACCTGATAGGACAGCACCAAGATTTTGAATTTGATATGAGCCGATATAGGTACATATAGTCAGTGGAGGGAGATGAAAAGGGGAGTCACATGACTGAGTCTGTGGTGGTTGTAGATCAGATGAGCAGCAACATTCTCCATGAGCTGCAGAGACAGGAAGTGTAGCAAGGAGAGAGTTACAGTAGTCCAGGCAGGAAATGATCCATTCCTGGACTAAAATATGATTGCCAGCAACCTAGGGTTGTACAGTTACACAGTATAGACTACTATAGGTCATTTACTATGACATTAGTAATGTACTACTGTATCAGATCCAATTGATCTGTTTCACAAGAATCCAATGAAGCAATGGAACATTGTAAAAAAACTAAATGCAAAGAATTTTGGCTGTGACTAAGCAGCCCAAGAATGTATGGTATTATTCATCCAGTGACAGGTATAGCACACAGAATTTGTTTTGAAAATACATTTTTGGCATGATAATTGCATGTAGCAGAGGTGTGTTTTATTTATTGGAGCACTCATTTAAAAGATGAAAGTGCAATATTTCTGTGTACAACGCAAATTTTTTTTAATCAAACTGAGAGTCCCAGGAATCAGGATATGCAGTAATTACCATCTCTCCTCTTCAGTAGCTGATGAGGTTAGACTGTAGCCACTATGGAAATTCAAAAAACAACAATGGAGTCATCAATGCAGTTAGAAATGTTACAGTTTTGGAGCATGTGCTCAATTTGAACATTGAAAAATAAAAACTTCCATGAATATGAAAAACATTTTACGAGATAATAAATTTTTGAGAGTTGGCAGTGAGTCTGCACGAAACCAGAATTTTTACACTGGCCTGTTAACTGTGGACCTTTATGAATGCATTCTCATAATCATAATGGCTGTGTCTGCTCTATTACAAACATCTTCAAGCACTGATCTGTGAACTGAGAGTTTTTTGAAAAATATGAATGAAATATTAACAATTTCCACTTGAATTGCACAAGTTTGTTGAACTCCTTAGCAATCACCCCTCAACAAGTAGCAGTCTATTTTTAATACAGATCTTTTGTAATGTTAGCAGAAGTGTATTTTGTTGTTCTTTGGTGCATATCGTACATCACCCCCCTGTTACAGGCTGGGTGAGGGAAACAACTTGTGGGGATCCAACATCACAATGCGGAAAAACTGAAATACAACACCCTGGTATGAGCCTGGAAGGTCCCACATACTTATAGGTAATATGTTACTCAATGTTGATACGGGAGATGTTATCACCTGTCGCTTTCGTTACATTGTGCCAGAGAATACAAAAAAAAGGAAATACCTTCTATAGACATTAAAGACATGTGCTGGAATCTGTTAAATTAATTAATTAATACAATTTAATTATTCTACCACTGAATAAATGGGAATGTTATTTTTTGGACAGCACAAACCACCTGGCTAGAACCTTTCGTTTTCCTCTACAGTCAAAACCAATGATGGAGATTAAATACAGCATGGACAATCCATGATTACATTTGGCTTTCTGAATGTAAGCATCCACTTGACATTTTCTCCTAACATTGCTGAGATTTCCCCAGTCAACCTAAAGTGGCTAACTTGGAAAAAAAAGGCTTGTTTACTCAGCATTGAATCAGACTTATGTGTCTTAACCAGTTAAGCCCTAGGGTGCTGGGAGGCCTCGTCTTTTAGAAACATTCGGGAAAAAAACCACCACAACATTTTATGAACTTTTTACAGGCAGTTATTTATGGTACTGTTCTACTGGACCTGTTACAGGGTCCGTCGGGCTCAAAAGGTTAAAGGCATAATGAACTTTGTTAGAACCTAATATTGAATAGCTACCTGGCCTGGATATGAGTCGTAATATTCACACTCATCTTCATGATTTGCTCCAGTGGTCAGCAAATGGCCAATGGAGAAGGCGGTTTTTTCTCTCTCCATGTCATCTGTTGTATAAGGGTGCTTGTTGAATGGATGCATGATGGGTATTATATGTGAAGATGTCACTTTGGGCTTTATGTACATATGTGTATTAGATTGTATGTATAATCACATACAGACTGTGAAGACAAAAATCCTCTTGGAGAACA